>OZ018311.1:8748041-9948041 GCA_963969455.1 Arge pagana | reverse complement strand
TGTTCGCACTGATCTAGTAGTCGCGATCGATGTGACGACGACGACGGCGTCGTCCGTGTACCATCGACATCTTGGCATCTTTGTTTTTACGGTCATAATACCGATCGATCAACGTTCCTGCGTATCTCGAAGACATCTCGCGTTATTCGTGCGACTAACGTTGGTCGGTAGTCGGCAAGACACGGTGAACGTCGTATTCAATCGCGAATAATGTTTGACGTATTAAGTACCCACGTTACGCGGTATACGCGGATGATTCTCGGACTTGTTTATTCCGCACAGCGCTGCCACGTGAGAAATAATTCTCGCTTTCGAACGCGCTGTTACCTTTGGCTTCGACGGTATAAATCAAAAATGGCGGCCCTACGTCACGCACGGTACATCGTACGTTGACGAGTTTTTCCGGTGCTTTTATTTGTCCTCCAGTGTCGATGGACGATTTATGGCGGGATTTTTGGATTCTCTGCGCGATATTATTTTTCTGCACTTCGATAACTCCTGGTATGTTCTACTTTTCGCGTGGAAAAAAAATCGAAATTCGCGTCTTAAATTCCGGAAGAACGGTGCGAACGCGAAAAGTGAGAGGGATGCTGAAATGAAAATGGAAAACTACGTTTAATTCGCATCCTTCGAGAATCGTGGGGGCGTAATGATCGACGAGGATTTATTTTCTGGTTCAACCGAGGCCGATGGTAATAGTTGTTCCATGTGCCTCTCTATCAGCCTTCCGCACGTGCAGCCCGGTTCACGATGTGCGACTATCTCTTCGTATCTTCAAAGCAGCACACCGCTGCCTACCGTCACGCGGCGCAAGATACATATAATCCTCTGAAACGTCGGAGCGTCGTTTCCGCGATCACGGTATCGCGATGTGAAATGTTCAATTACCGATTATTGCCGATGTCCCGTGATGTCTGCCGAGGGAAAATAATTAGCGAAATTATCGCTACGATTCCAATGAACGTTTTTTTCCTCCCTCCTTACCGATCGTCATCCGATCTCCGTCGGTTCGGTACGCGAGCTAAGTAGGTACTCGTCGAACGAATGACAACGGTTAATGTGCTCGACTACTTATCAACGATGCGTACACGCGAATACCTACTCTCGATATTCTAGGAAATACCAACGTTACGTGGGCAGTCTACGACGACCTTGTGGCCAACATATCGGTTGAAACCGTTAAGTTCATCCCACAACAACACGCGACGTTGTCCCCGTTTTCCCATCGCGGACCAGAATCGAGTCACAAGTTTTTGTCTCGTTTTGGGGAGCGATCCTCGCGTCATGCAGATCCCGAACCCAGACGCCCCCACTCTGACCCGCCTGAGAGATTCCGATGCCCGAACGCGCTACGAGGCTTCAGATTTTCCTAAGATTTTGCGACGAGGAACTGATTTTTGAGAGCAGAATGGTGGAGGTGAAAAAGGCAGAGCGAATCTCTGCCTGCGCGTCGCGAGCCGATTTCTGTATAAATTGAGTCGTCAAAAGCTCCGTCTACCTCGTATCACCAAATGGCAGGCAGCGCGTTTCGCGTACTATATTTTCAGCTGTCAGTTTCGCGCTTTTGTACATTTTTGTTCCTTAATTACACGACGCATCTCTCAAGGCTTTGGATGTCGTTTGTTTCGTGAGTTATGAGCTCGATGCTCAAAGGCATTCGTTGAGTGGTTCGATGCATCATTGACAACGCGACATCCGCGGCGGTTTAGTCGATTAGGCGCTAAAAGATTCGCGGAATGAGTTTATTAGGATGAATAAAAAATGTGTTTTCAAGGTTCTCCTCGCTGGTGCGATGATCTTCGGCGCTACCAGGCCGATTATGCCTCGTCGCGAACCTTGGACCACTCCGTGGAGAAAAATACGTTGGGAAATACTATCAGCTCCGAATCGTGGCCTCGAAACGAATCCACGTTGTCTCTTCCAAGGGCAGCGGCGTGGTGGCGAAGAACCAGGAACGAGTAGTACCTGAAAAGTTTAGCGGAACAAAACGAGCGCGTTTGAGCGTACTCCGCGACTGTTGCATCACACGTTACGAACTCCGTGCAGAGGAAATAGACTCCGACCGCGGCGTTCATTAAAAGATACTCATTCTACGGCGAACGACTCGTCGTTCCGCGGAGGATTTCAAGCCGGAGTAATTCGAGGGGTACGAAGAGGTTGAAATTGACGGTAACGTCGAAGTGAAATTCGCAGGAAAACTGTGGCTCCGCAACCAGCGATCAACTCTTTGTTCCCTCTCTCGGAATCGTTTGACCCGAGATAATCACGCGTCTATCGCGCTTCCCTTCGCCATATCACCGTCCTCTCGAACCTATCATTACTTTTCACTCGGCAATTACAATGTATTCGCTAATCCATTTTTTTCCCCGTCAAATCTCACGACAGGCGATTAGGTACATCGAATTGCCCAAATTGGTCGTGATTTTTTGTCCTGGTCGTTTTGTTCGCAGACCTTGATCCTCGCCGTTTGAGAACAATCAGCGCGCGTCAAGCACGCGGTAGTTTCGCCTTTGTTTGTCTGTTTTTCGGTCACCTATTACGTATCTGTATCGACGTATCGCGGGCACGTCGCGCGATACGGGGAAAAAATTCGAGCTCGACGCCGAAGAATCGTAAGGATGAAATAAAAATAGAGGAGCGTGAAAAAAAAAATACACGGGAACCGGTCATTCGGTGTGAAATGATCGAGCGGCCTCGCGGCGAGATAAGTGTAACGGTAACGTGACGCAACTCGAATTTATACGGGAAGTTCTCGTCGGAGCAAACGGCCCCACGAATCTTTTTCTAGCCTCTCCCTCGACTCTTAGCCATGAGAAAAATACGTGGCTCGTTGCACCCGAGTAAAAGTATGCGAGCGAGACCTCCAATTAGCATCATTTCATGAAAATGAACCGTTACCTCGACTCCGCCGCGGCGAGAAACTCGCGAGATGCGCGGCTCGCGTTGCCGAGGACCCGGCTGGCGGAAGAAGAGAATTCGCGGGAGCTAGACGACGATGGAAAATTGATAAACGAATTTTCGATTTTTTTTTCCTCCCAAACAACAACATCAAACGACCCAGCGAACGTAATATCATCGCGGCGTGACAAGTTAATAAATTCGAGGAGGAAAAAAATTGGTATTCCGACCGAATACCGCGCCAAGAATTCTTCCGACGAGGTCTTATGCAATGGAATAAAAAATGGACTCGCGTCGCCGATGTCACAATAGCAGCCTCGTAGCTGAAATCTACCTCAAATATTTAATATATACAAATTGTATGCCCAGGCGTTTAACCGGCTCGCGAAGACTCATGCTCGGTTACTTCCGTATCCTTAGCCACTCTCGAACTGGTTTTATATTTACCTGCCTCGGCGGTCGCGATGCGAACGGTAAAATGTAACTTTCGAGAAAGCCTGAGCATTCTCTTGTCTCGTCAACGTCTTTTTATTGCTTCTCTTCGTTGGAAAATCACAGAATTCGGTGGAAAACGAGGATGAACTAGTTTTGTTTCGACTTCGCGAGTCTCGGGCTCGATGAAGGGGGGCAAAAGCTCCCGAGGATTAGCGCGATGGGGGCTAGACAATTGATCGGTGCGAATCGAACGGACTGACCTTGAACGTGAAGCGCGAAACTCGTGATCTTGTGAAGTTCGTTCGCGATTTTTACGCGAGATCGAGTTCCGATAGGCGATGTACCGAGGGATGTACCGAGGATTTTGACGTGCAAGCGCGTGACAGAATCTATCGCGAAGTACGCATAGCGGATCACGGAGATGCGTACGCATTCCAGCAGCTCGTTGTAAATCATTGATTCGTATCTGCCGGGGGGCTCCTTAGCTAAATGGATGCTACTGTCGATTTGAGTTACTACCACCGCTGCGCGGAGACCTGGTACAACTGTAACAAAGTCTCTGGAGGTAGCAGAAACGAGCGGTCGAACATGTCGGCGAAAAGAATCGCTGGAATACGTCGTTGTTTCTCCGCGAAAAAGAAATATATCGCGGCGAGGTAACATCTGTTGCGGTGGGATAGGAAGGACCATCGATCATGGGCGTTCGCGGCGCGATATAAATTTTAACGGGGGATCTCCCGAAGGGAGAAACATCCGAGAATCGGGTCTAATAAATCGGGGGAAAAAATATGACGCGATTCGTTCGTGTTTCGCGCTCGGGGCCTATCGCTCGTATTTTGTGGCCGAGGAAAGCTTAGGCTCGCGTAGTCCGTGTTGTCCGTGACCGTAAGCGTGCCAAGAATGCGCGAATTCTCGGAGAGGAGGCATAAGCGTCCGCAACGCCGCGAGAAACTCGTCGATAACTTTCGAAACGTCGGCTGGTTATAGCTTCTCTAGGCTCGTAAAATTCGACGGGCGCAACTTTGAAGCTCGCCGGATGGAGGGAGGAGCGCGGAGGCGGAGGCTGGGAAACGATCGAGAATCGGCGACGTTCGATGCCGGCGCGTAAACATTTGTCACCCGACTCCCGAATTATTTATCTCGATGCTCGATTATTTACGACGACAGTTCCTCCGCGTGGTTTCCTCGTATCTAGATCCGATTTCCATTTTCGCCGGTATCCTACCGCCATCCTACGTACGAGGGGCGCGAGAGGCGAGGGATATTCGAAAGATCTATAGATCTCGAACGGTCTTCGCGTTATCTTGGGCGAGCAGACGCAACACCTGACTCGCATGATGCAGTGCAGCTCCGTGAAACCGGAATTCGCTGCGTTGCTCCAATAAATGCAGCTTCTGGCCAACGCGAACGACGCGACGCGCAGACATTGAAAAACGAAGTTTTTTTCGCGGTATATTACGTATTAAATAACAGACGCGATAAAAAATGAATCAACAGCGTTGGCGAGCCCAACACATACGCGTATACGAATACAAGTAGCTAACCGAGTGGCAAAATTTTCGGCACTTCTGAAATTACAATAACTAAAACTGCGAGTGCGCGGAAATTCGATAGTAGTAAAAAAAATAATTTTGATCGGACATGGAAGACCAAGCGGTGAACGACTGAGCTAACGAAAATTTTGGGACAAATCAATGCACGTGCATGACTGGAACGTACTATAGCAAAAATGTCTAGGAAAGCGTGGAAGCATTTTTAGCGTGAGAACGTTTTGTCTAACGTTCGGTCTTCGAGGTTTCCGCGGTCTCGACTAGCCGCGGGTACAGCGAACATTCAGATGGAATGAGACAGGTTTGCAAACGTGCCACAATCAGCGTTGGACAGGTGTCGCTATAAATTAAGGTAAAAGTAGCGAGGGTTATATTTAGTAAGATTTATTAGACGATTTGTTGCTTGTCAAATCGAATAGATTTATCTGGCTGCTGAGAATCGTGCGCGATTTTCCGCGCGAGATGGAGAATCTCGTAGCAAATTTCCGACAGCATTTATCAAGATAGGGTGATAAGAGGTAGTGGTAAAAAAAATCCTGCGTCATTGTCAGAAGCCCAACGGCGAGCAGACCACGCCGTTGGCGTCGCTAACCCGTTAAACCAACACGCTACGTTTCGAAAAAGTTCACATAAAGGTTCGCGACCTCTCTCTTTCTCCGGATCGGTGTCTCCTCCGGTTGCCGGCAGGTATTATCATCGAGTTCGTCGGCATCGCGGAGGAACTCGATGAAAGTCGCGCTTAAGCGTTCGGGAGAAGTATTCTAGACGGTATAAAATTCTCCCTGGTAAACAAACTACGGCTTCGCGAAGCACTTAGCGACGCTGTAAAACGACGAGAGCACTCATCCTGCAAAGGAAACGTGTTAAAGGACGTGCGACGCGCCGCTCGAGTGGTCCAGACGCGAAGAGATAGGTAAAAAGCTCCGTAGAATTTTCACCTGCGACGTCGGAGCGATTCCTGTCAGGGTGAACGTACGTAAGATGGTTGCGCAATCGTCGTTAAACTCGTATTAAAACGATGGGACATCGATAGCCCGGTATGCGATCGGAGCGGCATTGTTTATATTCCAAGGAAGCCACGGCGAGGAGGAACGGTCCGGCTAACATCTCTCTAGGAACGTCTTTACGCGGTAGGAATATTTTATACCCTCGCGTTTCAACAACCAGATGACCTTGAATCGTTTACGCCTCTCGCAGGCTTTCCTCAATGACCAACTACAGATTAATGCCCGGCGATATTCCGAGCCGCATCTTCGCTCTTGACCTTCGACGCGGATGCCAGGAGCTCCGTGATCGACAACCGGCAGCAGCATCCGCGTGTACCTCGTCGGCACACGCGTGCCACGATAAAGAGAGATTCTATCCCGAAGGATGCGACAGCCTTCCGTAAATTTATTCGGACGTCCTTTGTAATTCCCTATACCGATCATTTATTCGCCAGGAACTCTTTTCCCGACGCGCACGTCGGGAATCCTCCGGCAGGCGAGGAAATCGAAACGAGCGAGGCGGCACGAGGCATGTAATCGCGGCTGCGCCTGAGCCCTTCCCGTTCTGCTTCATTTGACGACCGCAGAGGGCAGTTGGCAGTCTCCGTCTAGCCCTTTTTTTCTTAAGCCCCGCTCGACGTCTTGCCTTTGACACGGCGTACGAGGACAATGGGCCATTCGTAAACGTGGGTAGACCACATCCATATGGTCCGCGGTTCGAGACGCTTCTCTTATCCCTTCAGCTCCGGAGATACGTCTTGGCAAAGAGCACCCGCGCTCGACCGAAACGTCTCGGCTTCCTCTCGTTTTCCATTCCTTCTCCGAACCTCTCCATCGAGGCACGCGGCTTAGCGGTACGCGAGAATCGACGCATGGGAAGCGTGAGATCGATCGTTTTGGATCCACGTGCTCCGATATGCCTCGATTCGTTTCGCGGATAGGCATTGTGCGGAAGGAAGGATCCCAGCGGCTCACGCGTGTTACGTAACGAACGCGTCTAACAACTTGCCGGAACCCGTCTGGACTCGTCAGCGTTGCAGAGATCAGGCGCGCGGAGCGTTCGTCCATCCGTGTGAAGTAGACCCGGACGCGTTGCGCGTACCGGAAAACGTCAATGGTTGATTTAGCACCATTTTGCCGGGGGAATCGTGAAGATATAAAGTGGAAGAAAAAAGGACGAGGAAGAATGGACGAACGCTAAGAAAAAGACGGGACGAAAGAATATATTCACGTCCAGTGAGAGCATGCCTCGTCGTGGTTGTGTAGATGCGCGAGCAGTTATCCGCTAGAACCTCCAGCTATGGTTATATTCCTGCTTCGTATAGTAGCGTATAAAGAGAGAATGCCAGGGAAGACGGAGTTGCAGATGCTCACAATCTACGCGGGTGCTCATCGTCTACGGCATCGATTCGTACCTGTCTACGTCTCTTTTTTTATCTCTCCGTTACGAGCCAAGACACGTTAATCCATCGTCGACGGAGCTAATCTTTTACGCCGTTAACTTTTCCATTTCTCATCGATCGCGGGTTTTCTCGAACTTTCTTTCGTCTCCTCTTCGTCCCGATGCCGAAAGAAGCTCGTACCTACGTTCGATATCCGTTTTTATGGCTGATTCGACTTCGGTTCCGTTGGAAGGCGAAGAGTGTTGGACGGACGCACGGTGCGCGCGAGGTTGTCGGATTCCACGAGCATAAAGCGGCGACGAAGAACCGGGGAGAGAGGATTGAGAGCAGCCGTACACCGACGGTGGAGTCCGGAAATGTCGGGAGTTGGAAGTAATTAAATCCTTTTCATTGTTTATCCTTGTTCCACGAGGATGATAACCCGTTTCTTGTGGGCCTCCGCGGTTGCTCGGTATTCCCCTCCCCGAGCCCGCGCGTTGCCGTGGCTCTGTTCGTCCCAGCTTCTTGGGTTATAGACCCAAGATCCAGCGGACTTAACCTAGCCTAACACCAACGGCGGGCCATGGTGAAGAGAGCTCTCTTCACTTCTTCCCATTTCTTCACGAGCCATCCTCGCGAATGGGCTCTGCACGCACACATCGTTTCACGCTTCGAGCCGACATTTTGTTATATAACTCGCACGCGAGAGTACCGAAGAACTCGGTGGGCAAGACACGGCGAACAATGCGACGTTACGGAGCTTCTTCGAGGCTACCGCCTCGAACACAACGACCTGCAGAAATTACTGTTAATGCCGCGCGTTCCGTCACATCTCTTTCGCTTCATTTTCTATCCATCTTCTTCCTCTTTTTGCGCCCCCTCATCCATCGCTTCTTCTTGCGCCTCGTCCCATTATCGAGCCGCGACTCGCGGCGTTGACTCGTTCGCATTGTTCGCCGAGTCAAAACTCTTCTCGCTAATAGATAATTGCGCTGTACGACGCAATGAACGGTCGTCGAGATACTTTTTTAATCTCCGCTAATTACTCGTCCGCTTCGTTGTCGCGCAGCGCGAGAAGCCGGGGAATGCTCGCGGTACGGAGCCTTCGCGATCGGTGATCGGAGCGATAAACACTTCGGTATCGCGAAGCGCGAGGCACCTGCGCTGACGGCGAAGGGTCGCTCGAAACGGCGCGTCACGGTCCTTCGTTTACGATAAGAAATAAAAATTCATCGTCGAGTAACACGCGAGGAGAGATCGAGACTGCTCTTCTCTTTGGCGGTTTCGTGGGTGGCCTTGAACCGGCGATCGTCGTGGTCCTTCGCAATTTCGATTCGCAACTCCGAATCCGTCATCGTCTATCATCGTGTTGTGGTAATCATTTTGACAATTACCACAACAATCTTCCGAATGACTTGGCTATTTCTAATTCGCATTCCATTCTCACAGGGGGAGATCGAGCTCGCTGTTCATCGCACTCCTTTCATTATTCCGAATCGTATAGTATCACGGGCGCGACTGTCAACGAAAGACGAATGGCTGCGATGGCGTCGAGCCTCGCGGGATGTACTGCTGTTGTACTTCTGTACGCGATTGAAAATTGCCCATCTCCATTGAATAGATACATCAACTCTGTACGGAAACCGCGAATCTCAGTGGCAGCCTTGTAAATAATGCATTAGATTTTTCATTACAGTGGCATTTCCATTAACCGTTGAATTTTGTTTCCCAATAAAAAACATGTCCCTCTCAAAGATGTTTTCACTGAGAAACGTATTTTTTCGTCGAAAATTGTACAACGCTGCTCA
The DNA here is from genome assembly GCA_963969455.1 of Arge pagana. Lineage (NCBI taxonomy): Eukaryota > Metazoa > Arthropoda > Insecta > Hymenoptera > Argidae > Arge > Arge pagana. The sequence goes on along the minus strand of OZ018311.1, from coordinate 9,938,982 downwards.
GTGGCGAAGAACTATGGATGATTGGCGCTCGAAGACGGTGGGGAAGAGAGAGAGGGGGAAAGAGAGAGAAAAGAAGACGGAAGACGGCGAAGAAGGGAAGAAGACGAAGGAGACATTGTTGCTCGAGAGAAGTTGGAGAAAATCGTAAATTACCCAAAGACTTCGCTGCCATCTGCTCCCCGGTCTCCGCTCTTGGCGCTAACCATTGTCAGAGATTTTTTCCATTGCCGCCTCTACCAGCGACCTATAAGGCCTTACATCTTGGCGCGACCACGTGGTTCTACCTCCGTACATTCCCTGGGGGATTTTTTCCGCGCGCGAAACAATGCCGAGTCGAGGGTGAAAAAATGCGGGGGAAATTCTTTAATTCTGGCCATAATTTCAACCGATCTAGCTGCTGGGAGCGGCGAAAGGGTTCGAGAGTAATGGTAAACCGGAAGGGTCGCACGTCGCGCCGCGTTTGTGGAAAGAAAATGAAAATTATACGGAAATGAGTAAAAAGCAGTGGTGGTGCGCATAACACGCAGGTGCCAGGCATAAATTTATGATTCGCGTGCGTGTACCGCGCATTCCGCCGCGAACACTTTTTCCACATCCCCTTCGCGCGCCTACATTTTTCCCCGAGTCCGCGACGTACTCTCAGCCCGTAATATTTCAGCCCGTTATTCAAATCCGCAATATTTATCACGTGAAATCATGTTTCGCGCGGAGCTTTCGATGCGAGATGTGAGCATACAGCTGGACCGGATCGAACTTGCGAGGTTTGCCTCTCGACGCGGAGCTGATCGCGAGCTGCCGCGTAATCATCGGTGTTCTTTTCGCTCTGGACTTTTGTTTCCCATTCGCGTTTTCTTCTCTTTTGCTCTCGGAGGGATACGCCCGCGGGAGGAAGCAATTCGCGTTCTTTTCGCACTCGTAATTGTACTTTGCCCTCTCCACGGTGAATCTGCATGAAGTAATGACTTCCTGTCGTAAATGGGAAATAAAACGAGACAGCTTGTGGCGTGCGTCATGCGGTGGAGGAAAATATACGGAGAGATCGCGAGGCGAAACTGTTGGGGTCTCACCTCGGGGCTTGGTATAGGAAACAAGAGTCTTCGGCAGTCGGTTCAAGTAGCAGCTGGACATTGACGGATGATACACGACCGGCGGCCTCCTCTTGAAAGAAAACGAATGTCCGTACGGGATGGCCTCAGCATCGAGTGTAGACGTTTATAAACAATTGGCCGTATTGTAATTAAAAGTGGAGAGACGGTGATCGACGCCAAGAAGCGGCAGGTAGATGCCTACCAGACGCCGCGCGCCTCGCAACCTCCATCGTCTCTTGTTCGCCACCGCCGCGTGAATTTGAATCGATCCAACTTCTTTTTCCCGTCCTTTTCCCAGGAATCGAATCACTGGAAGGCGACCCGACTTATCGCAGCTCGGAGATTCTAATCCGTGATTTGTAGTCGCCACGCGACTTTCCACCGTGTTGATCGTTACCACAAACAAAGAATCTCACCGCTTCATGTATATTTAAGCCACACTCGCATTTGCCCCTCGCAGCTCATGATCTCCAACTACTTGACACCCAGCTAGTTTTTCTAAATTCTGGAATCCGTACAATTGCACCGCGACGTCGTCACCTGGCGCAATTGGACTGATGTCCTCGTAGGCTGTTCGCTATTTCTCTCCATCGAATCGCTTACATTTTTCCCAACGCCAGAATTAACCGAGATATAATCATTTTTGCGTTAAGAAGCTGCTTTGCTAGAGTGTTCAAGTGGTCAGCATTGACGCCCACAACTAAGTGCCGATACTTTCCGTTTCGATGGGTGCGAATAGTTGGAGCGCGGCGTCATCGATTAAAATTCTTCATAGGCAACGCGACGATTCGAGTCGCGTTGCCACATCGGAACGGCGTTGCCTCGGCAATTGTCATTTGGTTCAACGTTTCTACCGCGCGGAACGTGCTGCTTCGCGATTTTGTCCGAGGATCGACATCGGAGTTCGAGGCGGCTGAAGAACTGATCGAGATCTGGCTGCGTCGTATCCGCTGCGATCCGTGGTGTTCGAGGTCGACGAACTCAGCGACGACACACGCTACCTAGAAATTGCAGAGTTCAGGAATCCGCGTGGAATCCTTGTGACAATCAAAGCAACCGTAGGAATGTGTAGGTAGCGCGATCGCGGTACCACAGAGTTCCCGAGGCGAAAGGCGAGAGGATGAGAACGACGGTATAATAATTATCAAACCTCGGTGAAAAAAGAGGATTGCTGGAGCGCAAAAATTATACGCTCTCGGGAGGGTAATTAAATGAACCGTGACTCTCGACGTTCGTCTTCAGATTTGAGGCAGTAAATTCCAACAACGGAAACCCCTTGGTCTCACGAGCGAGGAACACCGATGAGAAGCTACCAGTCGCGGTCCAAGGTCGATCCTTGAATTTTTCTGCAACCAGCGTAACCTCCATTTTCCGGGAGCGTCGATCCGTGCAATTTTTTTTATCTGATCTGCCGACCTTTGCCTGGTGACCTCGTAGGAGTCTAGTCTTTCCAATCATTGCGTTGGGCTAATATCAAACATGCTCGATTATTCCAAAGTCCAGTTCGATTCCCTTGGTTAATTGTAACTTATCATCCCGGTAAATTTTCAGCTTCGATCGCGGAGGGTTTTTTTTTAGATCCTCCGTATAACGAAGGGTTATATACCTACCAGCACATTCCGAGAATAGTATCTGACGGGAGATCGACGGTTAATGGTAGTTGCAACGCGCGCGTGACCACCTTACTCTTTCTCCAATGGGATTCGAGCCAGGAATCGTGGGGGGGGGTACGAGAGGGCTGCAAAGAAACGGGTGGCGCGAGAGGAGCGAGAAGAGGCAAGAGAAACGGCTATTAACGTGATTACAGTGATGTTGGCCGTCCGGCAATTATTACAGGGCTAGATTTACATTTATTCATTGCATCGCCGAGGAGTCAACCACTCATGTCTTATACATGACACGGTAGTAGTTCGTGTGGCTACCAACCTTCCAACGGACAACCAGCCACCAGTCTCCGCGACTCGATTCTTTTCCGTCACCACCAAGCATTTACCCGCGCGAATCAATTTATTCGAAGCTACCGCCAACCAACGATCATCTAGCAGCAGTCTCGTCACTCATCCTTGGCGTCGGCGATCCGAATAGCGCGCAGTAATTTTCAGTTTCCGAGAGAAAATCGCTAGTCAATGTCAAAATATTATTTCCAAAGTTCCCTCGAACAAGAACAGAACCCGACACATGATAAACGAATTTCAACACGTACGAACGGGGAACGGTGACGAAAAAACAAAAAATGGCTGGCAGAAAAGAAAATGGAGATAACGGGAGATGGAAGATAATTGAGTAATTTGCAATTACTAGATCATGATTTCTACCAGTTTGTGTGAGTTTCCTCAAAATTTTCGACTGACTTCAAATTCGTGTTTAGCGAAAAAAAGTACTGGAGAAAAATAAGGCTGAGCACACCAGCACACGCGGCTTTCTTTTTTGTGGACCTGTGCAGTTAGAAGGGCAGAGAAATGTGATTTGTTTCCATTTCCACGGTTTCGTTTGATGGTTGATGGGAAATGGTTGGTATCGGAGGACGAGTAACGCGTGTCGTCTGTTCGTTCGTAGTTGGAGGTGATAAAAAATGTAATGAGAAATAAATAAATAGTGGGAAGAAAAAAAACATGGGGAAGTATGGTCCGAGATGGCGATTTATCAGGCACGATTAGCTTGGGCCCAAGGGCATCGATAAAGGACGCGATATTCCATAGGATTTCCTATCGTTCGAGCATCTGCTACACGTTCGAGTTCCTCGGAGGTTTTCTGCCGTCGCATCGTCGTCTTGTATCCGTGGAGGAAATAGTAACGGCAACGTATTACATTTCTGGCCCCTACGTCTTCGGAGCAGCTGGTTATATCTGCGGGTATCTATTATCTCGGCGATTCTAAGGGTGTGCGGCGAACACGCGATCGCCTCGGTGCCGCTTCGCGAGGTTCCGTTGCGTCGCCGCGATCCTCCAACGATTCGCGTGGTGGCGACGCGTTAGAATTTCTCGAATACGTCGTGGCCGATCCTCGAGCCCTGTGCGAAAGTTATCGATTACGAACCTCGCCCACCGTGCGCCACGCTGCTAATTCCTCGCGACCGCGATTGACCGTACTTTCAAGTTCCGGTGAAACTTCATTGTCTTTTCTCGTCGTTGAAAGGAAGAATCAAAATAATGGCTACTTGTCAGCCTTTCTTTCCTTTTCAACCGAACATCTTGCCTTTAAATTACCTCGGAAAATTATAGCTCTCGAAATGAGAAATGCGAGTGAAACGTTCGGCTGAGATTCGAAAATGCGCCGACTGTTTTGTCTTCCGTTGGGAAAAGATTAAAAATTCGGTGTTTCGAACGGCGTGGATAAATGATGGGCTTCTTGTTGCTTTTTTAGTTCGGCTAGTCGTCGGATAAATTGGAATCTAACGGTTGGATGGCGAGAGAAACGCTGAGCGAAGCGCGTGTTCCCATGATAAGACGTCGTTGCTTCGAATCAGCGAGACGCTGCGAGATAGCGGAGTAATAAACGCGTGCAGCAAATAAACGGATCGGCATCGCGATCGGTTAACGCTCTTTCCGTTCGAAGGAGCGTTACCACCGGAGGGATCGAGCGAGGCTCGTAGCCCCGCAGGCTCCTCGAGAGTCCTTAAAGTGGATCGCGCTCCGACTGCTCGGATTTCAATTCCGTACTTTTTCTCGCAACCGGCTTCGAATAGCAGGCGATAGCTGATGATTAGCCGTGATCGAAGACTCGGCACAATCGTTTATCCCCGCGAAACATTTCCCGTCGACGGCCGGCGCTGATATAATTCCGCGAGCAGCGTCATGCAAATTCAGCGAGTTCGCAAAAGCCGTCCCCACGATTTGCATCCAGTTTTAACGACAGTAATTTGACTGCCACGTGGGCCAAATCCGAAAAGAAGCTCGTTGCACGTGGAACAAAAACGGAAACAGTGCGAGCCACGCGTCAATCTTGATCGTACATCCACGTCTTTTTTTCAATCTCTTTAATACTCCTCGTACCGTATTATTATTACGGCGTTTAGCCAAATGTAAAATTTTTTTTTTTAACTTGTGCTATATGTACCTTGTATATGTTTGTACCTAGCGTCTTTCCGTGACGAGAATAGAAATTCTCATTCTCGAAAAGATGAAGAGTTGTTGAAATGCGACTCGACTTCATCGAGGTCTTGCGATGGCAGTGCGAAGATCGATATAAATGAGCTGTTATCATCGTGTGAGCTGGTTCTATCACGTGTCAATCTCGCCTCGCGACGAGCGAGTGGGCGCAGAACTCGCACCTCTGATCGTATCTATCGGAGGGATAGCAGAGATGACGAAAGTTGGATAAGCCATCGACGGATTATTTGGCCTGTAAACGGAGGAGTGTCCGAGCGCGTAATTTGAATAGGCTATCAGTTACAACTTCCTGACAACGCTGTCGTCATAAAACCAACACGTTTGTCGGCTCGCGTCAGCATGGTCGACGGTTTCGAAAAATCTTTCTGCGCGAAAGCGCGATTGAAAGCAGGTTAGGGTAACGAACGGCTAAGCGCGGCGTTCGAGGATTAATAACGACGCTGACGCTCGATTTAGCAGAAGTGGCAATTATTAGCGAGGTAAGATTTATAGAGCGTTGTCAAGGGCGAGGAAAAATCTGCAGGGATAACTCTTTATAACTGTAGAAAAGGAAGAAATAATTACAAGCGCAGGCTTACCGCAGCGCATGCCGTGTCGGTCGCGAGCCTCGGGTAGCAGCATAGACTCGGACTCGAAGAAGATCGTTATTAGCGGATATACGAACCTGTAATAAAAATGAAAAATCTTAATTAGAAGGTAGTAACGCTTAATTGAACAGGAGAATAAAACGAGGCTGCGGATAATACGCGCTGATATCTCGGCGGGGAGAAAATCTGACGACGGGTAAAAACGACGGAGGGTAAATGGAGGGTGAAAAATTGTAATATCAATCGGTAAGTGTTTCACTGTGTCGCGACGTTAGTTTCACTATCGGATACGTACGAGTCGACGCGCTAAATATAGTCGGTGCAGCTCGATCCGGGGAATAGATATTGACCACCGGATGCTGTGGCTATTTAACGCGCTATACGGAATTTATATCGAGAATTTATGACGCGAATATCTTTTCTGAGCGCGATCCGCCCGAGAGGTAGTCTCGAGTAACAAGAATCTAGTAACGAGTTACTACAGCATAATAACCGAGTCATCGACTTTGATACTCCCCTCCAGATTGGCGTGAGAATCTCAACTTTTTATCCATTCGCGTACGCAGCTTCTTATTAGAATACGTGGATATTCGAGGAATAAAATTCGCTACGAAAAACTCTACCACAAGACTCAACTTTTACAAGACTCGAGCACTCCGCTTCTATTCTCGACGAAAACGTGTCGGTGATTTGGAAAGACGCGAACGCGGATAACGAACATGCGGTAACTGAAAGTTACCAAGGACAAAAAATAAACTATCGGCCTCCATTTATCGAGAGGTTGTCCTCAGTTTTCACTCAAATACGTGGTCTTCTCTTTTTCAACCAGATTTTCACGTTCACCAGGCGATACTTCGGACGCATCTTATTTATTTTACCATCAATTTTTTTTTCTTCTGTCACGTCCTGCAGCGGTATAGAGTTTCGCCTGTGTTAGAAATGACGTTGTCAACTGGCAATTTTATACTGATTGGTGAGTACGCGTTACCACGCTACGTGCGAGGTAGACGGCACGTAACTGCGCTGCATCGAGGGACGAAGGGAGTAGAAGAGAGGATTCGAAAAAAGAGCGAGAGAAACATGCATGCAGCATGTAACCATTTCGTGTCACTGTCCAGTATTTTCTCCCCGATTTCTCAAACCAGTTGTCGTATTACAGCGTTACGGCATTAATGGACCGCGGCTTATCAAGACCCCAGATACCTGCGTGCAAAATTGATGGATACAGACTCTCGACTTGGACTCGGTATTGAAGAGTTGCGAGGAGACTGAACTGCACTTTCGACCGCATCGTAAACTCGAATCACGAACGGGACCTTCTCAAAAAAACTACATGCTCATTTCCCATTAACGATCAGTTTCATTATCGCTGCTCAGTCAGATCGTTTCGCGCAAAACGTATCACGAAATAATTTCATTCTGCTCGTTCATCTTCATCGATTGTTTCCGAATCAGATTCCGAAGCCTTCTTTTCGAGAACAGAATTCCTTTGATGATTGCGAACAGATCTGGGTATTCTACACTTTTTGAGTCGCATCCGTTTGGAACTATCTTCTGTCGCACGTTTTTACACGCGTTTAAAACCAACGTTTATGGTGACACGCCTTCGCTGTCATACCGTTCAGCACAATATTTCCAGTGCTATAGAAATCAATGTACAATGGGAATGATAAATTCACTGTAAGATCATCGACGAGTTCGCATTGTTCGTGTTAGAGTTTTAGCATCACTCGGATAGCGCGGGTATTAGACATGAAAAGTATTACGAAATGTGAAGCAATCGTATATACGCTGATGTGGCAACGAACACGAGCCTTATTCGGACCTGTAAGTTGGGAGAAACGGTCGATACTCGAAATTATAAAAGCATCGCATGATTTTTTGTGAAGATCTCCAGACCGCCGAATTCCCGACCAAAATCCGTCGAGAATTTGAACTTTGAGAAAAATGAGTGTTTTGACGCGTGTACGTGGATGTATTTGGAGCGTAAAACTTGTTGGCTTCACAACAATTTGAGAAAATATAGAATATTCATGAGTTCTCGACACGTCGCCGACTTTCTCGCGATAGTCGGAGCAGTGGCCTGTGAACAATTTTTAATCTCCGCGTCAAAGGTTCCTCTTACTAATACTCCCAATGTCGGTAGGAATACGAGCCACGGCGACGATGAATCGCGAGCAAACATTCGTCATGATCTATAACACAGGTCTGCGTAATAATTTTTTTTGTACAGACGTTTTACCCAAGTGTTAATGTTCGTAATAGTGGTCCTAAACGTGATCTAAAATTATGTAAGGAAGTGGTACACCAAGTCACATTTAGCGGATACAGGTGACCGAATTATGTCCGAATAAAAATTCTGTGATTACCGAAACAAAATCGTACATTTTAATTTTTTTTAAACTATTATTTCAAAATGAAAATAAAATAACATGGCTGTGTGAAAGCAAGTCAAAATGTGTATATTCCACGTGATGGCGTTCGAAAAATGAACTTTGTTATCGCGGATCTGTGTAATCTCAGCGACTTCCTTGGTACTCGAATTCGGCTCAGAACAGAAAAACGGTTATGCGAGATCAATTCGACAGGAGCGTCGCTTACAGATGTATAGAGAGAGAGAGAGAGAGAGAGAGAGAGAGGAAAAAAATTGCGGGGCTGAAGATCGCGCGTGAAATCGCCATGTTCACGGTTGAGCGTCCTCTAAAACAATCACGATAGGTAATTGCGAGTGAAAGAAAAAGTTACATTATGAAAAATCACGATCAACGCTCGGATAGTTTTCCTTTTTGCGTGTCGATGAAAAAAACCTTGTCATCTCCAAACATCGTATTGTGTGGCTAATTTGCGTTAAAATGGTTCCACCTCAAGTTTGAAGAACGGTTATAAAAGAGTCGTGAGCGTTCCGAGCGAATGGTACCGTCTTCGAGCCGTCTTCGGGCCTGGCGCAGAGCTTATTGTTAGAGAAGCCGGGGGACTCGGAGGGCTCCGAGGAGTCTGGTTCCCCGGTACCACGACGCAACGGGTCCACCGACGAAATCACATCGGCCTAGTCTAACAGTTTAAAATCAACGGGTAAGGGGACCAACGACGTTGCCACGTCGCTTCTTCCGGGCCGTTTTTACCCACCTCACCGTGAATCCTCGCGGCTGCGGCTGCACGTTTTGTGTCCCGAGGAGTTTCTGCATCGGTGACTGCGGTCGTCGCGACGCCTATCGTTGGGTACACGAAAATAACTGTATTTTCTAACTGCGTTTTGGACAGCAGCGCCGCGCGCGTGCACTTTCCGGGGATCTCAGGAAAGACGCATCTCGTCAAACGTCTTCGATGCTACTCGACGACGACGAGCTTTGACCTCGTTCCTAGGGAAATTGCGGATCGAAGATCGCGACCTAGACGTTTGGGGAATGATGAGAAGTGGAAAATCCGGTTTGTCGCGTAGCGCAGACAACAGTAAAGTGAACCCGGATGAGACTAGACGCGAAGATCGGATGCGCTGTGAAAATCGGCGCGAAGCGATCTTCGTCGAGGAGTAACGAACGAAGAAATTGGCGGGTACTCCGTGACTGGGAGAACGGTGTAATTATTGCGCTTTGATAACGGGGTATTCGGGTTCAAGGTTCCTCCTTTTTGGCCCGCGTCACGGTAAAAAGGGGGCTGGCGCGAGCTTTGAGTATCGGCGAGTGAAACTGGGCTCTCGAAACGAATTTTCTCGTTTCGAAAGTACCGGAAGAAATATTTCACGCGCGGGAGTTACTTTTTCGTTATCGTACGAGCCTCGCGCAGTCTTTGTGAGTAGCTGGAGTAGCACAGAAGGGGGCAATTAAAACGTGCCGAGTAAGGCGTCTCTTTAAACGGGCAACGAGCGGCGAGAATAAAAGAATATCACACGTTTTCTGGACGGAAAGATGTTTTATCCGCGGGAGTGTGGAGGAAAAAATAACTTGTTCTGGGCTAATTATCATGGCAATCAAGGAATACAAATGCCAACACGAAAGTGGGACGAGGCTACTGACTTTAGTCTTTGCCAGCACGTAATACCCGCGCCCACACAGTCGCGCGCACGCGTGACACTAGGCGCAATGTACCCACATGCGAGCTGTACGTACCTATCGGAGCGCGTGAATCGAGACGAGCGATAAACGCGAAAGATGAATCCGTTAAGAAGTCGGAGAATGATCTGACAGGCGTGAATATCCTGCGGGGATATCGCCGAGCGATCGCGCAAGATTCATCGGGACGAAATCGATCGACGAGCATAACGAATAATAGCAGGGATTCTCGACTCTACGCGAATCAACGTATTATACAAAACCGAAAAGTGCCACGATACACATTTTTTACCGACAAGCTATCGTGGTCGTATTTGGCTCTGTGGCTAATTTTGAATATTCACTAGACGAGACCTGACATGCGGAATCTCTCCGGTGAAAGTCTCCGTCGTCTCCAACTGTAGACTCGAGATGCAAACGGAAATCGTTTGTCTGCTGTCACGAAACCTAGTAGCCGAATGATGAATCGTGTAGCTGTCAAATAACGAGAGATGCCACCTTTCGATCATCGCGTTGTACCCTCGAAAATACTCGACACCTCGATAAAAAGTTGCGATAAGATCAGTTTCTTCGGGCGATCATGATTTTCTGGAACCTCTTGCCGCTAGGTACGCGAGAGCGCTGCGATTTGAGCGGAGAATCGACTCATCTTCGGTAGAATTGGTAGTGAATTGCTAGTTCGTTTTTGAAAATTTCGCCGAAGGTGTTTGTTCGAAAGATCGACAGCGACACGTAGAGGCTGGAATCGTTGTTATTGTAGGAAGTGACCGCACGGTTGGGTCGTGAATCACGATACTGTGCCAAGGGAATGAAATCAGAATTATTTATAACGGTGGTGATCGATCAAGGATTGTCAAATAATGAAACGTGGATGACGATCGATTCTCGTTTGGCAGCCGAGTTTCGAAATTTGCCTAAGCCTCGGTCTTCGGTAGACGTCGAAAGCCGTGGATTCCAATTCCGGCGATGTTCGCCGCAGGATCGTTTCGTGACGCGAGTGTTACGCGGGGAAACGAAGAGAACGAGCGTAGTTTGACTGGAATTCGCGCAACAGAAGTTGTCGAGATCGATGTATAACAAGAGAGCTGTCGAGGAAGCGTCAGAGCGAGATGGAAGGAGTCGCAAATCATTACCATGAGAATGAAACTTCCCTGAAACGTCTAGGCGGACCCGATAATTCAAGCGTCGTTGAATTATGGTATTGTAACGTCAGAAATTACGACGCTGGATACTCGCGAGGTAACCGAATACGTAACGTCGAAGAGCTGTACCATCGCCGCTGCGTTCCACCTGCAACGAGTACAGTTATCGCAACGAAACTTCCTGGTTTTCACACATGGACCGGATCGGACCGAACCGGCCCAACAGTTTACAGTTAATTTTTCCATGCATCGGTCATGAATTCCTGCCGGCTGCGAGGATGGCGGTTGATTCTTACACGCACAATCGCGGCATGTGTGTCGGGTGTCTTCAGGTTCGACGCGATGCCAACGGCGACCGGAGAAGAACGGAGAGAGCGCGAATCGCGAGCGAAAGGAACGAAAAACGGAGAAGAAATAAGTGGGTAATACCGGTGAACCGTTACCCCGTGTCTATATTTCTTGGGTCAAGCTGTACCAGCTCGAACCGATTCCCTGTAGCCCAGCGGCCACGCATTAAAATGCACGGAGCGAGCGGATATATCGGCCTTCCCGCTTTCGGAACTAGTTAGAAACGCAAATCCATAGATCTCCAGCGGAAAAGTCGAGCAAAATGATTTTTCAAAAACTCCCGCGTACTTGCAATTTTCGAAAACTCACGCGCACTCGCAAGCTCGTTGCTGACTCGAATTTCCGTTCACCTGGGAGCGTTAACGAAGGCATGAGCAAAATTTCGGAAACAAACTCGCGATCTCGTTTGCCGAAACTCGCAATTGTTGAGAACGGCATGGTAAAATATTTTCGGAGATGAAAAGTGCCGAGCATGATTCGTTATACGACTTACTTAGAAACGTGGCGAGAAGTGGACGCGTTGAGTATGACAAACAATTGCAAAGTATTTGCTAACACGTCGCTTATAAGCGTTAATCTCACTGAATTTTCACATGATCCTTGTAGTCTTCGTTGCGCTGGCAGGTATTGTTCCGAGAAATCACAAGGCTAACTTAATCGTGGTTATAATCTAGTTATGAAAATTCAATGGGCAAGCGTGTACTCTACGAATAAAAAAATTGGGACGCGACGCGCGTGTAACATAACACTGCGCGAGGTCGCGTTGGGTAAACCTAAAGGAGAGAAGAACGTGGAGATATGAAACGTTTTGCAAATTATTCGAGCATATCGGGTATAATAATAAATTTCTAGTTATAATTATCGCTGGTCGAATGAATAACGAGTCGAACGGGCGCAGCCAACGGATAATTATCAGTTTTATTGTTCTTTAATTCGGCACGATTACGGTCTCGTACGATTAACGAGGCTCGAATTTAATTAAAGCGATTAATCTACGGGAAAAGGAAATCTAGCTGACATTTTATTCCATCCCATGGTTGTTATCGATCTGCAGGAAAAAAAATTAAAAAAAAATAAAAAATAACACGGACTACTGCGTTTCCAGCAAAATCCAGACCTCCGTCGCGTGCTACTTTTTTATGCACAGGGAATGAAGATACGTGGAATTTGCAGCGGAGTACGACGGCGCTACGACGCTACCAACGATACTCGTGGTATCTGTTCCGATCTTCGCCTCTTGGCTGGTGGAAAAGACGGGAAAGAGGAGGAGAACCTTCATCTGAGAGCAGGGGCACCGAGGGAGTCGAGAGCCAAGGTTTATATCAGCAGACTCGCGGGTCCGTCGTTGAAATTAATAAGCGCCAAATAAACGAAACGACCCGAGACAAATGGAGGGGTATTGTGCATGCGCGAAGTTGGCACACCGGTGGTCTGCCGAAAGTCTGCGTGGCCAGTTTACCCCTGCCCCATCCGAGACGCCGGAATGCCCTACAGGGCTCGAAGATGCCTCGCGATATAGAGGGAGAGAAGGCCTCGTGATTAAACGTTCCGAATTTTTTACCCGACAAAATAAAAAGATTACCGCAAACTTAGGTGGCCTACGTCGTTTCACCCTGAGTGCGCAGCGGTTGGAGCTTCGCCACGTCGTGGTAAGCCGTAAAACGATTGAGAAAATCTTTCCCCCGTGATTTTGCCGAGCAGCGATGTATGTACAAAATTAGGATAATTATTGACGCGTAAATGATCGAAGCTGCGGCCTGTCCGTTTTTTTCCAAGCACCAGCGAACAGGTTTCTTGTGGCGAAAAAACTAAAGTATACAGCAGCACAGGCTCTAAAAATCTCCAAAACAAGTGACAATTACTTGGAATTTCATCGTTATCATTACTCATCCGTATGGAACTCGTCATTTGACATTTGCGCATCGAAATCGCTGGACGCGATTTTAACAATCACGCAGTACCAAAAGCAATGGCACGACGAAATGTCAGTTCATACGCTAGAATCTGTTTTTACAGCGGTCTATTGTTCGTTATTCGCGAAACGAGTCATACGATGAACGAATTTTCGGTAATAACGTTTAAAAAGCATATTTCTACCTGAAACTTGATCCGACGTGGAATCGTCACAAAACAATTGCCGCACCTGTTGAGTTAACACTTCTGTTCGAAGACATTGTAAACACTCTTACATACTTCCAAGAATTCGAATCGTCTACAATAGTTTGAAAAGAGGCTAATGTTCCAAACGTGTCATTTTAACACGCTCGGTAAGAGGCTGGTGTTTGCAATGTGTTATTACCGCACGAGTCGCAGCGCAGTTAATTGTTTAGGATTTTTCCGCTCCGTGTCGCTGGAATAAACACGACTATCGCCGAGTATTTTCAGCGTTTGCGATTTCTTTCCTGTAAAAATTGCCATCGAGTGTGTCGATCCCAGGAGGATCGGTTCTCTGCAGAGATGGAGATTCCTACGCGATCTATCGGAACGATCGCTCGAGCTTGCGGCAAAAAATAATGCCAAATCGAGCGACACGGCGAAGATACGTACATTTTGCCACTTCCCCGTTCGTTACTCGATTCCGTTTCGATTATCTTCGTTATCGATGTTGAAATCCGGAGGACTGGTGTCGAAAAACACATTTCTCCGAGCCACGTTCGCACGTGCAAGAACGCGAACACTCGACGCAACGGCAAGTCTGATCGGGCGTAGAACGCTCGAGGTATTCTCAAAGAAGTCGAGGAAAGATTATTACCATAATTGATGCAAACGACCTCCAGTTACGCTCCACCTCCCGCACGTCGACAATACCTTATAACAGTTATGTTCCGGCGAAGGTAGAGACCCTACAGCGATACTTTGTTGCGGAAAAAGATGGACGCCGAAGAAAAACCCCTAGCAACTGTCTGCCTATACAGCAACTCGGTTTGATTCTATTTATAAAATAACAGCCACCGCACCTCGGTCTAACCCTCGAAGCACTTGCTTGTACTTGAACGCGTGAGTCGAGTGAAAATCGCTAGGCAAAAACCTGACTGCGGTCACAACGATCGATCGTGGCGAAGGAATCTAAAACACGGAACATCATCAGCGACGTGATCGAACGTGCTGGATTTGTCATTAGGCCGTATTTGGTGAGCCGTTAAGTGCGTACGCGATTATAAAGATGAGGCACGTCGCTTGTTGGTAGACTTTTCTATTCATCAAATTTAAAACGTCATTTGATACGTCCCAATACTCGATCCTGCATCCTGTGGTAGTTGTATTAGGTACGTTTATCTTAATACGCGGGTGGCTAGGGCGGTGGCGAGTAATAGCCACCTCCGCTAGACGTCTGTCCAACTTTTTGCTCCATTTTTTAAAAAAATTGTAACTCGTCAAATGTTTGCTGTACATTTTTTTTAACTGAAAAATAGTATCACAAAAAATGTTTCGCATAGGGTTGCATATTCTCGTTTAATTCGTTCCACGACTGACTAGAAATATTTTCCAAAGGTTAGATATCTGAGTAAGAATTTTGGTGTAAATAATTTGATGTTATTCTCCGATTTATTAGAATTTGCTACCGGAGGAATGAAATATTGTGTGAAAATATTATTCTATTAAAAACCAATTTATAGAAGTTGGAAGTCAGTTAAAATTGAAATCCCGGAATTACCATAGATACCTCTTTAGTATTTTTCGAGTCGTCTCGATTCGTATTTGATGAAAGAGAGATTTCAAATTTTTTGTGTATCCGAGAAAAAACAGCAAATTATTACTTTCAATTACTTGCGTTAAGAAGAGATTTTAGAGATGTGCGGAACACGAGGCAGCTTGTTCACACAAAATCGCTGAGCTGGATAAGTTTAAAAAAAAGAAGGGTTTTAGGAAGTTACTCGGGAAAAGTATAGAATGATTAATCATTCGATGCTCGGGAGATTTTGAAAAAACTGAAAAAACTTATCGGTAATAATTTCTCGCGATCGTCGAGCTTTCGATTTCGAGAGCGTCGGTGACGTTCGAATTTCGCAACTGGAATTTCCGTTGTGATCCCTCGAAGCAGATAGCCGGGTCCATGGAATTTGCGCAATCGTTTAATCGAGATTCGGTGTTTGTCTCTTCGCCTGAGCGGGCGCGCGAGTCTCGCGGTGATCCGAGCAGAAGTCGATCGGCGACTAACGGAATTTGTCGCCGGAGTTGGAGGTAATGGATCATTTCACCGGCGTCCGTTCTTTCGAAATTCACGACGTCGTTCGCGTCTCGATGCCGGATAAAGCGTATTTCCGCGCGCCGAGCTCGCTGCTACGCTAAGGACGCGTTCGCGAGTGAATAAATATTTATTTATTGATAGCTACGTCGCAGACATCTCGACTCCGTATTCGCGAACAATTCTAGCGACGATCGATGAGCCAGAGCTCGTTGGCGGATATATTTTCCAGCGACCAGAACGCGATGACGATCGCGTACCCAAGATCTGGCATACCTGCCTCACCGAGCAGTCGGAGAAAAAAAAACGAGCGCGAAAAAATCGCTACTCGGGCGATATTCCAAGAATGTAAATTCGATCCGTCGTTTTCTCGTCGTTTTCAAAGAAAACCTTGCAGCGAGCCTCACATCCGGTAGATCCTCCGATGCAACCCTCGCCGCATACAAAGCCTGAAGACTTTGCATGTCTACGGGACGACAGTCTGCATCTCAAATCGCTCCGACCTCCCTCGTAAATCGCAATTTTTTCCCATCCGTATAGCAGAATTTACTCGCGCAGCTAGTTTTTTCTACTCGAATGAGGGATAAAAAAGGAGATGGAAATGAAAAATAAGAAGAACAGCAGATTCTATCGGATTCTCTTTCCTCTTCGAAACGAAAGGCGCTCGATCGTCTCGATTTTACTTTCAAATAATTGCCTCGACGTTCTCCGTTCTTCTCACACCCACGTGACGAACCGCGCACGCCGAGAATACCTACGCAAAAGAAATTCTCTTTGAATCGCGGCATGAAATACCGAGAAGAGCGGCGTCGACCGCGCCACGTTCGAGTTTGACGTGGTTTTCACTTTTGTTTTCAGCACGTACATTCGTACCCGCGAGAGCGAGGAGAGCCTCGAGGTTGAGTTTGACACGGTTCAATTACTCCTTTTTCGCAACTCGGTGTAGGTAGTAGGTAACAGACCAAACACACTCGGGACTACTAATTGAACGAGCAGACCGTACGTAGAAACGTGCGAATGGGTCAGTGCTACTGGAAAAACGAACAGAATCCCGCTGTCGACAACTCGCGCGATTTCTCACCGACCGTTCGCGATCTTTCTGGCCAAATCTCTCTCGAGAGAGAGTGAGAGAGATTGGGCGTTTTCCTTCCACCGACCCGACCGAGTCGATCTTATTTTCCGTCGATGCGCGAGACGCCACGCGATCGAAGAACGAAGAGGATGAAGACGCGACGAGGAAAATGTCAAATTTGTTGGACAATGAATCCCCATTCGAGGATGGTAACGCCTGGCCATATGCCATCATGAAGAATCCATTATTGGTCTCCGAACAGCGACGGACTCTGGTGAGCCGACGAGCCTCGCTGAACCGCTGGAAGCAACATGCCAATTACGCGTCACCTCACGTCTCTTCCGAAGGACAGAACCCTGCCGCGCGCGTGGTCCATCCTCCGCAGGATGGAAGAAACAGGGTTGACTATGCGCGATTGCAAATTGCTGCGAGCCATCGCCGCGCGCCGCGCACCGTATCCACGAGCACAGAAGGTCTATTTCAGAGAGTCAAAGGTTCCGCGCCTCGCGGGCTCCGAGGATCGGACATTTCTATAGTCATAGGAGAAGAAATGCCAGAGTGATTGCGTTTGGCATCTGCATATGCATATTTCATTTCTACAAGCTCGTTTCATCGATGTTTCGTTTCATCGAAACCGAAGCTGCCAACGTATCGCTGAACCTCCTTCGATTCCGCGCGGATCCAATCAACCGGAGAAAAAAACGGCGAGCCTCGGTCACGTGTCACGTCATAATTACAGAACCTGCTCACATGCCGCTGATTTACTGTGTTCTCGCGTATTTCCTCCGCGACGAATAAATTCGCGTAAATTCCCGCGTAGTTTCGAAACGAACGTACATCGTGGAATCGAGGTGTGACACGTACGCGTCGACCCGGGACAACGAGACATTAGTCTACGATAAAATGAAAGGCTGCTCCAGGCCACGCGAGTTCAACGCTCATCTCGATATTTTCATCATTCCACGAAGACAAGCACGCGAACGTGACAATCCTGCTTTCTTCCGCGCAGTTATCGAACTGATAGTATTAAGTATAAGAAATATCATCTCCTACAACTTACCTCTTCGTATGATCATGGTCAAAATTCGGAATTTACCTTAGCCTCGCTGTCGAATAAAATTTGGAATTTACCAAACGAAGTTCAATTTCCTATGCAGGGTAGTGCATATTTGCGCGTGTAGATATTATTGAATAGCGTTCCGGACGCTAAAAGTACGCGAATAATTTATGGCTCAAGCGAATATGCCTCCGAATCCTGCGGAAGAAATTAGGTGACACAGGTTGGAAATAATTTCAGCTGGTGCACAAATGTCCAAGTCGAGCATCTGTTTTTCAGGGGAAAATGTGGATACAAGAGGAATTGACTTCCAGTCACGTACGCCTCGTACAGGTTAGGCTTCGTAGTAGAATGAATGTAAAATTGCACGTTGTCCGGCATCACGGCATGAGAACTAGGATTGGACACGTCTGGCAGTCGCTCTTCTCGCAAGATTGGTCACACTCCAGACTCGAGAGTCATTTGTCTTTTTTACACAGGTCAAGAATCATACTGCGCACGTACTCTTAAACTAAACCAGTGAAATTCTCTCCGATTGAAGCAGCGAAGAAATGTTTACCACTTAAATGGCAAACCACTTAATTAAATTAAAATAAAATTAAAATATTCCGAATTTCCTCCTCGCTGCAAAACCAGTGCACCGTTTTTGGCTAGTTTTCAGTAAACTTGTAAGATTTCTGAGGAAAACCAGTGGAATTTCACTGGTTCGCGTACAGAGAGTTGGCTAGGCTTTATTGTTATACGCGAAGAACCAGCAAATGAAGATTATTGACCCGAGATGCATCTTTCATCGGTGATTCAAGGTCGACGAAAACGTGACCTGTCCGTTCTCTCGTCATCATCGGCACGTGAAAGTGAGCAAAATTCGATCGGGTACGACGAGTTCTTCGCGTACGATTTCACTTCACTCCTCTCGATTGTCTTTGATTAAAAATCGTACGAAAAAGTGAACTTGGAACCACGACTCGATTAACGATTTTTACGGATCACGGAGAACACCCGGGAGCGTCGCCGACGCAAAAAGTCATTCTTTTTCAATACTGATCGAAATCTTCACGCCTTGATAGTTTTTTGTTCCGAATGATTTATTAACATTCCCCATTGTTTTATTCTTTGCTCGATCTCGTCCTGTCTCAATGCTCTTCCACGGAACGAATGAATCCAAACGATAAAGAATCGGATGAAAAAGATCAATGGAAGTCGAAAACTGTGTTTGCCAAACGATTCGCGCCGCGTCATCTCCGAATAACCGAACTCACCTAATTTCACAACGATCGAATCACTCGATCACGATTTTTTTGTCAATTATTATTAACATTCAACGTTGCAGTTCTCCAACTCGAAAATTGTTGGTCAGACAGCCTTTGCTCGCGAGTACTTTTCTTACAGCAAATTCAATGCCCCACGAGAGATGTATACTCGTTTATTGCAAAACAATTTTTTGCAAACCAAAAAATCGAGTTGACACCGAAAAAAAATGTCACGTGCTATTTATATGGGAAATCAAATTTCTGAAAAAGGGAAGCCTCTCATTTTCCTACCTATATCTTTTTGCAGCAGAAATATTTGTGTTTTTGGACGAAGTACCAGATTTTCAGGTAGGAGGGGAAAGAATTAAACACCCTGATCACGTCTTCGGATAATCGTGCAACCTCCGATCGGAGTCGCCGAATGAAGCGATCCGCGTCAATTACCTGAATCATTTCACTCGCTGTCAAATCTTTCAGCTCCGCGTATCGAGATCGAAATTAAAATGTTTTTGCTTCTGTACTGGATGCGAAGGCGTTGAGTCCGGGTGAAATTCGAAGGTGAGACGTGACGGTTACCCGGGACAATTACCGACTGACTAATTGTTGGCAAAAATTCGCCGCGCCACGATTCTCTTGGCATAGCAAACTCAAGGTACAGTTAGTTGGCCTAGCTGTTTCACTGTTTCTCGAATATCCACGAGCAGGTACCAACTTCTTGGCCGAGAAACGAGTGCAGGCGGCACCTAACCGAGCCCACGTAGAATTGCTCCGCGTATCGCTAACGAAGGAGACAAGATCGCATCAGAGATTCGAAGGTGATACGGCGCAAAAGAAATGGCAAAAAAATTAATCACATCGTGCAAAGAACTCGCATCCATTCCAGTAAAATAATTGCAAGGCGGATAATCGTTACAAGACCGATGAGAACATTCCAATAGTTTTTATCCGTTTTTACAAATCGCAAAAAATCGAGCAAATTCCATCGAGAATAATTGGATTATCCTCTCGCTTCTGTAAGAAAATTAGAGAACATCTAATTTCACGAGGCTCGCTGCGGCACTTGAGTCGCAATCGTGAATCGAAAAGTTCGAAAACGAGTTTTGATTTTTTCCAAATTTTACGAGCTAGCGAAATGAGCTGGAGAAACGCGAATAAAAATGGACATGATAATCGGATGCACACTTTCATCGAGCGTGAGATACTTTTTTGTCATCGTGGTTTCTAGTTTTTTATCCTGTTCCTCCAGTTTTTAAAGTCAACCGACCCTGACCATTGTACGGACCATTGTACCGACCATCCATGACCGATCGACCCGGCGAGTGTATCTTGGGAGTAGCACACCGCACGCGAGACGAAGAACATGCAGTTTATAATAATAGTAAAAAATAGTGACTACGCCGCGTACGAACTTGCATGCAAATGGTATACCTTAGCATCCTACGCCGAGGCACACGTACGCGTCGAGAGTCGACCTCCTCCTAGCGGGTGTCCAATAAATCTGATAAACGAACCTCTCGCTCGAAAGACGCGCTAATCGATTCTCCGCGGCTCCCAGCCAAACTGTCTCCGATACACCGTTCAATTTTTCACAAGAGCTTCGACCATCTTTTTTCCTCCACCGAAATTCGAAGAGAAAAACGAAGATGATCCGTGAGAAAAAATCTCGAATTGCAACTATTTTTCCTTTTTTCCAACAAATTTGGCAGCATCGTAATTCTTCGAGTAATATTCTCGATTCTCTCCAGAATTTCCAGAGCACCGATTTTCGACTATACGCGAATAAAAGCACAAAACTGCCACGAATAAAAGCACCGTACACATTTTTTTTTTTATTTGTTTTTTTTTGATAAGCAACTTTTGAGTTTGGGTTTTAAGTACGCGGTAAGAAAAAATGATTGTGCGGAGTACTAATTGGAATATTAGTCAATGCAGGGCGTATGCAATTTATGCTACGTTTAAAATAAAATCTACCGACATTATTTTATTGTGAGTATAGTGAAAATATATTTTAATACAAAAATGTGTAGACGTTAGTGTGATGCACTTTAACTGAAAGTTATTTCGGAGTTTTTAAATATTTAGTAGTGAACACAAAATACGAAATTTGTTGGTGTTAGTCTTCGTGATAAAATTGACCTTGGTGCTTTTATTCGAGGGAAAAATGTTTCGTTGCATTTATTCGCGATTAACTCGTTTTTGGGTATACTTTTCGTTACTGATTATTTGCTAGGAGCGTCGAATAGTCCTCGAAGTTGTTATCTTCGTTTGTCGAATCGCGAAGAAATGATGTATCTTGCGAGCGTGAGTGCCGTTATGGTCGATCACCCCGTACGCGATTGGAGAACATCGTAAATACGGAATCGAAAGATAATCTTTGCCAAGTGCGAAACACGTAAGAATGCCTCGCGCAGGTTTCCTCGCATCTCTCGAAATCTTCTGGAATCCTCCCGAGTATTCGACCGGCGTGTAGCGAGGTGGCGAATGGAACGTCAATGGAAACGATTACAAATTACACAAGACACGAGAGCGCTTCTAAAAAATCTCCGACCTTCCTACGATCAGATATAACAAAAGGTGGCGAATAAATAGCATAAATCGCGAGGAAAAAGGTGTTCGAGAAAAGTTACCGCTATTTTTTGCGACTCCAGTAAGAAAACAATTTGTTCTTTTTGTTTCTCGTGTTTCCAGGCAACACGCGTCTCACAGAGGAAAATGTATTTCCCTACCAACTTGATAAAATTGGTTCCCGTTGTCGTTTAATTTGTCGAGGATTTATTCCGCGATCAATTAGTCCGATCTTTCTGAATGTCGGCGCGATAACATCCCGCTAATTTCGTATTCACCGTTCGCGGAGTTGACGAAACTGCTGCAAAACGACTTTACACCTTCCGCTACAACTGCGGCAACCGATGGTAATTTATTCGTGGCGATGTTCATTCGTTAAAGTTAATTGCCGCGATTACTAAAGCCGCACCTCGCAGTTGACCGAGCTTGATGAACACCGACGATTGATACGAGCCAAGAAATCGACCGTTCCGTTTTTCCACGAAAATTCCACGAAGAAGCGTGCAAACAAATTTTAGTCGACGACTAATAAGCGAAGAAAATTTTTTATATTCCACGTTCAACGAAGGTGCGTTCCACGCGAACGTGCGCTTCCTCGTAGCATAGGCACCCCAGCGCGCGGAGTACCGCGTGCGCGCAGAGTCGAGTGCACGGTGCATTCGTACCGAAAGATTCTCAGCTTTCACCGTATTCGCAAAACTCGCGATTGTTGGTCGTAAAATTGCGAGAACCACGACCTACCCTAACCTGCGAACGTAATCGAGCTGCGAAATTTTTTCCACATTTTTCAGCCAACACATTTGGAATCGAAGCAACGATACAGAGAAGCAAAATATTTTCGTAAAAATCAGAAATAAGAGAGGAAATTAATTCTTCTACCAAGAATTCCTTCGCTTTGGCGTGATTCGGAAATCTCCGTATACGAAAAGCCGTGGCGGTCGATATTTTCCAGAAAAAGCATCGTTTTCGCGCGATAACAACAAATTGATTAAAAAACTTGTTAGTTATGGCACAAAAATAGAGTGCAGCTGCGCTAAATAGCAGTGTCGAGGGTGAACGGACGAAACCTGTTTCACGGATGTTCGAGAATTCGTTTGACCCCAATCCCGCGAGGGAAGGCAAGTCGATGTGTAAAATGAGGGACAAATCTAACGTACACGAATGCTTTGAAGATAAGTCGCATCGCGTCGGCTGCTCGTGGGCAACGAGGCGAGCTGCAGTTCAGCTTTCACCGGCTGAATCCTGCTAACCATACGAACGCTACTCTCAGTCTCCAAATCCTCGGCTAACAATGATGATAATAAAATGGAAAACGTATCGTGGAAGGCGATGGGCAGCAAGGTTTTTATGAATGGCGGAAAAGTACGATCAACGGAGCGTACAGAGAGGTGAGAAATAACGTTATTCGGAACGTCTTAATTACAACGGTATACCATGGATGTACGTGTATTTGGGTACGTGTATTTGGGTACGTGTGTTTGGGCAGGCATGCGAAGTCGAAATTATCCAAGGCTACGCTCGAAAGTTTGGGATTCGATCGGTATCGCGCAATTTGGTTGTCCGAGCTGCGGGAAGCTCGCGATGAGATCTCGAGGCTCGTCGTAGCGGGGGGAGAAGATTGGAAAAATGCCGATTTATCAGGTGAGACAGGTGATGTCGTTGTTAATCGAAGACGCATCATCCGAATGGGAGTTAATCAACCGTCGCGAACACGGCATCGAATTATTCTAATTGGCGCGAGCGTTCGATTTAATTTAGCATGACTAGCAGTAAAGCTCTGGAGTTTCCGCGACATCGTCGACGACAGTCCGCGGAGGTACGTATTACGAGTTCTCAGGGCCCCGAGGATGTGTGGACTCGAATGAATTATCGCGTCAAGAATTCTCAGAGTAATCAGACCTCGCGGTCCATTATTCTCTCGGTCTTCTTCGGCGCGTTGATCGGGCATTAATTGGTCTCGAAAGGTAGAATCGCGGCCGCGGGAGAAAAACTCGCAGGCGTCGGAGCCGAGTCCGTTGATACACGCGATATCCGGCGAGTCGAGGGGTTCGGCTGGTAGGTACGCGAGTAGCGTTGAATTTTTCGAATCCACTGATTTTTATCGGAGGAAATCGAAGATTTATCGCGGTCAACCTCCAATAGCGGTTTGTCGAGTTTGTAATCTCGGATTGAGAATTATTCTCGAAAGGAGGTACGCGCGATTGCTCGTGTCCGGGCGCGCGTTGGTATCCCAACGCGAAAGTGCGTCGGGATGCATGGATGCACGGATGCAGCAGCAACGACGGCGGCGGCGGAGCAAACGAGCGAGCGGCGTTGCTGTAAGCCGAAGCCCGTCTTACACCTGCTTTAATAACACGGTCATATCTCAACGCCAGTCCTTACCGTCGCTTCAACTCGGAATATTGCTTTCCAAAGGAACATATTCCGCCTCATCCCCTACCAACGGATGTTCTATTTTGCAAACGTACTAAATTCCGCGCGCGACTTCCTGTCGTTGCCATTCCATGCGGGCTGCGACCAGCATAGTCTCCGTCTTATTTATCCCTCCGCCTGTTGCACGCCGTGGCGCAGCTGATCCGACGATTGCACTTTATCGACGTCTACTTTCATCAACGATTGCGGAAACATTTTCCAAAGTCGAATAAATTTTCAAATAAAATACTTAAAACATCTTTAAGCTTTCCTCACAAATTCAGGAAATCGTTACGAATGCACCGAGATCGGAATCCGGTGAATTTTTAGTACTGCAGAATAATTGCCAAGGGTTGTTCAAGTACGAAATAGGTGAGGCACGTTCCAGCCACGCGTCAATTTTTATCATAGAGTCATATTTTTTCTCTGTAATCTCTGTAAAATGTCATAAATTGTGAGATGGAGGTGCGGATTTTTTGTTTGTTCCGTCTAATTTATTTAGTTTTTTTTTTATGTTCCTAATAATTTTTACATGACGAAGTTGTTGAATCGGTTAATAGAGTTGTTATCTATTTTTCAGAAATCTTTGGCCTCGAGTGTTAATTCTTCAGGTTTTTTCTTTTGAACATCCGTCAAGTGCCTTACGACCGGATTTGACAGAGCCAACAATAAAGGAATTATATCTTCATCGGTATTTCCTAGCTTCGCTGGTTTGTCGAGGTCGATGTCGTCTACTAATTGAAAAAAAAATACTCGCCAACGTTATCGACCTCCGCACCTCGAGCTCAAAATTTATGACATTTTAAGGAGATTGAAAAAAATTTATGGCTGTATGATGAAAATTGGCGCGTGGCTGGACTTGTTTCCATTTTTGTCCAGCTCGCGCCATCTAGCGGTTCGAATTGGTAACCGAGAATCGTTTGGAATGATCGATGTACGCCCGTGAATAATCTATTCGGATTGTCAGAGGTCGCCGAAACTGCGCGAAGTTGAAAAGTGATCGGTACAAATCGCGACGGATACCACTTGGCGAACATGGTGTGTCGGTTACGCAACGAGAGTCCGTGCGTACTCCAAGCTTGGAATTTCTGCGAACAATGGATTCGCTGAGACGCCTAACCGTGTAGCTTTGATTTGCAAAGAGGCTTAGAAAATTCTCAGGAGAATTATGAAATAGCAGGGTGGCCACAACGCGTTTGGTGCGAGTAAATCAACGACCTGTGGCTCGTACGATCGTAGATAGCAGCGAAATCAAGCCATGTTTGACCAACGTGCCTCGAGGATGGTTTAGACGATCGCCGTTATGTCGGATAAACATCTATTCGCAGGATCCCCCCATCCAATTCTCGTTTCACTCACCGGGAGGTGGAATATTAATTCGACGATCTGTACGATCTGTACGATCTACACGATCTTCTTTCACATTAACACGTTTTCGTACATCTCGCGAGACGAGTAATTTCAAACAAAACGATTGTCTGACACTCGTACCAATCTGCGTCGTTCAGCGACGTGGTTCGGCACAATCCCGATCTCGCTTCGTCGTGGCACAGAGAGACTCGCGTAACACGATCTCGTGAAACCTCTGCGGTCCACCGGGGAATAAACCTGCCACGTCTCACCGTATGAAAGGACGACCTTTGCACTTTCGATGAAAGCAATTACATCGCGATGTTCTCGCAGTCCGAACGGGGCCATCCGATACGAAAAATCATACGTTCGACGAGTGACCCAAGAGGAGTACAAGACCAAACCCGAATCCCATCGTCGCACGTGGAATCAAAAGATGTTTCATCACTTCGCCTGACCGTTTTATCCTGACGCATGGAACCTCCCATTGTTTTTCTCTCTTCCTCTCGACCCATCCTCTGTACCCTTCTCGCTAGCATTAATCCGGCCAGAGAAGGTTCCGCGAGTCAGAAACAATTCGATGCCCATGCGAGCTATCATCGCTCGCTGGGGCGTAATTTCCTCGTCGCATCTGTTCTTCACGGCTTCGTCTTCGCTAGAGTGAGAAGGGCAGCCACGCGACACGATACGTCGATGCAACCTCTATCAAGCTAGAAACACCACCATGATCGAATCGAATTCTGCGATATCTGAGAATAAAGTGCTAATTAGATGCTAATTAAATGCTCTATTGCCGAATTAAGTGCTCTTCATCTTTTGAAAAATACCCGTGGTGTTGCTAGCTTGAGATCATGCTAGAAACACCACAACCGAAGGAGGACCAATTTCGAAAAACTGTTTGAGCAGGAATTAAGTGCTAATTAGATGCTCCACGAAAATCCATCGCCCGAATTAGGTGCTCCACCCTTTTGATTTTTTTTTCTATGTCCGCTGGATGTCGAGAAATCCGGAAAACACGAGGAAGACCCATCGCAAAATCATGCAAAATTGATGTTTTTGCGATTCTCGATGTGTTCTGGTCGTCGGACAGCATCGGGACCATGCCCAATGGATCCAAGTCGATCCTTGCGGATCCAAAACAGTACCTGATCTTATATCTATGTCCGCTGGATGTCGAGAAATCCAGGAAAACACGCGGAAGACCCATCGCAAAATCATGCAAAATTGATGTTTTTGCGATTCTCGATAGGTTCTGGTCGTCGGACAGCATCGGGACCATGCCCAATGGATCCAAGTCGATCCTTGCGGGTCCCAAACAGTACCTGATCATATGTCTATGTCCGCTGGATGTCGAGAAATCTGGAAAACACGAGGAAGACCCATCGCAAAATCATGCAAAATTGATGTTTTTGCGATTCTCGATGGGTTCTGGTCGTCGGACAGCATCGGGACCATGCCCAATGGATCCAAGTCGATCCTTGCGAATCCAAAACAGTACCTGATCTTATATCTATGTCCGCTGGATGTCGAGAAATCCAGGAAAACACGCGGAAGACCCATCGCAAAATCATGCAAAATTGATGTTTTTGCGATTCTCGATGGGTTCTGGTCGTCGGACAGCATCGGGACCATGCCCAATGGATCCAAGTCGATCCTTGCGGGTCCCAAACAGTACCTGATCATATGTCTATGTCCGCTGGATGTCGAGAAATCCGGAAAACACGAGGAAGACCCATCGCAAATTCATGCAAAATTGATGTTTTTGCGATTCTCGATGTGTTCTGGTCGTCGGACAGCATCGGGACCATGCCCAATGGATCCAAGTCGATCCTTGCGGATCCAAAACAGTACCTGATTGTGGGACCAGTACGGGGACATAGAAAGAGAGTAGGAGAACGGGAGAAAGGGAAAGCAGGACGAGTGCGGGAAGAGGAAGAGGGGAGACCGATGGTCGGCCGATGCCACCCATATCAAGCTAGAAACACCACATGATAAAATGAAATTCCGCGATATTGTAGACTTCAGCGGGTATTTTTCAAAAGATGAAGAACACTTAATTCAGTAATAGAGCATTTAATTAGCATCTAATTAGCACTCAATTCTCAGATATCGCAGAATTTGATTCGATGATGTGGTGTTTCTAGCTTGATAGAGGTGTCGATGCACCCTGGGCAGCTAGGTCTAACCTGCTCGTACTCGCTCAACGTAAACGTTGGAATGCAGATAGGCAATGCTGATTGTTCGTTGGAAATTCATTTACTCAAAACTCATTCGCAACGAATGAGCTCACTTGTGGAAAGCCGGTTTATCTAGCTGTGAGATCACCCGGTTTTACCAGAGCCGCGCGTGTAGATACCGTTCGTCGCGTTCAACCCCTGACCGATCTTCGTTGGTTACTCTGTCGATGCGACGAGGATGAATAGGTCGCGTGTGTTTTTTCTAAGTCCCGCGTTCCCATCACGACAAAGTTTAACGGTCAACCCTCGTTACATGTCTATAGAGCCGAGTGTGCAACCACGCAATGAATAGCCTTCGTAATTCATTGCTCATTCACATTGGCAAGGAACGAGCCCGCAGATAGAAAGCAGTAAAGTGAAATTGCCTGCCGATGCTGACTTATCTGACGGAGAACTCGTGGGTAACAACAGCTTCTTCTTACTCGGTCTGGCCTTTGGCTATCTTCACTCTCACCGTGAGAATGTACTTGATAAACGTTACAATATACTGACATTACGATGTCCTGACCACACCTATCACCGATCGCTTCTGCGGTACCGCGCCGTTTCGCAACGCTGCTAATCTTCGAGTCCTCCTTTTTGCAGTTAGATCGCACGACGATTCGTACGAATGTCAATCGACGGGTAAAGATTACGCGAGTGGGCAAGCGCGCAAAACTCGGTTCACACGCTTTCTGAAAGCGTTATCGTTCCAGGAGAAGGACATCGACGCAGTTGCGATCCTTTTTGTAGATCAAGGAAAACGATTTACATGAAATGCAGCTAAATGGGTGAAACGTTATGCACGGGAGGTTGGAATTTACGTGACAAATCTCCGCTGCTCGGTGCGGGCTTCTGCGCAGCGATGATATCGAAGGATGTCATCGAGAAATTCTCCAGCGAAAATACGCGAGCATATTCGGATGGCCTCGTTTGGAGTTCTGCTCCGATTAAAGGATCCACGAGTTTGCGGGGAACGTTTTCTTCCGTAATTCACGCCGCTAATGACAAAGCTACTAAATTTCGAGTCATTAGAAAGGCGAAATTCGCGTAATATCGCGTTTCCACTACAGAATGGTGATAACGATCCGATTCTTCTGAAGTTGAAGACGTTTCATCATCGTTTCAAAGTCTTAACACGACAAAAGTGAAAGACGGATTTTCTGCGAGGACGGAACTCGTGTCAATTGTGAGGAAATTCCGCGTGGGACACTCGAGATAAATCCGTTGATGACTTCTTTTGTTTCCGTTGGCGTCGAACGTTTTTTTCCGCTTATCGCGCAGTATCTATAACGCGATGACGCTGGCAAGCGAATGCAATCGGCATCGAGTGTCGAGCGGGCAACCGACGAGTTTCCAATTATCAAAACGCGACGATTTTTTTATCGGCTAATCAGTGACAGCTGATGAATTGATCGGCGTTAGATCTTACGAATAAATTTCCGATCTTCCGTGTCTACCATTGATTCGCGCTGATCTAATCTAACGCGTGGCGTGCAGATTTACGAGCGATACACCAGGCGCGATAGCGATGTGCGACGCGGATGTAAAATTGATTGGATTCTGCGGAATTGTGGAAGTAAAAATCGGCGATGTTATCGAAGGAAACGTCACGCGAGAGCTGCCACGAGATTCGTGCGTGCGTGATTTTTCGGAAGATCGTACACGCACGCGTACATTTGGATCGCATCGAAACGACTCGATATTTCGTACTTGTCGACTCGCGGTTCACCGCAACACTTTGCAACGCGCTCGAGCGTTTTTTTCGTCATTTCTATTCGGATGCTGCAAATTTTCCGTAATTCATCAGCCGACTGCAGACCTCAACTTCGAAGTAGAGTAGAACGAGGGAACAATTTTATAAATAAGACGCGGCATTATAATCAGGCGACGCGTGTGAAACGGTGGATTTGCGAGTTTCGATCGAATTTCGGAATACGTTGGTAGAGAAAAAGTCTGGCAATGCAATAATTATAGAACCGTAGCAGGCATCGACGAGCTCGTTGCATTACGGCGGTCTGGCGGAGTTACGGCATTTTTCTGACGAGACGAGGTGCAAAAAATGATCGGCATGCTTGTTAGACAAATGAAAAAAGTTGGCAACGGTTATCGATCGCGCTATTTCTCAATAGTCATTGCGAAGCGAGGAATGGGAGATTGTTTTGTCGAAAGGATAAATCGTTCGACTGGACCGCTCTCGTTTGCAGTAATGTCCAGATCTTTCAATTTTTTGACGCCTCCTGATCAAACTGACGCGAAACGTTGAGCACGCCTTTTTCTTTCCGTGTTATTCGTTTCCTCTTTCTCTTTCTGATTTAACGAACACTCTCGACATCGCAGATCTGCACGGCGTGACGACGCGGAGAAGATCACTGCGGTTTGTGATCGTGTTGTAATTAAGCTGAACGTAACACCGATGCAGAGTCGAGATATCAAACGGAGAGACGTTGACCACGGAAAGACCCTTCACGACTTTCCCTCGCATGGGACGTTCTCCTCGGTAGGTTTCATCCGCGAATGCACCGTTTTGAAAGTAAAAGTTGAATACTTCCGAAGAGAAAAGAGAATTGTCGGATCCGAGATGAGAGTCTAGCGTTGTTAGCTGAGCTTTAACAACAAAGCCAACGGTAATCATTCGTTATATCTGCTACTTCGCATCCAACGTCGTGTATCGCGGCTCTAACGAGTAATAGCACCAAAAAACTCGGCACGAAAGGTATAACCGAAAAACGAGCTAGTCACAAATAACCAAACCCTTTTCCCTGGGATAAAAGCATCGAGCTCGATTCTATCACGAATACTAGCACCGAAAAGTATTGTATTTTATTTTACCTTTTTTCAGTTAAATCATGTAACTTTTTTTTTAAACGTAACATAAACTGTATATGCCTTGAATTAACTGATATACTAATTAGTATTCGACACAATAATTTTTTTTAATGACATCGCTGAAATACGAACACAAAAGGCATTTATGGATAAAAAAGACGTATGATGCTTTTATTCGTGGCATCTTCTTTTATTTTTCTAATATTCGAGGCAATTGTGTTCCGGTGCTTTTATTCGTGTATGGTCGAAGATCAGTTCTATTATTCGCGAGAACCGTCGAATTCATCTCCTCCATGATAAAGAATCACGGAGCAGGCAGAAAAAAAGAAAAGTACCTATAATAAACGAACTGCCTGCAAGGTATTCTACTCCGCCAGTCTTTTTCTCGACCGAGTTTCATTGTGGACGACAACTGCAAATCCTCTGCTGATTGAGGTTGCATCTTCTTTCAGATCTCCACGTCGGCCCGATTCGTACTATGCATGGATTTTTACATCACATGCGTTCATTCAAACCTCCCCACCGCCCTCCCCGCATCAAGTGCATTCATTTGAACCCACTTTCATTCTGCACGCGTTCATACATGATGAATTCGTTTGATTCTACCCGACGCTTCTGGTTTCTCCGCGCTCTGCTTGCGAGTCTACCCAGTAAACAATTTTACGTCAAATTTAACACAAAAATTAGTGTAACGACTTTTTTTTAACACAAACTTAGTGTTACTTCAACACACTCTTCGCATAGTGATAAAGTAACACAGCTCTGCGTTAGGAGCAGCATAAAGCGATTTTAGAATAACATTCAAAGTGTGTTACTTTAGTGTCAAATAACATCTTTGTGTGTTGAAAAACGGACGGTGAGAACAACACTAATCGACACACTAAAATGATAAATAATCTGCACACGAATTTTTATGATTACGTTGTGGAGGAAATTTTTTTACGGTGTGTCTCAAGACTCTATCTTTAAAGACTGACTGTCAGCACCATGGATAGGGTGTAAATTCTCGGGGTGTTCACCGGTTAAGATGTGACGAAGAACATCGAGTTGACAACTATCGATGTAGGATTTTGACTTCTGATGTAGGTGCAACGTTTCGAGTTGGTGCTGCCGACAGATTGAGCGAAAACTGATCTCGGAAATGGAAGAGCAATTTTCCATCTCGCCTGAAAGGCACGGTTCTCCGTGTTTCGCAGGCGGAACGGAACGGCTCGGCGTGTCGGGGTAATTTGATTTTTTTAATTACTTACCGGAGGTTTTTGAACCTTTCGCGTCAGTTGAGGCGTCGACGCGGCTACGTGGTAGAGAATTAGCATTGAATAATGCCATTTTTATGCTCGGTACTCGCGTTGCCAAACGAACGTTGCACAGCGATAAATATCGTCGTGAGTTTTCGAGTCTGGACCACGATAACATCCGCTGATCCTGTTTCCTCTGCATTTTCTCTCGCAGCTGTTTTTTAACTCGGCGATCAATCGCTATTGTTACGATCGGAGAATGGATATTATTCGCTCTTTATGCTCGAAAAAATGCT
Organism: Arge pagana; assembly: GCA_963969455.1. Classification (NCBI taxonomy): domain Eukaryota; kingdom Metazoa; phylum Arthropoda; class Insecta; order Hymenoptera; family Argidae; genus Arge; species Arge pagana. The sequence continues at coordinate 9,907,188 of OZ018311.1, read as the reverse complement.
TCGCGAACGGTAAAATATTGCGAACAATAACGCGCGATTATTCGCTGGTAACGGCTAACATGTGGGCTTTCGACCGCATCCAACGGTCGCCAAAGGACTCCACAGCGAAGAGAGCCGCAAATTTATCGTGATTATCGGCGCGAACGTAATTTATCGGCCAATTATACGCTTCTATCAGCGAATCGGCGGGAGAGATTATCGCGGGAAATAAATTGCCGTACGTATCGACGAAATCTGCGGTCATTACCGCTCGAAGGTCACGCGCTGAAGACATTTTCCGAGGCCACGAAGGACCCCGAATAAGGAACGGATGTGTGCGAGGAACGAGTGCAGAGAATATGGTGTAACGACGCAGAGCGGCTGTTTTTTCTGAATGGAGATTTTGTGTTTGGTATTCGTCATCAGGTTCGCCCATCGATCGGCGTCTCGGTGGGTACGCGAGAGGAGCGAAAATGAAGAAGCTGTCGAGTGAATAATGGAATTGTAAACTGTAAGGTGTTTGACGTACGCGTCGTATTCGTGCCGACGACTCTTGAGCGAAAGAACAAAAGTGACCGAAACTAACAGTTGAAGGTGACCATTAGCCACCTATTAGCGACGGCCTCGGCGCATAACCGAGACTCGAATACAAATCATCCTCGAATGATCGAACCACCCGAACTACCTTTGGAATTTGACGCGATAATCGTTTCTTCCGAACCGATCGCAACCACCGACTACGACTGATAATGCAACGAAACGAAGCCTCGAAAACACCTACTTCCAAACATCTCGACGTTTCGGGTCAAGGTGAACGCTGTCGACGCCGAGCGATACTCGAAGACGTGAGAAATCGGCACCTCGCGACTCTTCGCGTCTGTTCCCACGATTGCCATCGATATTCATCGCGCGACCGACCGAACCGAATTTCATTTCGACTTCTAACTTTGACACCCTAACGATTCGCGTACCCACGAATCTCCTCCTACCACAATTGCGCAAGCAAATTTTCACCCTCCTAGCGTCTATAATTAATTTGCCCGATGCTCGCTGTGGACGTTGACTGAATTGTGCACGATTTTCTACCGAGTGCTGAATTCTCCAAAAACGTTTCTCAAGCGTCTACCAATTATTACATGCACGTCGAAAGTCTCCGTCTCGCGGTATACCTAACGCCAGAGTGTTTACATACAATGAAAACGCAAGGAAGTCAATGACACTCTAATGTTCTTTTACGAGCCTTGAGAACGCTTGAATGAATTCAAACGGTGTTCACGAAATCCCTATTCTTCAGAATATATTTACCGGTTTCACTTTTACGCATTTTACAGTACGAACAAACAATCCTTCGAAGGATGCGAGTCAAGCTGCTCGTTGCAACTCTCATTGATAGAAGGATAAAAAATTAAGCAAAATTGCGATATGTAATTGTAAAGAGTTGGGATATCCAGAGAAAGAAAAGTCACTTCTCCTGTTAGATGTCGTGATCAATGGCGATTAGTCGCATCGGGGATGACGAGAAGAAATAATGAACCGTGGTGCGGGGGTGGATGAGAATGAGGTAAGTGAAAGGGCGAAGGGCGAGGAAACGGTTCGCGAGCACGATCGTTGTTCGCGATATCATTCTGGTATAACACCGACGCCTCTGGCGAACAGTGGAGGTTGCTCGGTTCCTCGAGCCCGGCGGAGAACGATGCGCGGTACTGATTCGTTCCAATCGGTTCCGCGGCTAGCGAAGACACCTCGTACGGTTGGTAGCGGCTTAAGCGTTCCTCGACACGAGAGGAGAAAAATCGGCAGCGAGTAGCGGAGAATTAACCAGCTGGTATTAGCAAGTGGCAACGGAGATTAGCAGCGGCTGATAACTCGAATATTACTCGTACATCGCGATGAAGATAATCCAGCGGCGAACGGGCAAAGAAAGGTCGGACTTTGCTGGAACGAAGGATCGCAGGGTCCTTTTTTCAATCGCAGCTCCGACTTAACGAGATCTTAACGAGAATTGAAGTCTGGCTGATCCTGCCGCAAAGCACGAGCATGACTCTCTACATTCTTTCTCTAAGACTTCGCATTCTATCTCATTTTTCACCGCAACGCTACCGAACCTCGACAACTATTTGTTCATCGTTTCATCTCGAATTCATCTGATCAGGCAGATCGAATCACCGATCATCATGCCCGCTGCTATCGATGTACAGTTACGTTCCGATAGAATGAAAACCTTCTATCGGCATCTCGACGAGTAGTTCGAAGATTCTTTTTTAGGCTGAGATAACTGTTCGTTGGAAATTGATGACGAACTATGCCGATTTTACGAGCGATCGTCGGCAGCTTTGATCTCGTTATTTCACGAATTAGTTTACATCCATTAAGATAGGTAAATTTTCCAATAATATTTCCGATCCACGATGCCGTTGTACCCAGCAGTATCGCCAATTTCACAGCTACTCGTCGACCATTCTTCCGAATTTTCCCCATTTTTTTCCGAAACCTCGAACGCTGCTTCCGATTCTCGATCACGCTCCAACGTTGATCAACAACCGAAGAAGCCATTCCTCGCGCGAATTTCTCGTATAAATCGTGATTCTGGCACGAAGATCAAATGTTTTCCAAAAATAGAGAATTTCAATGTCCAGTAAAAAAGTTCAGGAGGGAAAATAACGTGGAAATGCTTTCGATCCTCTGATTTTAATATCCGCACGGAGGCAGGCCGAAGATCGAGCGGATTCCTCTCTCCGCCTGAGGCAGAGAGAGAAATCGATGCAATCGACGTCCGGCCAATCATTTTTCATCTCCGTGCCTAGTTGCTCTTGGTCCAGTTAAATGTCTCGTTCGAACCCGCCAACTCAATTATCTTCACGAATACCTTCATCGATAACTCGTAAATTCAGTTGTTTGATTTTAATTCGCAGCTACTACATTTTCAACGGTTTCTAATAACGCAGGTCTGCGATGAAAAATTCTTTCGAACACTCTCACTTGGAACACTCTCACTTGGAACGTACAGATTTCGACTTGCTTGTTCCAAATATAAGCTACACTTTAACGTATCACTTCACCATGTTTTTTTCTCTTTTACAAGTGCGGAACCGTTTCGAAAATATTGGATAGGAAATAATACTCAAAATATATCCATCTCTCACTCTAATCCTATTTCAAAAAAGTATGCATACAGATATTCTATCTTATCAAAGATATCTTGGATCGATTTCTATCGAGGCAGACACGTTATTTAACTTTTATTGTAACAGAAAAGTTGAACAAAATTTAAAAAATCCATGATTTCATTTCAGTAATCGCAGACTCTCATCTCAAAGACTTTTGTTTGGTGCGTTTAAATCAACGTTCAGTACCAGCGCAGGTAACCTCTTCTTATTACGGATCTCATGAATCCGCCGCTGCGAAGCGGTCTTCGCGATCGCGTGAGCCGCGCAGATCTCGAAATTAATTCCTTACCGAGTCTGAAGTAATTTATAACAATATTGGTACCACCTGTGTCTGAGAGAATATTCATCGATTATCGTTGCGCACATCGTACAAAACACTCGCGCGCACGCCTCGAAATACATATTTTTCGATTATTGCCGCGAAGTCGTTTCATTAAGGAGCGTTTTTCGATTCATCGTTGTGAAAACGAAATAACGAGCCGCTTCGTTTAAAAAGCGATTACTTTATTCTTGGGAACAAATGCGCCTCGACTTATTTTTCCGGACTGGTCGTGCGAGTTATCGCCAGGTCGATTCGCGGTCGAATGTGTCCACTTCGCACAAGTGCAACAAAATTACCCGACCGCATCGCCAGATCACGAGGTCCACGACTCGTTCGTCGAAGGAGCCTATTTTTGAACGGAATTCACGCGACGTCGGTTCAATTCGATTGGTAAAGCTGACGTCGTAACTGTACGTAGTCGATTTTCTCAGAAATTTCTCGTCATGCAACGACGGGCCAATCACGCTCGAGTATCCGCTACGCGTCGGATGAGCCGGAAACCTTTGGTGAACTGGTCCGATCGTACCGCATCATCATATTTTAACCAGCTTGCGGTTTATCGCGAGTATATCGAGGTAACGTGATTGTTTCCAGATTGATCTACCCCGAGCAAGTATACTTGCGGCATCGCCGGCACTGCAACATACAGCTGAACCGACTCGCGCTCGTTTCTCGCAAGTTCTCCGGTAAAGTATGAAATTCCGGCTAACATAAGCAGTGAAGTGCGCAAAAAAATGAGCACGATCGATTAGGCTTTGGTGCGTATTCAAAATCTCTAGAATAATTCCCCGCAGATTTTTAGGCGAACGTCTCATCGTCGAAAATATTTTGCGGAAAGGAGCTAAAAAATGAGAAGCTGCATTATTAATAATTCGAACCGCGTTGTTTCTCGGCAAGATCGCGATGCGAGATAAAAAAGCTGGTTTTTTTTCGTAGGATCGGTCGAGAATAGACAGTGGATAAGTGACAATAACATTGCGAAAACATTCGACGATCGCATAAATGCGAATCCGATTAGTCACGTCCGTAAATAATGTTCTGTACGCTGATGCGATTACGCGCGAAAACTATTTCCAATTCTATATTGTCTACATTTTTTCTCGCTTCTGCGAGGCATATTCGTTTAATTTTGCAACCGTATACGTATAAGCTGTCTCTTTTAACGCCGCGAGCTGTTTTGTGCACGAGGCGTAACTTTCACGCCAAGGTGATCGAGTCTAGAGTCAAGTTCACGACTCGCGATTCACGATTCGCGATTCACGGTCCACGATTCCATTTTATTTGCAGTTTCATCGGCTGCGTTTCCCCTTCGGTCGGTGTACTTCTCGTCTTTCGCGTCACGTTTGACGCTGACTGATGAGCCTCGTTTAATTAAATTCGCGTAAAAGCGATGACGTCTTCGAATAAGACGAGAAATCTTCTCGCCGTCGAAGAATTTCGTTGATTTTTTCCCGATCAACGCCATGCACTCGGCTTCGATGGTTGCCGTAGATGTCGGAGCGACGAGTGAACGGAATGCAAAATGAGATGAATATTATCGGTGTCAGTGAAAGCTAGTCCTCTTGCTCGCTGGTAGTAGGTCATTTTTGTTGTCGCTTCGATGTGAGTCGTGGTCTCTCGCGAAGCTCGTTGTACGATTCGCGTTTTGACAGCAAAAAAGCGTATATTTGCGAGTCGACGACTTTTGTGGGATGTCGAGCCAGCCGGATGGCTTGTAACCTACCACGCGATCGTATACCTCGTCAGTCCTCTGGAGCGATCAATTTGCAGATGCCATATCAGAAAGACTAATGATACCGAGCGATACTTCTTCATAATTATCAAGTATTCCTCGACACGACGTCAAACGTCATCTCCTCCGGCCCAAATGCTATCTAATATAATATACTTCGCCTGATTAATGAAATGGAAAAACTATCCCTTCCAACCAGAAACCACAACGATACTCAAAATCCCCCTACAAACGAGTACTGAAAGAGATGAATTTCCGAAAAATCAGAATCGCAATTTTTTCATATTCGCATTATTTCCCGAAAATCTAAACTCACCGATCACGTCATATCAAACCAGACTATAATTTACTTTATCATCACCTTCTCGCTTATTTCTTTTTTTCAAAAAACAGCCACGATCCCAAATTCCGGAGTATTTCCATGTTTGCTGGAAACCCGCGAGCCGATCGCTCTAAAAACGTTGGACAACGCGACAATTTCGTCTGGACCAGAATTTTCGTTGGGATGATCGCTGATTTACTCGGATTTAAAAACTGAAGAGATTTTTCTTGCCGGTGGCAAGGTCTCGACAAATCGTCGAGCAATGTATAATAGTTCGTGAAATAACACCCCGTACATCTCTTTACCATCATTTATAACCACGTAACGTATACCGTCGCACGTAGCAAAAGATGGGAGGAATTCAAGTACGTCTCGTGCTCTTGACAAGTACCACGCTAGATCGCGGCATAGCGCAGGCTAACACGAGCATGAATCAAGCTCGTAATTGCGTTCGATATGATGGTTCTTACACGCTCGATCACGTGCACGAGTTCATTATGGCATATGGTTATACCGGTTATATAAGGCGACAAAGACTCGATCATTAGCAAAGATGACGCAGACTGGGTACGTTGCGTTGGGGCGTTCGTTTCGATTTGGCGTTGGAAATAATTTCATTTTTAAGCGATACGCGTCGTTTATTTTTGGCCATTTTTCGCTTACTCCTCGTTGTCGTGAGATTTATAGAAGAGTCTTTCCTCGGCGAATCTGCGAGAACACGAGGTATGAGACTCGCGAAGACAAGAAGTCACGTAATTCTGCTTGATCGTCGGTCGCAAATAAGCGCGGATAAGCGCGATGTAATTGGCGTTATTATTAAAAGATCAAGCATCTTCTTCGTTCCTGTTCTTTCTTATTATTATAATAACATACACGACGGCACTTTTTCTCCCGCGAGCTTCGAAAACGCTACCGTCTGTCGACGAATTTCAATTTTTCACCGCCACAAAATCGGTCGTAAATTGCTGCGACGCGTAACGCTTGTCCGCCATCTGTTCTTTAGCGGTTGCATTTGTGCCAAGGTACTTCGGATCGTTTGCTCGTAACGTCGGTAACGACGACGCAACGCGAGTCGAAAATGTCGTGCGGCGCGATAAAAATCACCTCGGCCGTATTTGTCGAGGCGTCGGAGAGGATCGGTAAGAAAAAGTCGCGGATGGAATGACGTTGGATGAAAAATCAAACAGCGCAGCCAGCTAATCAAACAGACCGAGCGCACGTTTATTAAAATATATATTGTTAACTTCGTCTTACCAGGACTCGGCGAGAGAGAAATATTCGGACAGCTCTGCCTCGCGAATTTGTTGTACAAATAGGCGCGTGCCTTACCTGGAAAAAAGAGTAAACAAAAGATTACCAAACGTGAATCGGAACTGTTTTCACTCATCGCGCCAAGATATATATATTTGCAAAGAGATGAATATGATTTTCTAGTTACGAGATCAGATGCGGTCTAATCATGCGAATGAGACGATTAATCGCAAACGAGTGACCTCGTCAACGAAGGTATGGACGGACGTGGGAACGTTGACGAGAAGGTGATTCCAAGGGAGGGTCTCTCTCTCTCTCTCTCTCCTGCTACGTATGCGAATGCCTTTAAACGGATGGCACTGGTTTTCTGCAGTTTCGTACCTACCACTCCTATTGGATCGAGGCCTGAGCCTGCTGGAAGTGTTTCACTTGGCCGATCAAGGATAACGAGACGACCGCGACACGTAATAAATGGAAAACGTAACTATCGTGTAATTGCGAGTATAATGAATAACCGGCGGAGTGTTTTTCCCTCATTTTTTCCTTCGCTATTGATTTTTCACAAATTTGCGCGTGAACAAACAGCAATTGAAAGAGGTACGTGACGACGAGTGGCCGGATTTTCGGGTTACACGGATGATTCGCGGTGAGGTGTGTTTTTCTTTTGTCTTGCAACGATCAAAGCGTTGGGTCGGAAGTGATGAAGAAACAAAATCACCCAATCGCGTTACAGGTAGGCTAGCGGTGCGGGTATCGCGAGATAATTCGACCCAGTTGTACGTGATGTTGTACATTTATGTATACGAATAGGTGGAAAAAACCTCCCACATTTGAGGTGAGTCTTCCCGAACTAAATTTCAAAAGCTTATTTATATTCGACGACACGAGAGACTCGGAAAGACCAGTGATATTCGTAGCCCCGTTGACGTCGGCGAATAAATATCTCATCACTCCGAGTAGAAGAATTCTATCGAACCTTCGTCCGCAGTTTTTACAGAACGACACGTGTTCGCGGTATCATTACCATATCGTTCGGCATAATCCGGCACGCGCAGCGATGTGTGTTGACCGGCACCCTCGACCAAACGTTAGTACGGTCAGGAGCCGGTTTTCCCATTCGAGCTGAACGTGTTACGGTGGGCGAAGGTGAAAAAAAGGGATGTCACAAAACGACGAGCTAATACCACGGGTTCGTGGTTCGAAGAAGTGATGATTTTATTTCCCTCGAATCGGTTGCATTGACCGGTATTACAGTCAATTTCACGAGGCATTGTAGCAGCATCAAGAATCTGCAATCGACGCGGTAAGAATTGTCAGCATGGTTCATGGGTCCTAGTTACCACTGGCAATATCGAAAGCTCGACTCTCATTAGTTTGAAAACTCCCCACACATTGTGATTTTCGCACACGTAATGCCAATAACTCCGATCCAAATTTCAACACACTCTGCAATTCATTCCACGCGATTGGAATTTGTTTTGGATGAGATAGCATCCAAAATAGGTTTTAAAACGCGAATGTGAAAAACGGAGAAATATGCTGAAAATGAGATGTCCAGTAGCGTTTCGTGGACGATGGATACTGTAAGCGGCGCTTGCAACGACGCAGCTAGTTCTTTCCCGTCTGCGACGTCAGAGTGTTGCTTAGTTAGTTTTTTTCATTTTTTGGTTAGCAAAGACCAAAAGAATCGGCGTTTAAGATGGTGGAGCGGGAGAGGTAAACAGCGTTCTGCGTTGCCCTGTCTTTACGACGTTCGAAATTCCAGAATTTATTCGCTTCGACGAATAAAAGGAAGGTATAGCGTGGGGAAACTGCGCAGCATCGAGGACTGCAACGTCTAGACTATTCGCGAATTCAATGTCGAAAGGTGGTCCGTTAGTGTTTGCGCGGACGAGGTCGGCCTAGGCGGAAACCCTTGGCATAAATCGTCTGGGAAACATTGGAAGCGTTTCAGGGAAGTCGAAGATCCACGCTCTCGGGCTAAAAAACCGTTCAGCCTCCGTCGACTTTTTTATTCCAGTCTCGCAGATGTGACGTGTGCTCGGGGATCTTCGGATGAGTTTCTGCGCTAGAGATAAGCTTAGAGATGCGCGTTATTGCCTAATCACTCACGGACGAGGGCACGCGTCTAGTAGCCCCGCGGCGACCACCTGTCGTTAGATGGAATGATTTGTGGACAAGACCAGTCGAAAAGGTCGACGAGGCTGAGGTCGCGAAAACACGAGCTGATTTCCAGGAAGCTTAGAGCAGAGAGTCTTCACGAATTCATTCTACTCAGTTTACACGAAAATTAGTTGCCTCGAGGGCCTCCAGTTACACAGGTCTGCGAAATAATTTTTTTACAAAGATGTTTCAATGTTTGTAATAACGATCCTAAACGTAATCTAAAACTGTATGCGGAAGTAACAGACCACGTCAAATTATATTTAGTAGATAGAGAAGACGGTATGTCTGAATGCAAGGTCTATAATTATTCAAATGAAATCATACATTTGCAACTTGCTTTAATTACTCTATTAAAATGAAGCTAAAATAACATGTCTGCGGCAACATAAATAAATACAACGTATCGTTAACTAAAGCAACTGTCAGCGGTCAAGCAGCGCGCGCATCCTTTTTTTTTATATAGATTAGAGAGAGATGTATGTATACCACTTGTTCTGGAGATATCAAAAACAGTTGGATAACATGCGAGTAATGCTGCAATGTATGAGCTATCAAAAAATAATACGACCATTTCAATGTTATTTTCGTATTAAGCGTTTTGGAAATAGTGCGTAGTTGTGAAAGTGAAAAAAAATGTGACGTGATATGTTAAGATGCTGTTTATATTTGGCATCAGCAAATCTGTACGTTCCACGTGAGAGTATTCAACAAAAAAAAGTTGTTTTAATCTCGGAATTAAAACTCGTTTCGAGTATCGATTGCGACTGGTTTCGTCCCATGCTTGGCAAAATGTCGATTATTGCCAAAATCTAAATCTGTGGAATCTGGTCGAAGTCTACAGTTACGACGATGCAGCCGATTGCCGATGCAGTTGATTGCTGATACAGCAATGGTTTTGCTGGAAGGGTCTATAGCTGATATCCCCAATATTGTCGTCACTGTGTATAAGCTACGAGTATCGTGATGGACTGTTGGTCGTGCATTGTCGATTTATCCGACCTGACGCTACACAGCACAAAGTTGTAAGAAGTATCTGGTGGTGAAGACAAACCCCCGCAATGCTGTATATCTTCATTTGTTCTCGTGGGCGTTTCACGCCCAGTTCGCGGGAAGAATTAACTGTTGTGGCTGGAGTTGGACGACAAGAGTGTCGTTAAACCAAAGTGGGTAACCCGGTCCCAGAACCGTGCCTCGGCTCGCTTAATCAAGATTTGCAAGACGTTTAGCAACAGTTTCTACGAAAAGAAATCTCCGCTAGTCTTTTGACAGAGGCGACTGAAAACTTGTCAGAGAAAACACGATGCGATCACTTCGAAAACCGTAGATCTTTCGTAATTTTCAGTTGAAACGTAAAAGCAACGCGATTAGCGTTTACGAATGTATCGCTACCGCGAAGGAACGCTAGGTTCGTTACATCAGATGAATTTCAAGAAGATTATCGAGCATCAAAAATCGACTGGTATTTTTTGTTCTGAACAGCGATGGAAGATTTACAGGTAAATTTTATAATTGCGTCCGCGTTGTCCGACCATTCATTTCCACGAGTATAATATCACAGTCCGGTCGTGATAATTGTGAAACGTCGCTAATAACTTGGGGAAAAAATGGGAAAATCGTCAGAGAAATTTGTAGAAATGCGTGCTTACGCGTTTTATGTCAGTACGCGATGCTATTACCGCGCGTGTTTCTACTGGCTCGACGAGTTTTTACAATCGCGAATCGATAACGACGAGAAAATCTGCGAGAGAAACTGGTTTGATCCAATTACTATAAAACTCGTACGCGTATTCTCATAGGGTCAAGTAAGCTATGCTCTAAGGACTCCGAGTCAGGGACAGCTTCTGCAAATCAAACGAGCCGTCATGCATCGGAATCGCGCACGGGAACGAAATATATCAAATTGCCGATTGTCGAACAGCTATCGGATTTTTCTAGAAAATTTATCCGCTCGATCGCTGTTTTTCATTGCAAATGATCGTGGACTCGTATTGAAATTATTCCAATCTAGGAGGCTCGTTCGCGAAAAGGATCTTGATATTTCTATGCAATTTACCTCCGATCCGACCTATTAGAAGCGACGTTTAATGACACGTAACGTCAAACGTCGCGGTCGATCGTTAATTCCGCGAAGAAACGCCCGCTTTCCATGTACGAAGGGACACCTGGTCGATAAAAGATGGGAATTAGAGCCGACAATCTCGAACAGTCGATCGGCGATTTTTCCTCCGATCACGTTTGACCACATAAATTGTCCGATGAACGATTCCGACGATCTTTCTCAGCCTGATTCGCCGTTTGATCGGTCACGTGACACGAAAATCTCTGAATTCCGACGAAACGTATGATAGTCGTCGAGCAATCGAGCCGATGAACATCGTTGGAGTTTCTTGGCGAGTTCCGAGCTTTTTCCAAAGTTTTTCTAGATTTTCGGAATTTCTGTTATTCGGCGAGCAACGATAATTCGTCAAGGACGTACGAAGAAGAGACGAGACAGTGGTTTGAAAATATTCGAACTATGACGAATCAAAGCGACCGATTTGATGGACAAACGGACGTGGACGTAGATACTCGACGATATGCAGGGTCATCGAGCAGCAAGGACACGTCGCGTCAGAAAAGAACGCTCGAAGATGGACAAGAATGACACGCGTGAAATCTTCAAGAGTGAAAGCTAAAGTTTGCTTATTAAATATTACACGCACGTCCGTGACCAAACACTGCCGTCGCACACGTTACGTAAGACCTATTGTCAATATTTCGTCGAAAGTGGCGCGGACAAGAGTGTGGCTGCGGTTAGTATGATAACGAATATCCGAACCTACGCTTACATACCTTCGATAACGCGAGTTTAAACGAGCATGGTTCTTACGTTAGGCCTGCCGAAGATTCCTCAAATCACATTTCCGAAAAACGACGGCTCTAACGAATTTTAGCACCGAATTTCTGCTATACACGTAGGTAAAAAAGCACCAGACCAAATTTGCCACGAACATTAGCACAATAAAAAAAAATACGACGAATTTTAGCACCAAGCCAAAAACTGCCACGAATAAAAGCACCATTCACATTTCTTATTGACGAACAACTTTTGTGTTCATATCTGAAATACCTATTGAGAAAAAATTATAGTGCTGAACACTGATTAATGTATTAGTCAATTCAAGGCGTATGCACTTTATCCCAACAAGAAACAAACCTGGAATTATTTTATTGTAAAGCTTCGAGTCCTCAAACATTTATTAGGTAAAACAAAATAGAGAATTTTTTGGTGTGAGTATTCGTGATACAATTGAGTATGGTGCTTTTACTTGAGGGAAGAATTTTGTGCTCGTTTTGTTCCAGGAAAAAATGGTTTCTTGCTTTTATTAGTGAATTTTTTTTTCGAGTTTTTGGTTGGTATTATTTGTTAGGGCTGGTGACAAATTCATACGAGTTTCCGAATTGCCGTCCCAAATATGGTGGGCGTATGAGTCGGAAAGATGTTGTGGAAAGTCGCGCTGCACTGATATTGCGACAACAATTGGAGTAATAATTATCATACGAGTCTGCAGACGATACGATAGCAAAGATGTGGACATGATATCAAAATACTTGACGGAACGTTAATTGCCGCTAGTTATAAATCGCGAAAGAACCAATCAGTAGCAATCGATTGGGGCGCGAAGATGAAAGATCCAGAAACCTGGAGTATACGAGTGTCTGAAGCAGGTCGAAATTCAGGCGTACCTTCGCAATTGTAGCACAGATGCGAGAAAATGAAAAATCACTATTACCGGATAAAGTCGATGCGGCGAACTAACGATCAAACAGGCTGGAATACCACGCGATAGCAAATACCTCCCGCTCCCGAGAATCGATTTCAATGAACGTTTTTTTCCAGTAACGCGGAGTGGCTAATTTGAAATATTTTTTGCCTCCTATCGCGTAGCTAGTCCAAGGAAAATAAATATTTCATAAATCGACGCGGAAGATTTTTACAGAAATCATCCTTGAAGATCACGAGTGCGTTGAAAACGACGAAGGAACGGCGTCGGAGTAACGAGCCGGGGGGAAAAAAAATAGTAATCGTTGGGATAAAACTAAGTGAGTAGGTACACGGACATAGATTCGAATCACGGAAGAATCTTCCGTAATTACAATCTATCTACGTACATATTCATCTATTATTTGAAGAAAACGTACCTAATAACCTCGAGTGGCTTTTATCTCTGATTAGGATAAGTTTATATATTAGTATCTATTTATATACGAGTACGTTGCAAGGTTTCGGAATATTTTACATCCGGTCGTCACCTTCTCGCCGAGGGGGGAAATGAAGAAAAAAACAGTCGAAGGTATTCTGGTTGGAGAAAAACGACGGATGACTTTCAATGATGATAGCTTGTCCGCGTCGAGAAACTACGCGAGACAAACGTACGGGGAATAATTCTAGGAAAGTTCGTGCCATCGCGTCTTCATTATACTCAAAGGTCTCGAGTACCTGTACTTACGACTGTGGCGAGAGGCGCATCCAAGAGACTCGATCAATTAGCGTAGCCACTTCGTGATTCTCGTTCCACCGAAAGTACAACAAGTCCAAAAGCAAGATGCACGCCTTGATACTCGTTGCTACTTGTCAAAGCAGGTTGTGTCACATTTTTATCGCGTACCTGTTCTGCATTCTACAGAGAGAACTGCCGTAGAAAATCGGCTGAAAACGAGTCTGAAATTCGTATTTCGAATCGAAATGACTCGGTCACGTGGACCTCGGCTCACCAGCGAATTTCACGGTGCTCGCTTCGTTTTTTCCTTCTTTTTTCCCCCCTCTCGGTGTTAAAACGCGCAGGAAGTTGATTCACCGAGGTGCGTGCTCGCGAATTACGAGAGTTCTGACCGCAGGCGCGTAACGATATTATGACTATGGTAAGGAAGAAATAAAAGAAAAATCGCTGCCCGATGAATCAGATTGTTTTGCATAACAAAGAGTGGAAAACGCGGGGATCGTCCTCGTTTGGGGAAAAGAATCGAGACGGAGTGGAGAGAAAAATGTATTCTTCGAACAAGCTCGGAATTCGCTTAGCCAACAGTCTTCTCGGTAGATGGCGATTTATTCGGCGGAGGTACTTCTTCGAAATTCGCCAAGTCAGAGAATAGCTTGACGTCAGAGGTTTTAGTTAGCGATGCAGCAGAGGAGACGAAAGTTGTACAAAGTCGGTGCATCGCACTCTTCGCAACGAGCTTTACACCAGATTCACAAAGCATTATCGTTGACGTACCGTTGTGAGACGTGATGTACGCTCGTGGCGTCGCGTTCAGCGTTTGTGAAACACTCGTCACGCACCGATGCTCGAGCGTATACGACCCGCGCATGGACTAGCAACGAGTCTGGTCATATCGCTCGTCGTTTTTCTTCTTGCATTACGATCCAGATAATTAGTTAGCTCGGGTGAACCAAACCGATCGAATCAGGTCTCCTCGCTAGCTCACCGTCAAATCACTCTCGTCGGGTCATAAAATCCCGAAGCTGAAACGGATAATGACGAACGGAGCGGTCTTGTTCCACGACGGAGAAGAAATAAGCTCGATGTGAATAATTTTCAACGGCTGCCTCGTGATTTCATGCGGCAACGTACATAAAGTTTCCGAGATCCAAGTCAAGCTGTCCTCCCTCCAGAACAAAGATGTCGTTCTCCAGCGAAGGAGAGGAAATAATTTCGATCATCGAACAATGCCAGCGTTGACTACTCGTCCGAATGTTCGGTATAAATCGAGACCATCGGTCTGTAAATTCCATCGAATATATAGGTACTCCTCGTCCCCTCGTCGTCGTCCGACAAGAACGAGCGTCCAAGTCGAGGACGCACCGAACTCGAGAGCTCGATGAAATCTGTGGAGTCCAGGAGAATAAAGAACAACCCTCTATCCGGGGTAGGTGGAAATTTTCGTCGTTATTCACGCGAGAGATCGTATCTCCTGGCGATAAAGTTCGTCTAGCAGCGATGTTTATACGCCTCGCGTTAGCCATTTAGCAACGGGTTGCTCGATTCTCTTCAATTTCCCATAGCAAATTTATTATCCTCGGCGTATCTCCGTACCCACCTCCGTTGTCGGTTGAAAATTCGCTGGAATATCATAATGATCGTCCGATAAAATCGCGGGTCCGATGGAAGCCCCGTAACGGGGCTGGATGCTGGGGAGAAAAATGAGCCCTCGGAGAGAACAGCGTCGTCGTCTCCTCTCGTAATATAGGTATCCCCGTCCGCGTGCGAGCGAGCTGAGGAGAACGAGCGTGCGACGAGAAAAGGGCGTAGCTCCACGTCTCAATGATTACGTTGCGTCTCTCAATTTATCGAGAATCTGCGGACAGCAGAAAATCGACGGGGAAGAAAAACCTCGCTTTGTGGAATACGAGCGGGAAAATAGAACAGCAGGAGGAAGATACAAGTACGTGGAAGAAACTAATGCAAGTTTCGAGTCGTAAACGTGACTCTCGTATGCACGCAACCGTTCAGTCGATCGCTGGACATCCGTTTCCGGTGCGAAGCGTCCGTACGCCGAATTATGCAAATCATCGTTGCACGCGTCACAGCCAACTTTCTCCGGCGTTGAATATTTGTAAGCATCGCTGACTACGCAACGATATTATCAGGCGGAGAAAAAAAATGAATCTGCACGTTTCGATCTGCTGTTAATCCAATTTGCAGGCGCGAGTGAACCCTCGTTAATAACCGCGCCGGTGCAAACGATGCAAGAATTGAGAGTCATCGACCTTCGTCGAAGCCTTAGAATCTCTCTTCTTCCTCGAATGCCAAAGGGTCCAGGAGCGTTTTAATCGTAGAGGATCGCGAGACTCGCGAAGCCAGTGCTTCACGAGAATGGAGAGTCGCGCGATTCACGTTCGCAAATATACAATGGTCAATGCGCACTTGACCGCGCTTGAAGTACGACTGGTCTTCACTGTTCTCGTTCCTCGTTGCTCGTTCAGCTGGCCAGTACGAGCAATTTCTGCAAAAGACGACTCATTGTTCGCGGTGCAATCACCGAGGTGTGACTATGCAAGGAACACAGATGCGATGCAACTACGCGCGAACAAAGGACGAGGCTGGACTACGAGGCCGAAAAAATGAAGAAGACAATCAGAAGTGTCGGAGGCGAAGGAGAAGCAGGAGGAGATGTCGCGGAGGAAATAGCGAGAGAAAAACGCGGCAATCGGTGAGTAAATCGAGGAGCGTGACGATATCTAGTGTCGTTGAGCGAGCATCGGATGTGACTCGGGAGTTTTTAGGAAAAAGCTGTGGAAACGATTCGCACGGCGACAAAAAATGACTGATGAAAGAACAATAACGTTCGTATTACAGGAACGAGGTAATAACGCTATCGTGCCGTGCGAGCGTGTACAAATGTGTCGAGCTGTACGCGTTAGACGATGAACTCCTCTATGAACGACGCGGAACGCCCCAAGTTGAGGGAAGGTCGACGCACGAAATTCAGAATGAAACGAGGCCGACAGACCTTAATTACTCTTTGCACGTCATCTCTCTGAATTTTCTAACCACACAGACTTTGTCGTTTCAGGGTGAACAGGTAGTTTTTAACGGTAAAAGAGTGTCGGCAAAAATTGTTCCATTTCTCTGTTTGATATACGCTTTCAAGTTCTCGCGCAGTTGCGCCCAAGGAAAATGTGGTTGACGCGATGATCTCACGTTTCATATTTATGCTCTCATCTGCATATTACGAGCAGGGTGTGTCTAGGTTCCGTCCGAGTTTGCCACGCGGACGGAATCTGTTAGATTAGATTACCTGTCCGTCCTCTGCTTGACAAGGATCCATGGGAATAATATCCTACTTCGTGCATTTCTTTTCTTTTTTCTGTTTTTTTCTTTTCTTTTTTTTTGTCATCGTCGACGATTACCGACGCTGCTCGGGATCCGTGCAACTATGCAGACACGAGCTGGGGTGAAAACGCTGAACAAAATCGGCGACAGCTGCGAGAGGGAAGGAAACGCAGAATTGTGTGCGTGTCGCGGTTTCATCTTTACCGCAAACGCCGTCTAATGAAATCCGCGCGCGAAGAGACGCGAGGATAAAAATGGCACCGATCAGATCTCACCTCCGTTTCTTACGAGCGTCTACGTTTTTTCCGCTCGGTAACGTTATATGCGTTCGCACGGTTGCGCGTCACCGAAGGAGTTCGCCAGGCTGTTACGTGCGATTCTCACACTTTTACAACTATAACTCGATTCCCCCTTGTGTTCGTGGACCGATCCGGTGCGGTAGAGACATCGAGGATCAACAACCCTAGAAGAGATACCGCGTCGCGGGGAGGTGCAGCGTGCGTCTCTCGCGGTTCTCTCTTTCCTCGAGGTGCGGGAGAAAGGAGAGCATCTTGTCACCGTTGGAAAAATCGCCCCGCAGTCCACGATCCGCCGTTACGGGACGAGAGTGCTTTGGACGTGCCGTCAGAAAGCTGAGGCAGGAGATCGCGACCGGCTGCCATCCAGTTTCTCCTCCCGTCTCCGCCCCATCGCAGTTCCGTGTCTAACGCCGGATTGAGACCAGAGAGTAGTAGGTACCGAGAGGCGGCGTGGCACCGACAACAAAATACCCAGAGGAATCGAGCGATCGGTAAAACGTAGAAATCCGCTCGTCGTTTTCGTTCAATTTTCTCTTCCCTTCATTTATAACTCTCGCTGTCATTGCTAACAATGAGCGAATGTCCCCGCGGTCATTGACGATCGATAAGTTGTGAGATTAAATTTCAACGCGATATAATCTCGAAGCACCGATCTACCGCCTTCCAATCTATCCCACCAACCATAATCGCTACCTCTGTATTTAATTTCTTCCGCTAGAATATCCTTTCTCCGGAACGAGAACAAAAGCAACGAGAATAACTCGCGAGGCAGCCTATCCGGAGCCCTCCTCGTAAATAAACTACGACGCGATAGCTACGGGGCTCTTCCGCGAAATTCTGGCTCCGCGTCCCAACTCCACGGTCGTTGTGGCCTCCTGTGAGGTCTGTGGCGTTTTAATGATTAACGGATCAATTCGCGATATGGGAAGACGCGATGATGCTAGGAAATTCTATCGTACGTGGATCATCCGTTAAAACTAACTACCCGTCCTCGTATCTCCATCGCCGCGAGTGCTGCGACGAGGAGAGGGCGTAGATGTGCCCGAGGTATCTAATCCCTCGCATAATACTTTGCCTCCAGAATGATGCGCGGATGATTTGTGGTAATCCGGCTATTCGCTTGTTGCAAGGAGCGCGAATGACCGGCGTTAATCCTTTGTGAGTCCGAGTAGATAGTAAAGTTGTCTTCCGCCGTTTCTCCCGCCATCGTGGTACCGATGGTACCCGCGAGTGCGTTCGTCCTGCCCGTGTTTTGATAAAGAGAACTCGAAGCGACGGGGGGATCTGCTTATTCCGCTCGATTGGCATTTGTTACCGTATCGAAAATGATATATTTTAATTTTAGTTTCTTTTTTGTTGTTTTGTTATTTTGTTGTTTTGTTGTTTTGTTGTTTTGCTTTTGTTTCTGCGCCTCGGACGTCACTGTCGACCGAATGCTCTTACGCTTCACGGTCCTCTGGCATGTTGGAGCGGGCGGTGCGGCGATTTGTTTGTGGAACGGCCCTTCGCGCCGGCTCCGTGGCTGTGGTCGACGTCACCTCGATGACTCGAACCGTCGGTTTTTCGGTTCCACATTCGAGACACGGCGCACGCTGAAATTCAGGGCACCACGGCATGGTGGTACTCCCGTCACGGGCACGTCTCTGAAAATTGCTCGGTCAATTTCGTCTCGGCTGACCGCAAAGAGAGAGAGAACCGATTCGTTCGAAAAGCCAGTAAGGGACCAGACGTCGTTTCTCTCCTTCGCTTCGGTTTCGTGCCGTTCGTTAACGAAGCTGAATTTTATGTTTTATGCATTCGCCATGAGACCACAACCGGCCAACGAGACCACGGCGATACGTTTCTGCATCAACGATCGAATCATTCCGACGAGGGAAGTTCGAATTATTCGAAGCCTCCGCGAAGGGAAGGAAGTGCTCTCGCGGAGGCAAAGCGTCAAATTAGTACCTACGAGAATAACGATTCCGAACTTTTGCCGCGAACGATTGCGGGAAAGAAAAAAGAACCATATACAATATCCGCGAACGCGGATCGAAGTACCGATCCAATTATTCCCCCAACGGCTTTTGCGATGTAGGTGTTATTTTCGTTTGTGGCTGGTCGTAAAAACGGCTACCTATCCGGAGAAGATTGCATTCGGAAGCTGAAACGACCAGGTCCGCCGGACTCGCCTTCCATACGCTGTGATATTTACCAACGACGATAAACGATGGTAGTCGAACGAAACACCGCGGAATTCGTCCATCCGTAATTAACTCGTGATTCTTTTCAACTACCCGATCGTCGCGAATTTCCGCGTTACCAACACCGTAGATTTTGCTGTTAGATTTGACGGATAGTGATTACAAGACCTTGGCATGATCCTTGAACGTTGCGTTGCATTCTCAAGCATTTCATGGCCTCGCAGATACTCATATGGAAATAAAATGAATCTGGACAATGTCCAGGAAACCGGGGGAGTCGAGATCGGCAGATTTGCCACGGGAACAAAGACCACGAGGCATGAACGATTCGAGAATGATGCCGGAGACACGATAAGCCGTGCAATTTTAAAAGCAGATCTCGCATCTTGCCAGTGTTACACAATTTGAACGCGAAAAGTGTAATTTTCGCTTCACTATGGATTGTCTTGGATGGTCTCTGTTCTTACGAGTTCGTCTTTATCCACTGACAGGAATCCCCCTAGCTTGAACTTCTATTCCCAACTCGTCGAGTCTGCCGAAAAGCCAAAAAATCACTGCTGATTCGGCCAGTCACGGCATGAATACCTCATCATCGATCGTTTCCGCGTGCGTCTATCGCGTCTGATTATAATCGATTTGATATTCCATCGGATTCGTGAACATCGCCGGGACGGTTCGTGTGGCCATCGTTGATCTCGGGACCTTTGGTGAGACTCATCGCAGCGCAGGTCAAGGCTACTGGCCTCCACGCGCGAGAAAAAGAATAATGGCCAGTCAATACAAATGGCACGATCTAACGATCTCTCCGAATCCTATATCCGTCACAGTATTCGTTAACGAGCAGAATAACACCCGGGAGGTTTCGCCGAGGCTTTACCCGAATCATTTACGTATCGGAATATAGTACCACGTAATAATAACCTAGTACCCGACTCGAATTTGTAAAACATCGCGCGAATTAGCCTGCGAGGCTCCAGGCCGATTTACGTACTTGGTTCACAGCCGGTTTGGACTCTTCTGTATCGCCCAATTCAACCGCTCGACGTGGCTGTCTCAACAGTTGAAAGAGCGCCGACTTCCAGGAAATCATCTGCCTCAACGGAGCTGGTTGATACTCGGACGCGTAGACGTAGAGACCGAACGGAGAATCGCTTTTTGATGTGACATCAGCTGTGCGGTGTCACGAAGAAATGGGCAGCTGTTGGCTGTTGGGTACTCCGAAGCCCGACGCGAAGTCCTCCTGCTTCGAAAGCACGACTACTCGAGTTTTCGTACCAACGCAAGTGGAAAAAGGCCGAGTATTTCGGGGAGGAGAGAAAGGATTGCGCGGAAACAGGTGACACATAAATGAAACGCGTTGTACAATAAATTCTACGGGGTAAAAACTTTGACGACGTGTTTTGTAAATCTTTGGTAAATTGTGTCCGCAAAGTTGTCCGCGCAATTAGTAGGTACGCGTGGTTTAGTACGTCGCGTACGAGGCGTCGGAACCGAGCGGTTACATACCGAGAGAGTGGCGCGACGATGTAAGCAACGGGGATCAAAGGAGCGCGGTAATCGATGTCTTCCGCATTGCGAATTATGTGGACGATCGAAGTCTTCGACCTCGGAGAAACGTTTCAATTTTTCTCGGCTCCGTGACAGTTCGAATACGGCGCGCGTCGAACATTCCTCGAGGGAAAACTGAAAACTCGCGTACACGTGGCCGCGTCGGACGTTCAAGACGGTAGCGAAAGACGCTTGCGAGAGTGGGCGACCATTCATGGCTAGCAGGTTTCTTTGCCACCTGACCGCTAGATCGAACCTTTGCCATTGGCCATGCGTACGAACTTCGTCGCGTATTGAGTTGCAGGAAGTGAACCATAGTTGGGTTAATAGCACGGCTGATTCACGACTCAGCGTTGTCTAATTTAGATCATTCGCTCGATAGGGTTGCGCTCGTACGTTACGATCGGTCGTAGTCCTCGCGACCGTAGAAATGCAAAATCCATTTATGAAGCAGCAAACTCAGCATGCTGCTGAGCTATGAATCAACCGTGCAGCCATTAAGTCGACAGTCGCTTCAGGGATGAACGACGAAGCCGGGGCACGATGACACGCGAGTCAAATATTTGACAGGCTCATTATGTTTCGCTACGCGAGCACGCGTCCTCGCTCGTGACGTGGAATAATTTGCATAGAAGTTTCCGAGATACGCGGAGAACCTGGGTTCCGATGCTTTATACGAGGGGAGTCGATTTCCGCGATGCAACTAGACGAGAGGGAGAGAGAGAGAGAGAGAGAGAGAGAGAGAGAGAGAGAGAGAGAGAGAGAGAGAGAGAAGAGGAGGATCGAGGTTGGGGTTAATTCTTAGAATCGATGAGGCGATAAAACATCGTTGTACAGGACCAAGGATCGAGTTGATGGGAGATGGAGGATGAAAAACAAGTTGGCAGGCTGCGCTCGTCATATTTTTTGGACCCTTTTTGTCTGCCAACGACGTGGTAATCGAAGGAATGGGAATGAAGCTCCGCGTAATGCTATCGGATCTCCTCGACTCTTGACGTGTAACGCATCGTCGGTACCAGCAATTACCGATCTCTCGGTTAACCTTGTAATCAGCTGCACGAAACAGCCTGGAAGGGCAGGTGATCCTCGTACTCTGTTCAGCTTCGCCGAATTCGCCACGATCGCCTCCCAGCTCCCCCTCGTGCTTCTCATCCTCCTCCGAAACGGTCTGCCGTCAGTTCGTTTCGAAACCGATAAATCTGCGAGATCTGCCGGCAGCATGGCCCATTATTGTCGACACGACGGTGGTTTCTTCTTATTCCTGAAAGGTGAAGGGACTCGCGAGGGATCCAAAGATTCCGAACGATCGAGCCTCTTCCATCTTTTTCTACCGCGGGATCGGTAACGAGGTCTCGTGTACCACGTCACCTATTTCCCTGCCGGATCGTCCATTTCGCTTCTCTGTAGGTGTGCGTCCTTTCTTCATGCGAGTTATAGGTGATGGCTCGTCCATTACCGATATCCGCGAAGACCGGTTGACACTGCCGATCGCTAAAGAGGTACCCCAGAAGCGACGAAGCAGTTGAATCGAATGTCCGTGAACGAAGCAACGTACGAACGTCGGTAGATATCTTCGCGCGAAACGTCGACCGATCACTCCCACACCTTGGAAAGTGGCTTTCTAACGAAGATTAATGGAAAGCTCGCCGGATCCTGGGGATCAGGTTGCTCGGGGACTCGCTCCCCCTCGTCGCCTTCAAGACCTCCTCGTCCTCGCGCACTGGCACGGGGAGAAATTGAAAACAGGTAGTAAAACGTGATCGATATCGTTTAGTTTCCAAAAAGCGTAAGAGTCTAAAAAAAAGGTTCCAGAGAGAAAAAAATGTTTGGAGATGCGGTCTTCGGTCGAAGTCTTTTCTTTTATTTCAACAGGCTCGATCTTCCATCTGGATTATGCGAAATGTTTGCTTGTAATATGGACGTACAGCCGGAAGATTCTTCTCCAATTAAAATAACCAGTCAGCGGGCAGATCCGCCAGTCGTGAAGAAGAAGGCAGAGAAGGAAGGATCCAGAGCCGGCCTACCGAGCTGCACCAAACGACCAGCGTCTACCTTCGTGTATTACCATATTCACGAGGCTTCCATCTCGACTCAATGTCATGGTCAGCGATGCCCCTCTGGGGCCCACGACGATTGCAAAAGGAACCTTGAAGGATGTCAGTGTCACGGCTCGGCTAGAGCCCGGGGCCCAACGACGAAACCAGTTCAGATATCCCACGACAACGCAACGTATCCCAAAGCCGATCATCTTATAACCAAATACTCGTCGCTACCCGGACGACCGACCCGTCCCGTTTCCCTGAATCCGGAACAAGCCCACGCGACGTCTCACACGCTGATCTACGCCTGAACCAGAAAGACCCTCGGCGCTAGGAGCCGAAGCGAGAGCTGATGCCCGGAGGCCCGGCTCGATGAGTCTTCCGTGCGTGAGGTCATAGGTCCTTTTATCCCATTCCCAGCAACGAGAGATGAAAACGACAGCGAGTATCACGTCCCGGTTGTTGGATACGTAGATCCACTCGGATTACTCTTTACGACGAGTTTATCTCGGCTTCACCGTTCCCACTTCGTTTCAAGCTTCTTTGACCTTCTTTCCTTATTATCCGAGGAGGCCAGTTCTTCCTCTGTCTTTATCCCTCTCTCGTCGACCCACTTTCCATGCGAATCACGCGGCGCAATTTCTCGTACAATTAAAACTGGACCCTCGAGTGTGGCTTATAAATCGAACATGTCGTTACATCCGCTTACGGGGAATTGAGACGTTCGCCAGCCAAACGCGACCCAGTGCCATCCAACGAGAACTCACGAGGGACGAACCAAGCTCGTCACATTTTCCTTCTTATCCCGATCGGATTTCGACCATCGTCTTCAGTTCTCCATTCCTCAATCTCGACAAACGTGGTTCTATGATTTGGATGCTTGTCGCGAAAACGGAGCCTTCAAGTTCTACGCGAACGCAACTCCCACGGAGGAGGAAAGTCTGAAAGCGAACGAGCTGATACACCGTCAACCATATAGGACGAGAACGAGAGACTTCGAGCTCCTCGCGAGCGCGTTCCAAGAGACCTCGGGCGTTCGGTAGCGCGTGCCACTTTCACCGAGCGGTCGTATCGTACGGAAGCTTTCGTTCGTCGTCGCGTGGGATATGAGCGTGGAAAGTAATTACCCAGTCACGAACCTTTCCGCTTTCCTGTCGCCACATCGATCCGATCGACCCGATCAATAATTAACAATGAAAACACTCGACGAACACCGCGAACTCGCCAGCGTTTCACACCAGCATCGCGAAGCTCTTTCACCTGATCATCGGCGACAAAGAAATGCGAGCGATATTCACCGCTTCAATTACGCTACTCATTTCGTCGTCCAAGATCCGGCTCCGATAGTACCGGCTCCATTTTTTTTATTCGTCTTATGCCCGTTCCTTCGTTTGTTTGCCATTCCAGCTCCGCAATCTCACTCGAACCTTTCACCACAACTTTATCGGCGAGTGCTCTCCAAGTTGAAAAGTGGTCGTGGCGTCGCACTTCGTTTGAAGTGAACTCGACCAAGTCGACTCTCCACACCACCCTCGGGGTTTCAATTTCGCGCCCGTAAAATCGTGCGCGAAGAAACGCTGGTGGAAAACAAAGAAGAGTTGCTGCTTATCGCGTCGAGTTTTCTCGCATCGATTCACGTAGCTCGCATTAACTTCCCTGCTAGGAACGTTGTTGTGGGTAGCAGTTTGCGCACGCCAAAGAATCCTCGGCTTCGAACGCCTCTCTGCCAATAATTACGATCAACCTCGTACCTCCAGGTCGTTAGCCTCGCGATTCTTGGCACCCGATGGGAGTTGCTTTCTTTATTCAAGCTCGTCGAACCCAGTCCTTCTCACACGGTCGTCATTAAAAACAATTTCTCCAGTCGCGGTCAAATCCCCATGACAAGTCTTTCAGCCACTACTCGCGGCACTCTCGAGCCACGGAGCGCTTCCCAATCGCGGAGCTTCCCACGAGTTTGGCGCGCGGAGTGTTTCATGGATGAAACCGTCAAGGTCAAATCCACGCATCTCCGAGGTGGAGGAATCGTAACCGATGGAAATCAGCCAGGTAGTAAACAAATCCTTTGCCATGTAGCGAGGAGTAAAATTTGATGGGCAGAAACTCGAGCTTCGGCTTCAGCGACGTGGAACTGAAGCTCGTGTGGCTCGGATGTGCCTGGCCGGCAGCAGCGACCGACAGTTAAGTAGGTCTAAAAAGCCTTAAGCACAAATTCTTGTTTCTTAAGACTACACGGCAGACCGCAACGTGATTTTACCACGTGCAAGAACAGCTAACAAGTAGGTACCTAGAGGTAGCGATAGCATTCGAAGTCGTTGGTAGTAGACTACATCCTCTACAACACGACGACGACCGACGGCAGCTGGGATCGAATAAAACCGGCGAGACCAGCCGAGATCCTGATTCTGGACCGGTACACCGGATAGGAAACAGGTCTTCGTCGCGAGAGGATGTAAGTTTCTTCCTCCCGATTTGATCCCTCGTCGATCTAGGCATCTGCGTTACCGACCGAGGAAAAAACTGCCGACCATTTCTGTTCGGTTCGATTCGATGCTCTCACCTCGATCGTTACCACGACCTGCTTTACCGATCCTGCGGAACAAATTTGTTCGATGCAGTCGCGACTAGATTCCTACACGATGGAGGAGAGACGTCGCCGAGCGGGCAGCGCGGATCGGCAGCCTCCTCGACGGCTCGGGGGCTGTAGATGCGTCGTCGGGATACGGGGGCCACGGGTCTTTGCCGGAGCAATAAACGCTCGGAACGAACGATCGATGCCGCCGGAACCCACTTTCTTCTCGGGCTCCGCGTCACCGCTAACACGGAAAAGAAACATCGAGCAGTCCTGGCTCGAGGATGACTATTTATTTCCTTCGCGACTCGCCGGTTTCTCTCGTACGGATTTCGCGGTGATACGAAGAGACGGCGCGAACGGAGAGGGGAAAAAATTTCGAACACTTCTTTCGCACTGCAGATTCACGGCGCTCGGTCTTCCTGGGAAAATCCTGAGTCATGTTGGCGAAGGATACGCTTCGCTGTCCGCTCATCTCCGGTGCGAAATGCTTCGTTTCACGGAAATCTCCGTTGATTTACCGTTCCATTTCAAAGCCACGGTCTCGTACTCCACCATTCGATTCGAAACCGAACGGTTTTCCCCTCCTCGCCGGACCACTGTATTCGCGCCAATTCTAATTAGCATCCTTCTTCCAATTTTATCCTCGTGCCAACTTGCGAGCATCCCGACCTTCGCGAATCTGATTACTTTGCCGTTAATTATCTCGCAATTACGAGCCAACGTTGCCCTCGGAGAGGCGCTTCTCTTCCCGGACGTCTCCGATAATCCTGATAAATCAGTTTCGATCTCGGCGCTGCTGCTTATTCGCCAACCTCTGCACTTTGGTAGCTTTCGTGAGTAGCAAACATTTCAAATACGAGCGTCTATCTCGATTCAATTTCGTCCGACAGCTGCCTCAATTTTTCCCCGTTTCTACCCTTCTTCTTATTTCTTCTCGGGTCTGCGCTTCCCGATCTCGCGGTATTTTTACTGCCGCTCGTTTCTTTTCCTCTCTGCTTCCCAGCGCCGCATTCTTTAAACGCTACAATCTGCTTCTAGCGCTTCGGCAAGATCTTCAGATAGCGTACCTAGAACTCGGCGGTCAGTGTTGCTCTACTAGGCAGCGGATATCTGCAAAAAGTTGAAAGTTAGCGAGGCAAGCGAACGAACCCGTTCTCCAGTCGTCGAGGGTCGAACGACCTCTTCTCATCCTTCGGGTGACGCTGGAATTCGCGCTCCCGAAGATGATTTCAGACGGCGCGACGCGCGAGCTCCGAGTTCTGCGAACACTCTTTTCTATTTTCTCTCCAGAGCTCCGTGGGACTGCTCTCGGTGCGCGTTGATCGATTAATTTACAAGCCCACCGATCGACGACCCCGAACGAGAAAATTGTACGGGTACGTACGGCTTCTCTAGCACGTTGACTTATCTCGCGTGGTAGTCGGCACGGAGGAGAACCGATCGAGTTCCATTGCCGCCGCGCGGTGGACAGGATCTCTTCGACGTCTCGTTTTCTTTGCTCCTCTTTATGATGCACGAAGGAGATGCTACGACTTTATAACAGCTAATTGCTAGGAGAATTCGATGTTCTCGGGCGTCGTATCTCGAATAAGAAAACGATAACGTATCAGATTTATACTTTAATGATGTCTCGTTGCTAAACAGGCTAGTGGGGCAGGTTAACTACCACCGCATGCCACGATCGCGATACCCATCGAGGGGATGCATCCGACGCTTCGGCGAACGAAGAGTTCGCATCGTGAGAAAATTTCGCTCGGTCACAAATGTGAGGAAAAAAGCGCGCCTGTTGCAAGCTTTTTGCAGCTACTTTTCAGCAGCGTAACCCCGTCATTAGCATGCTCAACGAATTGGAAGATCCGAGAGCCAAGGAAACGTTAGATGCGGAAACGCGGCTAACTGTTATGCAACGCTGTGTGCTTGGGCTACTTATTGGGAGGCAAAGAACGTTGCGCAAAAACGGGAGAATGCTTCATGCGAAAAGTTTCGATCGGTTTATTTCACTTAATCCGTATCACCGAATCTTACGGAATCGGAATCACGATCAACGTTCAACGCATCGGTGAACTCTATGCCCGAACGTTCGCGGTCTCTGACTCACGCGCAACTCGTCCTGTTTCCACGCGACGATTGAGCGATTCCCAGCAATTTTCGCTCGCGTTTCCTCCCCAAATTCGTACTCGTCGTGCGGAAACTGAAGATAGATGGTAGATTTCTGTCAATTCTTCAAAATCTTTCCGTTAAAATTTCACAGGTCTGCGAAATCATTTTTTTAAGAAGGTGTTTCGCTGACGCGTCGATGTTGGTAGGTTCCACGAATTTCGGTCATCGCGTGGAAGTCGGAAACAATGGGGTGTCGACGGGGGACTCTTCTTTGGGGTGTTAGAAAAAATGGAGCCGAAAAACGAGAGCAGAGATAACGTCGAATCTAGGGGGGGTCGTAGGACGCATAAACAACGCGTGGCCTCTCGAAACGACCAGGTCGATTTTTCACAGTGCCCCAAATAAAAAAAGGACTCCGGGTCCAGTCGTGACTGGAAGTCCGAGGCTTTTACTATACGGATATTCGAGCGGGTCGAGGAGATAACCTCGGAAAGGTGACGAAGGGTTTCGGAATGCAGCGTAGAATTCTGAAACTAGTTATGCAGCTCGGATGCGTTCGTTATGTCACTGCTAGTAGAGGGTTCTAGAAGTGGGCCAGCCGTTGGCCTCGAGGATGCATCGTCATTTCGTTATTAGCGAGACCTTCCGCTATACGCGTTTCGGCCTTCTCATTTTTCCTTCCCGCTCCCGCTCGACCCAGCCCAGAGGACCACTTCTTTTCCCCCGTTCACCTCGGTCCTCCTTGGCTTTGGCCGAATCAACTTCCCGAGCCGTCGTTAAACCCTTGGAACTCGTCGAGCCTGGCTCTTCGCTTTTACGCCTCGAATTCGCGACCGATCGAGCGAGGTAGGTACGAAGCTGGTCTTCCGCTCGGAGCGTGTCTCGTCGAACGATTTGACGAAGAACGAAAAATGGAAAACAACACGATAGAAAGGCTGACCTTTGACCGTTGGCTGCCTCGACGAGAGATTCACTTCGAGTCAAGGACTGTGTACCGAGTAATGACGGCGTTGCGGTCCGCAAATTGGATCCAATGATAGGGCAGGCTTACACCCACGCTTGCCGACATTGTTTTATCTAGGCTCGAACCTAACGATACGCCCTCGCGGTGAACGCTGCGATGAGGAAGAAGAAGAAGCCCGTAAAAAGCAAATTATCGGATCATTTGCAATTTTTTGCCGCGAGTCTTTCGCGAAGAAACGAGCTGAGGTAAGGAAATGGCGCCGTTCGGAGGTCTCCCTGGGAAGAACGCGGCGGCATTAGGAGGAGGAAGAGCTTAGGAAGCAAGATGGCGAGGAGACGCTGCGGAGACTCGCGTGAAACTTGACTCACGGCTAAATGTCTCGAGTGTCATGCCGGCGGGAGTAAAAATAATCAAACCTCCAGCAAAAATCCACCACAACGCAGCCTCTATCGCCCCGAGAATCGGCCGAGGTGGAACGCAGTTCCGAACACGGGTCTCTAAAACTCGTTCTCACCGATCCTATGAAGGACTGGAGATTCAAATAAAATACACCGAAATAAAACTTGAATGGCTAATCACTGCCTTCATTACCCTCCCGCTGGTTTGTTCCCCAACTTCGTTACGTCTCAAGGGTCGTAAGAAGAAATTATTATTTTTTTCAAAGTTGCGTAGTGCAAGAGCATCGACAAGAAGAAGAATTCACTCGAAGGGCCTGAAATCCATCGTCAAACGGAGGAAAAAAATTATTCCCCTAAACTGGGGATGCATTACGTGTGTGACGAAAAAACAGGAATCATTCCCTCGAGCCAATGATTTCCATCTTCGGTTAGTCTAAATCTTTCCGAAAAAACGAACCGAGTTTCGAGATGAAGGTTAATAAATAGACGCGTGTATTTGGAGAGATGGGAGACTGTTCATTTCTCGTCTATAGACGTATGCGATCCGATAAACGTTTGGAAATTGGCTGCACACGATGTCACAACACTGCAAGCAACAAGCGTCTTGTGCAAGCTTTGATCGTTCATTGGAGTACAATATCAGGACGTTTTAATCTGGAGCACGCCTCTAACTTGTACTCGCAGATCGTTACCTGTACATCCTTCTATATAGAGTCATATCTTGAGGATCGAGCATACGTGAGTCTAGGCAACGTTGCAGCTAGACTCTCGTGGATGGCGTGTCGTCGTCGTCGTCTAAAAAACCGAGAGATGGCCGAACGGGAGAGTCGAGGGAGAGGTAGAAAGAGAAAGAGAGATGGAATCTCGTTAGACTAGTCTGGCAGGCTTATAGGTCGGATGCATTTGGTGGCCGAGTCTGGGTCATTGGCTGGATCCTAAGATTGATCGAAGACTTTCGTTTCGATAGTCCTGCTCGCGACGCCGAGCGTAACGACTTTCGTAGAACACCGAGGATAAAGAGTCATCGGTTGAGAAAAGAATCTACCAGCATTCTGTCGCGATTCTCCTGATCTCCCCACAATATTGTCAAGAGAACGAGAACATAGAATAACGAGTAGGTATACAAAAATATCAAAGTTCATCTTGGCATGAACTCGTCCTTGAAAAACTATTCCAATCATCGCAAGCTCGTTGATCTATCTTGTGGATAAAATGTTACATTTCAGAATCTGAACAAAAATGGAAGCAGACGACAATCGAATTTCGCGAATCGAAAGCAGCGAAAAGGGAAAAAAATCGTTTCCGATTGGACTAATTTTTTTTTTGTTTTATTCGCATTCATCGTTTGCAACAACAACGATAGGGGCTTGGAGAGGAGGGACTAATTGTGTCGAGCAAACGGTCAGTCACGTCGGGAAAGAAATTCGGTGAAAAATAATTACAGCAGAAACAACTTTCTGACACATGCCAATTTGTCTCGGAAACTTTTCGAAACGAATTAATCATACGGTAACGAGAAAAAACGACCGGGAGGATATTTATCGCGAAAGAAATCGCCGGTGCGAGAAACACGTCGTTGTTCGTCGATTCGTCTTATTTGCGCGTTCGAAAATATCATTGGTAACAAAACTACCGTTTATAAAAATGACGAAGAGCCACGTTTTCAGAAATTATGATATTAAGTCGAAAAATATGCAACGGCGATCTCCGAATGTACCGGTCCGTTCACGCGCAATCTCCTCGACTCTTCGTCGAACCCCGATTTTCGGGGTTCTCGACAAACCATGCCATCTTCTTGTGCTCTTCTGCTGTTTGGTCCTCCCGTCTTGACATACTACGCCGCGGGCGTGACCAACGAAATAGGTTCCAGGTTCGGTTGAGACGAGACCGGATCACGTGCCTCTCCGACCGTTTCAGTTTCTAGGTTACCGGGGCATTGCCTTCAGCCTCGAGAAACTCATGGCGCTGCTTCGTCGCCGGAATTCCCGGCGAGCGTGGCCAAATACAATTTTTTCCTCATCGACGTATTCACTATCCTCGTTGATTACTTTTCCTCCCGTGAAATAGCGACCCTCTCAATCCCGATCGGGAGTCCGCGTTGCGACATGCCGGGAAAACAAGCGAGATGCTTGATCGTTTAATTGCCAATTCCCTTCCCTTTTTTCCTCGCTCTACCATTTTTTTGGACTTCTCACCGGCTGTTCTTCATTCCGCGTGCAAAATTTTCACAGAACTTCAAGGACGCGCAGAAAATTGACTTTTTGACAGACACGACGGCGTGACGTTGATTCAACGGATCTCGCCTCAGGTTCTACCAAAAACGACAATCGAAGACGTTTTTCATGTCACGAGACGATGTTTTTTTTGCGTCTAACTGGTCCCCGAAAGGAAGCTCTATTCTTCGCAAATCGTTTCGCGTGCGTCGATCGCGAAGACGTGACGCGATGCTCGAGACTGCTAACTCGATGGATTGACATGTTAGTTCGGCCACTACGCGCACGGCGAACAAAACAATCGTACATCATCTTCTTGTATGGGCATCGTAATAATCGCGGTATCGTACGAGTCTAAATTTCGTGTCGCCCTACCGAACTTTGATCCGTTCCGCTGATTTACTGTTACCCGAGAATGATTTTTTGCACGCGTAATTAGCGCTCCGCGGGCGACGGAGTTAGAAGTATTTCTCGGTAAAAAATGACGAGCGTGGGGTCGGAGTATTTCGCGACGGCGATCTTCCTTTGTGCCATTTGATCTCCCTCTCGTTTTTACGTACTTTTACTCTTGTTAGTCCACTTCGCCGCATGCTTGTCGTCGGACTACCGAAAGAATCATCCTCTGCAGACGATACCTTTCGGCCGGCACAAAGACCGACTATTCCTTGAAACGGGCCAATTTTCAAAACTACGTGAACCGCGGTGAAGGGAAATAAAAAAATTGAAACCTCATCGAACGAAGCTCGTAACGATCGCAGTCCCATTGTTGTTCGCTGTCCTCAGCCAGTTCGAAAGCTGCGCTGGTAAAGCAATAACTATGAGAATAGCCCGAACCCAGAGTGATTTTCTCTCATAATTTTATGAACACTTCACGGCGAGTCGCAAAGAAGTAAAAATAATGGACTCGAGGTGCATTCGACTCGATCGGTGTGCCGCAAATAAATCACGAGATCTTTGCTCCGTTTACTTTTTATCGGTATCATTAGCGATCTCTCCAGACAATCGCATACGGAATGTAAAATTTTACCCGGCTAACGTAGAATTTAGTATGGAAAGGACCTAGCAATTCGAAATTAAATGCTTGACGAACGCCGAGACGCAGCGGTAAAATATATCCTCCTAGGCAGCGAGTGTCAAATAATGAAAATAATAATTTCTCGACCGCGTTAAGCAATACCATTTTCTTAGGATCACGTTTCGTTGACCGCATAACCGTTACCTTGCCCGTTGAAATAGTTATTTCTTGCGTGGCAATGAAAGAAAGTACGCTGAAAAACTGGTCATGTGCAGTGGGTTGCCAAAATATTTGGAACAGCACACAGATTTTTGTACTTTCGAGTTTGAACTGCACGCGTGACACGCTAAAAAATTGGACAATGCGGCTGATAGAGAAAGAAAGGTACGCGACAATTTTTGTAAACGGAAATTATGCAATGAATTTTCGAGTGCGTTCACCTTTTCGCCTCTGTGAGTCGCATCCTCGCGTTGCAAGGATGTAGCACGCGTTCCAGTTACATCGGGTCACCCGGTGCGAAGCTATCCGAATCCGCGACTCCATTCGTAAACATCTCGCGACAATAATTTTACGTTACCTCGAATCAAAAATATTCAACGGATTTGAGGATTTTAGATTGTGCGATTTCTTGAGATAGAAAGTATGCATGATACGCGTTACGCTTATGCAAAATTTCACGGAGATGAGTGAGCAGTTAGCGCGTGAAAGCGAGATTTATAAACAGACGAACTGACTTTCGTGTTGATAATATTAGTGCAAAATCGTGGATGACCGCGATGTATGAAATAATTTGTATAACTTGTCCGATGCTTGATAGAATCCAAGTTCTCGAAGAATTTTCTTTCGTTTGACCGAATTAAGGAAGGTATATTTATTGATTGAGTAGGTGATGTTCAGTGTAGAAACGAATACCTCGAATATTTGAAGCGTGGTACGAGGAATGACGCGAATTAATTCTCTTTCCGAAAACAGAGTCGGGCAGAGAATTTTGTACGGGAAAAAAAATCATTTTAAGAGCAGCACTTGGCGATAAAACGGAGCAGAGGTCGGAGCCCGCGAGCAAAAGTGCGGTATTTTTGCCAAAGTCCCGATATGCAGCAAGACTTCCAAGTGAGAGCATTCCCGACGCCCCGAAACGAGTATAATGGAAGTGTAATGACGGTTGTAAAATTACACCTCTCGGGAAGGAGCAACCGGTCATCTTTTATCTCGACACTGGAGAACATTGACGAGCGAGAAGAGTTACGTCGTGGAAGCATGGTCGCGGGAGGGACGAGGAGAGACGATAGGGAAAAACGTAAGAAACGAGAGATAATCGACAGGAGAAGCACACGACGAAACGAAATGTTTGGTCCTTCGGTGGGGAAAGAAAGAAAACGGAAGACGAAGAGTAAAAAGAAATCAAACGGCGACGCTGATTGAAAATTTCCGAGGCTCCGTGAAGAGATATATCCGAGGGCGTTCGATTCGCGGTGCCGAAAATTACAACCGGATCCAGCCGCCGCTCATTCAACTTTCTCGCATTAATAATCCGGCGAGATTTTTTAGAGCGAGACGCGAACGACTTTTGATAAGCATTTGCTCGTGGAGACGCGCGATACCTGTAATTTTGTCAACGAGACACGGAGTGTCTCTCTGTCACACTCTGCGGCGTTGAAAAATGGGCAGAAATTGTTTCGAGAAAAAAAGACAATGGAATTCGTCCGAGCAACAAAGTGACTTCCCGCTTAATGAAGGTCGAGCAGAGTAAAAAAACTACAGCCGACACGGAGGTACTGTGAAATTTTCGTGAAATCTACGATACGGTGCACACGTGACGTCTGAGGACTTTCGGACACGTAAAATTTCCGTTACGTAAGGATTCTGCGGATCTTTTCGACGTCTCGTATTGATATAACAAATCACGACCCAATGGCATTTCAGTTAGCACCGAGCGTCAGCTTTTTAGAGGCAAACACGATTTATTTGAGAAATCGTCGTAAACAAATATCTATATCACCAGGTTCATTTTGTCAACGATCTCGTCTGCAGAAAAAGGTTATTCTTGCTGCAATGAATTCCAGCTCTCAACTGACAACTTTGCCGATAAATAGCGATGGATTCATACACGTGCATTCGCTGTATAGTTTTGGTAGTTGTGCAGAATGTGCCATTCAACGAATCTGGCACCGATATCAGCGCGAAGAGAGAAAAAATGATATCTATGATAATAATCGATATTCTCTGACCATTACGGTCTACCACGAACATCCTACGAGCAACAACTTTCTCCACTGAATACTCCGACCATTCTCCAGCTACGGACTTATAATTTAGCTTCTATTCAAGCCAACGTTATATTTATTTCATCGTATTCGAGAAAATTCGACGTCACGTTTCAATGTTTC
Organism: Arge pagana; assembly: GCA_963969455.1. NCBI lineage: Eukaryota > Metazoa > Arthropoda > Insecta > Hymenoptera > Argidae > Arge > Arge pagana. The sequence continues at coordinate 9,872,714 of OZ018311.1, read as the reverse complement.
ATTCGTAACAAATAACGTAGACAAGTTATATTTTCTTCAGGCAAGCTTCGAATTATTATTCTCACCTGATCCTTTAAAATTACGAAAGGACAATAATCGGGTGTTGGACTTATTTGAAATATTACAGAGTCGCGAGCCAAGGGATATATACAGGGCATTCCACGTCAACTCGACCAGCGTTAAATCCCGACCATCTCAAAATCATTTCGTGTTGTTTTCCATCACTTTACTCGGTATAATTTTTCTCTCAAATTCTTTAATCCAACCATTCATTTTTCTAACCATTTCAAGTCTATTGCGAATGCCGATTTTGGAAGATCTGCAAAAATTCTCGAATTCCAGTGAATGATAATTTGCGATCCGCAAAGATTTCGCCTCCGAATAGAATCTCGCGTAATTACCTCTCGTTGCATTCGTACAGATGAGCTTTTTTCTTCTGGTAACTGACAACGAGTTTTTCAATTCTTAACGTCTTCGCGTCATCTGCGTTGGTCGGCGATTTTTTTTCGGTGCCCATCTTTGCAACTTTTTCCTCGCGGGCGTCTAGATGACGTAGTCGACATGGTTCGCGATGCCGCGTTTTATACTTGGAAACTTCGCGTGGATTTGGAGGTGAAAAAACGAACATGACCGTGGAATTTCGCGTCAGATGGAGTAATTGTTTTTGGTTCTGCCACGAATTTGTTTTGCATCGATCAACGGCTCGTTAAATCTGGAGGAAAATTTTTCAGCGAGGCGACGATGCAATTGCAGCTGTTGAACGTAGCGAAGCGCCAAATTGGGTGCAGGTGAATCATTAACGATTACGTTATGAGTCATAAATAACGTTTGGCAACCGTAAATTTTGTCTCGTTACACCGCCGATGAACTTGGCATCGTTGTCTTCGGAATTTGCGATTGAAACTCGAAGGAATCCATCCAATCAACGTCCTCCGCGCTTGTAGCGGAATAACGATCCCATCTCTCCCGATCAGCTCGGATTCCCGCGCGGTATAAGGCAACGTTCACGCCACTCGCAGACGCGAAATAAATAAATTTCGAACGTCTCGAAAAATCCGCAGCCACAATTAAGCTAATCCGGCGAAGCAGCGCATCTGTACCAGAAAATCTCGTCCCCAATGCCGACTGTTTGCGTAAGAACGTTGAAATTGGCCCTTGGCTGGGGCGTAAATTATCGAGTCGTTGCCCTCGATCAAATTAGGATGAAAACGAAATTAAGAGAACATGCCAACGAAATATGAACGTCGTCGTTGGAAATAATCATCCGATGCCGCGTCATTCTATACGCAAGGTAGATTCTCCAGATTAGTGGCGACAAAGCTTGAATAACGAACTGTTTTTCGAACGGATCGAGTAGTACTATAATAAATCATGTAATTCTCGCGTCATAGTGTTTAAAAACACCGAGAGTCATGACTCAACGCGTGGGCGTTGTATTTTCAAAATATCATCTCGAAATCCACTTCCAAACTCGAATACTCGCATCGCTGTTCGCACGGCGATTGAAAACATTTCGATGCAACCGAAAATCAAAAATCCCACCACGCTACATTTTTCCAGTCCTTGATTCATCTACCGTTCGCAGAAACGTCGATTTTGCTATCTCATTGAAAATTCCGGCGTGAAACCGCAGCATCGGCATTTCGCCGATGGGAAACGCATCGCGTGCTATAGTTCCGCATCCATCGAAAGACGGTGTTCTCGAATACCGAATTTCGCACGCTAAACGAACATCAAAAAGATTATTAGCTTTTTCCGGTTACTAAACATGAATTTTCGTCGGCTTTGCACTGCGAACATCGTCCGACGTGATGCAATTAGCGGAGGTTAAATAAGAGAAAAAAATGTCGCTACGCTCGAAGGATTCAGTTACGTGAATTTTTTGCGAACGTCATTTGTTCTCGGTTTAATAAAACAGCATTGGTAACAATTGCCAGAGACGAATTCCCGAATAGTTCGTATAATCGATGAAGTTTCGAAAGTGCTAGAAAAACGTGTGTAAAAAAGTGCGTTATTCATCGTCGACGTCATGTTGTTAGATCTTTCGTATTTTCGGATACCATTTATTAGTTCTCAAAGTATGTGGCTATTCCAGGGTCGTGGTTCCTCGGTTTCTCAACAAACTTCACGACGAGAATCGCATTTCCATTGGCTGACTAATAAACGACAACGAGAAATTCGAACGGAACCGTTCGAATTATTTGACAATGGAAAGTGCGTAGACGCAATAACGACGACGCGTCGTTGCGTTCGTATGTAAGCTAACGAAGTCGCTGTGAGTATACGTGCGTACTTCGCCGCGCATTTCCGCGCGTACGATGGCACTAGCTTTAGCCACGAGCCCATCGAGACGTGAGTAAGATCCGACGAACGACAGGTAGACGTCGTTACAGGCGCACTTCCGCATTTCTATGCGCATGCAAATCGTTGGAGAGACAATGAAGCGGCGAATCGATAGGTGCTCGTATTATTACATCGTAGCGAAATACTCGACGAGATTGTTTACCGTGGAGAACGGTTGCTTCCCTTCCGAGTTTGCAAAATGCGAATGAACATCGCGAAACGACAATGACGGATGGATCGATGGCGAGAGTCGTATTCGCGAATGATCGATAATTGGCGGATGATTCCAGGTATTTACGCGTGTCGCGCGAACAAAAGAATCCAGGCTAATTAAACAATTGTTCAGAGATAATGTTCACAATTGCAAGTAAGAAAAGTAAGAAAATAATACGGTACTGGCGAGGACGTGTCTTTGCAACAATCTCCATTCGTTTCTCAACGCAGGTAAGTGCGTTCCTTTTCTATTCGACTAAATTTATATTCGAAGACGACGCGCCGAGACCTTGGGAAGTAAATAAATAATTATTTGCGTAACGCGAATAATTACGAGTTTCTTCATTTCCCCTCCACTCTTCATCGCGCATCGAAAGAAGGGAACGCGTATAATCGAGTATCTCGCATAACTGGATCATCAATTTGGCTTTTTCGACATTTTTTTTCCTCACTTCCTTCGAGCTGATTTTGTGTTAATAATCCGATCTCAAGGCATCGTTTTCGGCGTGGAGCGCGAGATGTTCGACCTTGTCATTGAATCGCGAAGGTTGCTTCCACCGCAAAATTCATGGATTCGACGACATATTATACAACTACCATTGATACTCCTCTCAAATTTCCCAATAATTTAATCAGGAGGCATGCAAATTAGCCGGTTCTCTCCACAAAAATACGGTATAATCCTCTACAAAAACAACGCCGTACATCAGTTTATCCTCGTTTATTACTTCAATGCAGCCCAATTAAAAATACACTTTTCTCTGCAAGGTTTCCGGTTGTTCAAGTTTCCTCGATAACAATTCATCTCGATTATCTTTTTTTTTTTTATCAAAAGCTGTATATACTCGATATTGAAAATATTCCCGTCGGATTAAATCGTTTGTCGGAAATAAATCTGTGCCTGGAGTGAGGCTGTTGGCGAGATGAAGCAATTCTCAAAAAAAAATCGGCGACCGATTTATTTTTCAGATTAATAATAATCAGTTTACCTCGATGAGGAAAAAAAAAGCAGGGAGATGGGAAAATTTGCAGAGGGCGTCGATTATTTCTGACAAAAGTGATTCCCTGGTATTGGATAGGGGGTAGAAATAATAAACTCAACGGGTATCAGAGTGTCGACGAGGTACGAAAAGTCGATATCAGCGTGAAAAAATGGAGATTAGCATTGTCGAAATGTCTTTTTGTCAAACGGTCTGTTTAGTCTTCTGACACATATTCGGAGAGCGCGCAACGAAAGAAGAGAAAGACGAGGTGGAGGAGGACCCGACGTAGCGGCGTCCGACTTTGCAGTAACAATAGTGGCACGAGACGCTTCGGTCAAACATTTGCAATTCTGGGTTTCTGTTACGACTCGCGGTTTTGAATAAGCATTAAATATTGTCCGGGACGCAACGTCGAGAGGATACCGTTGCAATGGATTTCGAATGGAAATAATTCCGCGGTGACCTACTCACCGTTAAGTAAATTCTTTGACCTCCTTAGCCCGCCCCGAATCGAATTCCCGACTCACTTATTCGACAAAATTGTCGGATTTCCACTTCGCGCGCAGAGTACAGCGAGAAAAAGAAATAGAGGGAAAAATCGAGGCGAAGATAAAAAGAGGAGTGAGAGCGAGAGCGAGAGAGAGAAACAGAGAGAGAGTTTTCAACTGGTTGTTGGACCATTCCAGCCGAAATTCGTCGTCTCATCATCTTTCGTCTCGCCGGGCAATTCTATCGACCGACGAAGAGGCGATAAGATTGGCAAAAAAAGAAAATCTTTTCTATGCTACTCCACGGAGGAAAACCTCGCCGACTCAGTTATATCTTACAATTAAATCCAAATTAACTGCGAGGCTGCGCAATTACGAATAAATTATATTCCGTTTATGACTGCGCGAGGTTTCTCGTGGTTGTCGGTAATCTCCACTTCGAGAGTGTTCAACCCGCGTATACAATGTGCCTCCTTACCTACTTCTTGCGTCACTATGTATGCATATACATGAATAAATATTTGTGCGCGTATTCATATATATATATATATATATATATATATATATATATATATATATATATATATATATATATATATACACGTATAAATGTATATATGTATGTTTGTACGCAAGTAGTATTGTACACAATGTACCTATATATTATATGCGCATCGTTCGACGCCGCCGCAAAATTCACACGTTACACGCGCTAAACGTGTGGATCCGGGGAAGATAAATATTCAATCCGAATGACAACTATTACACGAAGCAGCCATATCAAATCGAATACGTCGATGTAATGCCTGCTGCCATCGCGTATTCCTCCCACGCGTTCGTCGATGCGGCTTCGAACGAGTAAAGAATAAAATCGGGCGTAATTTAAAGAGATGTAGGGAAAAAAAAGAAAACAAGTGAATCATTATCGCCCGTTGATCGTAAGGCTGAAGATACTTGACAGTACAAGTTTGCAAGCAGCCGTTTACGAGGTAATTATTCCCTATTCTTCTCCATGCTTAAACTTAAGACAATAACGATTGTCGTCTTTATCCACGTTTTATTCGCCTTGAAAATGGATCGTAGTAATTCTATGCGTCATTATCACGGTCATCAAGTAGCAGCAACGAAGACAAAGCTCGACGAAAAGACTCGCATCATTGATAATCGATGCTTCGAGAATTATTCGAGTATTCGCGTAGAGAGAGAGAGATGTTCGATTGTTCGAACTGATAATATTCAACTGACTATTTAGCGCAAAAGATTTCGCGTGATATTCTCATCTATGAGAATTTGTCTTTCCATATCTGTGTATTGCGACACGCGGTGACACTTCGCCATGCGAAGGACACTGCGACCATTGGAGGTACATTTTCGACGATTTTTAAGCATCGTAAACATGCGGGAACACTGACCTTTCGCGATGTGATGTTGATCGAGCGGCGTCGATACCGGAAGGTCGGTCGGAAGTGTCGCTTCTCCGTTGGTGTAAACGATCAAAGATGTTCCAATCAGTAGAAACAGCCGGAACACCAGCATATTGACGATGACCGATCAACACTCACGTAACTATAACCATCACTCTCGGTTTCGAGATTCTCCTCGTTCGTTTTTACATTATCGTAATCCGTGATGCTAGCATTTGACAAAATTCCACGTTCCGCGAAATCGTACAGAGTTTCGTCGATTCCTCGCAATCGTTTCTTCATTCGCAACTGTTTCGATAATTCACATCGACGTAGTTCTTTACTCGCGCGCGTTTGCTTTAGCGTACGAAACGGATCGTTAAAAAGTCATAAAGTCACCGATGAGTCTCTGATAGTGTCTCTAGGACAGCGAGCTCACTGATTCGCGATCACTCTTTGTTTACCCGTCAGCTACCAATTTACCGATTTTTTCGCAGCATCGGTCGCAGGATACGCGAGGATCGTTCGATCGCGATTATTCGAGGATATTTTTCGTCGCCGCAAATTTCCTGTAGCGATCCGATATTGTGGAAATATCGGTTCTGCGAATCGATTCCGTGTCTCGTTACGGTAACACGTGTCTCGCTGCTCGTTCCGAATCCTAGTCCTATTTAAAAGAAGCGTCTAGCGCACAAGTCCATGCGGCACTGGCCGGTCAGGTGTTTCAGGCTAGACCTACTACGCCGACACCTGGCGGTCGATCCTCGCAACGTAAAGACTAACCACCTTTCGCGCGCGTATGAGATCTCGTAAGGAGGTAGGGATTTCATTCATGAGCCACAACACCACGACGACACGCGTGCCCGTGAGTCCTCTCACGCGTGCGTGGGTGTGAGTCCGAATAACAAACAGTCGAACGTTCGAGTTTGAAGACGCGTAGAACGCTGTTGCTGCTTCGAGAATTTCGAAAGATCCCAAGAATCACGAGACCGCTCGTCCTACGTCAAAAAAAAAATTACCCACACGTACAATTAAGCGTACGTTTCGCGTAGAACGCAGACGAAACTATACGTTGGGTAATCATCCGTAGCATTACAAATAATGAGGTGAATTAGGAGTTTCGAGTGGGGATGATCGATGTTTAGCCAATTCACGAGTAAACGATGAATGATTTTATCTAGTTTCGATCGTTTCTCAAATAATAGCTCCACGAGTAAATCCCAGACCACGCGCCACGTGGCTGACGCAGCACAGATGTTTTCTACTTATGTACGGAGGCGATATTTCAGAGTGGTAGGAATGAACCGGGCTTTAGGATATTTATTGCACGAGCGTTTATTCGTGTTCGTGCTGAATTCTCTGCGTACTCGACTATAAAATTGGCGTTTAGAATTTAATGTGCTCGAAACGATAAACACGACGTAAAGACAAGAGTACGAGGGAAGATAGCCAGTTGTATCGAACGACCATGTAACGCGCACGATTTCGTAAAGATGTGAGTTTTGTCGGGTCTTTATGCGATTTTTTATGTATCTGTTCAACTGATTAGAAATTCCCAATATTCAATATTATTACAAACGTGCCGAAAAAATTGGCGTCCAGCGATCCTCGGGTAAACGTTTGGTTACCCTTCACCTTAGGAAGGGTGTACGTCGAGTCTAGAATATCGATGTCTGCGAGTAGGGGTGGCTAAAAAAATTTCGCGCGAAACATCAACGAATCGTAACCCGAATGGGACCAGATAAACGTGGTACAGCTTGCCAGATTAGGCAGTTGAGACACGATTCGCTGTTACTAGTCTCGAAAGAATCACGATTGCAGGTGTACGTTGTTTTTTAGTATACTTCTAAGAGTGCGGTTTCCTCGCCGATTCGTTGTCGTACGAAATCATTTCTCGTTGCCTCGAACAATGCATCGTTATGTCCATACTCGCGGGACAATCTGGACATTTGTCCAGGCATTTCGATGCTCTTGGTTCAGTCATCACGGCGACATAGCTCCGCGTTTGGGATCTATTTTCCTACCTCGATCGGGTACCACGCGAAGGACGAATGTTTCACCCGAGTGGAGGGAACATTGCCGTACGACGTGATCGTCAACGTTTGTAGTTCGATTGTAATACGCGATAAGCAAAGTCCGTTTCGGTGAGTGCGCGAAAATACGCGTCGTCACGATAATATCGGGATGAATAATTTGAATGCCGTGTTTTCGAGATCATTAACGACGGTGACAACGGTACAAGTAAATATAACGAGATGAGAAACGATCGGTCGGGAATTTTTGGAAAAATAATTCGACTCGCGAGTAAAAATGGGACGAGCATCGCGAGTAAATCATCCGGGAGTGGTATTATTTGTGGGAGAAAAAGTTCCGTGAAATTTGACGGAGTGAAATAAATGAGGCGGAGAAAGATGGTAACGCCTCCTCCGCGGCGAAGGAATAATCATTTTTAATCATACCTTTCGGTTTTCGAGGTCGATTTATACATTTCTTCGTCCGAATCGGTCTCTTACTCTCTCCTCTATCCCAGAGGCTCGTTTTATTTGCGCGAGTCGAGCGTTGAAGAGGGTTCAGCTGTTGGTTGTTCGTTCGAGAAATGGCCAGGTATCGCGGCTACCTTCCCGCTCGTGTTCGAGGGGTACGCCGGCTTCTTCGTTGCTCGTTTGCTCGATTGCTGCTCACCCGCGGCAACAGCGGCTCGCGGAACCTGGCAAAAGGATTACACCGAGCCACAATTGTATCTCTCTCTCTTGGTATTTAATTAAGCCTTGTCCTCGGCAAAAAACGGCGAAGGTACAGGAAGCCATCGGTTTCGAGTACGCGACCAGTCAGGCGTGTATCGTGAACCGTTACTCTGCGTATACTATAAACGCTCGTCGATGCATTACCGTCGCCTTTATCGCATCTTACGCTTTATATATTGCCTCCTTGACATCCCTCCTGCATACGCAATCGTGTAGATCACCGGGTCGAAGCTTATTGTCGCCACGTGAGCTTTCAACCGCGTAGATTCACCGCGTCCTTATGTTTCAACGAATAATACCACCCGTTTCCGACTATACGCGAATAGAAGTGCCAGACCAAAATTGCCACGACCAAACTACCGCACTCGATTTTTATCTATACACAACTTTTGTGTTCACATTTTAAGTATGTAGTGACAAAAAAATAATTGTGCTACCTAACGAAATACCTATCGCGGTTTTCTGTGTACATCAATATGCTGAATCTTCCCTTCTTAAAAATTATGATCAATTTAAATAAGATACATTTTTAATTACCAGTACCAATTTCTTTTCACTTTGCCGCCAAAATGGAGTCCTCCCAAAAAGAGTAAAATTCTTAGTTTGATTTTTAGTAAAATGAAATTGGTGAATAGTAGATTATGCAAAAGTAAAGTGTAAGATTATGCCCGAGGGTGGGTTTCCTTCGCTTCGCTCAGGCAGTAATCACCCTCGGGAATAATCGAGTTTACTCCCGTGTGCATATAGGTACTATTTTATTCGCGACTCAACTATAATGGGCACTTCAAGGGCTTGAAAATCGGGACTAAGGTAAAACATTTTTCCCTAAGGTGTAAAGTGTTACTTTTTTCAACTATAACGGGCACTTAGTGCTACTTTACTCTCTAGGAAAAATATTCTACTTTAGTCCCGATTTTTAGGTTCATAAAGTTGAGTCGGGAATAAATACGTTTTTGAAACTCTTGATAATGCAAAATTATGCTGGATGTAATTTTTTGCATTTCCGAAGTTTGGCGGATTTTTATTTTTTTTACTAGGTAAATTTGTGAAGTACCCCATTTTGGGGGCCTACCCCGTTTTGCCCCTCGCTACCCCTATGAGCGAAGACATATTTCGATACAAAAATATGTAAACGTGGATGGAATTATATTGGCATCGACGAGCGTGGTTCCGCTGGACCCAGAGTCGAGGAATCAGCGACCTACTCCGAGCGTCGAGATGCCGGAAGGGCATAGACCCCTGATGATGGTAGCGCCATAATGACGTCTTCGACTTCTAATTTAAACTTTCACAATTTGAAATTCCCGCAGTCGCAGTCGTGGCTGTATTTCGATCCGGAAACGCAACATGAATGTGTCTGGATCGGAATCGAAATGTTTCGAGCTCGAAATTTCACCATCGATCATAAGAATCGAGCCTGCCGTATGTTTTTTGACGCACTTAGATTCTTTCTACGCGAATAACTATAAATCAATCGAATTCGACTGCGGGAATTCGGTTTCCCCCGGAATCCCGATGAGAATTACACATTCGTCCCAACCTAGTAGAAATGATTTTTACTTTCTACGAGTTAGACTCGACGCTACGCGGAAAAAGCCAGAAGCGAAGTGATCTCACGAACGTTACGCCGTGCCGTTCGTCGACAGCGAATTAACGCCGATACTTTCACGGTGCAGTAGGAATTACGTTGAACTTTACGATCTCACTCGTCATATTTAGCGCCGATTCGAAGAACTTTCACACTTTGATGCTCACCCGTGAGTCGTTCTGTGGAATCAAATCTGTAAACCGAAAATAATGAATCGACGCCATGCTTCAGTGGTTCTTTCCTCCGAGAAATTCAATTTTGCTACCTACAAATACAGCGAATCGTGCGCGACGAATGGAGTTTATTAAAAATTAAGACGATTAATAAAACTAGCAAAAAAGGACGGATTTATTTACGGTCGAGTACTCCGTGTAACATTCGCTTGGATGGGAAATTTGATGCATCGCTCGCGGAGGGATACAAATAAAAATTAAACAGCTGATCACGTTCAGTGGTAATTAATTCGAATCGTTAGCGAGTCTACCCCAGCCGTTCGACTTTCTTGTATCGTTGCATTGGCCTAGGTAGATTCGCCGACCGCAGAGTAAAAAAACGAACCTCTGTACCTTCGAAATCGTAGATTTATTACGTTCGTTCGTAGTCGGCGCTACGCATAAAATGGGCGTTTCCAACTAAGAATTGATTTACGTTCTCTCCATTGAAAAGAAGCGCCATCGTCCTCGCGTATTTCCTCGAGCTTCGACCAAGCTGCGAATAATTTACCACAAAAGGAAACAATTGAAAAACGAATCCCACTGTAACAAAAATCACCAAATCTGAGGAAATCCCCGATCCGACGTCGCCAAACAATTTTTTCCTCCCGCTGATCGCGTAGCTGTCATTCTCTCTCTCTCTTATACATACGTGTAAAGCCAATCGCCGAAACGATGTATTCTCCGATCGCTCGATCGACTCGTTTTTCTCTCAGCAAAATTCGCAAGCGTGTTCCCACGTTAATTTCTTGGTAGCGGGGAGATGCGATTTTTTGGCCAACGTCTCGGTTAAAGTCGGACATTCAGAAGTTGAAAGTATAACATTACGACTCGGAAGGAATGCAAATCTCGTTTGAAATGTTAACGCGTTGGCATAATTCAAAAAAAAAAAAAATCGGCGGCCAACTTCCGCAATTTGGAACTGTAGCGCCGAAAATAGAAAAATATTCACGTAACTTCGGGATTTGGACAGTTTCGTGAAATCGAGTGTTGCGAGGCTCGTGACCGAAGGCTTCGCTCGACCGGTGCGCAACGATTCGCAACTTGATATCGGACGTGCATGTAGGTATGCTGCCGTCGAATCGATAACTCGTAGCGGTGCTCCGCGTGATCCTTGCCCAACAGTGCCGAATAATCCGAAAGAATCGACTGACCGGTCGGTGTGGCTTTTTACTCGGTGATGACGTCGCTGGGACTCGTAACGGTAAGCGCACGTTGCCCAACTGGATCCGAGTCTCCGTAGCTACCGCTCGAGCCACGCAACTGGCCCAGGTACTCGAAGCCAACGAGCTTTACGAGTCTTGCTCACGAAAGAGCTAACAAAAATCTTTACTACCGATTTGGTCTTAGCCGTTTGTCGCGCCCATTAATCGGGAAGAGGATCCTTTTCGTTGCTCCGTAATTCGAGATAATACCGGTTCCTTCTCACGTCAATTTGGACAAAAAGTCGAGAAAAAAGCTGAAGCGCCGAACGCAATATTTATCTTCTGGCGCGAAGTACTTTTCAGACACGGAATACGAGGAGCGCCTTGCGGATTGCTTCTGTAGCGGCTGCAAGGTTCGGGTTGACACTTTTCTCGAAAATTCGGCAATTTTCGAAATATATGAAGCAAAAATTATCCCCGACCCGTAATGAACTCGGCAGCTCTCACGTGTCATTCAAAATTACCTGGAAACAACGTTTTCGCGGCATATAGAGGTTCGCTGTATCCCATCTTAATCGATCCATACCCATAACTCCGTAGAGCTGTACTATACCACAAATCGACTTCTACAACACTTGTAGGATGCAGAGGGAGTCGAATAAGGGTACCTTGAATATGACCTTGACGATGATTACAAAGTTATTTCAAGGTATAGTAATTTTTTCAAATAGGAACCCCTATTTTTTTTGTAGGTTCGTATTTTTCACGTGAAAACAAGTAACTTCTGTCCCAAATAGTTTTTTATTTGACGCAACCCTGAACCGCGAACCACGACATCAAGACAATAAGAACACTAATAAACAAATGCTTCTCCTACAATGCGGAAACTCGATACAAAATTGAAGTCGAATGGGACATTAGAATGGTACACCCTGTAGAGGTAATTATGATCCGTGAGGTTTGAAATATCCGACACAAATGAATGATCTGTCAAAAGATGTCGACGTTCGCGGAGATCTAAGCGAGAGCCTTGATCAAGCGATTGAATTTCCGACCTCATCGATGATGATGTTTCGGGAACGTCGAAGTCGTGTACACGAATCAATATCGATTTTTCGGGATCAATCGACGTCGAGGTTGCTGCTTTTTCTCACAGTTCTCCGTCATTTGTAATCGATACTTCCCTGTTATTTATCTTTGCTCACGGGGAATAAAAAAAATCTTCCAAGCTTGAGAAATACCTGGCATGTGGTACCCACGGATCGGTGAAACGGAAGAGAATAATCGCACGGCATAATCGTTCGTACAAATTATAGTTAAACGTTAACCAAAGATGTTGTACGATGCGGCGTCCAAACTACGGAGATTTTATGATTATTTTTATTTTCCTCACTCCCATGCATATATGAATAACGAGGCGACATTAGCGTGCTCCGCTTTACGGTGGGCCAAGTTGTCGGTGGTTGAAATTTATCTCTTAAAATTGGTTAGAAAATGCGTCGTAACTCTTCGCAAATTTATGGACGTCGGTCCCACGTTGACGCCTGGCATCCCGCTAGTTCCCGCGACGACGCTTCCTTTTGCTCCTTGCATCGAGCTCGGCTAAACAAGTAGCGGCTGCTTTACTTACCATCGGCTAACGATGCGTACGCCTATAATTCGAAAGGTTTCAAGACTACCTTAACAAATCCGAATCCAAAAGAAAACCGCGAGTCATTTTTTTCACCCGCGTCATTAAGGTTCTGCTCGAAATGATCACCTTGCCTCCTTCGACGCACGCACACGCACGCGCCGAGTATGAATATTCGAGAACGTAAGCTTGCTTCTTCGTTGCTTTTTGCCAAGCTATTCGTGTTTCTCTCCGCAGGCTTCGTAACTTGCTCTGTCTCTCTCTCTTTTTTTTACGTCTCTAATTTTACGATTTGATTTATTTATAATAGAAATAATACGAACGAAATTTTAAATAATGGCTCCACTCTGTTATTTATTTACCTGTCGACAGTCGGAAATAAGGATGGATGATCACCAGAAACACGTGGTCCTTGTCTTTCGATTAAAGAGGCCCACAAGAAAAAAAAGTTGCGTGGGGATCAAACCGTATTTTTCCTTTGTATTCTTTTCTCGCTAAAGACGTCTCTGGAGTCAGAATTGAGGGTTGCTGCGCGAACTTTTTAGAAACCCCATGAGAACTTTCTCAATATTTTGCCCAGCAACCCCCGATTTTGACTTCGGATCTGTGCTCGGCGAAAAAAAATGAGGCTTATGAAAAAATGAAAAAAAAGAAAACTAAGGCTTAAAATTGAGGTTTAAGCATGCTCGTTTTTTTGACTCTCTGAATATTTTTGAGGAAAAAAGGGAAGTGGAGGGGAAATCACGAAACTTGGAGAAGTTCGCGATCGCGAAGAGATACGAAACGTGGAGGAATTGAGACGAATGCGCGACGAGGGTAGACGCGATTTCTCTCCTCTTATATCCCGACTCTCGCTGCTATTATCTTAGTTCCGTTCTATCTTTGAACGGTATGAAAAATAGCGAGATCTTAGAGTTACCCGGCGCTCGGTGGTATCTCTAGATTCACGATGTAGCCTACTTCCTATCACACGCAGACGATCTGGTGCACATTGTTCGAGGAGTGGAATAAAGGTTCGCGGTGCTGTGCGAGTATACAGCGTTTTGTTCCGGCATTCTTCGTCGTGAGTCAAAACTTAGACTCGCTTGGAAACAGTTGTTCGAAAAAACCTGCCAATTTCACGTATAATCCCGTGCTGAATTAAACACCGCGCGTCTGTTCTCGGAAATCGCCGTTATCATTGAAACGAGACTCTAGTGAAACGATCGACGCGCTATTTCGCGTTGTTAGCTCTCGCATACAGAAATCCACGAATAACGGTCGCATTTTTCGAGCAGCTTGTCCCGTGTGACGGCTGAATTTTTATGACAAGAAAACATCTCTGCCACCAGACGTAACAAGGATTCCCACGAGTTGTTCCTTCGTGTGAAGCGAATTCTTCCTACCAGTTTCGTAGCAGCCATTTTCATTCATCGCCGTACACGGTTATTACGCCAGCACTTGTCCCAGTTGACAGGTTAAGGATACCGAATATTCGAACTATCGTAACGGTTTTTTCGAAAACCGCTTTTTGCCAAAACACAAAAACAGAAAACAGTGACGAGCAATAAACCCAATATGCAGAGACTCGGTACCACGCGGTTTTCGTGGTCAACGAAGTCGAAAAGTTAGTCTCAAGCGAAGGGAACGAGGATAGTCAGTTTTTTTTTTGCAGCTTGGAAGATAATTCGCGGAAAAGTTGCAACGATCGATGTCAGTTATTTGCGACAATTGAGTATAATGCCAGGCTGAAGAAAAAATAAGTTGGGAAAAAGATGTCACGCCGGAAGTGGGATGGGATGGGCTAGAGATCGGACGTCGCGAGGAGGATATGGCTTCCAACTCTGTCGACAGAAGAACACGGTATCCTGCCATGACGCAATTAGAGAATTTTCTGTCGTTAGTATTTCGTTATTTTTATTCGCTTTTCTTTCGAACGCTTATTACGCGGGCAGCAATCGCGGCGTAATTACCGTACATGCGAGCGCGTGATGGCGACGTTTGGAAGCGCTGCACAAATCTTTCCTGAGACTTCGCAGACTCTTCGGCATTCTCGCGAAATTATTGTGGGGGGGAAAAAATCCGAGGATCTCGGAGCGAAGCTCTTTGTTTATTTTTTATCTCCTCGAATTATCGTACAACGACCGCTGTTACCGATCTTTGACCGGGAGTCGAGGCAGATTATATCGATGGCGATGGAAAAAAATGGCTACCGTCGCGGTTTAATGATAGAAGAATCCGGAATAATTATCCATTTTGCGCAAAAGCGTCGTCATTCGAACGTTTACCGATGCTCCCTCGCCAGCCGCGTTACGGTAGCTCCTTGATTACGAGTGAAGCTGAATTATCGGTAGTTACAACTTGCAATTTCGAGGAGATAAAAATGGCTCGTTTCGCGTCGAACGCGATCACGATCGCTCCCGAGATTATTTAGAATCGTGATAAAACTATCATCGAAGCCGTTTACTACCGTCGAGAGTCGTCAGGTCGATGTCTCGAAATCGAATCGAGGGGTCGAGCTCGACGACGCAGTTTTGGCCTTTCGCACGGCATCGATTAGGTACGTCGAGTCGCCAGACAGCACGCCTCTTCCTTTTTGACGCAACATTCTTCTTGAGTAATCTCCGCGCGAATTGCAGCTGCGGAAGAACACAGGCATGTAGCTTCGTTAGACTCGAGTTCTATTCGTTGAGTAACGTCCTTTGAATAATATTGGCAATAATTGCTTTGGTCACGAAGACATCGGACATCAGAGGCTCGCCATCGGATCACGAACTGTAAATCAAACGACATTTAAATTTGAATAACGGGCACGTCGACGTCGGGGTTAATATAGATTTCACGTTATGAAAATCAACACTGATCGAGGAAAAACTGCACGATCGTCTCGTTTCATCGTGAAATTGTCGTATGTCGCGAAGCTGTTGCACGTTCTTGCGAAACACCAGATTTCTGGTGAACGATCCATGCTGCAACGACAGTAACGACAACGACACGTTCGACATATGCTGGTAGCACTTTACCTCTAGACATCAGACTTCGATATTCAGCGAATCGATGACCAAAGCTTGTTTCTCACTTCCCGACAAAAATCATTCGATTAAACCAAATCTTCACCGGACTCTTCGAGTTCGTCGAAACGTTGTCTGTAGGAGTCGAACCCCGATTACAGGCTAACCGTCACGAGCTGTCGCCTGTAATTAGCGAATACATGCCGAGAAATTACCAAAGGATAGGAATGCGAGGAATTAGGTTACGGCGATAGAACTCGTCGCGCCGGTCGGAAATCGGGTAAGAAATACTTTTACTTCTCAATCATGGGAGTCCCCGATTTCGCTATGATCATACGCGGAACTCGACTTCGTACGGGAAGAGAACGAACATTTCAGTAAACGTTATCGCGCTGATGTGAGTACGCGACGTTTTATCGGTACAAAAAATTTCGAAACATTCCTACTTTAGTTGAATGATCTAAGAGTGAATGACGCCTCGAACTTGAGGGGTTAGAGGTAGCCAGCGTCCTGGAAAAATGGCTAATTCAAGTAATTTTTTTTTGGCACTAGTTTCATTTCTGTCGTGAAACAGATGATATAAAGTTCTTCTTCCATGTTCCCACCGGAATTTAAAAAAGAAAATCATTATTGATCAAGCCATCGTCATATTTCTTGGATCCCGCCCCTCAAATCATGCTTTGTGGTGACCATCGTAACATTTTACCGCATCATTCAAATCGATGAAACAAAAAAATCGGTAGTTCCATAGTTGATCTAGAACCCGATCGGAGCTTCTTCGTTAAATAAACAAGATGGCGGTCTCCGATTTTTTATCCGCGGATGTCCAAAGAAAAACGCTTCAGTTATTTGCAAGTACGACGTATAAATTCATTATTAAGCAAGTGATTTTTTTGTTTCATTGATTTTATAAATCTCTGAAATATTTTTTTTATAAATTCTGGCGAAACAAAGTTAAAACATGATATAACGAGGTTGTATCATTTGTTTTTAGGGTAATCGTTGACTACTCCTAATCTTCTTAAGGGCGAGTAACGACCGGTAGTTCTAAAGCTCGTGTGATTTCAACGTCGAAGCTGGCGCTTGTGACTGTGTCTCAAACTTACGATCGAGCAGCTTGCATGAAAATCATCCATTTCATCTTGGACTTTTTACATTCGCTCCTCGCGTTCGCCCATCCATTCTCCGCGTATTGTTTCCGGCGGGGTGCAGTAGCCGCGGTCGGGGAATCGAGATGAACTGATCGTTTTGCCGAGTTTTGCGGTCAGCGCTGATCGAGCAAACTGACCGTATACACACTTTTTTTACAACAAAAACACGCCCGGCGAGTAACGATCCGAGCAAACAGACGGATCAATCACGTCGCTTCTGATTATCACAATGAAATTCGCGTCGCTAAAATCTGATTAAAACGCGTTCGTGCATATCTGTGCGATTTTTCATTTTATCAACGTCTGAATCTGCCAACGTTTAAATGACGGCACGAATCGATCAAATAATATAATGAAGCGATGGTATCATCAAAATAATTCGTTTGCGAATCGAACACACAGAAGATCGCGGATAAAATTATTAGTGATTTGGTTGTCGACCGAATACGAGCGAGGTAAATAAAATTCAATGTTCCACGCAATGTTCCATGGATTCGAGCCACTTGCAATAATTTATCGTTCGTTTAACGCTACGGTGCCTCCACCTGTGAGAAAACCCTCCACTGTTTCATGGAACAGAAGTGAAAGTGTTCAGCTTTATTGAATGAACAGTTGACCGACTGTTTCGTTACCATCCGAGAAAACGTACGCGCGAGCATTAGGAGAAGGCTCACCGCGATAATTGAGCTGGTTCATATTACAGAAAACACTTAAAACGCCGAATTTTTCATCCGGCACACGATTCGGCAGATACGTGCTTCCTCCTCGTTGTTGTCAAGACGATTTTCCATAATTTGCATTCGAATCTCTGAAAAGCAAAGAGGAAATGATCTGGATGTCGTGAACCGTAATGTCGGATGCCCGGTATCGTTATCTGCTGTCGACGTTATCGAATCGCTTAAGGCTGAGTATGTTGCGTGTGAATCGACCTATCAGGATTTAAGTTGAAGTGATCTTCGATCGAACGAGATTTATTACCAATTGTGAAACTAGAAAAATCACGGCGTCGATTGATTCGAAACGGAGCGTGACAGCTTTATGAATACGTTGGAAAAGCTCGAATGCAGAAATCTAATTATCAAGTATGAGTAGAATATAGATAAACAAGTATGTTTATCAAGTGGGAGATTGAGTACAGTGATTATCGCGATTAGGTGCGGATTGTACAGGTATATGAGATAAATTCAATGGACGATTGGTGCTTGTATGTAAAACGCAAAATCCATTTATCAACAAAACGTTCAGATCGAATCAGAGGAACGATACGAGATTAAGATACGCTTGTCAAACTGAGCGACGTATTATCATCGATGTTATCTAATGCTATCAGTTTGCTAGGTATGAATGATGGTGCGAAACGCACACCAAAGATGACAACAATGTTTTCAACAAACGACCAGGCAAAACTTCGGGTATTATAAATAGATGGGACTCGAGGAGGCTTCGTCGTTTCGCACGTAAAAAATTATGTTCCACCTGAACGGCATAGAATTTTGGAAACGCGAAGTTTAACCCTATGTGCAAGTTGTGGCAAAATTTCACTACGATTCACCGACTGCAATCGAGATATTCGATTGGAAAAACCGATTTTTTTCACTTACAACATTACGTCTTTATTTTTTAATACTCCTATTACATTATACAAGGAAAGGGGTACATATGAACCTTTAGATTTCACGGAACAGATTGATCAATGTTACATATAGACTTACCGATGAAAAAAAAGAAAAATCGTATTAATTGGACTCGTGCAAACTGACTGACAGGCAATTTAGCAAACTCGCGTTACCAAATGAGTTCTCAATCGCAGTTCTAAATAACTGGAATATGTTGAAGCTCGTTGGTTCGAAAACGTGTATAACACAACAGGTAATGGATGATCAACGATTACAACTGTGTTTTGCTGAATTGTTATGCAATTACAGCATGAAATAATTGGGGAATCGTTAATTTTTATCAGCAGTAGAACGTGTGAATGAAACGATGTTATTGTTTCGGTGAATCGATCTCGTAAAATCTGAATGACGCCGTTTCAAGATTACCGAGGAGGTGTATCGAGTATGGATCGCAAAAATCAGCTTTTCAGACATCAGTTCAGATCACGATCATGAGTCTCTGACAAGAGATGATTTGGTTCTTTGTCTTATCCACGCGGAGATGACATCTGAAGATATGTCATTCGATTCAGATTGGGACATTTTATCTATGGGCATGGAGGAAAAATCTAACGTTATTTCATCTAATCGGCGAGAAGAAATTGTATATAAGGGTCAGAGCAGCCATTGTAAGAACACATCGATCAATATGCTTCGTTTCCTGCTCTTTGGATTTGTACTGGTGGCTGCGGCATCGGCTGGTTAGTATACTGTTTGGCTTCTGTATTTCGTGAACAGTGTTGAATTTCGAGAAAATCGTACATATTTAAGCGCATTAGGTGAATCATTGATCGAACGATTTGAAAATACTAGGAAAATACACTCGTATCACACTATATTCGTACGTTTGAGACTTTGTTTTTGTTCTATACTATTTTAATGGCCCGATTCAATAACGGTGCGATAATCACTTTCCAGCAAGCTTGGCCGTCAACGATGAACAGGCTGGACTGTATCTGGACGACATTCTTGAAGATGTTGTACTAGAAGCCGAATCTGAGAGCGACGCTAGTCACTCGCTACCCAATAGCCGCATCGTTGGCGGTACCGACGCTGAGATCACCGACTACCCGTGGCAGCTAAGTTTCCGCTGGAACGACAACCATTTCTGTGGTGCCATCCTCATCTCCTCCAACTGGGCTCTGTCGGCTGCTCACTGTGCCATAGACCTGGACATCAGCCGATTGAGCATGTATGCAGGAAGCGCTCTCCGTTCCTCCGGTGGAGAAGTTCGCGCTGTTTCCCGAGTCATCAACCATGCTGAGTACAACACCAGAACTAAGGCCAACGATGTCAGCCTCGTTCAAGTAGCCGGCGCATTCAGCTTCTCGGACGCCATTCGCCCCGTGGTCCTGCCGAGCCAAGGCGAAGAGTTCGCCACTGGCACCTACACCTGGGTCACCGGATGGGGATCCCTTCGAAGCGGCACGGCCTTTTTGCCCGAGGAGCTGCAACAAATCAGTGTCCCCATCATTGACCAAGCTCTGTGTAACGCGGCCTACGGGGGTGCCATCACCGAGCAGATGATCTGCGCTGGATACATGGCCGGAGGCATCGATGCTTGCCAATCTGACTCTGGCGGTCCACAGGTCACCGCTGAGGGAAAACTCGTCGGTGTCATTTCCTGGGGTATAGGTTGCGCTTTCCCCAACTTCCCCGGCGTATACGCTCGCGCCTCCTACTACCGCAACTGGATTCGTGAAAACAGCGGTGTATAAGCCCGTGTTATCTGCTTATGCAAACCTGTGGTGAGAACTGACGACTTATTCCTCATCTGCAATGAATTAGATACATTTCGCATTATAATAGACAAGGAAAGCCGCCCGACTGTGGTAACGACTGAAATCTAGACCTGCGAATCGGACGACATCTAACACTCGCCGAAATACCTTGGGATGTGAGAAACACTCAACGCGATAAAGAATCAAAGCTAATTGCGAGCGTAAACCGTCACCAAAAATGTTTAATCAACCGATTGGGATAAGCTTCTTGAAAATGATACCATCAAACATATCACGTTTATTATATCTCGAGATATTGATATAAAATGCATCATTTGTCGGAATAATATAAACATCTTTGGAACGTCTCTGCGGTAGATTTCTTTTTTTTCTGAACAGCAATAATCTTAAATTTTTAGCATCTTCGCCTGGAATATTCATCAATTACCAATGCGAATCGTTTCTCTTCAACAAATTTTCAGTGTAAATTCTCTTTTATCAGGAACAACATGTGTGCAACATGTTGTCATCCACTCGCCTGCCAATACACTTCTTCTGCCTTGTATCATGCCGAACCTTGCCTGAAGTCTCGCAGTACCCGACATCTGTTGCAGTTCTGATACATGTTCGATGTCAATAGCTCGCACGATACCCACTTTGTCTGAAGACATCGCGGAGAAGTCGTCTGCTATGATCAATTTTTGAACACTTTTACCCTTGTTCCTCCCGAATTCAGACCATTCAATCGCCACTGATGTATCGACAACGATACGACTGTTTTTCTTAAGGATACCTTCAAATTCTCCTCCAGAAATGCACTATATGTCTACGAACACTCTTCATTGCTGCTAAAATACCTAAGTTTTCCTATAAGATTGGTCGAGATACTCGACTGCGTTGTTCGATATTCTGGCAGCCATACGGAAACGGAAAGATACCGTAAACACGTCGCGATATACTTAATTATCGACGATGTCGATATACCCCACACAAATCTTTCCCGAGACTTCAAAGACTCTCGGGCATTCTGGCGAAATTATTGTACAGGGAAGAAAGATCTGCCGATCTCCGAGCGAAGCTCTTTGTTTATTCTTCATTTCCTCGAATTATCGTACAACGACCGCTGTTACCGATCTTTGACCGGGAGTCGAGGCAGATTATATCGATGGCGATGGAAAAAAATGGCTACCGTAGCGGTTTAATGATAGAAGAATCCGGAATAATTGTCCATTTTGCGCAAAAGCGTCGTCATTCGAACGTTTACCGATGTTCCCTCGCGAGCCGCGTTACGGTAGCTCCTTGATTACGAGTGAAGCTGAATTATCGGTAGTTACAACGTGTAATTTCGAGGAGATAAAAATGGCTCGTTTCGCGTCGAACGCGATCACGATCGCTCCCGAGATTATTTAGAAACGTGATAAAACTATCATCGAAGCCGTTTACCACCGTCGAGAGTCGTCAGGTCGATGTCTCGAAATCGAATCGAGGGGTCGAGCTCGACGACGCAGTTTTGGCCTTTCGCACGGCATCGATTAGGTACGACGAGTCGCCAGACAGCACGTCTCATCCTTTCTGCACGTTCTGTCGAAACTGATCGTCGATGAAACCGTGAGATTTCTGCTGAACGATAGAGGCTGCAACGACAATAACGATAACGAAACGTTCGGCATATGTTAGTAGAACTTTACCTCTAATCATTAGATTTCAATATTCAACGAACCAATGACAAAGGCTCTCATCTCACTTCCCGAAAACATCATTCGCGAGGATGACTGAACCAAATTTTCACCGGATCCGTCGAGTTCGTCGAAGCAAAAAATCATTAGTTCAATAGTTAATCTAACGCCTGATCGAAGCTTTTTCTTAATAAAGACGATAGCGGTTTCTGATTGTATATCCACGGATTTTCAAAAAAAACGCCTCAGTTATTCACCTGTACAACATATACATTTCATAAAAAAAATCCCTCGATCAGCTTTGAAATTCATTATTAAACAAATGTGTTTCTTGTTTCATTGCTATTGTAAATTCTGGTGAAACAAAGTTGAAACATAATATAATAAGTTTGTGTCATTTGGATATAAAAAAATAATTTAAGCGGTCTTCAGAAAAAATTATTTAAAACTGTCATTTTTTTGAGTCTTTGACTTCTCTACTGGAAGACAAGTAACGACCGGTAATTTTAAAACTTTATGATTTCAACGTCTAAACTCGCGTACGTGACTGTTTTTCAAGACTTACGATCAACCAGCTTGCATGTAAATCATCCAATTTATCTTGGACTTTTTACATTCGCTCCTCTCGTTCGTCCATCCATTCTCCGCGTATTGTTTCCGGAGGTGCTGCCATAGCAGCCGGCGGGGAATCGAAATCAACCGATCGTTTTGCCAAGTTTTGCGGTCAGCGCTGATCGAGCAAACTGACCGTATACACACTTTTTTTATAACAACAAAAACAAGCCCGGCGAGTAACGATCCGAGCAAACAGACGGATCAATCACGTCGCTTCTGATTATCACAATGAAATTCGCGTCGCTAAAATCTGATTAAAACGCGTTCGTGCATATCTGTGCGATTTTTCATTTTATCAACGTCTGAATCTGCCAACGTTTAAATGACGGCACGAATCGATCAAATAATATAATGAAGCGATGGTATCATCAAAATAATTCGTTTGCGAATCGAACACACAGAAGATCGCGGATAAAATTATTAGTGATTTGGTTGTCGACCGAATACGAGCGAGGTAAATAAAATTCAATGTTCCACGCAATGTTCCATGGATTCGAGCCACTTGCAATAATTTATCGTTCGTTTAACGCTACGGTGCCTCCACCTGTGAGAAAACCCTCCACTGTTTCATGGAACAGAAGTGAAAGTGTTCAGCTTTATTGAATGAACAGTTGACCGACTGTTTCGTTACCATCCGAGAAAACGTACGCGCGAGCATTAGGAGAAGGCTCACCGCGATAATTGAGCTGGTTCATATTACAGAAAACACTTAAAACGCCGAATTTTTCATCCGGCACACGATTCGGCAGATACGTGCTTCCTCCTCGTTGTTGTCAAGACGATTTTCCATAATTTGCATTCGAATCTCTGAAAAGCAAAGAGGAAATGATCTGGATGTCGTGAACCGTAATGTCGGATGCCCGGTATCGTTATCTGCTGTCGACGTTATCGAATCGCTTAAGGCTGAGTATGTTGCGTGTGAATCGACCTATCAGGATTTAAGTTGAAGTGATCTTCGATCGAACGAGATTTATTACCAATTGTGAAACTAGAAAAATCACGTCATCGATTGATTTGAAACAAAGCCTCACAGCTTTGTCAATACATTGGAAAACCCCAACCGCAGAAATATTGTTATCAAGTATAAATAGAAATACTTTTACCAAGTGGGGGACAGAGTACAGTGATAATCGTGATTAGGTGCAGGCTGTACAGTTATATCAGATGAATTGAATGAACGATTGATGCTTACATGTAAAACCCAAAATCCTTTTATCAACAGAACATACGGATCGAATCAGGGGAATGATACGAGATTGAGATACACTTGTCAAACTGGGCGACATAATGTCATTGATTCTATCTAATGCTATCAGTTTGCTAGGTATGAATGATGGTAGAAAACGAACACCAAGGATGCGAACAATCTTTTTACATTTATACGGCGAAGAGTTTTCACGTATCAATTTTCCGTGTGCATTATTGATAAACTTTTCATGGATTTCGACCATATATGTGCCTCATCATTTCCACCAATGAACGCACAGGCAAAACTTCGTATATCATAAATGGATGGGGTTGGGGATCGTGATTTTGATTAGCTTGAATTGCTGGCCGAGGCAGTGAAGCTCACGCACGATAAGAGTGCGACTTCGCAGTTCTGAATGACTGAAATGCGTTGGTGCTCGTTGGTTTGAAAATATGTATAACACAAGAGGCAATGAATGAACAACGATGACAACTGTGTTTTACTAAATTGCCGTGCAATTGCAGTATGGAATTATTGGGATATCGCCAAATTTCAACACGATTATAAAACTCGTGAATGAAACGAAGATATTGTCTCGGTGAATCAAGTTGGCCAAATCTAGAAAACGCTGTTTCGAGATTACCCAAGAGGTGTATCGCACATAGATCGACAAAATCGGGTTCTTAGACATCAGTTTATCAGGAGTCTTTAACAAGAGAAGTTTTGGTTCTTCATTTTATCCATGCTGAGATGACACCTGGAGATAAGTCATTCGATTCAGATTGGGCCATTTTATCTATGGACATGGAAGAGAAATCTAACGTTATGTCTACAAATCGGTGAGGAGAAATTGTATATAAGAGTAAGATATTCCATTGTGGGGATTCATCGATGAACATGCTTCGTTACTTGGTTCTTGGATTCGTACTGGTGGCTGCAGCATCGGCTGGTTAGTATTCGTTCTACATTGTTTTAATGCCGCTTTTATAAAGCGATTACGGCAGTTTAATACCGGTGCGATAATCACTTTCCAGCAAGCTTGGCCGTCGACGAACAAGCTGAAGTTCACCTTGATGACATTCTTGATGCAAACAGCGAAGATGCTGTATTAGAAGCCGAATCTGAGATCGACGCTAGTCACTCGCTACCCAATAGCCGCATCGTTGGCGGTACCGACGCTGAGATCACCGACTACCCGTGGCAGCTAAGTCTTCGCTGGAACGACAACCACTTGTGTGGTGCCGCCCTCATCTCCACCAACTGGGCTCTATCAGCCGCTCACTGTACCCCAACCGCTGACATCAGCCGATTGACCGTGCTCGCTGGATCCTCTATCCGTACCTCCGGTGGCACAGTTCGCCCCGTTACCCGAGTCATCAACCATCCCGAGTACGACACCAGAACTATGGCCAACGATTTTAATCTGGTTCAAGTAGCCGGCGCATTCATCTTCTCAGACGCCATTCGCCCCGTGGTTCTGCCGAACCAGAACGAAGACTTCGCCAGTGGAACCTACACGTGGGTCACCGGATGGGGACTTCTCGAGAGCGGCACCACCAATTATCCCCTTCAGCTGCAACAAATTTCTGTCCCCGTCGTCGATCAAGAGATCTGTAACGCGGCCTACGGTGGCGCCATCACCGCTCAGATGATCTGCGCTGGATATATGACCGGAGGCTTGGATGCCTGCCAGGGTGACTCCGGCGGTCCTCAGGTTACCGCTGAGGGAAAACTCGTCGGTATCAATTCATGGGGTGCAGGTTGCGGTCTCCCCAACTTCCCCGGCGTATACGCTCGCGTCTCTTACTACCGCGACTGGATTCGTGAAAACAGCGGTGTATAAATCCTTGCTATCCGCTTATCCAAACCTGCGGTGTGAGCTAACGACTTATTCCTCATCTACAATGAATTAGATACATGTTGCATTATAATAAACAAGGAAAGCCGTCCGATTATGGTATCGACTGTAATTTAGACCCGCGAGTCAGTTGGCATCTAACACTCGCCGAAATACCTCGGGACGTAAGAAACACTCAACGCGATAAAGAATCAAAGCTAATTGCGAGCGTAAAACATCAATAAAAATGTTTAATCAACCGATTGAGATAAGCTTCTTGAAAATGATACCATCAAAAATATCACGTCTATTATATCTCGAGATATTGTTATAAAATGCATCATTTTTTAGGATACTATAAACATCTTCGGAACATCTCTGTCGTCGATTTCATTTTTTCCCGCAATTCTCATTAATTAGAAATGTGAGCCATCCCTCTCCAACAAATCTTTAGCGTGATTCCACTTTCTTCAGGAACAGAATATGTGTAACATTTTGTCATCTACTCGCCTGCCAATATACTTTTTTTTTGCCTTGTATCACGTCAAACCTTACCTGAAGTCTCGCAGTGCCCGACATATGTTGCACCAGGACCAGCCTATCACTTTCGAGCACCAGTGGTGTTTACTTGAAATAAATGATTTTTCTGCAGCAATTAGTATACAAAACACTCTCATCACCAACTGGTCGCTGAGGAGTGTATTATCTATAACCTAATACCTAATAGTAGAAATTGAAATCTCCACGTCGAAGTACAAAAATTGTTGTTAAATGAAATCAATTTTTATCAATATTCTATCCTCAAAAGAATCGACAACATCAATAAGAGAACGTGAGAACTTTTCAAATACCAAAAAGTATTATCGTGTTTCCGATAAAAAATCTGTATTATTACTTCTGCAACTAGTAGTTTTCTTTATAGATATAGATTCAACAATAATTACTGTTCGATGTAAATGTTTTTTGTATGGTATTGTCATTTTTTTCCAACAGTTTATGTAGAAATATGTGTAAACGCACGATGCTAACCTACTATTCTGATGTAAAACACCTGACCGGTACGCAATTTTCATTCGTTTTGTGCATGATTGTTTCTGATGCTAAAAATACCGAAACAAACACTTGTTTCCCAGTTATCGACGTTATTATCTCTCCGTCTATACTATGAATCGTTTAGGACAAAAGCCAAATGATGGGTGGTGGATCCCTACGGTAAAAAACCAGGTCAGTGGAGGGTAATTTCAACCTTGGTAAAATTATTTTCATCATATGTACGTGTAACGTATGATTCCAATCTCCATACAGAGGTGATAAAAAAACCGGTACTGCTGTGCACTGTGTGGTGTGATCGCGCGCGAGGAGCATCGCACCCATTTTTACCGACAGTGAATGCGCAAAGATTTTCCTACATATTTCTAGTATATTTTATTATTGTAATTCGTTAAAATTAAACAACTGCGTAGAAGAACAATGTTGTGGAAGTTTCTGGATAAATAAAATGAAAATAACGCCCTCTGATTTTTTTTACTTAAAAAAATGCCAGTTTCGATGATCGAAATAATTATAGTTTTTGAAAACACCACATTCACTAGACTTTTTTTCAAAGTACGTACATTTAGCTATGTAAGCCCACAAGAATTTGATTTTCGCTTGAAAATTTATATCAATAAATTCTTATGATTTTTTCTGGAACATATCTGCTTTAATGATTGGATCACAAAAAGGGATCCTATAGAAGTATTTGAGCATTATTCTGGGTCTCTTGAACGTCTTTTTCTTGGTAGAAGTATTAGCCATAACTTTAGGACCCACAGAACAGTCTGTGTACCAAAATTTCATAGTACAGACGGAGAGCTAAGAAGCTCGGCGATAAGAATTCTTATAGTGTCTATGACTGTTGGGTAATTTGGGAATCTCCGATGGACTTTCCTGAGTTAATCCATCCCGGGTTCTTTTCAGCGTATCTGTCGATGATCATTTTTCACAGTTTGGTTTTTTTATCCAGACATGCATCAATAATATTCCGTTTCCAGTGAGATAACGTAACGGATTTCGGATTCTCAGTATCTGATTGGCTATTTATCATTCGTTATAATCGTAATCTACGCTAGTCATGGAGATAAGAACGCGAGGATTACGTCGATTAAATCAATTCATCCGATAGCAAATAGGGACCGATACATTTCAATATAAAAAGCCCGAAATTTACTCAATGAGACATTCGTCACCATGCATCGATACCTGTACCTCGTTTTGGCCCTGGCAGCCGCCGCATCTGCCGGTAAATTCATTATTAGTCATTCTTGACCGAGCGTATTGTGAATAAGACTTAATACTCGTATAGAACATCGTACATAATCACCATCATACGTCGAAGTAGAAATTTATTTGCTCCGATAGGCATTCTCTGTCCTGTAGAATGAATTGCACAGTCTATTTCCTCGCTATCCGAAAGAGAGGGAAAAAAATGAAAGTTGAATTCAACGATACTTGGATCTGAATATCCCCTTGGTTCTGCTTGAATCCAAATTAGCGGGATTTCTTCTCTGAATTGAGAATAACATTTACATTCTGTACACGAAATCAGCTGAAACACGTCGCTACCACTGAATAAATGAATCTGAACATTATTTTTCAGCCAACTTGGCGAGGGACGATGCAGACATAGTCGAAAGCACAGCCGGAGTCTACCTGGACGAGATACTCGAGTCAGCGGATATTGTAGAGACCAAAAGCGTTGACACGGAAATATCTGACGTTAGTCATTCGCTACCCAATGGCCGCATCGTTGGTGGTAGCCTTGCCACGATCGAACAACACCCGTGGCAGCTTAGCTTGCGCAAGAGCCTGGTACACGCTTGTGGTGCCATATTGATATCCCCGGATTGGGCGCTGTCCGCAGCTCACTGCACCGAAAGAGCAATCGTGGTTCAATTGTCCTTGCGCGCGGGAACGAACAACCGTCTCCTGGGCGGAGCCATTCGCGGTGTCACTCGCGTCATCAACCACGAAGGATTTGTCCGCGAGGAATTCATCAACGACATCAGTCTCCTCCAAATCAATGGCGCATTCGAATTGTCTACGACTATTCGCCCCGTCGTTTTGCCTCACCAAGGCCAAGATTTTCCTACCGGAACTTACGCTTGGGTCACCGGATGGGGAACGACGCACAGCGATACCCAAACTATAACCAACTTCCTTCTGCAAATTCTCGTTCCCGTGGTTGACCAGGACATCTGCCACAGAAACTACTTCGGTAGAATCACCCCCCAGATGCTGTGCGCTGGGTACCTCGAAGGCGGTATAGACGCCTGTCGAGGTGACTCTGGTGGTCCTCTGGTAACCACTAGTGGAACGCTCATCGGTATTGTTTCCTGGGGCAGGAGGTGCGCCGCTCCCAACTTCCCTGGTGTATACACTCGCGTCTCTGCTTACCGTGACTGGATCCTTGAGAACTCCGGTGTTTAATTCGGTGCATCTCACTCTTCAGTCGGAAATGGAATCGAAGATTTTGCGAATTATCGTACCATCTACTTGGCAGCCGATGAACGTGACTTTATTATTCACAATCACGTACAGCAATGTCAACAACGCTGATCCCAAGACCTCGCCGATCCAACATGTAGCAACATGATGGAACCAAGCGTAGTTCATCGCTCTGTTCTCAATGAAATTGAACAGATCGCTTAACTCTACAACTGTATGAACAAATTATCAATTATCGGCTGTTATCCTTATTGTTTCTATATTCCGTCAAGCTCTGTGGTTCCTATGTCTAATGCAAAACATATGTATATGTAACTAACTCGTTTGAAAATAAATATGATTCACTTCGTAAATTGCTGTCCTGCTTCGTGCGGTTTCTTAATACTCACCTCTCATTTGCTGATAGCTTATCAAAAAATCACGGATATCGAAGTGAGTTGAAAGAAACGTCAGCGTTTTCCGTCAACGTTACATTAAAGTGTAAATAAAAATTACACGATAAGCAGATAAAGCATCTCCTTGCAATTTAATGGGCATATTATTTTACATCCACGAAATTTAAAAAGGCAATCATCAACGAGTAAATACGTACAAGCGATTCCTGATTACTGTAGAACGTAGCAACAATCTCATATTCTTTACACTTAAGGGGTTACACCTAGTCAGAATTTTCGAAAAGCCCATTTTTCGTTTTCAAAAAATTGTAGAGCCAATTTTCAGATAATGGATTCAATTCAAAGGTGATAAAATACACTTTGTCTATGTATATACCAGACTTGAGACTTTAAACACGGTTTTTTTCGAAACAACTTTTTCAAAATCGGTGACTACGATATCTCAAAAACGAATGGACGGATTACCTTAAAAATGTGCATACTTTTTTTTTACATCAGAAGGCAGCCCTTGATCGAACGATTTTTTCGATGCGTACTTTTTTTATCAAGGAAAATGTAGCGATTTTTTCACTGAAATTTAGGCTTTCACTTTCGATCACCGACCATTTCTTCAAAAATTATTATTTTATCAAATCCTTCGATTGAATACGAGATAATACGATACAGAACCATACTTCATTTGGTTTTTTGATCTCAGATGACCGGTGTAGAAGTCACAGTGGTCACCGCAAAAGGCCTTTTTTGGACAGCGGTCCGGGAAACGCAGGGTGGAGCACTTATCTCGAGGCAAAAATATATCACGGATGGATTAGATTGTATCGAAAAAATGTTCAGAAAAAATTTGTGTATCATATCCGCTGCATTTGTGAATTTTTTACAATAAAAAAAATCATTAAACATAATCAAAAATATACCCTTTACTATGAAAAAAAAAAAACAGTTCGCAACCTGCAAATATTTTCCCCTCCAAAAAATTACAAAAACAAGCCTTCTTTCGATTTCCAGGTAAGCGTACCCCCTCAAATCGAGGAGCAACTCAATCGCACTCGGATCGTTTGGCACAAAATCTTGGCCCGCTCTTAGTGATCCAAACTGCGTTTCACTGCTGGCAAACTCCTGACCATATTAATTTTAGTTTTTAGAAATCCACCATTAGATGGCAGATCTGTTTTCGTTGAGCATCAAGTATACGTGAGCCAACGTTGAACACAAACCGCAAAATTACCGTTTTTGTTAGGAGAAAATACAAATCACGTTTGTACCGAAATTCTTACAAAACTCGAGTAATACAACTCATAGCCATCGCGGGTCCCGGTGGCATTCGTTGAGGAGACTTGTGCACGAGATTATCTGTGCTCTGCTCCAACTTCTCTGACTCGTAAAAATACAGACATCATTTTTCAATGGTTTAGAATTATATTTATATTTATTATGCGCGCGTATTAATGTCAAGTTGACTGTATATAGTTAATGAAATGATTCGACGCGCGACCTTTAGGTAGACATTGCTCCGTCGAGATGATACGTCTGCGAACCGCAGACAAAGTTGAAATTGAAGACATTGACTGGAACGAGGTATGAGACAACTGTCATGGTCACTCGCGGAATCTCTGCATCGATATCCGCCTATCGGATGAACTTTCGGAAGAGTTAAACACGTGATTAAATCACGTCGCATTTAATGATAGCTTCGCTCCTTATCTTACGATATTTTCGTTCATAAGTCAGCTAGATTATTTACACTCGTACGTGACAGAACATAACAATGGATTGTAACTTCGATCGATCATATGTTGTTCAAAATCACTGTCTGATATCGGATCATCAACGATTCTGGTCAAATCACGGGATCGGACTGGTTTAAACTTGTTTAAAGATAATCTCTCCAAGATCTCTCGCTTGATGTATTACAATTATCCGTTCTGCGGAATACACTCGTCAAAATATCTGTATTGAAAAATAGAACGACCACGTGCACCACGTTCACACCAGATCAATATACGAAAGAATTGATCGTGGGAGCACCTTGAGAATATGCGCATTTTCGCAAAACTATTTTCCACGACATCGCTCAAAGATACGCGATACTCAACAAGACAACGTGCCCTTTTTTCACCGAATTAACCTCCCCCTTAATATTTTTCGTGGTTCATGCTGAAGATAATCCAATTTATTCGCACGTAATGCATCAAATTAGCTTTTTTCGTAGAAACATCGGCGAAGTTGTTTTTTCACTAATAATGAGACAGGCGAAATCCCTGGTTTTTGATAATGGAGAGCATCCCGATCGTTACTGGTTCGGACATAACTGATTTGCACATCGTGAAATGAGATAGATTACATCCATCAATAAAGATTTGCGGTACAGACGAAATTGCAAGCTGAAAGATTAATTCCGTTGATCAAGTTGAGGCGGTGACGAGTGGATCCATGTTCGAAGTATTGCACAGATTCGTATAAAAACTGTGCATCAGGCTAAACGGGACAGATCAGCACGATGTTCCGTTACGTGATTCTTGGATTGGTTTTAGCAGCCGTCGCATCTGCCGGTAAGCTTACGCATCCTTCTTCATTCGTATACTGTATATCACACTGTGTATAATACTGCACATCTAAAGCAAATAAATGCGAGTAGGAACCTAACGTATTCGAATCGAGTATAGATTTGAATTGACTTTTTTTTTATATATTAAGCACAACGGATGAATAATATTAGTCCGATCATCTTTCTGTAGCGAGTTTGAGCGGTGCCGATGAAGAGGTCCCCGTTTACCTGGACGACATTCTTAACGCAGAGGCCGTAGACGATGTGCCACAAATCGAAGACGTGAAATCTGAAATCGACGCTAGTCACTTTCTACCCGATGGCCGCATCATTGGCGGTGTCGCAGCTTCGATCACCACCTTTCCGTGGCAGTTGAGTTTGCGCAGAAACAATGGCCACTTCTGTGGTGCCGTCCTCATCTCCGCCAACTGGGCTCTATCGGCCGCTCACTGTACCTGGAACCGAGCCGTCAGCCAATTCAGCGTGCTCGCAGGAACTGCTAATCGTAACTCCGGTGGAGTCCTTCGCGCCGTTAGCCGAATCATCAACCATCCCCAGTACAACGACAGAACTCTGGTCAACGATATCTGTCTCGTTCAAATACACGGCGGATTAGCGTTCTCAAACGCCATTCGCCCCGTGGTTCTGCCAAACCAGAACGAAGGCATCGCCACTGGGACTTACACCTGGGTCACCGGATGGGGAACTGTCGTGGCCGGCGCCAACGCTTTCCCCCTTCAGCTGCAACAAATTGCTGTTCCCGTCATTGACCAAGCTCGCTGTAACGCGGCCTACGGTGGTGCCATCACCGCTCAGATGCTCTGCGCTGGATACATGACCGGAGGCCGTGATGCCTGCCAGGGTGACTCCGGCGGTCCTCAGGTCACCGCTGCTGGAAGACTCGTCGGTATCGTCTCCTGGGGTAGAGGCTGCGCTGCCCGGAACTTCCCCGGTGTATACGCTCGCGTCTCCTTCTTCCGCACCTGGATTCGTACCAACAGCGGTGTCTAAGGGTCTGCATACAACACATGGCATACCGCGACTCTTCTTCGATTTGCCAATTGTATCTAGCCATACCGAAAATTGCAAGTAGCATACCCACCCTTGTCTGTCATCTTGGTCCTATTGCAAGATTTTGGTAACTTATGCAGGTCAAAGTGCCTGCTTTTAGACAAATAAATCACAGCGGTTTGTCACAATCAATATGGTTTTACAACTCTAAAAACGACTATTTTCCCAGTATTCATCCATGCCGCGCGAATGCCATGCAAAGTCACATTGGTCGACTTTGATAAACGTGCCGATTAAGGAGCTCCCTAAGATTTTCAGAGAATCGATTTTCGCCTTTTTATCTAGTTAGATAGCGTGATCCTTTAGCTACATTTCCGCGCAAACCTAACTCAAAAATTCCGCAAATTGTGGCCAGGAGAGTAAAGACGGAATCAAAAACGACGAATTTTTCAGACGAGATAGGTGTTGTTGTCCCCTTGAGGACTAATCATCTTAAACCGCGTAGAAATGGAAACATTTAGAATGACTCACGTGAACCAAAATATGAAGGATCACTCACCGCAAGCCGATTTCTCGCACATTGGTGTGATTATTTCACAATCTATCCGCAGCGAGTATTGCTTGATGCGATTAAGGAAAAAAATGACTCGTGTGTTCCGGTTCACCGAACCTATGAGTGCCACGTAGCATTTCTAATTGCAACTGAATTCCACGAATCGCGATACTCACGTGCCTATGTATATTCAATGATGATTGATATAGCAGGAAAATTATGATTCGGCCCCTCGTATTTACACGAATTTTTCGTTTTCCCATTTTTTCAAGTATTTGACTGCACTTCAGAAACTATCTATCAACGTCGATTTATTCCAATCACTAGAAGCATCTGCTATCCCTCACATGTCCTATGGCACTCGAATTAACAAAACATTTACGAACGAGTGTCGTCGCGCACGTACGAAGTTTTCCACTTCTGCGTATTACAATGAGCATGCTCAATCGACTCGAAATAATGATCACTTCTCTTCATGATTGTTGATTCATGATCTGTTTAACGCACCTTACGTAAGCAGCCGGCAGCTTGAATGTATAACAAAGTTCAACTTGCGTTTTCACTGAAAAAAAACCCGGAATATGATACGTAAATTATTACCAATGCGATTTACGTGTACCGAAGTTTGTTCACTTCCCGAGTTACGCATGATCATCGCTCTGTATTTTCCTCATTGTACTACTCATATAAGTAGACTAGTTCCGAATATATCATCAGTTGTGGTGCTAACCGTTAATATAGCGTGTCCGATCTGTTGTTCGTTTGTGATTCCCGGCTTATTTCGTACGATTCACGGTCCAACGTCTCAGCAGGTGGAATACATTGTTTAGCTCATGCGCGAGCAGTCTAGTACTAGCAATCCGACATGTTTCTGGACTATTGTATATTATTGACAGCGATTTCGGGTGCTGTCTACGCTGGTGAGTAAAGCACAATAGTGTTGAACAATTTTTCATCGTCCTTCTTCTCATACGTTACGATTAATTGCTCGATACTATTATCAAGGTCACGCCGACTACTCCCGCTGTTCCGAAACTGCAAAAAACCAATGAGCAGCCCTCGCGTCATCTTTTTTGCAATTCCCTGCGCAATCGTAACACACGTAGCACATGAATTATCGAACGCCAACTACTTTTCAGGTGACATCCATGACGGCTGGGCCAAATCAAATGCAGAAATTACAAGTTGCCCCAACGTCGTCTGCGGATCCCGCGCTGTCCGCATTGTTGGCGGCTCCAACGCTTCGATCGCCGATGATCCATGGCAGCTCAGCCTGCAAAAAAGCAACCATCACTTTTGCGGTGCAATTCTAATCTCGGAAATTTGGGCGCTGACGGCTGCCCACTGCACTGCACATATCGCCCGCGAGGAATTCAACGTTGTTGGTGGAACCTCCAACGTTATGTCCGGCGGCATACGTCGTGGCATTCGTAAAATAGTGTCCCATTCCAACTTCAGTTTTTCAGACTTGAACAATGATATCTCTCTCATCCAACTGAGCAGTTCGTTTACCTTCAGCGAGGCTATTCGTCCTGTTACGTTACCCGTACAGGGAGAAAGTATTGCCGTTGGCACCGAAGCCCACGTAACAGGCTGGGGATTAGACTCTAGTGGTAACGCCAGCATCATATTGCAACAAGTGACTGTTCCTATTGCGGATCAAACCATGTGCAACAAACTTTATAACGGCCGAATCACGCCTCAGATGATCTGCGCAGGATATGTTATGGGTGAAAAAGATCCTTGCCAAGGAGACTCCGGTGGCCCTCTTGTCACCGGAGATGGCAAACTCGTTGGAATCGTATCCTGGGGCAAGGGCTGCGGCAATTACCCTGGTGTATACACTCGCGTGGCCGCCTTTCGAACATGGATAAAAGAAAATTCCGGCGTTTAAATCTATAAATATCTGTAATTACTGATCGCTCACGATCCAAATGACACTATTAACAAGACCGTCTACTTACTTCGTGACTCACGAACCATTATTCATTTTCAGTGTTCCCAGACACTATATTTGCAACGGTGTGTTATTACGAATTTCTTGTTCGCGATACATCGAGCCTGTATACCAATTTTTATTAACACTCACGTCGACGTACTCGAATTATCTAGACAGAGTGGAAAGAGAAAAGACGAAATCGAGCCTTACTATCGTGAATAAATTCAGGACGATTTATTAAGAAAAAAAGGTTCGTTACGAAATTTGTACAAGTTCTGCTATAAAAAATAAAACAGAACGTAAAGTTCGTCACTGCTATAAAAAATGACCTGCCCCATCACAACAAAACACAAAATATGCAGAAGATCTTCGAAAATCGAAATGCCAGGTTAATTTGCATTTTACATTTTGCGGTAGAGATCCATCATCGCGTATTCAAGAGAGCATTTGTAATATCGATTATGAGTCGATTTGTTTCTGCACAAATTGTTATTTCTGTTCTTTTTAGTCGCATTTTCTCTACGCATTTATTGCACCGAAATTTAATTAAATAAGCACACATCGATTTCTCTGTAAAGATTATTAAACGCTAAACGGACAATATGATTGGACGAGACGCGAAAAACAGGTACGAGAAATTAATCGATTCGCGATACGCGTCAACTTTATTCATAATGACCTAAAATATTCATTGACGATTTCATTTTGCCTCCAGTGGAATTCAACTGCGAACTACAAATTTTGCGGACAACTTGTTCTTTCCCAGCGTAAATGTGTGTAGCACGCTTTTGGTGAAAAAAAAGAAAAAAAAAGGAAAAAATTGATCCATCGATGAGTTATAAGGCTCCGCAGTTCTATATGTAATTTCGCCTCCGAATTTGCAAACCCGTTGATCTGGATTCTTCTGGCCTTCACTGG
Organism: Arge pagana; assembly: GCA_963969455.1. Taxonomy (NCBI): domain Eukaryota; kingdom Metazoa; phylum Arthropoda; class Insecta; order Hymenoptera; family Argidae; genus Arge; species Arge pagana. Next base: position 9,836,284 of record OZ018311.1, on the reverse strand, counting down.
CATGCTTTAGCTGCCTCGTCCAACGGAGCACGAAGAATGCGAAAATTCGTTTGGCTGTAATCCAACGAAGCGTATTGGAATATCGGCATACAATCGGTTAGCGCGTAGAGATGTCGCGACGCTCGGTCTATCTTCACGTCGTTAGGGAAAACCAGAGCGTCATCGTCTTGCGCGACGACTCCTGTAACGAAACGTATGGAATTGTTCGCATCAATTCGAGAATTCTAACCGATGACGAATAGAATCGTTACTTACGGAACGTGGAAGGTTCCAACTTTTGGTTAGAGTTCCAGCACGTGATGCCATTTTTATTCACAGCACCGAAGAAAACCACACCGGTCTGCGTGTCCAGCGCCGAGGAGGAGGACTGCGTCATTTCACCTTTGAAACCAACCCTCTGGAACCGGTAATAATTCGTGCTGGACGTGGCCAGTTCCTCGTTTCGCAAAACGCTGGTCGAGACGACGAACTCAGTCGTCGAGGCCATCGCATGAAAGTATAAGTTCTTGAAGCCATCCGTCTGCGGAGAGCTGAGCGCCATACCGAAGACTCCGTCGGTCCATTGAAAGTTGATACCTTTCACGTTGAAGTCACCTGCGCGAGTAGTTTCAGAGTTGTAGTAGAGAAAAGCAAGGGAAGAATTGATCCGTCAACTCACCGTGAAGAGGATCGAAGGCGAAGAAATTGTGGCTAACTCGCCAAGACTTGTTGTCTGCCCAGCTGTAAACGACCAAGCCATTGGCGCCGAGGTCGGAAATGTAGGCGTAGGCCTCGTCGCACTTGTTGGCTTCCACGTCGACGACGAGATTCGCAAAGAAGGATTCAGCTTTTTGATCGGCTTCCGTCAGCGGGTACCACCGAATAATCTGGCAAATAATCGCGGTGAGAATCGTGTACCCGCGGAGCAGAGGCAATTCACACGCGACGCGTTCGATCTACACTCACTTTGTCCGTCTTCAGATCGATCACGACTATTCGAGCAGGTTGGACCACCGTGTACGATCCGTAAACGTCGTTGATTCCTGTGTCGATGCCCCAGAGGCGATCGCAAGCATCGACAGCAATTCTGAATATGCTGACGATCGGTGCCTCGGCAGTTCGATGAATGTCGTTCGCTTCCCAGCTCGGATAAGGTATCAGCGCCGGAGATTTGTTCCCTGAAAGCAAATCGCGCGTTGACTCCGCTTTACTAACGATAACTCGTTCCGATCGTGAGGCTAAAGCTGACAACGCTTCTATGACGTACCTGTAGAGTTCGAGAGAGAAATGTAATTCAGATTCGCCGGAATACCATTTTTCAATCTGGGTACCGTGACGAACAACTTGTCACCCCAAATTTCTAGTCCAACCGGTAGATTGTTGGATTGGATGAAATCGCTGGAGGCTATAGCTGCCTCGCGAGCTTCGTTATTGGGAAATTGAAAGTCGATCTGTTTCCAAGTATAAAGTTCTTCGAAAGGACCCAAAGAGGCTGCCGCCACTCCCACTATCATCAATACGTACTTCGCGCTGTGGTACACTGAAAAAAAGTGAAATCGCGTCACACACGTTCACTTGTAACGATTTTAAACGGCGTTCCCTCCATTTTTTACAATTGTGCCTTGAAACATCGCCTCTTCGCGATTGCCTCATCGTACGTTTGAGAGGTCGTGCAGATGTTCTCGACGAGTGACCAATTTTTTTAGCCTCATTTTTTTCTTCTCTACAATGATCGAATGTCCTCGAGGCTCATTCATGGACAACGACAAATCGACAAGGTCTCTGAGAACTGCAACGCCAATTCGCTCGTTCGTTACTACAAGTATGAGACCCTGATCGATCGGTTCCTTTTCCTATTCCGCGAAATTGCACAACATCTTTTAGAAATCTAAATATCTGTGACCAGACAACCTTAAATAACGGTAACGCGTCGCTTGGTTTGAGGTTAATAGAGTAAAACGCAAGACGGCAATTCAAAAACGATGGGTGAAATAATGAAGCACTGCTAAATGGACTTGAAAAGGTCGTGACACGTGATCGCGGAGAAACCAGTTAACGCTCAACGCATCGAGAGGGAGAAGATAATCAAGGGAATGAAAAAACAAATTTCCCATCGCCGTGCAATTACTGATTATTTTGAACATTAAGACTCTCGGTTACTCGTCGCATTATGAATACGATTGCATAAGACAATTATCTTGTTTTTCGTATCTTCTCGATGTATCACTTTCGACCGAGTATAACATCGCGCCGAAGTTCGAGCTGTAAACACGAGATAATTCTTCGCGAGAATATGACAAAAGCTATAGCTTTGCGTACTCGCAATGTACACATATTATAGTTAAAAACGATCGCCATCAGGATTGGAACTCCCAACTTTTCGACGTTTGACTGGTCGCTTGGTAATCTGCTAACGAATCGAAATCTATGACACGTTTTACAAATATTTAGTATTCTATCTTCATCTCGGCTCGACGTACCGGAATGCAATTCTCTTTAAACGTCGATGACCGGAGTTTCAATGGAAAAGAATCTATGTGATCATGAAGAGTAAACCTGTTTTCAAACATACTGTAGCAAAACTTCTGCTATCCGCAACGTTCTTGTCTTTTCGCGATACATCCAGCCGGAGATAAGATAGAAGGGGACAGGAGGATGCGGATAATCAAGCTTTTAGTATAGTACGAAATGTTAAGCGATTTTTAATGGATCCGACTGTAGCGATACTGACGCAAACTGTCACTACGGATTCAAGAAATATCTTCCGTCAAATATGGTTGGTTTTTTGGAGAGTGCGTGTTTTTCCATCGGCTCCAAATGCATCGTACAGAATTTCAACGGGTGTTCTTTGCAATTAGTAGAGTTTGAGTGCAAATGAAGCGAGAGTGGATAGGCTTGATCGTATAAATACATATAACGCCAGTTTATATTTCGTTGACCAGTGCAATAATTATTTATAATGATTGTAATGATAATTTATAACATTTATAATACTAATATGTAGTATTTATAATGATTTTGATAGTAGCACTAACCGAATAAAATCTACAAAATCAAGCAAAAAGGCATCTCTGAAAGTTTTTGGAATATTGTTTTTGATATTTATGTAAGTCGAAAATAGACAATATCCGGTACGCGTGTTAACCGCAAGCGGATTTAATTAAGACGAAAAGATTGATTGCTATAGAGTTATTTACGAGGCGACTAGTAAATAGCTTAGTCGTTAGTCACTTCGGAGTATATGTAATAAATATCGAAACAGTGTTCGGAACAGCCGGTTTCGGTTTGGAGTAGATATCAGAGAATTTCCGATCGCGATACGATGCCGAAAGTCAACGCTTGCGAGAGAGAACATATTGTCGCGCTGAAATTTTGGAGAGACCACTTCGGAGTATCAAAATATGGATCGATTGGAGATTTTGATGGTACGTTTTTACATGTCCCAGCACCGAGTTATGCGTGACCAAGAGACACTGTTTATACAATTCTGTTCGAAAACGTTTAACAAACGCCGACAGAACAATGGACTTTACGGTAAACTGATTTCTGCCAAACGGAAACGAGAGATCGATGGAATTGAACGAAGGTAGACGAGTGTTCAAGCTTAAATTTACGCATACGTCGACAGCAACAAAGGGAAATGTGGCTTTTGCGCGTGAACGGAACGGAAACTTGGTACTCACTGGTCGAATCGAGGAGGACACTTCTCCGGTGAACGGCGCGTCGCGTAGTGACTTTACCGTTCGTTAAAACACGTTTATATCCCATTGCCCGCGACTGTTACGGGCAAGCGAGCACTCAACCCCTACCCAACGCCACTAACCAGTTCGAAGTAATCTTCATTATCTTCTTCTCTAACCTGTTTCTAACAGGTACATACGGGTACGAAGATGCAGCGAAAAGGGTCAACATACTCGGTCATTGACGCGGCTGCAACGACGAGCGACGTTTTCAGCCGAGTGATACGCACCACCGTCGAATATATGCCTCGTCGATATCAGCAATATTGGAACCGTCGTTGTAGATTTCTCCCAAAAGTAACGTTATATAAAGCCAAATAAAAAAAAAGCTCAGCGATGTGGTTTTCACACAGCAGGTCGCGCGACGAACGACACCGGTGGGTCCACCAATATTGTCTGCCATCACGAGTATAAAACGAGGCAGGAAGAAGAGTTGAAATGGATTTCACTTCCTTCCTGCGTAATATAAACCAGCGCGGCGGACATCCAGCATGCATGGATGCAACCGATGAAAACGAAAGCCGCGTGTATTCATCTCGTCTGCAAAAAAGGTATAAAATCTGGCGTATCGTGAAAGCAGGTGGCAACCAACCAGATTCGACCGTTTGCATACGGAGTATAATAGCTAGGAGTAGTAACAAACGATCGAGTATTACACAAGGACGCATTGATCATTCGTTACGTATCGCTGGAGGTCGCTGCCGGATTACGATGAACGAGGATGGAAATGATTTGTCTGTTCGTCATTGTACAGAAAATCAATGGAAGCCGGTCATTTTGCCGCGACACGAAAATATGATTTCCGAATTCGTTATCGTGGCGTGGATTGAACATGGATTCGTAGGAGATATTATTGACTACCGGTTCAAATATCGGTCAGCTAGGGGAAAAAGTTCGGTTGACCATGTTTGTTATACGGTACGATGATCGATGATGATAATTGTAACGGTAGGCATTCTTTGCCCCGAGGCGTGGAAGCCTACGATCGAAGGTTTGGTTCGACGTTCTCCTAGTATTCGCAACCATGGTGTACGTTGGGTTGCCGCGTGACAGGCGTCGCGACTGTGCTCGACGTCACAATCGCTCAACTCGAACGTTCGTTGCCGCATTTTCCCGATGAATAATCGGTTAACGAACGATCGAGCATCGCGCGTATTTGACATCGAGTATTTTACCGTCGAGAAAACGACGACGAACATATAAGTAGGAGAAATATACATTCTATTTGGCCGAGGATAACGAAAATTTGACCTATCGCACTCGAATATCGAATAATCTGGTACAATGCTGCGAATTCATTAAGAAATGTTTATTTCGTCGTAAGAAATTTTTCATCCTTTGATTCATATTTACAATTCACGTCGTCGCATAAAAAAATACATCGAACAAATCTGATCGTTTGAAGAATTATTTTCACCGGATCGATTACAATTGACAGTCGCTATCATACGAATGATGAATAAAATCAACGAACAATATTTCGCACTTTGCCATATCGATTCTCTAATACGTATACGATAATGACAACAAAGAAATTGTTCATTATCGTTGGAGGCATGCAGTGTAATAAATAAAATTGTGGAATGATTCTTAATTTCTATCTAACTGAAATTTCACCTTAATACTAACATGTCGTACATGCACGTGTGCGCGTCTCTGAATAAACTTGGCACATTGTCACTTTTCAGCATTTTTTTTCGAGTCCCTTTTTTTAATTCTTCTTTTGTTTCCTTCTCAGCGACGCGAGTCCATGTTTCTAAATTAATTAACAGTCTTCCGTTACAACGCGGCTTCCGCCTCTGCATCTTTCCGCCTCTCCGAATCGGTCATTTTCCTGAAATCAGAAATGTGATCAACGTGGAAGGAGAACGTTGAAATTTCGAGGCTGGAACCTCATCGTACCTTCCAAAACGTTCGCCGTCCTCGAGAGTCTCTGGCAGTTTGCAGCCAGCAGTCTCCGGTAAAAAGTGACAAAGAACCGCACCTACAAGGGGTAGAGTTCCGAAGATCATCGGCGGCAACCACGGAATCGAATCGCGTAGCCCCTGAAAATTCATGGAGATGGAAATCAATCGATAGCACTCGCGAGGAGAACCAAAACAACGAAAACGAGGATTTACATGGAGAGTTTGCCAATAAACGATAATTGCGAGATGAGTTTTCGTGCGACTGGCAACCAGAATTTTTTAACAACAATCTTTATTCCCGGCGTTGCAGAATATTCCGTGATTGCTTGTGCAAAGAATAAGTCGAGGAAAACAGTGTGTGTCACGGCACCAGTCTCCGCACACGGCAAAACATTTAAGAACTCCACAAGACGTCGTACGGACGCTGTACGCATTACTTTTTGTACGATCTTACTTAACGAACCATGTCTCAGAGATATCCTGGAGTTATCAATCACCTGAACATTGACAGGAATGTTCTGTAGCCCTATTCCGCCTGCTTTTCTGTAGCCCTATTAGATTTTGAACTCTGCGAGTAGTCATGAAGTGATTGAAAAATGGAAATTATGTGAACGCACGAGGATGCGACGAGCCAATCAAAGCTTGTTGACAGTTCGACCACGTTTGAATGGAGAAAAAAAATGAATCTTTATCGCTTAACAGAATCACTCTGATGATTAATGTGCGCTGACTGAAATTAGGTAAACGAAATCGAAGTGGAATTCGAATTGAAAGCAGAACAAGGAGAGTAGTTGTCGCTTCTGGAATTCTAGGACTCAAGCAGCTGGACAGGCTTGGGCGTAGATTTTATCGCGTTCATCGATGAATTTGCACGTTCGATAGGGTCGTTGAGTGGTACGATTCGCATATCATCGTTATGGCACACCGGTGTCATCAGGTAACTCACCAAAGATACGATGAAAGGAGCAACCATTGATCCTATTCTCGCACACATGCTGCTGGTACCAACGCCGATGTTTCGCACAACCGTCGGGAACAATTCACCGGAGAATAGATAGACAGTTGTAAAAGATACTGACATACCGACGATGCCAAAACATGCCAAAAGTAGCTTGAGCCATGCTGTCTCTGAAAAATCGAAAGTAATCTAGATTAATCGAGTGGATCTGAAAGTTTGTCTACAGATGTGGCGAAAGTGTCGGTATTCGCGAGTAATTATGAACAAACGAGCAAACTGCTTCATTAGATTAGGAACAATCAAGCCACTCATCGAGTCAATTAGCAGTCATTATAAACGAGATGACTAATAAAGCTTCACGTGGCTGACGAACGATACGTAAGCCGATTATACGTATGATCGAGAAAATTTAAATTATACGAAATTATTGTTTTCCACCACTTGCCCGAAATTCTATGTCTGACCGCGAAAAAGAGCTCGTCTTCGTTCTGGTGAGTTTTGTTTACCTTGGGGAACAGCGATGAGTAAGAGACTGGCGATGCCAGCCACGGCGTTACTCGAGATCAACGTTGCTCGGCGACCCAACGCACTCATCGCCCACAGAGAAACGATGTTACCGGGGATTTGCGTTGCACCAGAAATTGCAACGTTCACGAACAAATCTCCACCGACGTGGCCCAAGTATTGAGTCATGCCGAAAAGTCCCATCCCACATATCATCCAGTTGAAGAATATAGCCAACGACTTGGTGCGCATGTTCGGAGTTCTGAAGAGGTCCAAAAATGATGCCTGATGATCGGACGCCGATCGTTTCGAATTCTGTACCGGAAAACAATGAAACTGCATTATTTCCGCCACGTATTGACTACTGGAATGTTTGGCAACGATTGCAGAACTGGAAAATGATCCGGTGTTAGATTTTTTTTGGTACCTGGTGCAGACAATGCTTTCTGATCATGTCTGGTATATCGTCGCCCTGAATTTTATTAACGTTAGCTGCTCTCTGTAAAATTTGGCAGGCAGCCTTTTGACGACCCATTGCGAGAAGCCATCTCGGAGATTCTGGTACAGCCCACCAATAACCCAAGAGAATGATGGAGGGTAGAGTAATAGCGAGCTGCAGATGTTGCCAGTGTGGGAACCAGTAAGCCAGACCTGCCAGCGACATGTGGCCCAAGCTGTACGGGATTTGATAGAGGACAGTGATCGGGACGCGCCATCTCACCCCAACGATTTCCATACCTGTGCAACGAAAAAAAAATGTTACGGTTAGAAAAAAATGTATCCTCGGGTTTCTTTGTTCGAATCATCGTTCACCGCCTCGTAGCCCACCTTTGTAGAGCCATTTCGAAGTTTATCTTTCCCACCCACATCGAGTTTTGGACTTATTTTCTAGCGGCTGATCGTAAAGGCGTTCCGGTTTTTTCGTTCATCGACTCACAAACCAACACACATTCGTGCAGAGACGCGACCCTCAGGTTAGACCTGGTTCCGAACTAATCAATGCTAAGAAGTGGTTCCCAGAATGAGTCGCATGTCACGAGGGGCAGAGATTCTCAAATGAGTTCGAAGTAGGTATACTCACAAATAACGAAACTGGTAATCATCGTTCCTCCTGTTGCCAATGCGCTGAGTATCTTCAGCACAACCAAAGCTGGAAACCAAGGAACCACGGCGCAACCGATTCCGGTGACTAGCTGAAGAAGGACGGAACCGACCAGCGGCTTTTTGCGTCCGTATCTAGAAAAAAAAATGGAATAAGCAAACGCGCTCGTTCGAAGTATCCTACGTCGTGAACTTGATATTCGCAAAATAGTCTCAACTACCTGTCTGCCAGACTGCCGAAAACGATGTTGCCCACAAGCACGCCGAACATCAGCAGAGACTGCAGAATTTCCGCGTAAGCCGATCGGCTACAGACCAAATTCCACTGAAACGTGAGACAAAATATTAGATTTCACCGGAATCATTCGAGACGTCGCGAGCCTAGAGATTGTTTATTCATCGACGAAGCTATGATTTCCATATGGAACATAGCTTCCATTGTTGTCGTAGAATATTCACATGCGTAAACGACTATGCAAATTTATTGTGCATACGCGAGTCTTGCGAATGAATTACGAATGAAAGGAAACGACGAACACCCTTTCTAATAACGCGCAGCTTTGCGTCACGGATACTAACAGTTTTTCACGTCGTGGCAAATCGTACTCGATAACCGATCGGCAAAGCAAGTGGTCCTTGACTCTCGGTTTCTCCATACCTGCGTAATGATAGTCTCTGGAAAAACATTCCTCTCGTACTCCCATGCCGTACATGCTACTTCGCTCCCGTTCTGGCCGATCCAACACTGATCCTTCGATTCCGTTCGGTTAGGAGCGATGCAGATCGCGTTCGTAACCGGAGCCATGAAAACGATGGCTATCTGATGCCATGCGACGGGAAATTTGACCAGAGAAATTGCCAGACAAACCAGAAGCTGCCACATTCCAAAATTCCCTATCGCTGTCTGTACCGCGTCGAATTCTTCGTGAACCACCTCCTTCGCCAGCTCCGCATCCTTGTCATTTTTGATCAAATGTTTGCCGTTCAATTCCTTGCCGTTGACCTCCACTGCGAACATGCGGGGAAAAAATCATTTCACTTTCGCAATTCAAATTTCACTCCTTCAAATAAGTTCTATCGCGAGCGATAATCCGACTCGTTGCCATCACGTTCGTATCATACCCCAGCCAATGCGCGTCACTCAACGCGAAAGCTCTAAATCGACGCAGAAGTGACATTCAAATAAATCCCACCTCTCGAAAATTTCCAACCTTTGGGTAAACGGAATTCTTTTTTTTTTGGAAAAGTGATTACAGAGGCATAGAGAAGGCAGAAGAATCCGATTTGGAACGCTCGGTGCGCACAGCGCATCACCGCGATGTTGACTCGTATACTCACTCGAAGTCCGATCACCGATCGAATTACTGTATTACTGCGAGTAAGCGCGCAACGAAGAAGCGCGATCGCCAATGACACGGGTATTGCGTACGAACGAGGACGATAAATCGTTGGATTACTTTAAATTTCAAGAGCGACTCGAGACTGGCCGCTCTGCTCTGGGAGTTGCTGCTTTTATAGGGTGGCCATTTCGGTCAGTTCGCGCGTTTGTAGAACGTTCGTTGAAGCCCCTCCGCGAAGCTTTGCTGCCTCCGCGACGAGGAGGGATCATCAAAAACCACCGAGCATCCTCGACTACCTGAGGATAGACGAGGGGAGTTCTCGGAACGCGGGCAGAAACTCGAAAGCGTACCGAGACGATATTCAACGCACGAATCGCAGGAAATGGATGTTGTTGGAGAACCTCGACGAGTTCTCGGGAAAATCGTTATGCTTTTTGCAATCGCCGAGTAGCAATTACGATAGCGATTCCGAAACCCATCGATCTCGCAGGGATTTCCGATTTTATTCCTCCTCTCATCGCACGATCGTTATCATTCTAATCCCTTCGAAGAACACGCCAACGTACATCTTGACGCCATTGCTACGACTCACGTTCTTTTTGCATTCCACAAGCTCGAAGCGGCAATGCCAAGATCAGTCCTTGAGAATACAACCACCGTCGCTGTTTCCACGCTGAAACTGGTTCAGCAACGAGATGCTGCACCAAACACTGCTATAAGTAGGTATAGCTCTGCCGCCACGAGACGCCAACTAATCAAAACCGATCACGATCGACGCACGAGATACGACTAACCGATGTCACCTGCCGCACAATACACGAACCTTTATTACCGATCTCTCCATGAAAATCTCTCTCTCCCTCTCTCTCTCTCTCTATCTCTCTCTCTCTCTATCTCTCTTTTAGACAAACGCTTTTCCTCTCTACCTCTTTGTTTACACGAAGTCGCGCGAGTCTCGAGACATTCCAAACTCACGTGCCGACGCTTCGGGCCAACGACCGGTTCGCTCGTTATGTATATCCACGCGTACCATCGTCGTTTCCATCTTCGAGACTGAATCCACTGATCCGAATGCCATTAGTGTACCATTTTTGCAGACATAATTCGCATGCAGCTAGCCTTTTTCTCCCCCTTTTTGTTTCGTTCCCCGCGAGCGCGGCAAAACGAAATGAAACGTGTCCTGCAAGTCTATCGTAACGCAAAAACGCAAAACTCGGCAACATTGGATTCCGGGCAAAACAGGACGATTCCTTCGAAACGATCATTTTTCTAGTGGCTTGAGACGGAGAACTTCGAAGGTAAAAAAAGAAGGTGACCATAAAACAATGCATCGGTCTAGTCTAACGCCGAGTTACTCTACTAGCTGCCGCGATTAATATCATCTATGTATTTGAATTTATATTACACAGTTTAGCTCCTTTCTTCTTCGAAGCCAGTGCGACTTAAAATTGTAAATAAAACTAATCACGAGTGAACAGGCAAGAGATGCTCAGCGAAGCTGCTTGACGTTGGAAGCAAGTCGTTATTCGACCGAATATGCGTGGCCTAAACAGAACAAAGACGTAGGTCGTCCAAAAATCATTCGGGTGGAAACGGCTAACCATGTGTTATCATGTATTATCATATCATTAGTATGTTTCCACGATGACTAGACGATGTAGTTGTGTGTTAATGATCCGGCATATCCAATTCACGATAACTCATTATTCTTTGACAACCGTGTTCTCCGCAGTTTTCCATTTTTTCATTTCCCCTCGTAGACATTCATCGCAACGAGTTATGCGCGTTCCTGATGCTAATTCGTGTCTGATTCGTCGACTGCGCCGTTTCTAGTCGACTGACGATTCTCAGGCGTTATTTAAGCGGTTACGTACATGCTGAACGAATGGAAAAATCGGGTATTTAATTTTTGGCACGACACGTTCGAGAAACGTCGATTTGCAAGTTCAAATTTGCTCGCAGTCTAGCCAATCAATTTACGCGCGTATTTCAATTCATCGGTACGCTTAATCGTCGCTGATCAAGGCTGAGCCAGCTCAGCTGTAAAGAAGCATGCCGATCAACGAACAGCGATGTATTTGTGTTTTCGCGATAAGTGAATGTCTATTGTATCTAATACAATGATGATTAACGTCTCGGGAAACAGGTTCGATGCTCAATTAACTTATTGTTTGTTACAAAACTCGTCAAGGCGCGAGATACTCCGCAGCATTCCATCAATTCCGCGTCATTTTCTCCCCCGAAACTATTAAACCGCTTCTCAGAATCGTGATACATGCGCGTAAGTGCTCTTGGTAAGAACGGAGCTGTGTTTTTTTTCCTTTATTCAAATTAGTCGTGAAAAGATTTTACGACTTCGTTGGTGATCAAATTGTTCACCGATCTTTAAATATTTGTTTATCATCGGTGGAAAGCGATAATTAGCGACGTGGACAGCTGAAGCGTGTAGATACAAGTGGGCAAGTTAATCTGTCATCGGATGGAATGAACGCAGTACGCCGATCGCTGTGTCAAACAATCGCGCGATAAATCACGGTGTTTGTTGTACGGAGGTCGCGAGGAGTGTTGCTGACGTAAAAGAGGCTCGCGCGCGCTTTCCGATTCCCGATTGCGCAACAAGTGGGTGTGCGACGCTGCCGAAGGTTCTTATTGGCGAAGAAACCACGCGGAGAACTTCGATCCGATGCTCCACAACTGGGTCATTCTTGACGTATAGAATAGCAAAAATAAATTGGCAAACAGTCACCAGACGACGATTTCATTCGACTCATCGCTGTTTTTTCCGTCCGTTATGGTTTTTTTCACCGAGCTTTATCTACTCATCGAAGACGTTGCTCGGAAGCGTCACTTTCCACCGCGCTAATTTGCTGTCGCCTCCTTTTTTCCAGATACATCGCCAATTGCAACTTTGAACTTTCATCTTCCATGGTCCATATCCGCGCGAATGATTAAACCCACGAATTTTTTATTATTGCGACGAGCAGTCAACAATCTTATCGACGACCCGAGCGAACGAATAAAATGCCGAGTAATCGTCGAATCATTATCAAATTTTTCATCTCTCCTTCGAAATGTAAACTCGAGGGAATTTCAAGGCCGAATAAAATTCACAGACGGTTTTAGATTAGGATCGTCACGCGATTTTTTATCCCACAGTCGGCGACGACGAATCCTTAGCAATTGGTTTCATTGACTTTTATACTTTAATCGGATCAAGTTTACTTTTGTCTATCGTTAATACCATTCAAGAGTCTCGAATTCGCCGAACGAACTCAATCCCTTTGTGTCTCCCGCTGTAGATCCTTTTGCTTCCAGACCTTATATCTCACGCTCCATCGTCCGACACTCCAGGTTCATCCATCCCTCCGTCCGTTCGTTCATCCTCCGTGAACTCCGTACTTTCCATTCTTCACTCAACACCAATCGCCGCCGTCTTCTTCGTTTCCATTCTTTCTTTATATTTTTATCGCGTAACACGTAGTTGCGAAAACTGAACGAGGCGATTCGCAATCGCAACCAACGTAATTCCATATTTTTTGCAACGTACTGTGTAAATTTAAATACATATAGAGCACTCCGTGCCAAGTTGACCGACGATTTATCAAAATTTTCCCCTCCATTGTCTCTCACTGACCGTCGCGATTGTCAAGTTGTTTTTCAAATCTTCGAAGTCAGGTGAGTCGAAAACCGTCCCACCTTTTATTTAGTGGGATATACTTTAACGCGACTGCGACGAGTCAAAGTTACTCGTTGTCACACAGTTGAATATTTCAGTTAAAGTTCTTCGTTCTGTTGGAAATGCGATGCACCAACGGTGAATGCGTAAATGAGTGAAAAAAATGTATATAAATCAAAAACGCATCAGTAAGATGTGTTTGCTGCTGGGATTCAAGGCTGGCGCATAACGCGATGCAGTGAATTATTGTCGTTTATAGCGGTATGTATGCTTCATTGTCTTCAAATCTACTACGAGCGAATGAATTGTTTCATAATAGAACTAACATGTTCTTTGATGTCTTACAGTAATTTTGAAGTTTCTAAGTGGTGGGATTATACGTATCCCACCACGAAGGTTATTAAAAATAATCAAATAAGTTATCCACTATTTTGGATTTTTTTTAATTTATAGACTTATAAATTTATTATTCGCTGCTTGTATAAGGTTCTTTGCCCTTTAAATTTATGCAAACGTGAAGAGGAAAACATTATTGTCTAAAGATAATATTGAAGACAGTATTGAAACAAATATGACTGATTGAAATGTGATCATTTTTGTCCTTAGTTCGAGTGATGATTTGTGTTAAATGATTGCAACAACTGTTTATAATTGAAGTACCTATTTTTGTATGATAAAAAAGGTGGGCTACTAAGGTTTTTATTTTCCTAAAAATCGTGGACCTCGAAGAGTTAAGCGCTTGAAAAATTGTTAAGAGGCATATTCATTTTTTTTTCTTTTTGTCCTTCTCATAACTTTACCAATAGTTTCAGGAATTCATAGCAGTAATTGTGATAGACAGGCGTCCTTTGAAGAACGCGCGTGAACAAAATAAAGTCTCGAGAGTTTTCGACTAATTTACCAAAATTTTAGAAATCGAAGTACGACAAAAAATACGCATAAAATTCCGACCTATAAATATTGTGGGAAGTGCGCAAAAGAATTTTATCTCCCACCGGAGTAGTTCGTCATCAGAACGCGAATACACGTAGATAGCGTCGTGGCACGTGCGTTCGACAGTTGTAAATTCTGGTATCAAATAATCTCCGAGGTGTAAAAAAAAGGATCGAAGAATTAAGAAAAATCATGCGAGCATCGCGTTGTCAGACGATACCAGCGTATCACATGTCCGATCGTCGGTATTTGCGTAACGAAACAGCACGTGTTTGAAATCGAATCAGTAATCGGGTCTTCTCAAGATTTATTGCGCACAATTCGCGACGCAGAATCGAGCTGGATCGAACGCGCATCGATACGTTGAAACGCGTCGTATCGAAACTAGTTTCGATTTCACCTACGCTGTATTTTTGCGTCCACCTTTATTTTCAGCCGTCGTGTCTGTTATCAAGGCGAAGAGTAATCGCATCAACGTTGCGAGTATAGACGTGCAGCTATGCGAGCAAACAATTTACGTCGGTGCGACGTAACGATCGAGATCGGAGCAACAACGATCTAGCGCGGATCTAGGCGAGGACAACAAACGACGTAGCATTGAGAAGTGAACGATTAAAAATGAATCTAGGACGGTTCGATTCGCGTTCCTGATCGTGACGACGGTGAACTCGTTCGCGAATTCGCAACTTTCGACCGTCTTCCCACTCGAATTTGATACTTATAGCACTTGCGTACAGATAATACTTACGAAACGAAGAACCGTAACAGGGATGCGTGCAAAGACAAAGGATAAACATTAGACGAATCAAATTGGACTGCACGTGGAATTGCATCACAGCCGTGAATTCCTTCGATACTTGTTGTGAATACTACTTACCGTGCCCGTTGGTCGTCGAGTCCTTCATGTCAACGACTCGGTGCGAACGGATGTCGGAGCGTTCCAACGACGTCCCTCACGCTCTACCTGACAAACCCTGTAAGGTAAAAGTACACGAATAATTATCGATCGAGCGTGAAAGATCGAGCGAGTAGTTCATAAACGAACAGTCATTCTTCAAAAAACACCTCACACCTCGTTTGAAGCATAATTGAATTTTCACCGTGCTCTACAACCGGTTTTAAGCTCTGCTGGTCTTTGGCCTTTACAACTTTCTTCTACGCCTCTACACGACTCTACGAGATTAAAAAATTCTTTGGCCTGCGTTTTTTAGTTATTCGGTATCGACGTGAATAGTGACGCGATGAGAAACATCATAAGACGCATTGTAAGAGTCGACTGACTCCGGATAAAATTGTTTTCCGCTTTTGAGCAAAGAATTCCGCGGCAAAAAAATTGTTCGAGCAGAAAATGTGAAAGATCGTGAAGAATCGTTCGATTGAAGGTGTTCGATGTCAGTGAATCAGAGTCTAGTTTGAAAACTAGAGATATGGCGCAAAACTGATGTAAAAATAAAAGCATAAGGTTACCACAAAACGAAAAATAAGTATGGCGTGTTCACCAATCGCGAAGAATTGGTGAAAAAAGATTTTTTTTACTTGTGTAATAGATAAGAGCGATTTTCTGCACTGTTATGACAGCGATGTGCGAGCAATGTATCAAGCGTCTTGGATCGAATGAGAAATAAATGCGAAATTATGTACGTTCGTGTCGCAAGGGTCTGTGATAAAAATAAGTCCAGTTACGATGGAGGTAATGTAACGGAGGTAATTGGTCAGAAATGGAAAACAGAGTTCTGTTGAATTTTTTGCCATTATTCGTGCCGCCGGAGGAGAGGAGAAAATTGCAGCCGCAGCATCAATTGCTAATATATTCTTTGGATGACGAATAAAATAAAAACAACATTCGAAGGAAGATTATCATGAACCTTCAACAGATGTCGACGAGGTTGCGCGTTTCAGCATCTCCTGTTTTTATTATACTTTGATGCGTTATTCGCGGTTCTTCGTTTCTCGTATGTGGAGGTTCGCGTTTGTTATCTGTTATCAAACGCTCGAGGGATCCGATAATCCCATCACTATCGAAAGTCAACACGTCCTGGAGATATTGAAATCTATGTAAAACACCGATATCCAATCCGACCTAAAAATTGATCGAAAATTTCGAGTACTTTTCATTATCGTTCGATACGATACTTTGTATTTCTCAAAATACTCGTATGTCGGCAATAAATGATGAATATTAATAAAGCCTATTGCGTATTTTGGAGGGCAACAAATTTCGGGTTATTTTCTCGAGTGACGATTGCAGAAAATAAGCAGCCTCGAAATACTGCCAATTCGAACGAGGTATAAAAATATTTTCCGTTTATTAACAGTCGAGCGAGAATTCTCATATCGAAGAGAAATCATCGGCATAGAGAGATAAACCGCGGGAAGCAGAGTTTTACCAGCCAGTTTGCGTGCTCCGTATTTTCACATCGTAAAAACAAGGAAAACCATTGAATATTGAAGTTACGTTGGAACAGTGGATCAATTTTCGAGTGGTCCGCCCCCTTGGGCAACGAGCAACTCTCAGCGTCGAATCAGTGCTGGATTTAATTGCTCGCGAAGGTACAATTACCCGGTAATAACTGTTATCATTCCCCGAGTTGATCGCTCTGAAATACAGAGGAAATCTCGAACGTTTCAGAGATCTGTGGACGGCTCGAAATTATTACTCGCAGTAATTGTCCGGGAATATTCATCCCTCCGTTCCCTATTTCTATCATTTTCTCTACTGCCCTCACATTACTCGTAGCATTTCTTCCTTCAACTTCGTATACCATTTTGCAAAAAACTTGAAGAACGTTTTTACAATTTTTTATCCCAATTGGTTATCCTTTGGATCGGTACCACAGTACGTGGATGCAAATTCCATGTAAACTTCATCGAGCACAGTTTTTACACCTGTCTCCCGTAGCAACTTTCTGACGTAGACTACTATATCCTCACGTCGGTAGAAATTTTACACGAATCCAAATAACAAAATATCACATCGCAGCGTTGAGACAAGGATCTGACGTCACTGGTTTTATTGTTAGATCTATAAATGTTTCATGGAATGACGAACACGTCAGAGCGAAAGTACGATTTTTACGACGAAAGATCTGAATATCTTTGATTTGTCGAGAAAATTCTACGTTAAAAACTTGCTTTTTTTTATAAATTGAAGTTTTTTGGTTTATTTTATTGTTTATTTTTTTATATCGGACAAATCATATATCGTGGTTATCGCAAATACCTCGCTATAGGATAGTCAATATAAGACAGCGTCTACAACGGATAATTTATCAGCATGCGCGATGACATTAGACAGATTATGTAGTATATAGATTATAAATTCTAAAGTATATAGTTGGACGTAAAACGATAGATTTTCTACCACGATTATTTTTTTTTGTGCGAAAAAAAAATCGTCCACGTAGTAACCCAAACCATACGGTATTTGGGTTCCCGATTTATTTTATCGTAACCGTCGAAATTGCGTCCAGTTTATTTTCCATCTTTCCGTGGCGACGCAAATAAAACTCGCGCGTGACCGCAAAACTGATCACCCATCGCGATAAGCTGTTTGCGTAGTTGGTCGCGTATTCATTCGTGTTCAACAATAACTTCTCGGCAAGACCAGTTGCTTTGCTCGTTGCACATCAGAAATCTCTGATGGGTAATAACTGAATAAATTGAAATTCGCCATTCCTCGCATAGATTCGCAATTAATTGGCACACACGATGAACGGAAAATAAATGTGACGACGAACCGGTTGTTCGTCATACGTTGATCCAACCTCGGAGCCAAGTTTACACTTGGTAAGAACAGAATCTTTTATGCATCTCCGAGTCTTTTTTTTCACTCCTACATTCGGCGTCGACCGGCAACAGTTTGGTTCGAGGTTACGAAGGATTTGAATTGCACGCGCGTCAAGACCGCGCAGTCGGTGCAAGAATTTGTTTGGCCACGTGAAACCGGCGCGCCAAATATTTGCTGATCGCTGATCGAGAGCTTCGTCGTTATAGATTGACGAAAAAGTTGGAACACCTTGGTTGCCAGACTTTGTTTATCCGATTGTTGATATTATAGTGATTATCTCATCTTGTCGGTATAAATTTACCTCGAGTTAGATACGATCGCTTACATCGGAAGACACCGATCCACCACTCAAGGCGGCGCAGCGTATTTCCATGCATAGATATATCTATCTAACTATATATCTATCTATATGTCATGGATCGATCAGAGATAAAGTCTACGTCTTATTCCTAGGCTAACTTACGACGAATAAATAATAACCTCTCGGATCTACGTCGCGCTTATCAATATCGCATATCCCAAGGTGAACAATCGTCCGAATGACTGTTGTCGAGTGATGCGTGAAAAACTGAAGTCTCGATGCGCAGGTACATCGACATTTTTTCAATCCACTATTTCGACAAATTTCTTATGCTGCGTCGTGAAACTAGTTTCCCATTACGTGACTCGATTCGAACTTTTCGTTGGATTTTCCACGTTTGTGGCCGTAAGCTTTGAAAGCTTGGTCATCTCGCAGGGCAACGAGTTTATGGCCACTTGAACCTGCTGCCAGCAGCTTTTGGCTGTGATTAAACTAACGCGGGCTCGACAACCAACTGCGCACTCGACTCTACTCGAATCACCTTTAACGTTGAACCAACAAGCCTGTCCCGGACCACCAGCGTTTAGCTTCCCAATCTCGATGTACATAAAAAAATGTCCAACGTTACGATTTTTGTTAGAAAAATATGACAACGATATCACAAAAAAAACCGCACAGGGAGTCAGTTATAATCGTTATTAAATACTTGCTTGCACGTGGTTCTGATGAAATTTCATCATTAAAATGCACACGCTTCGTTAAACGCGAACGACAAATTATGTAATACTTGATTTTATAATGTTGACTCTTAATAATCTCACGTTTTCCATTCAAAGAAACATTAATCATTGTTCAAACAGGTGGAAAATGATAGTAGTGAAAGAAAAACTCGGCCGTTCGAGTCGTCATTCTTATACTGACACAGTCGACTCACGTGATCAAAGTTTTCGGAATTTCGTGTTTCCATGAATACCAGTGATTCTGACATGAAGCTCTTGATAGGTCTATTAACAGTGAGACGACTGGAATGAAGTGGGTTCTATGTGTTGGAAACAATTTGGAAAGGAAACAAACGATGTGCACCTAAACAAAGAGGCGATGAATATATAAATAGCTAAGTCGATACGTGCATCAGGGCTGGTTTGTTTGTGCTATTCGTGCAACCATCACGGCGCCTCGTAACGGATATCTTTAGCTAGCACATGATATTTATTAAGTTCAATAACAATTCGCTGCAAGCATCAGAAGGTCGTTGGTATCCATGGAACAGAATCTGTTTGTGTTAATTTATAAAACAAAATTGCTCTACCCTTTCCAAATATTTCCGCAGACTGCTTAGAATTTTGGCAATTACTTAGCTCACGTTTGGCAAGTGCGCCGCGAACGCAAACGCGTCTGACTAACGACCACCGTTTTCACTTCGCGGCTGAAACTCCTGCTCGACGATTCCCAACTTTGATCAACGGTTTATGGTCGAGTGCAGAATTTCACGGTTTTTTATACCGTGGCAAATTTGCGCGATGCGTTGAAGATAAGCTAAAGAATATTACTTACCGAGCCACGTAATAAACGGGTTTGTATCGAGCTCATCGCACTTTAATCATTTATCCTCTTGTGATGATAAGTCGTAAACCAACTGTAATCTTAACCCGTGCGACGATTATGCGAACACGGTTGTTTGAAAAATATGCGATACTCGGAGTTCAGTCGGTGTTGATGTTCCGACAATCGCCTCGCCGACGTTTGCTTTACGTCTGTTTCGCCGGCAGCCAAGACGATGATAAAATTCAATGCAAACTTTTAATTTTGCTCTAGATAAGTAAAACAACCTAAACTCACGTAACTGTCGTAAGAAAATTTCCAGCAAAACTTTCCACGCGAAGACGTTCGCGCGAAATTGATCGTTATTCTCGAAATTGGCTATCGGACTATGGGATGAAAACAGAATGTGCAACAAGTGTGAATTATTGGAAGGTAATTTCAGAAACGTGGTTTTCTCGGTGCAGCGGCAACGCGCGAGATCTAAACTGACGGCTAAAAATATAAATGTAATATACAAACGTAACGCGACGCCGAGGGCTCACGTGTTCCGACGTCAACTTAATTTTCCCACGTTTACGGTCGCGTGAAACCAAAATCGAGACTAACGTGCAACAGAAATTTCCGGCACGTTTATTTGTCCCGATTAAAATATGGATTTTCCTTTTCTCATTTCAAATGTCAACGCGACGTGAAACAAAACAGGGAATTCTTCGTCGCCCGAGCTGGGAGTATTTTACCGACTACGCGAGGCTTATGGAAAAAATAGTTCACACCCGATGAAATGATCGGGATACATATGAAATAAAAAAGTGTCAATATTTTGAGATGTTTACCAATAAACTTCATTTTTGGTCTAGAGATTAACATTTTTTCGAGAAGCAGAGTAAAAAGTTGTAAAAATTGGATATCATTCGTAATACTAGATGTGCTAAAGTCTCAAGTGCTAAAGAGACTGTGGAAAAGTCTCGGCTTTGCTCTTTACGCAACACGAAGTCGTTTGTTACCGTTGAAAGGTAGAAGAAATTGTAAAGTAGCGTGAGATTTGTGAATAGAATGGGATAATTGGGGTTGCTTTGTGTTTCAATCGAAAATTCAACAAAGTGCATTCTCACCTATTCAACTTTTGCTTCCGTGAGCCGTGCAGCTTTTGTTTATTCAAATCGAGAATCGGTGGTCACGAGTCGCCAAAGTCGCTCGTGCGCACAGATAACCGCAATCGTCAACCTCGTACTCGTTGGCGGATCAAGTTTGCGTGTTTATCTCGACGCGAGTCACTGCAAGTTGATCTTCGAGGTATTCACTTGTGGGTCGTGTGGCGACAGCGCGTTCTTTCTTCCTTTTATTTCCACAGCGAAATGACCGAGCAGATGTCACCTTGGTGAGATGTGAAATTCGCTCGGCGCACCCGCGATTCGTGATTAAATACAGGCAACGACGATCGATCGAATCTGTTCCAAGTCTGAGTCACTACAGAAATTCGATCGAATTCGGTGCTGGAAAATTCTCGCAACGTGCGTTGTGCGATCAGAATCGTGCAACGGCGCTACTTGCTATGCTGCGTGTCGGCACGGACGTCTGATTCGAAACTGGCGGCGCCTACTGCTGAACGCCTCCCACGTTAACGGAGTCACCCGAAGAATGTATCCAGCAACGCCACGCACCGGAGATAGCGGCGTCACGGTAAAACTATACCTCGCTCAAACTCAACCCCCGTCACAGTCAAAACACCAAAACCTGATGCCAACGGAGGCCATGGCTCCGCCGTACTACGCCGAGCCGATTTCACAGAGTTTGATAAAGTTTGAACGACGTTCGTTGATCCGTCGCTGTTCCTGAAATTGAAGCGAGCCGCTTCGCTAATTATCCAATGCCTGCGCGAATTTTTCCGCATTTTTACTCACTTCCAAAAAGAAGGAGGTTCCCAACTCGTCCTGTGCCTGTGTTTTTTTATGTTTGTCCAGCGATTATTCGAAGACGCCTGAACCGAATCGAAAAATTCTTTTTCTGTTTCAAATGGTTTACTTTCCAGGTTGTTCCATGAAAGTTTCATCAAAATCGGTTCAGTTGTTTTATAAATACTGGATAAAACGTTTTAGAGACGTATGTCTTTCTCTTACGTGAGGCATCTTCAGTAGGCCGACCCATTACTTAAATGTTTACAGAGATCACACGTTATTACTAAAAAGCGAGGGATAAAAATTATTTTAAAAAAATACAGACTTCAAAAAACACCCCGAAACTAAAAAACAAAAAATACTTTGTGACCGTTAATTAATGTACGATAAACTGTTTTAATACCTGACTAATTATAGGCAATCTTTTAATTTTTAATCACCGTTTGAAGTCGTGTTTGGTCGGTCAGCGGTGTGCGGAGCGAACTCTACCCGAAGCATCGACTTCCAAAGGTAATTAAAGATTAAGATATCGTACATAATTAGTTAGGTATTTAAATAGTTTATCGTACATTAATTAAGAGTGACCAATTATTTTTTGCTTTTTGCAGTCGATATTTTTTTTTTTTTTATTGCGAACATTGTCACCCAAATTTCGAACGATTACTCGGCATTTCCGTGTTGTGGTCGGCGCGAGTGATAGTCGGTACACGAAGGGAATGTGGATCTGTGCCGCTCGCGTGAAACGACCTGTAACGATGGCAGGAGACGTTGGACAGAAATACGTGCGAGCGGATTAAATGTATGTGAACTTTGTACCATTTACAGTCGATATTTCATCTCGAAGTGACGAGTCATCGGTGGGAGAAGTAATAATGAGATATTCGTAGAATCGTTGTTGAGGCTACCCGAGCATTCGGGCAAAGCTCTCGAATAAATTTCCGTCCTCTGCTCAAGGGCCGATATGAAGTGTCATAAAAAGTCAGTCTACAGCCAATCGAGGAACGTCGGAGAAAATAAAGCAACGGGGTTTACTCGTCGCGACGAGCCCCGTTTATCTTTGCTCTGGATTATTCAACTTCTTGCTCACTTCGCTCCATTTCGTGACCCTTTGCGATCGGAGGGTCATTGGTCTCAATTATCTGAACTTTATTCGATGATTTATCACACGGAAGACCAGATTTTTTTTTCACTGGCGAGAGAGGATGGAAATTTACCGATTTCGATAGGAGCTTTGATGATCATTTATCTGCCCGAATATTCAGAGACTCCGCGAAATACGTGTTCCTGATACCGAAATTTACCATACGTATCGAGGGACGAGTATTCCTGGAAATTTTCGATAATAGTTCGCCTATCAATATCACTGGCGATTCGAAGAATATACTTCGAGTGATTCGTCGCCAGGAACGTGAATTGTTTTGAAAATATGTTTTTCACTCGAATGGATTCCGACCCGAGAATGGAAGCTTCGCTAGTAAAAATCTATGCCCGTTACGAGTGACGTGATCAAGGCGAGAATTACGAGAGAATACGTTTAAAATTCAACACACGTGCAAAACGTTCCACAAAGATGCGATGTTTACTGCCGCTCAACGTTTATTGAATCATAGATGCGTCTGCAAACTTTGAACTTTTGTGCCCGACGATAACAGCGTTAGACGGTTAAAGTAGATATCGATAATCAAATTTTCCATTCAAAACAATTCAATAATCTATTATTCATTTTATACCAATCCGCGCCTCGCGCGATATATTTGAAACGTGTGCGCTGCATTCGTCAACGATGTCGTGTGTTGTTCTCATCAATTCCATTCGAGCTTTTCGAAATCATTCCGACCATTAATATCTCATCCACCTTGACATACGACCCAATTTCCGATACGGAGAATTGCACTTTAATTGTGACAATAAAACGAAGCCGGTTTCGATCCAGTCAGGTGATTTCGAATAACACAATTATCACTCCATAGAATCGAGCGAATAGATGCTATTGTGTCAAGGATGCGATGACTTTTTGCCCCAAGGGAGGCAGGATCTATGATTATTATCAATGATAAGCAAATAATCATGCCTCATTTTCAAGGTCGAACCGTTTATATCAAGCGAAATAGTGTTACGATCTTTACAGTTGTTTACCCGCGCTATCGGAACATAATACGACCAAAAAAGTCATTCCGTAAATATTCCCTGAAATTTTCCGTACGAGTCAATCACCAGCCTCAAAATCTATTGACTTTTTTTCCAACGCGAGCGAGAAGTTTTCCATCATTGCTCACATCCACTCGTGATGATATACTTTCGAAAGTAGATTACGATTTACCGAGATAAAACTCGTGCATACTATGCGCGTGCAGCGATCAGAAGTGATCGTTGACGCGAACTACCCGAAGGATAATAATTATGACACGACGATTTTAACAAACTTGCATTTTTGGGCTTGACTAATAAAACTATCGAATGACACGTCGCGAAACAATTATTCGCGAGGTGCGGAAATTTTTGGTGAAATACTGATATGATTATTATTCTGCGAATATCGAGAGTGGCTTACCGGTAACATGGGGAATGTATCGCGAAAATAATCCTACGGATCTACGTTTCGTCGAAGACGTAGGATTTGTGTTTTTCGCGAATTAGAAGCCGCTTCATTACGATGTTAATTGTCTCTTCAACCTTTCAATCTCGTATTCAATTCCATTCGAAGAATTGTCTTGTTATCGTTGCGGAGGCCGCGCTATACACGTGACGATCGACTGCGTCATCTCGCCTGACACAGAATTCGCAAGTACTTTTTCTCCTCGAATCGTTAATTGTTTCAACGATTCGTTGACGTAACTTTCGATAAACATTGCATCGATTACTATATCCATTTTACATTGAACTTCTCTCGGCGACCTCCGCCAACTCCTAAGTGAAAACTGTTTTATTAGGCGCATCGATTGTCGATAACAATCGTCTGTTTTTCAACGCGTCGTCCAATTATTTTACTGGGCAGATTAGAAAACGGCGAGATCAGCTTTCCATCGAGGACGCGCATCGCGATTATTCAACGTGAAAATGTGTAACCGCAGCATTCGCAAAATGTAGCTCGGGTAATCTTATCCAACAACGATGTAGCCAGTGCGTATTAAACGGATCAATGCCGCGCGTGGAAACGAACGAGTCGCTTGCATATGTCGCATTTACATTGACTCGTTTGCGACCTTAAATTTGTGCCAATTAAACCATTTGAAGATTAAACATTCGTTACGTCAACGTTGCATTCGGGTTTCGTAAACGTCTGTCGCAACAACGATGTTTACTCGCGGCGTACGTGCAAGTAATTCGATGAAATCACGATTTCCGATAAAAACTATCGCGCGAATCTGTAATTTATTTCTGGCGCCGCGAACGATTAGTGTCGCAATAAAATTAAGGAGCGCGAAAAAAATTGTTCGTGTAGAAATTGTTAATCGATACGAATTCCCACCTTCTGTCTGTGTTGCTCGAACTTTAACTTACTGAGATACGAAATGACCGCTACATTTCGACGCAGCAGCGCTCAAAGACCTCTCGGCTCATACAGAAATCCTCGTACATCGCATCGTTACGAACTGGGAAGTGGCAATGAGAAGAATCAGCATACTTCTCTCAAGCTATACGGATCCACAAGCGTAACGGAATTTTACGATTCTATAATTTTATATGCCTTTGTTCCATTAGACGAGCAAATTAGGCGACGTAAATGTGTCATTGACTCCAATTACGATTGTTTTCTCGTACGTGTGTCACACACAGCAAACTTGGGGGCTAGTATTGTTAGGAATAAACCGGGACCCCTTCCCTCG
The DNA here is from genome assembly GCA_963969455.1 of Arge pagana. Taxonomy (NCBI): domain Eukaryota; kingdom Metazoa; phylum Arthropoda; class Insecta; order Hymenoptera; family Argidae; genus Arge; species Arge pagana. Next base: position 9,810,794 of record OZ018311.1, on the reverse strand, counting down.
GTATTCAGCGAGATCTCGTCCTCATCCGCGAGATATTTCGCAAGTACGTTGTAAGTGCAGATAAGAAAATAGACGGAGTAAAGGATCACTGAAAGTAGAGAGTAGATGCGGAAACGTGTCGAGTTACAGTGATTGTGAGTCATTGCTCTGAATTTGATCAGCTGAGTAAAACGATCGAGAGTCTCGAGACTTTTGAGTCCTGTTGTTGAGGAGGATACGGATTAACGGAATAATTTCTAGATTGTACGACTAAGTGGCGCGTTAACCTCTGTTAAACTTAAACCATTTACGAAGAATTAGCCTCTGCACCATGGAATTTGCTCGCAGGCGGAAAAGCTCATGATTCCATTATCTATCGAGAGTGTAACGTGAGGTCAGCGCGGCGAGTCTAAACAAGTAATGTGAAATTATTGAAATTAGAACGCGACGAGAAAGTATTGCCCACTTTTTTCCGTCAAGCGACACGTGTGAAGTTGATTTTTATTTCACTGGGCGATCATCGTGACATTTGACCGTTTCATCAAACGACGACGACGCGACGACGAAATCGATGTGTCATAACTTCTCGATTAACAAAAACTTCAGGTCACGAATCAGACGACATTGTTAACATTTTTTCAACGTCCTCGTCGTCGCTGCAATTTTTTCGTTTATTCCGCGATTTTTTTTCCTCTCTCTTCTTTACGTACCATCGCTCTCTAACGTTCGTTTGAAATACCCAATGGACTGATGTTATGAATGGCGAGTTTTAATTATACTCTTCATTCTATTCCGATGGAAAATAGTATTTATATTCCGCAATAAAACGACACGATTTATCTGTCGAAACGACGTTCGAACAAAGCGACCAGCAAGAGGTTGAACACGATTATCTCGTCTCGAACCGATGACCTTTAACAATCAACCTGAAAAATCCTTTATGCAAATAAACGAGCACTTCGTTTGTTTTTCATTTATGTGAGACTACTCGTCACCTTTTACGCCCTCGGTAAAGAAAAAACAAGTCAGACAGTTTGATCGTTAATTATTTAGGTACTTTTTGACTTTTGGTTCGGCAGCCAGTTGGTGGTACTAGATAAAAACTGAACTGCTAATAAAACATCGACAGTCCAGCTGTGGATTTTTTAAGGGTTGCTTCACATGGACCAAGGAGATGTAAATACAGTATGGGAGTAGGAATAAGTGCAGACATAATATTTTTTCCCTATCATGTCAAATGTACGAGAAACAATGATCTTTACTCTTATAGTTGCTCTTTATTTTATCGCGATCTTTATATGCGTTACATCGAAATATTGTAGTTCGAGTTTTTAAGCTTTTCGCAAGCCAATGATTCACGACTGTATTGAGTGCTCGATCACCGAGGATCCAGCTCATATGTTTTAAAAATAGAGCACTTTCTTACCGACGGAGTTAGCGACCATCAACGTTCTAGTTTAGTGGCGACAACGAAGATTTTCGGCTTCTCGTGGCACCGAATCAAACTCGACAGAAGACGAGTATCATCACGTCGATAAGGCGGAGGATCGTGGCTCTGCGAATTACCGACGGCCAATCGCGAAAGTCGAATTATCAACGCGCAGAAATAACGCGCAACTTATCATTGTTGCGCGCGTTTGAATAACAATTTCTACCGAAATAGAATACTCGATAAGAACTCGACGAAAAATCTAGTGTAGACCAAATACTTAAGGCAAATTGCGTTGTACCTCCGGGTTTATTTCGTCTACTTTACCTCAAATCACATGATTCGTCACAACAGCACAGATAAGCGAGACACTCGTAGTAAATCTTTGGAATAGAACGATTCCAGAGCTACTAGTTTCTCCGTGAATCAAAACGAATTTCTCTCAGCTCGCTGGTATGGACTTCATTGTCATCGAACCCAAACAGAAGACCCTTTCGTCACGGAAAGTGAAAACGAAAGCAGATTGGGTCGAACGACACAGTCCTAGTTGTCTACTTCGACGTTCCAGATTTCTCCGTTTCAATCACACTTTCATTTGATTTCACTTTCGATCTCGTAGGAACCGGGTAACCCACAGACCTTCGTCCGGAGGACTCTTTCACTTACCTCTCTCCCTTTGATCCTGGCCTCCGTCTCACTTTCGCGTTTGTTCACCATCTCCAAGGTCAAGAACGCTTTTACTTTCCTTTTACTTCCACTACACATTCAACTTCCAATCGCCCAGGTAACACATTTCTGCTGGTGTCACAACTTTCAGGTTTGGTTTACCAAAGAACAGCATCATTCTGAAACGATACCTCGAAACATTTGTTAAACGATCCACCCAGCATTTTTTTTCAACTGTCTCCATATTTTTTCACATATTCCCTCCTCCCTACTCGCATCGAAGTACATTTTGCCACTTGGACATGAGTTACAACAGATGAACATTCTCATTTCGCGGCAAACTTTTCTTCCCCTACGAATTTCATCTTCTGGAGATGGAAACCGTGTCGATTACTTTTGTTTCAGGACTGCACGTTCTCGAATATTCGATGAATGGCCTTGAAAAGCCTTGCACCGAATTATCCTGAATATCCGATCGGTTTCGAGTCTTCTGCAAGATCTGCTGGTGGTCCATACTTAATTTAACTACCAAACAGAGCAGATGTGTTAATGCGCAATGATATATATCGGAGGGCCAGATAATAGAGATAAAAATGTTTGGTTGATAAAAACAGCGAAGTAGGTATTAACGCAATGTGGCTTGGAGAACCCGGAATTACGCCCGCCACTAAAAAACATCTGTTCTTCGATTGTGCGAAGTTTTACTTCGTAATCGAGGAGCTTTTGTGGTCACGGAACATATTGAAAGGAGTTGGAAAGTTCCCCACCGAAAAAAAATCACTACGTTAGGTCATACTCGCTGGATATAATTGGACCTTTGGATTTTGCAGAGAGTTCTAGATGAACCCTGGAGCTCGCAATAATTCATCTCTCTGGTTTGTAACGGTTAATTACAGTAATTCGGAATTTAATTTGGGGGAAAATTCCATTCTGCGATTATTTGATGCGTCTCGGTGATAAGTGAAGAGACGTCATTGGGGTTAAGTGAACTTAGCATTGTTTTGTCATCGGAATTTCGAGGCAGAGAAATTGCGGATCCGTTGACGTACAACTTGAGATCAAACGTAGAAACGGATGTAAGTCTAATCAGAAAATAAATACGTGACAATTGTTTTCTACGACGTATGCGCCAACATATTCGCTGAACAGCTATGAAGAAAAATTCGTGTAGACGAACAGATTAGTTGATCAAGGCCCTATGACTCACAAGTGTAACAGCAATAAATATCTTAAACAACCGAAATTCAAAGAGCATGCGCTCCTCTTTGCGTGATACGAAATACCGCCCCTTAGAAAAAAAGGTATATAAGGTACACGCGACAGTTCAGAAGAGAACGAAACAAAAATGTGCTACGACTTTAGTCCTGGAATATAAGTATACTAATTGAGAAACGTGTGAAAAAGTGTTTTAATATGAGAGGTAAGATTGCAAAGATCTTCGACTCAAGAAACATCACATTTTATCATCCATGTCGTTTTTTGCAGTGAATTGTGTGCTCGTGTTAGCGGTACTGGTTTGTACCGCTATCGCTGCTCCTAGATGGGAGGAGGATTCGCCTCAATCACATTTGACTGACCAAAGAAACGAAAATATTCAAAGATTGAAACGAGATTTGGAGAGCCATGAACGGAGTGGAGTGAGTCTGGCTTCCAAACGTGATGTGGACGACGACGACGACGACGACGATGACCATAAACACGACACAGTTGAGGACACTAGAGAAAAAGACGATGACCATGATGAAGATAGAGATGATTCTGTGGAGAAAATAAAGCCCTTGTCCGTGGAATCAAAGGAAAGGGATCGAGACGTCAGTAAAGAAGTTGAATCTGTGGAAAGAGTGAAGTCTGTCGAATTCCATTCGGCTGAAACTCCAAAATCCAAGGAAAAAATCGATAGTCTGGAGCGAAATTCGGCAGAAGAACCAGACGAGCATCGCTCATGGGAGGATTTCTTCGAGAACAGAGCTTCAAAGTTATCTCCGGTGGAAAAAGATAGGATTGCCGCAAGGATTCGGTCTGAGGTGAACAGTGGGCTTCAAAGATATCGCGAACAAGCTGCCAAGTTCGACACTGCAGCAACATCTGCAGTAGCGAAAGAATCGAAGGTTCCATCGCAGTGGATTTCAAGTTGGGCTTGGAAACCAATACACAAACATGTTGCTAGTGGCACGCCAGGAACCATTTCTGGTTCAACTTTTTCGCTTTCTGGTGTGGACTCTGCTAGCCGTACGAAGTACGCAACGGTGCATCAGGTATTTGCTTCACCGAAGCACAGTACAACTGGTTTTGGTTCAGCTTCTATACCGAGCAGCATTGCCAGCACCAATGCCGATCCACGATCCTCGTATTCACCACCTCAAACCGAAATCATTGGCTCATCAGCCCGCGGCCAACTGCCTATCGAGGTATCGAATCAAGTGGCAGGCGCCCCGACGTTAGTGTCAGGACCAACCAGAGACATTAATATAAATACGGATGCATCGGTGATGGCTGCAGGACCATCAACATGGTTCAACGTTGGTGCTTCTCATCCTGGTTCAGTGTCCAACATAGCATCCAATCCAAAAGTCGGTGCTAGTACCTCGACATCGTTTGCAGCTCCAGCTGCTGGAATAAATATAAATACAAAAGCTGTTTCGTCAGCTGTTGGATCATCGCCTACCTTCAATGTTTATGAATCCCGACCTGCATCGGCAGCCGGCGTAGTATCCAGTCCAACTCTCGGCGCAAATGCCGGAACGTCAATTTTAGCGCCAGCTACTGAAATCAATGTTAACTCAGCCGCTGTGGCCTCTGTTGCTGGATCATCGCCAACCTTCAATGTTCATGCTTCGCGGCCTGCATCAGTAGGCGGCGTAGTATCCAGTCCAACTCTCAACGCAAATGCCGGAACGTCAATTTCAGCGCCAGCTACTGATATCAATGTTAACTCAGCCGCTGTGGCATCTGTTTCTGGATCATCGCCAACCTTCAATGTCCATGCTTCGCGCCCTGCATCAGCAGCCGGCGTGGTATCCGGTCCAATTCTCGGTACAAGTGCCTCGACGTCGTTTTCAGCGCCAGCTACTGAAATCAATGTTAACTCAGCCGCTGTGGCATCTGTTGCTGGATCATCGCCAACCTTCAATGTCCATGGTTCGCGGCCTGTCTCAGTAGCCGGCGTAGTATCCGGTCCAACTCTTGGTGGAAGTGCCTCGACGTCATTTTCAGCGCCAGCTGCTGGAATCAATGTCAATTCAAGCGCTGTGTCATCGATTTCTGAAGCATCGCCAACCTTCAGTCTCTATGCTCCTCAACCTGCATCAGTAGCCGGCGTAGTATCCGGTCCAATTCTCGGTACAAGTGCTTCGACGTCGTTTTCAGCTCCAGCTGCTGGAATCAATGTCAATTCAGGCGCTGTGTCATCTGTTTCTGGATCATCGCCAACCTTTAATGTCCATGCCTCCAGACCTTTATCAGTGGCTGGCGTAGGATCTAATCCAACTCTTGGTACAAGTGCGTCGACGTCGTTTTCAGCTCCGGCTGCAGGAATCAATGTCAATTCAGGCGCTGTGTCATCTGTTTCTGGATCATCGCCAACCTTCAATGTCCATGGTTCGCGGCCTGCCTCAGAAGCCGGCACAGTAGCCGGTCCAACTTTCGCTGGAAGTGCCTCGACATCATTTTCAGCTCCAGCTGTTGGAATCAATGTCAATTCTGGCGCTGTGTCATCTGTTTCTGGATCATCGCCAACCTTCAATGTCCATGCTTCGCGGCCTGCCTCCGAAGCCGGCGCAGTAGCCGGTCCAACTTTCGGTGGAAGTGCCTCGACGTCATTTTCAGCTCCAGCTGTTGGAATCAATGTCAATTCTGGCGCTGTGTCATCTGTTTCTGGATCATCGCCAACCTTCAATGTCCATGGTTCGCGGCCTGCCTCAGAAGCCGGCACAGTAGCCGGTCCAACTTTCGCTGGAAGTGCCTCGACGTCATTTTCAGCTCCAGCTGTTGGAATCAATGTCAATTCTGGCGCTGTGTCATCTGTTTCTGGATCATCGCCAACCTTCAATGTCCATGCTTCGCGGCCTGCCTCAGAAGCCGGCGCAGTAGCCGGTCCAACTTTCGGTGGAAGTGCCTCGACGTCATTTTCAGCTCCAGCTGTTGGAATCAATGTCAATTCTGGCGCTGTGTCATCGGTTTTTGAAGCATCGCCAACCTTCAGTCTCTATGCTCCCCGACCTGCATCAGTAGCCGGCGTAGTATCCGGTCCCACTCTCGGTGGAAGTGCTTCGACGTCGTTTTCCGCTCCAACCGCAGGAATCAACGTAAATTCAGGGGCTGCGTCAACTGTTTCTGGATCATCACCAACCTTCCACGTCCAGTCTTCGCGACCTGCATCAGTAGCCGGCGTAGTATCCGGTTCGACTCTCGGTGCAGGTACTTCGACGTCGTTTTCGGCGCCAACTATTGGAATCAATGTCAATTCTGGCGCTGTGTCATATGTGTCTGGATCATCGCCAACCCTCAATGTCCATGCTTCCCGACCTGCATCGGTGGCCGGCTTAGTGTCCGGTCCAACTCTCGGTGGAAGTGCCTCGACCTCAGTTTCGGCTCCGTCGACCGGAATCAACGTAAATACAGGTGCTGCATCATCGGTTGTTGCACCAGCACCAACGCTGAATGTAGATGGTCCTCCTGGTTCTCCGGTATCCAGCCTAGGACCCGACCCAACTATTCTTAGAGGTCACGCGACCCCAGTTTCAAGTGGAACCAACACGGCCAATGTAAATACAGATGCTGTTGCATCGAGTGATGGTTTATGGGGGATACCTTACGTTGAGATTTCGAACCCTGCATCGGTAACCACTGGAATATCAAGTCCAGAAGTGCAAGCTCAACCACGTCCGCCGCATGCTAGTTCAATCTCTCATAAACCAAATATACACTCTGGCTCAACTGAACCCAATACTGCTGTTCCTGTAGGATCACTCGTTTCAACTGGACAATTGAAACCCTCCTTTTCCAGTAAACCAGCTTTTGACTCGGGATCAGCCACCAAGGATACCGCCAACAAATTTCAAGCACCTGCAGTAATTGGTCAATCAATACCTTCAATCGTTACTGACAATGCTACCGATTCCGTCTCGGCCGTCGACGCCAATACCGTGTCATCAGGAACACTCGCAATAACTGGACAATCACAACCTTCAGTCGTTACTACACCTACTGTCCAATCTGGTCTAACCGACGGAGCGGCTGCTGTCAGCCAGGACAGTTCCGCCACGGTGTCAGGATCATCGGCTTCAGTTAACCAGCAAACGTCAGTTGGTGGACCAGCTACCGTTTCCGACACGACTGCCAATGGTATTTCTGTAGCATCAGAACCGTTAGTGATATCTGGACCATCAGCATCGTCAGCAGTGGTTGACCAAACCAGTATACCGGACATCGCTACCGCATCCACTTTGGTCGTAGCCGAATCATCCGCCGTGCCTGCACAACCTGATCTTTCAATCGGGGTCGCACCAACGACCATATCTGATCCCACTGCCGAAGCTACTGCTGTCGCATCAGGAACATCCACAGTATCAGATCCATCACGACCGCTGCATGTTGCTGGACCCAATAGTGGATCTGTCTCAGCGGTGGGTGGAACCTCTGTTACATCAGGATCGATTTCGCCATTAGAATCGTCCCAAGCTTCAGCAACTTCTGAGTTGACCGTCGCTGGTGGATCTAATGCAGTCACGTCAGAAGCATCTGTAACATCGGAACAATCGCAGCAATCGGTAGTCGCTGGATCAACCATTGGCTCCAGTTCGACCGCCGAAGCTGCACTTGTCTCACCAGAATCACTTGCTGTTCCCGGACAATCGCAGTCTTCGATAGTCGCTGAACCGACTATTGATTCAGCTTTAACTACTGGAACTACTGCTATCACATCAGAACCGTCTGTAGCGCCCGGAAACACAGAGACCTCCGCTGCTGTCGCACAACCTGTCATTCCGGACTTAACGTCTCAAGCTACTGCTGTTACATCAGAATCATCCGTTGTATCCAGCCAATCAGAAATTGCAGTGAGTAATGAGCCAGTTGTGGGATCTGGATCGACTTCCGTATCTACTGGTATCGCACTGGAATCATCTGCAGCATCTGCACAATCAGCACCATCAGTAGTTACTGCGACAACGATCAATTCCAGCCCAGCTACAGACGCTGTCGCTGCTGCATCAAGTTCACCCGCGAATTCGGAACAATCACAATCTTCGATTGTCGCAGCCTCAGCCGTCGATTCTAATTCGGCAGCTGGAGCCGATCCTGTTGCATCAGGAACATCCACGGTATCCGGACAATCAGGAACTTCAGTCACTAACGAGTCCGCTGTGCAATCCGAATTGACTTCTGGATCCACTGTTGTCGCGGCGGAATCATCTGCGGCGTCTGCACAATCAGCACCACCCGTAGCCACTGGAACCGCGATCACATCTAGCCAAACTACAGATCCTGCCACGGTTACATCAGGTTCACTCGCAGTTTCAGGACAATCGCAAGCTACAAATGCTGCAGCGGTCGATTCGGTTGCAACAGCTGGAGTTGGTGCCGTTGTATCTGGATCATCCACGACATCTGGACAATCAGGAACGTCAGTGACTAACGAGTCCGCTGTGCAATCCGAATTGACTTCTGGATCCACTGTTGTCGCGGCGGAATCATCTGCGGCGTCTGCACAATCAGCACCATCCGTAGCCACTGGAACAGCGATCACATCTAGCCAAACTACAGATTCTGCCGCTGTCGTGTCTGGTTCACTCGCAGTTTCAGGACAATCGCAAGCTACAAATGCTGCAGCAGTCAATTCGGTTTCAACAGTTGAAGTTGGTGCCGTTGTATCTGGATCATCCACGACATCCGGACAATCAGGAACTTCAGTCACTAGCGAGACAGCTGAGCAATCCGAATTGACTTCCGGATCTGCTGTTGTCGCAACAGAAATATCTGCGGTGTCTGCACAATCAGTACCATCAGTGGCAACTGGAACAACTATTAATTCCGGCCCAGCTACAGTGGCTGTCGCTATCACATCAGATGCACTGGCAATTTCAGGACAATCACAAACTACAACTACTGCAGCCGTCGATTCACCTTCAACAGCTGGGGCTGGTTCTATTGCATTCGGATCATCCACGACAGCCGGACAGTCAGAACCTTCAGTCACTAACGAGTCAGCTGTGCAATCCGAATTGACTTCCGGATCTACTGTTGTCGCTGTGGAATCATCTGCGGCGTCTGCACAATCAGTACCATCCATAGCAACTGGAACAGCAATCACTTCCAGCCAAACTACAGATTCTGCCACGGTTACATCAGGTTCACTCGCAATTTCAGGACAATCGCAAGCTACAAATGCTTCAGCCGTCGATTCGGTTTCAACAGCTGGAGTTGGTTCCGTTATATCTGGATCATCCACGACATCCGGACAATCGGAAACTTCAGTCACTAACGAGTCCGCTGTGCAATCCGAATTGACTTCAGGATCTGCTGTTGTCGCGGCCGAATCATCTGCGTCGTCTGCACAATCAGCACCATCGGTAGCAACTGGAACAGCGAGCACATCTAGCCAAATTACAGATTCTGCCACTGTCGCATCTGGCTCACTCGCAGTTTCAGAACAATCCCAAGCTACAACTGCCTCGGCCGTCGATTCGGTTTCAACAGCTGGAAATGGTTCCGTTATAACTGGATCAAGCACGACATCCGGGCAACCAGATACTTTAGATATTAAAGAACCAGCTGTGCAATCCGGATTGACTTCCGGATCTACTGTTGTCGCGGCCGAATCATCTGCGGCGTCTGCACAATCAGCACCGTCGGTAGCAACTGGAACAGCGATCACATCTAGCCAAACTACAGATTCTGCCGCTGTCGCATCTGGCTCACTCGCAGTTTCAGGACAATCCCAAGCAACAATTGCTTCAGCCGTCGATTCGGTTTCATCAGCTGGAGTTGGTTCCGTTGTATCTGGATCATCCACGACATCCGGACAATCAGGAACGTCAGTAACTAACGAGTCCGCTGTGCAATCCGAATTGACTTCTGGATCCACTGTTGTCGCGGCGGAATCATCTGCGGCGTCTGCACAATCAGCACCATCCGTAGCCACTGGAACAGCGATCACATCTAGCCAAACTACAGATTCTGCCGCTGTCGTGTCTGGTTCACTCGCAGTTTCAGGACAATCGCAAGCTACAAATGCTTCAGCCGTCGATTCGATTTCAACAGCTGAAGTTGGTGCCGTTGTATCTGGATCATCCACGACATCCGGACAATCAGGAACTTCAGTCACTAACGAGTCCGCTATGCAATCCGAATTGACTTCTGGATCTACTGTTGTCGCGGCCGAATCATCTGCTGCGTCTGCACAATCAGCACCATCCGTAGCCACTGGAACAGCGATCACATCTAGCCAAACTACAGATTCTGCCACGGTTACATCAGGTTCACTCGCAGTTTCAGGACAATCGCAAGCTACAAATGCTGCAGCAGTCGATTCGGTTTCAACAGCTGGAGTTGGTTCCGTTATAACTGGATCATCCACGACATCCGGACAATCAGGAACTTCAGTAACTAACGAGTCCGCTGTGCAATCCGAATTGACTTCTGGATCCACTGTTGTCGCGGCGGAATCATCTGCGGCGTCTGCACAATCAGCACCATCCGTAGCGACTGGAACAGCAATCATTTCCAGCCAAACTACAGATTCTGCGACGCTTACATCAGATTCGCTCGCAGTTTCAGGACAATCCCAAGCTACAACTGCTGCAGCCGTCGATTCGGTTTCAACAGCTGGAGCTGGTTCCGTTGTATCTGGATCATCCACGACATCCGGACAATCAGGAACGTCAGTAACTAACGAGTCCGCTGTGCAATCCGAATTGACTTCTGGATCCACTGTTGTCGCGGCGGAATCATCTGCGGCGTCTGCACAATCAGCACCATCCGTAGCCACTGGAACAGCGATCACATCTAGCCAAACTACAGATTCTGCCGCTGTCGTGTCTGGTTCACTCGCAGTTTCAGGACAATCGCAAGCTACAAATGCTTCAGCCGTCGATTCGATTTCAACAGCTGAAGTTGGTGCCGTTGTATCTGGATCATCCACGACATCCGGACAATCAGGAACTTCAGTCACTAACGAGTCCGCTGTGCAATCCGAATTGACTTCTGGATCTACTGTTGTCGCGGCCGAATCATCTGCGGCGTCTGCACAATCAGCACCATCCGTAGCCACTGGAACAGCGATCACATCTAGCCAAATTACAGATTCTGCCACGGTTACATCAGGTTCACTCGCAGTTTCAGGACAATCGCAAGCTACAAATGCTGCAGCGGTCGATTCGGTTTCAACAGCTGAAGTTGGTTCCGTTATAACTGGATCATCCACGACATCCGGACAATCAGGAACTTCAGTCACTAACGAGTCCGCTGTGCAATCCGAATTGACTTCTGGATCCACTGCTGCCGCGGCGGAATCATCTGCGGCGTCTGCACAATCAACACCATCCGTAGCCACTGGAACCGCGATCACATCTAGCCAAACTACAGATTCTGCCACGGTTACATCAGGTTCACTCGCAGTTTCAGGACAATCGCAAGCTACAAATGCTGCAGCAGTCGATTCGGTTTCAACAGCTGGAGTTGGTTCCGTTATAACTGGATTATCCACGACATCCGGACAATCAGGAACTTCAGTAACTAACGAGTCCGCTGTGCAATCCGAATTGACTTCTGGATCCACTGTTGTCGCGGCGGAATCATCTGCGGCGTCTGCACAATCAGCACCATCCGTAGCCACTGGAACAGCGATCACATCTAGCCAAACTACAGATTCTGCCGCTGTCGTGTCTGGTTCACTCGCAGTTTCAGGACAATCGCAAGCTACAAATGCTTCAGCCGTCGATTCGATTTCAACAGCTGAAGTTGGTGCCGTTGTATCTGGATCATCCACGACATCCGGACAATCAGGAACTTCAGTCACTAACGAGTCCGCTGTGCAATCCGAATTGACTTCTGGATCTACTGTTGTCGCGGCGGAATCATCTGCGGCGTCTGCACAATCAGCACCATCCGTAGCCACTGGAACTGCGATCACATCTAGCCAAACTACAGATTCTGCCACGGTTACATCAGGTTCACTCGCAGTTTCAGGACAATCGCAAGCTACAAATGCTGCAGCGGTCGATTCGGTTTCAACAGCTGGACTTGGTGCCGTTGTATCTGGATCATCCACGACATCCGGACAATCAGGAACTTCAGTCACTAACGAGTCAGCTGTCCAATCGGAATTAACTTCTGGATCAACTGCTGTCACGGGAGACTTATCTGCGGTGTCTACACAATTGACACCATCCGTAGCGACTGGAACAGCAATCATTTCCAGCCAAACTACAGATTCTGCGACGCTTACATCAGATTCGCTCGCAGTTTCAGGACAATCGCAAGCTACAACTGCTGCAGCCGTCGATTCGGTTTCAACAGCTGGAGCTGGTTCCGTTGTATCTGGATCATCCACGATATCCGGACTACCAGATACTTTAGACATTAAAAAACCAGCTGTGCAATCCGGATTGACTTCCGGATCTACGGTTGGCGCGGCGGAATTATCTGCGGCGTCTGCACAATCAGCATCATCCGTAGCAACTGAGACAGCTATCACATCTGGTCAAACTACAGATTCTGCCGCTGTTGCATCAGATTTACTTGCAGTTACAGGACAATCACAAAATACAACTACTGCAGCCGTCGATACAACTCCAACAGCTGGAGCTAGTTCCGTTGCATCCGGATCATCCACGACCTCCGGGCACTCAAAAACTTCAGTCAATCATGAGCCAGCTGTGCAATCTGGATCGACTTCCATATCTACTGCTGTCATAGCGGAATCGCCTGTGGCGTCTGCACAATCAGCACCATCCGTTGTTACAGCGACAACAATTAATTCAAGCCAAACTACACAGGCTGCTGCTCTTGCATCAGGTACATCCACCATTTCAGAAGAATCACAATCTCTAATTGTCGCTATCTCACCCATCGATTCTGCTTCAACAGCTGGAGCCGACTCCGTTGCATCCGGATCATCCACGGCATCTTCACCGGCTGCAAGCCTAACTGTCAATTCTGATCCAACAGTTGGAGTTACTGCTACTGCAGGAGGATCGTCTGCGGCATCCGAACAGTCAGAGTCCTCAATCGTTACCGAACTTCCCGTCAAAACTGGCTCTACGACCGAGACTCCTGTTGTTGCATCAGCATCACCCGTAATTTCCGGACAATCGGAATCTGCTATCGTTGCCAGTCCAGCCGTAGTCTCTGGTTCCGCAGCTGAAGCCAGTGCTGTCACATCAGGATCATCTGCAGTATCTACACAATCAGACCCCGCAGTCATTGCTGTTACAACCGTAGAGTCTGGAACAACTATTAAGACTACCGAGATTACCGCGGCCGAATCACCTCTCGTCTCTGGACAATCCAAATATCCAGTCGATTCAGTACCTACAGTAAAACCTAGCTCACCTACTGAGTCCACTACTGCCGCGATATCCGGACAATCAAATTCGCCGATTATTACCGAAACAACCGTTGAACCAGCTGGTTCTACAACTACCAAAGGTAGTGCGCTAGCATCGGAATCATCCACGGTATCTTCGCGACCGGCAGCTTCAGTCGTTACCGAATCTGCTGCACAATCTGGTTCAACTGCCAAAACTACTGCTGCCGTAACTGAATCTTCGGGGACTTCTGGACAAGTTGCATCTTCAGTCGTAGCTGAAGCATCGGTCTTTCCTGATACAGCTGCCGCTGCCACTGGTTCTGTTCCCGAATCCACTCCGGTTTCCGTAGAGTTTTCCATAACCCCTGCCTACGCTAACGAGCCTAATCCTGAAACACACTCCACACCAACCCCATCAGCACCAAACTCTAATATCCACGGGTTCAACTTAGTTACAAACCCCGTCGTCTCTGCAGCAGCGACTTCTACTGGCGCTTCCACGATACCTGATGGCGTTGCCCTAAACGACGCAAGCACGATCAGTTCCAGTTTGAGTGCAGCTTTAACTACAACTATTTCAAGTCTGCTCTCTTCTGAAATCACAACTACCAGCCCATCTGCAATCGTTGCTACAAACTCAACAAAGCCAGCTGTCAGCGATATATCAACCGTTGCTCCTGCAGCCGTAGATCCTAGCATCAATGCAATCGCATCCACATCGACTGCATCGAATCTCGTTTCTGACGTCACTGCCACCACACTCACTCCAGCCACCACGATCGAATCAGTGGTCGTTTCTACGGAATCCAACAGACACGGAAATTCGCGACCCGACCGCCAAGGCTTTCCTTTCCGCGGGAGACAGCCATTCAGGTCCCGCCGGACACTTTAATGATAATCATTCAGCATTGAACAGCGTCAAATAATTACTGTCTCCTGTTTTTTGCGCTGATATTATCTTAGTCATGTTTCAAGTGGCAAGTAATTAGAAAAGTGTAGACTTCGAAGAAATAGCACCCCTGCTCTTTTGTTATATCTTCATAAGTGCACACTTTGTCAACAAATTGCATTCGATTATCGGTTATCGTCCTAGCAGTACTTTTGTCCTGCTACGTATACGATTCAAATGTAGTTAAATTGATATACGCAGTAAATGCGCTGCCACCTATATCTCCAATTAAAATTAGGCATAAGATAGTATCTCGCATGTGTCTTCTTTCTGTCGAGTACTAAAGTCAAGTATAATTAAACTTTTTCCTTGTAGTCGCAATTCATTTGTTTTCTTCTCAAGTTTATTTCCGCCTTCATGTACTCCTCGTAAAACGTTAGACATTTTTTATACGAAACCGTGATAACTTCACTGGCGGGGAACCGAGTTACGCTAAGATTTTTATTATACGAATAATTTGTGTAGGATTCGGAGTGAATGAAGTAAATAATTTACCGCACAAGAAAGAATTGATGCATCTACACTTACAAGAGGAAATCACTTGAAAATCTTTGCACGATTTTCTCCGAACGAAATACAACGGTGATTTCTCACTATTCTGCTCAAATATTATCAATGATATCCACTTGTCATGTCTCGCTGAGTTTATACCTGGCATACGGAAATGACGGATGACATATCTCGAGAGCGTCCTCTAGACAGGTGTTTAGATTTGATTCGATGTTTGAGGGAAAATAACAGGTAAAAAGTATAGAAATAAGCAATATCAATCGTATGATGAATTTAATACTAGATAAGAATCGACCTGACCGGATATCAACTTGGCTCATGCACTTGTATACCATTTGATGACTCTTCCACGGTTGATAAGAATCTGTCTCAATTTTCCAACTGTGGCTCACCAATATTTCAAGATTAGGTAATTCAGTATCTATATAAGGAGAACAATCGATAGAAAACAGGCGATTTTATAAACGTAACCACCGCCGAACAAATACTTCTCAGACAGCGCAGACACGATGAAAGGTGAGTTTGGGCGAAAAACCGGTGCATTCATAGTTCAACGTTGGCGAAAATGCAGCAACGAATTTCTCCGTTTCATTGAAATTTCTTAAAATTATTGTGTTTCATCTTGCTTTGACGTGAGTTTGCCTTGTGTTTCCAAGTTCTACGGCTACTGGCGGTGCTATTTCTTGCTGCGACTTGTGTCTCCAGTCGCGGAATCACGAGCAACAAGCAAAATGATAACCATGGCCAACATCACCAAGATTCCAATATTCACGACTATCATGCGCATCATGGGTCCGACAAAAAAATCGGCCACAGACCACCAGTATACAGACCAACCCCGAATTCTACTACGCAGAGTTGGGATTCGACAGATGAATATGAGACCACTCAGACATCAACCGATGAGCACGCATCAGTAACGGAAACTCAGTCAACAGTTTTGGGTGCATCGCCAGAAGCCGTAAGCTCTGTCGTTACTGAAGCTGCGTCTGTGGATTCGGCAACTTCTCTTGTCAACGATGCCGCGCCGGTGGATACTGTGAATTTGATTGCGAACGAAACACCATCATCCGAAAATGAGAAGTTGAGGACGCATGGATCTAAACAATGACTTCAGTCGCAGAAGCTGAACCAGCAATGGAAAATCGATTTATCGCAAACGAAGCCGTAGTCTTTACCCAATGACCTTGAATAATGGAATATCCATGATATATTTATTCCTCCGATGATATAAAATGATACGAACTAAATACAACGAGTGAATAGAGTAAGAAAACTTAATAACATTGTCATTATACGTATTTTATTATCGTAATCACTGATTGTTAGTCATTCATGCCAACAGATGAACGTCTGTAGATACATTCGTGGATTTATCAACTACCACGTATATTTGTCTTGTGATCTCTGAATTCGTACATCTTATCGCATGTTGTTTTAAGACCAATATGATAAGATTGTTTTTCGAAAAATTTTGCCAAAATAAATGCTTTTTACAATCTAATATCATTCGTCTGATTCAATACGTTGACTTATATTTGAAGTATGTACATAACGTTGATAAAACTTCCTATAATCCGTACAACCATTTAGCTACCGTACTGGCTAATATTATACATACACTGTCGGCTATCGCTGAATGTGTTTGCGGTTGTTTTTTTCCGTAGAGATCATTTATAGAGCTCGTCAAGCGCCGTTGTATGATATTGACTCAAAGTATCCAAATAGCCTCTTATCCTGCGTCTGTTTCGTCTCTCGGTAGTCGCATTCTCAACTGGTGTGTAAACGTAAGATCGTCCTGAAAAAGAGAAACTATTGAAGAAGACATAACAGATATAGACGAATATGTGGAGACTATTTGTCGTTGGACTAGCCACGCTGCTATCATCTGAAGCCATGTTAACAACAGAAACAGTGAGTAGATGATTTGATAGTTATCTCTACCATATCTTTACGATACCAACGTGCTTGTTATTGCTCTCTGAACAAAATATAAACATACAATTCATAAAATTTCACATAACATGGAATTTTTTCACAGTCGTTTGTTTTATCGAGGCGTTCGGAGTGCAGTTCAATAATGATTATGAAATCAAAGTTCAGCAATAATATTGTTATTCTGTGGATAAAAAACGTATCGAAGTGTTCTTTGGATTTGTTATCGCGTTATTTGAATCGTGGTGGAATGTGTCTTTAGTACCGATAGTTTTACGTAATGAATCACAATGTGTCTTTCCTGCTGTAAGATGATATTACTGGATTAAAAAATTCATTATGTTCCAGAAAAATCAATCGAATCGCAGTTTTGTTGTGGACTATGAATCAAATCAGTTTCTCCTGAATGGAAAACCTTTCCGCTACGTATCTGGTAGTTTCCATTACTTTCGAGCACCCAGAGCTTACTGGAGAGACAGGCTGAGGAAGCTAAGAGCCGCTGGATTAAACGCAGTTTCAACGTACAGGAACTTCTTACTTGTTAAGTACGGGTGATTACGGTTATTGTTCTTCATTTTCTACGACTTTCAGGTACGTAGAATGGAGTCTGCACGAACCAGAACCAGGGATTTGGAATTGGTCGGGAGAAGCAGATTTGGAACACTTTTTAACTCTTGCCCAAGAGGAAGACCTTCTGGTTTTGATGCGCCCTGGACCATTCATCTGCGCCGAAAGAGATTTTGTAATTAGTTCGAGGTATCAATGATCAATATTTGTAGAAATTGCATTGTACTGCATTCTTTTTCAGGGCGGTTTCCCATTTTGGCTGCTGAACTTATCACCTGAGGTTAAACTACGAACTAATGATGTCGGTACGTTTGCAGTTGTGACTCTATTCACCCGAAAGTGAAGAACTGATCGCGCAGTATCAATGTTTATTTCACCAGATTACATGAGGAGAGTAGAAATGTATATGAACAATCTGTTCTCGAGAATTCAGGGGTATCTCTGGGGTAACGGCGGCCCGATAATCATGGTTCAGGTAATGTTTGAAATTTAAACCTACATGCATCAGAAAGTAGTCCCTTTTCCAAGTTACCATCGCTGCTCTGGTATCAGAGTGATAAATATAAACGTAAGTTTATAAACGGGCATCCATTCTACAGATCGAAAACGAATATGGTAGCTTCGAGGCGTGTGATAGAAATTACACAACGCGTCTTTACAATCTGATGCATGATCAGGTGGGAAGTAATGCTCTACTCTACACGACTGATGGTGCTCGAAACTGGGAAATCGAGTGTGGTAGAATACCAGGTGCCTACACCACTATAGATTTTGGTGTTGCTTGGAACGTGACGAGTGCATTCGCAACGATGCGTCAATTTCAATCTAAAGTACGAGTTTGTTCTTTCCAGAATTGTCCTCAAATAGTTGATCCCGAACATCGAATGAAACGTATTTTAAATCGTGTTATTTCTGAAAGATCATGAATTCAGGTCAAACTTTAGGGTCCACTGGTGAATTCGGAATTTTATCCTGGTTGGTTGACGCACTGGGGTGAGCCGTTCCAGTCGGTACCAACTGAACTCGTGACGAGCAAGTTAGATGAGATGCTGTCAATGGGTGCATCCGTGAATTTTTACATGTTCTATGGCGGGACCAATTTCGGATTTACTTCTGGTATTTTTAATAATTTTACTTATTTTCAAGTGACTACGAGCAACACGTGATACATCTACTTTATTTACAGGGGCCGACTTGGACACGTTCAGTCCACAGTTGACTTCGTACGATTATGACGCACCTTTGACAGAAGCGGGAGATCCGACAGAGAAATATTTTGCAATAAGAGACATTATTGCCAAGGTAATTACTTCCAGTCATTACGAATAATCGGATTTGAGTAATCAAGAAATATAAATTTTCACAGTATTTACCGATGCCAAATATATCATTACCGGTGCCATCGCCAAAAGGCGACTATGGTGTGGTAACAATGGAACCAGTTCTGAAATTATTTCATCCAACAGCTAAAACTTTATTTGGCATAAAGAGAGTCGTACAAAATGATTTACCAACGTTTGAATCGTTTGGTGTTCCAATCGCCTTAGCACTCTACGAAACAAATCTGCCTCGGCGGGTCAGCCATGACCCTAACGTACTCTGTATAGAACGGATCCATGACAGAGCATTAGTGTATATTGACGGAACTTTAGCTGGTACTTTGAGTCGATCGGAAAACATAAATACTATGGTTGTACAAGATCAGTACGCGGAACGGTTGAGCATTATGGTTGAAAACCAAGGTCACATCAACGATGGAAACAGTATTTACGACCCAAAAGTACACTTTCGAAGTATGAATTGTCGAAGGATAAGAGGATCGTATGATGCGGAGTGTTAATTCTCATGAAATTCGACAGGGTATCATAAATGTCACGATGAGCGACCAAATTTTGACTCATTGGAACCTGACAGCCTTTCGCCTAGACGATATTACTGGTTTACCTAATCTTCCGACCAATGCCATCGGCGAACGTCTGACTGATAGTCCACTTTTTGTTCGAGGTAAATTCACAGTGAATGAAGAACCCTTAGATACGTTTCTGGACACATCGGGCTGGGGCAAAGGAGTAGCCTTCGTAAATGGTCATAACCTTGGAAGGTACTGGCCTGCAAATGGACCACAGCTGACGCTCTACGTGCCGGCAACATTTCTGCGATTCGGAGAAAATGAACTGGTCATTATAGAACTCGAATATATATCTAAGTCGTGGAATCTGACATTTCAAACAACCCCGAACATGTCTGGTCAACCGCAGAGTTGATCAGAATTATACTTTTATGCTGTATAATCGGCGTCGTTGTATTTCCCAGTTAAAGTGAAGTTTGATGACAATTTTGATGCGATAGCAATTCACGCAGCTGCACAATGAGATGAATATAAGATGTTCAAAATCTTTCATCAATCAAAATCTTTGTTTCACACATCTGCGTATTAACTTGTTATTGCGACAGAAAACTTGACACGTACCAAACCTTTACATAAAATTATTCGAGACATATTAAATATCTTGTACATTTTTCATTTAGCAGCATACGTTCGTAATGTAGACAAACTGACTCCGTTAAACTCGTACCTCTATTGTACAAAACATTTCTTATTACCGCAACTACAACGAAGATGACTCAGATGAAAATTCAATCATTCGTTGCCGCTGCAAACACGCCAGAACCAGTTTTCTCCCAACAATAAATGTTCCTTCAGCTTCAGCAGACTCAGACGAGTTAAATCGAGTGCCGTTGATCGTACTTTGTTTAAAATATCACGAATGAAATAGTGAAAGATTATCGACTACCCACAAAAATTAAATGATAGGAAAACCAGAAAATGCTCGTACGAAAAATTCAGTTCTGGGAGAACTTTAAGAGCTATGAATCCATGTGAAAGAAGAGGTTAATTAAATAAGGAGTAAGTCCTTGTTTAATGAAATAAAAACTGGTTTTGCGTCGACAATGATCTGCTGTTTGCAACAGCCTTATACGAAAATTCAACTGTTTTCTGGCGTAGTCTCAAGAGCTAGACAGGCATACGAAAGGAAAATAATACCGTTCACTGTCATTCGATAATTCGGCAACCCGAGACTCCGTAGGGGTAAGAATTGGGAGCCCCAAGTAAGCGCCTCGTTCATAATGCGCCTGTATACGTGACTGACTCGGTATATCAAACTTATCCGTTATGCTGCGCGAGTCCCATCCACCGGTTGTTTTTGCTCTTTTGTATGGTAGTCGCATACTTGCTTGTCGCGGAGCGACAAACCGCGTGTGAAGTCACATCTGAGAGCAAGAGTAAAGCAAAAGAAGCGATATACTGGACAATGTGGAAGTTACTACTCATCGGATTGGCTTCGTTCGCGTCGTGCGATGACATTCTGACGGTAGAGGCAGTGAGTATATATTTTTAATAATAGCGCTCCTTATCTTTACGACATATTATCCGCGTGCGTGTACAGCGTTGCGTTGCTATTCGCTACAACGACTTCCTCCACTGCTAAAAGTTGAAAAGTAATCTTAATTTGAAAAACAACTCAATGACGTTGATTTTATTTTCCGTTGTTCGTTTTATTAAACCGATGAGCACAGACTTTTGGTATATTTTGCAAGCGTCATGGTCATATCGCGTTGCTCGCGAAAAAACGAGTACGCCGCATGCGCAAAGACTTTAGCAACGGTTTAGGAATATTTGTGCAATTTTTCATACCTACAATTTTGATTATTTGGATGAGACTTTGTAATGTTTTTGAGAGTGTCAGAAAGAAGGGCAATGATTTGGATCTTTGGACTTTGGTCCAGATTCAAATTCTTGGTAGATATTTGTAAAACTAGGTGCCACTTCGTTTAAAAACTCCAATCAACTCCAACTTCCAGGTCGTTCCTAAATAAAGTTTTACACGTTGTTAACGATCACGTATATTTAGCTTTATTGTATCACGTCATCACGGATATTCCAAGAATGAGCTCTGGAATACATTGCGTGGCACTTTGTTGTGGTTTGTCACTAATTATTTTCAAACTTTTCCACTCAAATGTCTTCCACTCGATTCAGTCCAGCATTTTTTCATCAAAAAATTCAATAAAACTCGCGTAGCGTGATTTAATTATGACAGTAATGGATTGGCGTATTAAGAAAAACTCATTTCGATCGTTTAAGGTGGCCTTTACATGTATTCTGTCGAATGTGAAAAGATTACACGTACACGATTGTACTTTTGGTTTTACTGTTTAATTTCAACCGCAATGTCAAAGTTCAAAGATATTTGGCTTATCAGATAGAATGTACAACTTGCGAGATATGCTCGTATCGAAATGGTCATGTTTTCCGAAAAGAAGTATTTACTCCAACATTAAATAAATCGTGATATTCGTACATGTTCGAAATAATGAATTGTATTCTACGATTTCAGCAAATTAATCCGGTGCGCAGTTTTGTGGTCGATTATGAAGAGGATCAATTTTTACTGGACGGCAAACCTTTTCAATACGTATCCGGTAGTTTTCATTACTTCCGGACACCCAGAGCTTTCTGGAGGGACAGGCTGAGGAAGTTAAGGGCTGCCGGTTTAAACGCAGTTTCAACGTAATGAAATTCATCACCTGCCGTGAATTTCCGTTATCTTCGTTACCGACTGTTAACTTGTGTTGCTTTTAGTTACGTAGAATGGAGTTTGCACGAACCAGAACCGGGGTTTTGGAGGTGGTCGGGAGAAGCGGATTTGGAACACTTCTTAACTCTTGCCCAAGAAGAAGATCTCGTGGTTTTATTGCGCCCTGGTCCATATATCTGCGGCGAAAGAGACTTTGTAATTACATAGTTGTACGACCGATGAATCATCCCAAAAAGTTAATTCGTGCATCTCTTTCCAGGGCGGTTTCCCGTTCTGGCTTCTGAACATATCACCCGACATACGACTACGAACTAACGATATAAGTATGTTTGCGTACAACTAGCAATTTTTAGTTCCAGTGAAAATTGAATAATTTCCTAGTATCTTATATTTTTCAGATTATATGAACCGAGTTGCCATGTATATAAGTAATCTATTCCCAAGAATCGAACCATTTCTCTGGGGTAACGGTGGTCCGATAATTATGGTTCAGGTAATATTTGAAGTAATTACATTTACTCGTAAACCGGAACAGATACCATCAAGTATAGTGTACCGTTGCTCGACTTAAAAATTTCACCAGCCAACAATTTACGCATCGAACCATCATATCCTGCAGGATTTGATGTTATCGGAAATATAAAGCAGCAATTAACGAAGCGTTACGCATATGAATTGATACAACGCGAGATTTAGCCTCTCATATCAGGTTCCACGTACACAACGTTGAATAGAACTCCACCATTTTAATAGACGAATTTTATCATTTGAAATACCTTTTAAATTATTTTCTTACAATTATAATTTTAGTTTCCTGAGCAATAGCCCTAAAAATTTGAATGGTGAAAGTTTCTCACAATTTAAAAAAATTAAAGTTTTTCGTCCTAAGTGCAGCATTGTCTCGATATATGATCGTGTTCTGGATTCCCGATTGGAAAATAATGCCATAGAAAGATTACGAGATTTACAGATGTTTTCTTCTATTTCTCGGAAAATTACAATTTTATCAATAATATGAACAACATGATTATAATTGCTTCACATCTGATTGTGGAATCATGTATTCGCGTATTCTTTCGACAGATTGAAAATGAATACGGAAGTTTCGCAGCATGCGACAGAAGTTACAAAACACATCTTTACAATCTCATGCATCGACATGTACAAGATAAGGCTCTTCTTTATACAACTGATGGTAACCAATACAATATGCTGCGCTGTGGTACGATTCCCGGTGCCTTTGGTACCGTGGATTTCGGAGTCTCCGTGAACGTGACAAAAGCATTCGCTACGTTACGGCAATTTCAAGCAAAAGTACGAATTTATTTATTAAATAACCTTCGATTATGCTGACTCGACATAACGCAACTTGCATGTATTACAAACGAGTCGGATTAAAACGTGGAGTTTGTGACATTTTGAAAAATTTTAGGGTCCACTGGTGAACTCAGAATTTTATCCTGGCTGGTTGACGCACTGGGGAGAACGATTTCAATCGGTACAGACCCGACTTGTGACAAAAACGTTAGACGAGATGTTAGCAATGGGTGCATCCGTTAATTTCTACATGTTTTATGGCGGAACCAATTTCGGATTTACGTCTGGTAATTCGATAAATTACGATTCATCGGCTCGCCTTTGGTATTTATTCATATTTCCTACTCATTTTAGGTGCAAACAGTCCATTCAGTCCACAATTAACTTCGTATGATTACGACGCACCTTTGACGGAAGCGGGAGATCCGACAGAGAAATATTTTGCAATAAGAGACGTTATTGGCAAGGTAATTATTTTTAGTCATCGCGAATAATCGGATTTGAGTGATCAAGAAATCTAAATTTTTACAGTATTTGCCGATGCCAAATATATCGTTACCGGTGCCATCGCCAAAAGGCGACTATGGTGTGGTAACAATGGAACCAGTTCTGAAATTATTTCATCCAACGGCTAAAACTTTATTTGGCATAAAGAGAGTCGTACAAAATGATTTACCAACGTTTGAATCGTTCGGTGTTCCAATTGCTTTAGCTCTCTATGAAACAAATTTGCCACGGAAGGCCAACTCGGACCCTAATATACTCCGTATAGGATGGGTGCATGACAGAGCATTAGTTTATGTGGATGGAAGTTTAGCTGGCACTATGAGCAGATCGAAGAATATTAATAATATTGTTATTCAAAATCCGTATGCAAGACGGTTGACCATCTTAGTTGAGAACCAAGGCCACATTAATTATGGAAGCGAAATTCATGACTTCAAGGTACAATTCGAAAACAAAGAACAGCAAATTGCATGATTGGGTGTTGAATAAATTATTGACTATACGTGCATAATCTTATTCACTGTGTCTATGACATTTTTGTAGGGTATCAAAAATGTGACCTTCAACGATCACGCTTTGTCAAATTGGAACATGACGGGTTTTCGCCTCGATGACATTACTCCGTTACTTGCTTTTTCGATTACAACGAGGGACGAAGTACTTATAGATAGTCCAGTATTTCTTCGAGGTAAATTCGTTATCACTGGAGAACCTCTGGATACATTTTTGGATACTACGGGCTGGGGCAAAGGTATAGCGTATGTGAATGGCCATAATATCGGGAGATATTGGCCAGCAAGTGGGCCACAAATGACGCTCTACGTTCCAAGAACGTTTCTGCGAGCTGGTGAAAATGAATTGGTCGTGTTGGAACTTGAGTTTCTACCTGTAACTAGAAATCTCAAATTCCAGATGACTCCAAATATGTCGGGTCAAACTTCATAAAATGAAACAATATATGAGCACTACAATTTTATAAAATGATAAACAAGTCTATTTTTAAACAAATTTCACAATTCTTCAAATTCATTAATGGATATCTTTCTCATAAACACAAATTCTCTATGCTTGTTGAACAAGATTTATAATGTTGTGCAACGAAGTATTCTATAAGGCGATAGAATTCGTTTTAGTGGTAACTATTCGATGCTACACATACATGTCTATCTTCTCCCAAAATCTTATTGGAGGAGGTAACGTGTGAGAGGGGTGAAAAATACATCGTTACATTGAATTATATAAAGTAGACCCATTCGGGGTAACTGTGCACAGCAGGTAAGTGTGCACATCCTCTTCATCTCCAAAGGGGGAGTGAAGAGGTCATATGACATGCGCAAACAATTTCGACGTGTATTACTGGGGAATTAGTTTACGCCAGGGAAAGCGTATAATCCGTTTCTTCATTTCTTAATATAACTGGAATCAGGTGCTGCGAAAATAACTTTTGCCATCATGGCAATGATTGTCACCCCGTACTGCAGATAGCCACAACGGTAATCGATTTTTTTCTGTGTCAGTAATTCACTAAGGTTTATTGTCCAACATAACTTTTGAGGTGATGTTTGCTCGCGGTAAAGTTATATACTTATTTATAAGACAAATTTGCCTGGGGTAAGTGAGCGCACGCGCACATCTTCCATGAAGTAGGGATGACTTTGTGAATAATTTTTTTTGTTTGATCACTACCAAGATGATTCCTCGTAAAATTCCTACTGATCAACTATTATATTATATTTTATTTTGAGTTAATTTTCATGCAACTGATTTCGATATGATTCTATTTAAATAAGTCAATCTCTCATTGACTATTAATCTGGTCTCCTACGTGACTTTGTCTAATCATTTCAGATTATCAAAGAAATAAATCGTTAGTAAAAAAGATTTATGAGATTGCGATACACATCTACACATCTACAAAGTTTGAACGAAATCTCTCTTTTTTTTCTGTTTTTGGACAGAATTCATTCAAAATGTATACGTTTACTGTCTCTTCAATATTACTTTCAGTACATAAACTCACCACTAGATGACAGCAAAGCATGACATTTCCTGCAGGCAAAGTTACAGCACGGCAGATATATTAACCTGTTATGTTGTCAGAATATCGTGTTCTATTAAAATCAATACTTTATTGATGAATTTTTGAAGATGCGAACCGTGACATCTTATCAGGCAAATAATCTCAACCCCTGTTCCTTCAATTCATATATGGATCCTAGTAAATGACCCGCGAATTGTTAACTAGCAATCATCCACTCAAATATCATTATTAAACAATCATACACAAGTTTACCGAGTACTGCTGCCAATATCCTGAAACTCCGAACCTGATCAGGAACAATGATTGATGAATCCGTGGAGAGGTGACTGGAATCCGGCATTCTACAATCTGCCAACACCTCCAATCCTTGGACTGCTAGGCCAACGGTAATCTGCCGGAAAATAGAAGAAACTACCCTTGAAATTACCTCTCTTCTATCTGCCTGTCTTCGTGAAGGCAATAAACAGACTACCGGCAATTGAAAGAACGGATATATAGCACGTCTCCTATATATATAGGTATATAGAGCGTCCGCCACCGAGCACTAATAACAAGTATTTACAAAGAACTGAGCAGCCTTATTTCATCACATTGGCTCAAAATAAATAATGGTAGAAGAACTCATGATCAAACCCATTTACTAATCAAATCCAAAGTCCATTTACTATTGCTCTATTGCTAACCCCGCTCCACACCAAATAGTACCTAGTGAAAAATCAGCTGTATTCTACATCTATGTAGGAACAGAATATATCCATACGTGATCCATACTCTTTGAGTGTGTTTGTTTAGTGCGTTTAGATGCTGTCAGTGCTCATAAACGCATTCTGCATAAAACCATGATTTAACTATTATTTATAGTTGTAGTTATAGTTATAGTTAGATTTAATTAATAATTAAATCATAGATAAGACTAACTTCACTGAACCAAGTTCCACCTGTGCTCCCAGAAACAGCACGGACCGTGCACCACTACAATGGAGCAGCGGCATGTCGGTGTGGCGCAGAGCGTTCGACTCGCCTCGGAATGTTTCGGAAGACCGAACGAACTCAAAGCGTCGCTGCACGCTCCGTCCCGTTTCTGGCAGTACAAAGTTCCACTGGTATGCACTGTTAGCATCACAACCACGGTTTTACGAAGCATTGAATACGTATTTAAGATCGTGATCACAACGCTGCAATTATACAAGGAGTAGCTTATCCTAATGTGACGCGTCTTTCATTTTCAAAGTTTCAAACTTCAGCGTGGTCACATAGAGTTGGTATTTTTTCATGTGATTTTGTTGGTTAGAGATACTCTGTTTTCAGAGATACTTTTAAAGTTAAATTTCCGGCCGTCAGGTAGTTTATCATATCTAAAACAAAAGCGGGTTGTAATAAAGCACCCACACTTTGAATTTAGACTCATTCGTCTAAAACACCAAAAATATTAGCGTTTTGCAATTCGCCGCAGTCGAGTACCTAAAATTTAAATTTTACAGGAGTATTTTCGAATTGATTCTATACTTGTTTCTGCACTAAATGACAAAAAATCGTCAAGAATGTGCAAAAAAATGTACTAGTGAAGAGTTAAGTTCGAATGTTAATAGAATGTTTTCAAATATTTGTTTCCTGAAATCTGAACAATTTCCTGAAAAAATTTGTAGAGTGAGTTCATAGATATTGTCTATGAATGTCAGACATTGTTTATGGTTGTTAGTTACCATTTTTGGTGGAACGATGATTCCCAATTTCAACAGATATTTGAGCCAAGAAAAATAACTGAAGTTTTGTGGTCGAAATCCAATTCAAGACAATACTTTCAAAGTATAGGTCTTGTGCTGGCAAACCCCTATTTTCGGACCGTAGGCTGATGCTTTTTCACTGAAATATATAATGTCAAACCTAGTCATTCTGCAAGTAAAACACAGGTGTTCCTTTATCTTTTGTGTGAAGAATACTTAGTAGGCATGCATTACAAAGCTCATGACATTTTTTGAACTAATTTGGCATTTATTGTTGCTAGATTTGTAACATGAGGCATTTCCGTTCACGTACCTATTCACGTTCACCTGAACACAGGCACAGAAGACGCCGAGCATCTAATCATTCTCATAAGTGAGTTTCACATAGTTCTAAACATAAAGCATAAATGTGAAAATTCTATTAAATAACAAAGCGTTTTTTAAAATAATTATACTCATGTATACAAATATTTTCTAGATTGTCTGTAGATGATCCCATTCCTGAAGCCTATGAAAATATATTAGAGAAAGACTCTGACTTAAAAAAAATGCTTGTCAGCATACCTGTAGATGATATATCTGAACGAGAATATAATTGGAGGGGTAATCTACATGATCAATTACTTTCTAATCTTTATATTATTTTACTCATTGTTTCTCTATAAGAATAATACATTCCTTTTAAGGCACTAATAGTTCCTATACCTGTTACTCCTGAATCCGTTCATCTTTTTTATGGATCACTAGTCATAAACTTCTCGCTCAAGGTCTTGAACAACATTCACAACTGCATGTTTTTTTTATTCGTCTTTCTCTTTTCCCTTTTCACTTGTAGGAACATTTTGCTTCCTGCTAGACACTAAAGACTCCTGTGGAAATGTTAATAACATTTTCATATACTACCTTTAAAAAAAAACTACTTTTATTTTGTATAGTATAACATGCTTGAGTTGTAAAGAGGGGCATAAACAGTAGATCTTGTTGAAGCAATGCACTCTTTCATTCAACATTTTACATACCAACTTTAAAAAATCAACAACAATGTTGAATATAAAGTTTTGTCATTCTACATGATACTCCATCATATTCTATAAAAAAAGAGTAAAGTTGTATTAGCGTGGAACCATTATATCCTCTGTACTTTCCAAGTACATCATGTCATGCACGCTACGGTACTAATCTTTCCAGTTTAACTTATGTCTATACTTCAGAATTAAAAATAATACATTTATGTTTTATTATGTTAGGTGAACCAACGGAGTTATTATGCACACGACGAGAATTCGAAAAATTTCAAACCTGTACTAGCCGAATGAAAAAGCCAGAACGATCAGTACACTCTCCTCGTCGTCGTTCCAGGTTAATAAATTTTTCTATTCTGTGCAGGTGTTTGATTTCTAATTGTAAAATTTTGAACAGTTGAAGAAATTAAACGATTATTCAGAATGTATCATATACATTATTACGTTAAAAATGAGCCTTCTATTCAACATGAGATTAATTTCAGATCAAGTCCAGCAAAGTATTCCAGCAGTCGCCGTGAGACCACTGCTTCAAACAATCGCAGGTAATGTTTACATTCCAATGTCCCCAAATCTATTCTTCCTAAAAACATGTAAGATTATGAAATTCGCCAATTCGTGATATTTTTAAACCTGATTGCAATTCTTTAATTTTTTTGCCATATAGAATCATGATACAAATATGGGATTGGCTATTGAATAGTAATCCAACTCTATTATTCGCCTGTCTTTTCAAATTACAACTTTGCCTGTAAGAAAATAGTTAAACCATATGGAAGTGGTAGTGAAAATCTGAGCATATCAGAAACTTTCAGACAATCTAGCCAGAAAAGAAGATCCACAGATCGTCACGATTACAAAAATCGATCGCCACATGGTCACAAGAAAAAAGATAGGCGAGTGGAAATCAGGTCTTCATCCAGGGAAATTACTCGTAGGGATACTCAACAGTTAGTACATGTTTTGCAGTTCTTAAATAAATCTAATCTTATAAAATAAATCATTCTTCAACTGCCTCGTGTGATACATATCGGTCTCTCCATGATAATTTAAGTTTTGAGAAGTAAATTATTTTCTTTACTTATTCAGAATATAAATGATAAAACTTTTACACTTTATTCCGAGCGATAGTTAAATATCTGCTACGTTGTATTATAATGATCCAAATTAATTTAGAAAAATCAATTTAATTTAGAAGGTCTCTTACTTTTTTTCATATCTGGTCTTATAGAGATAGCAGTCACCCAAGAAGAACTAGAGAGCAACGTGATGCCAATACAAATACTTCGTGAATATAACGCGGCCTTCCTTTTATTCGTATATCAGACAGACTGAATTTTGTTTTTGTCAAATTCACTGCAGGACTTAGTATGTATTATTTATGAACGTATTCGAAATGTTAACGTGACGTATTACAATCTGAAACAGGGAAATTCAGGCTAATGCAACAAGTTCTGAAAACCAATGGATTGACACTCAAGGGATAGTCCACCATTCCATAACTTTGCAACGCCAAGGAGCTGTAATTTTGGTATATGTTTTTGTAATAACTTAATACATTCAGCAAAGAATTTGCACTGCTCAAAAAATTATCAATAACATCGACTCCAATTTTGATCTTATTAATAATTTTTTTGTATTTTAGGATGGTCCAAGATTTGGATTTCCGGTTGATTACATGTATCCAATAAGACCACATCCATTGCCATACTTGCGTCCACGATTTCTTCCTCCAGGTATAGGGATGAACCCAAGGTTTGGTGCGCGTAAGTAAATTTTATATTACAATTCACTACCAATGATGGTTGCATTAATATTTATGATTTTCGGATAAAATGATGAAAACATCTAATATATTTTTTCTCTGCGTAGCTGGCTTCTACAACAACCCTTGGTGGCAATGAAGTAACAAAGCAATAAATTAATCTCGTTTTCAATACTTGTTTTGTCATAAATATTTTCTGTCACATTCGTATACATTCTAGGCTTAACAAAATGAACTGAAATTAGTATGATTCGTGAACAAATTACCGCGAATCCCATCCGAGTTATAAATTATGTAAGACAAAATACGTAGAAATCACGGGTTACGTAGAGCATTATTCCCTGTTCTTACAAATTGCGTAAAATTGAATATGATTTTAATTCTCAGAAATTGACCAGGATTATAAATATTTCGAAAACAATATTCCTGAAAACATAATTTTGATAATAAATATTGCAGCAACTTGACGTGTTTATTTTCACCCTACAGATTATCTGCGTACTAAAATTGCATGCAATCGAGTTTATTGATTTTCACCGACATTGAGCAGATCATTTGCAAATACATTATTACTTTCGACAGATTTTAACACGTTTCACCTTAAAGTGTTCGCTATGGCATCTGGCTGTTGGAATGTAAATATCTTTTTTCATTCTTTAAGACGTGGTATAATCTAAATTCGTTCATTCAATAAAGAAACTCTCAGACGGGACCAATGCTTGAATTTCTGAAAATGAGGGGACAGTAAAAGTAGTGTAAACATAATTCTTAGAAGCAGAGGGAATGTAAGCATCAGCAGAAAATCAGACGCTGCCCTTCTAGCACATGCCAACGCAGATAAATTCGCCTTGGCACATACGCACACATTCGTACGCAAGTCGTAAGATGGCGTGAGCTCGAGCAACGTATCATCGTGAAAGTGTGTGTGAACGCGTAAATTTCACCCGAATTTTATCATGGAACTCTAAAACTCGCCGTTTGACGTTATAGGGTTCGTATTGACAACAACATTGAAGAAAATTCCATCAATGATCTGCATAATTCTAATGCGTTTATTACTCACTTACAACAACACACGAAATTCCCGATTTTGAGGTTAACTTATTGTTAGCATCGTTCCCGTACGGTGATATAACTGGATATAACGATATATGCACCAACAATGTACCTCGGACCTAGGTTCGGGTTCCCGGCGATGCTACCTTCACGAACAGTCGTGCTAATCCCGTACCAGACCTTGCCAAAATTATTTCATAATTATTCTAGTCGTCACTTATAACTCGAGTAGTGTACGTATTATAAGCACGAAACTATATTTTGTGTGGAATGTTTATTTCGTTTTATACATGGTTACAACTTACGGATAGCATAGCCAAACCATAGCCAACACGCTACTTCATTGATGATTTTCAAATACAATTTGAGGTTAGTTCAAAGTTACTGGCGTAAACGCGTCTCTCGTTTTACATACTATCGGTTTTCGTTAATCCAATATTTAGCTTTGAAAACGAAATATGGTTCACCATTTCTCGGCAGTTCTACTCGTAGTTTATAGTTTCAATCTATAATATAAGTACTGCTTCGTAAGTTTAAGAGTTGATATTACAATTAAATTTATGCAAGTCTTTAGCAAAAAACTGCTTTCTTGAAAAGAATTAAATGTTAAAAATTTCACTATTCAATGTCCATTTCAGAATTCATTCTTAGTGTCACGTATTATTCATAGTATTTAATACTCAATATCTTGCAGCACCATTAGTAAATCTTCAAAAGATGGATCCAAGAAGGTCAAGATCACTTTCAAGCGAAAGTAGGCGCATTGAACGTAGAAAAAAATGGATGAAAGATCAGAGACTTACAGAATTACATGAAGCCAGAAAACAAAGAAAAATCAGGGAATTTGAAGAGGCAAGGGCCAAAAAGCTTGCCGAAGAAGAAGCCAAAGAAAAAACAAGAATAGTCAACAAAGAAACTACCTTCAGGACAAGTCGCACTGCTGCTCAGCGACGATTTCCAGATAGTGACACTGAGTAAGTTTGTATTGCTGATCAAAAATTTGAAAATCGGAACGCTCTAAATGCATCATCAGATATGTACATATTCCAAATGAACTGCTAGGTCATCTGAAAATGAGGTGCTCTCTGAAGATCTTGGAAGATTGTACTGTAGTTCTGAATTGAAGCAAATTAAAGTGAAGATATCAGGAGATGAATTACGGAAAAACGATGCAAACCTTCAGGGTAATATATCACATTATGTTACACCTCTTTCATCAATTTTCTTTCAGTTAGGAATATAATAAGGATAACGTATTTATGCAACAATGAAGATGCTCTCGAAGACAAAGAATTGTTTAGCGTTTACTATCAAATTAGATAAACAACGGAACAAAACCCTGGATGAACGTCAAGGAAGATATTACTGGATCTACTGTAGTTAGCTATTTTTATATGATTGTATTCTGCATAAAGAAACTTAACGTTTATTTATTACAATTCAGACTACTTGGATTGCAAAACACATTTCCATCAACGGATGAAGAT
The DNA here is from genome assembly GCA_963969455.1 of Arge pagana. Classification (NCBI taxonomy): domain Eukaryota; kingdom Metazoa; phylum Arthropoda; class Insecta; order Hymenoptera; family Argidae; genus Arge; species Arge pagana. The sequence continues at coordinate 9,777,712 of OZ018311.1, read as the reverse complement.
CTGAAACAACAAGATTGAAGATGTAAGATAATTTTTCTCATTAACATTCTCTGACATTCTGCTTTATGTCGTTCGGTCTAACCACAGCTCAGGCTATTCGAAATCTTTTATTTCAAATACACGACATCTCAATTTGCACACATTTGACATGTTTTCAACGCATACTTCAATTTACTTACTGATTGTCTGTGCGGAAACTCATCATTGCCATAATTTAATATCTTTTTAATAGAATTGAAATATTTTCTGAACGACTGCCTAGCGAGAGCGAGTAGTAGTGAATTGCACTCTGTTACTCCGCATCTATTATTTTGGGCTTGCTTGTAATAAGTTGTCCTGCTTACTAAACTGGTTGAAAACTTTGTGTTTGCATGTTGTTACATGGTGTTTCGAATGTTTGTGAATTAGTTTCACTGTGAAATGATTCAGTTTTATATTTCATAATAAGTGAAATATTATAATATTGGCAATCAACATTTTAATGCAGTACTTGGACACCAGCGGGAAGAATGAATTATCGTCACGATTTTGACGTATTACAATCAGCGTTTTTTTACAAATATACATGCTTAATAATGAAATACATAAGTGTAACAGTGGCAAACCCATCAACGCGAAGATCTACTTACCCGGAAATGAAATGAAGAGCATCATTCTGAAGATGACTTACAGCGAAGAATCATTCTATTTCTAGAATATATTCGAAACATAATAAAACAATCGGACATGTAAAATCTCGGATGAATGTCATTTTGTGGGGCTTTAAAACTTGAAATGGAAAGAATCCATGTTTCTGAGAAATCTTGTATCATTCTCGTAAAGTGCTGAAATATTCTATTTTTATTTAATATCTACTACAATTAATTCTGTTTAAAAGACCCTTACCAGTGATTTTACAGGAACGTTGATTGATTTGGAATTTTCATACATGAAAGTCATGGACTCAATTTTAACATTTGAAACGATGCAGAATAATTGTTATTCCATGAATCAATCAACTGAAAATGTTAATACGGTTGACGAATGAAGAATGCAAAATTTACAAATAATACATAAAACAACTTCCAAATTCAATATGAAATTATAGGAAATTAAATTAATAGGAAAGACGTCCTGGCGTGCCATGACATTTGATTGATTGTATACTACTTATGCTATTTTGAATTTCAATAACTTCTGTGAAATAAGTGAATATATAGATGTGAAGTTTGAACTACTCTTTTGAAGTTCATGCTATATACAACTACATGAAGAAAATTCAGTTTATCTGTGATTATGTGTGAGAAACAATGTTACAACTGAATATTAGATTTTTAGATAATCATCAAATTACACACCTAAAGCGATTTTTTTAGTCTATTTGACCAATATTACAATGGAATGCATTGTCATGCACGATCTCTACTTGTTTTGTAAAACATGTGTACATTAAAACTTTGAAAAATATATGGCTAAGTAAAGATTATTTATAAAGATCAGTTATATTTCAAAATACATCATTTTTAAAGATCTATACATGTTACAATGCGGTTTGTGATCCGAATATTTGGAAACTCGATTGTCTAATACTAAACAACTAAATACATTCTTAATCGGCACCAAGAGACTAATAGGGTTAGCGTACTTGCTGTTTTAATAAAGAATTGCCATATATTTTCAAAGTTGAGATACTAATGAGGACTTCATTCTACAACTGTTTTCCAAATGTTGAAGATGCAATGTACTAAACACTTTCAATTGCCAGCTTTTCATGCATTATCATATTATTTTAATTAACAGTTTAACACGCTTCTTTGTTTTTGGTATATTTTCCTATTTCCAAGTGCACTTTGAGTTTTTAATATGGAACCAATTGGATAACAATTAAAAAATGTATTCATCATCCCAGGAAAAGTATCGAAGCCAATTTGTGAACGACAAGAGTTTGGAAAATTTCAAGCAACTAAGGATCGTATAAAGCAGCTTTCCAGAATAATTTCTTTTGATACGAATGGTAGGTCAATCATTGAGGAATAAAAATGAATCAAGTTCGTTGTGATATACTAACGATATGAAAAGTCATACTCCTGCATGAATTATTACAAGTATTATGTCTGATAGGTCGACGAGTCCACTCAAGATCACCGCAGCCATCAACTTCAACCTATCAGCAAGCATCCACGTCAAGAATCACACGAAACTCCACTCCACCCAATAGATTGTCAACAACGTCGAAAACACGTCGATCATCAGTATCAAAAAACCGTGAATCATCCACATCAAGAACTCACCGTTCGCCTACAGCGAGAATACGTCGTCATAGTCGTGAATCCAGGTACGTGATAATTTTACCATCTTTGACTTATATGTATGTATAGTTATAATTGATGCTTGAATAGACGTGAATATAAGTGTATTTTATATCACACGTGTAAAATGTGTACAGAAAGTGATAAATCGCTTCAAAAATATTAATTTCAAACATTTTCCGTTTGTCCTCGTATTGCATGTCAGGAAATCATATTAAATAATTATTCGAGAATGAGGCTTTGAAAATCAAATCATATGTCCAATCTACCGCACGATAGTTGCTTTTTTATTCCTAATTATTGTTTCTATTGTTATTGGTCAACAAGTATTTCTAGTAAAACTAGGTAATTCTGATTCTCAATCAAATACCAATAATGTTAAAATAATTACATTTTGAGATTTCTCTATCATCATTGAAATTAACACAAATATCATTTATATGTGAAGCATAAACAGATCAGATCAGAAATCCTTCGGTCAAACTAGTTCAAATTAATGTATTCCATTCGAAAGCTATTTTTGAGCCAATTATATTGATTACTGGCACATTAAACATATTCAGGACGATAATAACAATTTGATAATAAATTAAACGACAAGTAATGGGCAGGGATAACTGTGTATATTAACTACATTTTTTATGCAAAATATTTGACAATTATTAACTATTTTTAATAATTTATGAATCAATAGTTCATATTAATGTTCTCTATCGTAAGATTATTTATAAACCAAATTACTAAATTTAATTTTTTTCAAACATGTACTTACCATTCAGAAAATTGTACACATCTCAAACCTACCGTTTGGATTTGATTAATTTTCAGTTCTATTCGACAGAAATGGTTTGTGCATCTACTAAATACCATGTGCTAAATCAAGATATGAAATGAAAGAAATAACTTCAACAGAACTGAAAAAAATGACTAATCTGTTATTATATATTTATTCTATTTTTACTCATTCATATCAAACAATGTTTTCATTGGCTGTCATTTTTTTAATGATTTCATCATACTTTTCAATAAATCTTATATAGATTCGTTCACGAAAGAAAAAACTAATTACTACTTACATTCACATAATATCAACAACTTTTTCACTTAATGTTGATTTATTATTATGATAATAACAGTAATGTATCAGGTTAAATTATTTTCCATTTCATGTTTTTAACGCGCGCACCTTCTAATTTGTGTACCAAGCATAGATAGGCAATGTTAATCTGTCGTTACTACATTTTGTCTTGTTCTAGCTTTACTAATACTACAAACGGCTAACAATACAGCAAATTATCATGGAATACTTGGACTGCTTACGATCTGAATTCACCCTCTGCTTACAATTTCTGTCTTCACAGATTGCACTTGTGTAATACGCTCGTACATTGTATGCTTTGAAATCCACGGTTTTGGCGATTTCTTCGATGCATATTCTTGGCACTAATTGACGAGACAGAATATCAGAAGATGCGGATCGCTGAAATACATGCATGACAATACTGTTTTCCGCCAAACAGTTATGCACAAGGTTTACACGAAACACTTTTTATGTAGAACTTGTATTTGGAAAGCAGAAAGGCTATTTTTTATAATATTTTATTTCTCATGCTGTATGCACTCCTGTATTGTCAGTGTATGTGTTATATCGATTGCAGATTGGCAGCAAGGTAAGTTGTACAAATATTGTTCAATTTTTAGTATTATTTTATGCTTTACGAAACTAGGAGATAATTTGGAATTTAACGTTATAAATCTAGATATATATCTACGATCTGAGTATAATTCCAGTCGTTTCTACGTTCATTTCACTTACTGCGTTCTTAATTACGCTCCAGTGTACTTGGTACTCAATAACAGCTAATATTATTGATATAAAAATGGATAAAAGTATTGCAAATATGAAACTCAAATTTTTCGTGTTGCTTTTGTACATTGAAAATCGTGAAGTAGCACCGTATGAGTAAAATGCAAGTGTATTGAGCTCAAGATTTCCTGTTATAGTGGAATGGATTGAGTATGGGACAGGTATGAGGTGGCCGCCCACGTCTGCATGTCGTCTCCCTGTACCTATCTCTCCTAGTATACTATTCAGCATCAATAAGAGTTCTACATTACCTAACTTGAGGTGTTTGCATTTTTTACATCATGCATGGTGTTCATTCTCTTCATGACTACACGTTTTTTCATTTAGTACAATCTTATACGTTGTGCTCAAAGTATCTATTTTTTAGGTCACGAACACCACTACGTCATCACAAAAGTGATCGTCAGAGTACACATAATTATAGCAGGTAAATTATTAAATCATCGTCGATAATTTACTTCTGTTATTATTTGTCGTCGCATCACAATGCACAATTGAGTTTAATTGAACTTATATATATAAAAAAGTATTTCAACAAAGCGATTGCATATTTCAAATTTTCTTATCACTGTTTTTTTCTTTTTAGAGACGATTCTCACCGTAGAGCCAACAGCAGGGAACATCGAGATCTTGAACAGCAATCGTCAAGTAGAAGAACAGATAGTCAGAGACGAACTCGACTCCGTTCAGTATCCGGAGATCGCTTTCATAGAAGTGCTACCCAGTCAGTATATTTCTATAGATATGTACATTTTTTTTTATAGTTTACATAAATTCGCGGTGTAAGTTCTTTATTCATTATATTCGGAATCATTATTGAAATTTTTTTTGAAACATCAAAAACATGATCGTTCATTTTTCCCAATACTGCAGATATAGTAGTCATAGAAGAGAGAGAAGCAGAGAGCGCCATGAGGGAGAACACCAATCATCACATAGATACGACGAAAATAATCGGTAAGTGTGGAAACGAATTTCTTCGTTCAAATATCAAGTTCAGAATACTTTTTAGCCCACATACAGAGCATACCACACAACATATGTCTCTTCATTCAAGTGTTTCTCCCTAAATTTTCATACGACCAATTTTGAAACAGATTTCAACCGGATCGCGCCCGCTTTCAAAACCAGTGGAACTTCCCTAACGTCCATCCACCAGAAATGCAACCCGTGCAAGTAATTTATGTGGTATGGACTTATTTCTTATTAAACACAATACATAATTTAGAAAATATATATTATTAAACGAGAAATATTTCAGATCTGGAATTGATAATAATTTTCCGAAATCATGTCCTTTTTGTTTTTGTAGCAAGAACCAATGCCATTCCGATTGGGAGCTCCCTATGCCTATCCACCTATGGGCCTGATGAGACCACCAATTCCACCATCATGTCCACTGCCATATCAGCAAAGATTTGTTTCTCGACCAATTTATAGATACCCAAAATTCCCAAGTAAGTAAAAGCATTGTTACGCATTTATATTTTTCGATTAATTTGGCTAAAATATTTTACAGTCAGATGAAAACACATTGAATTTCTTTTTCTGTTCGTAGATAACTATTCAGGACCTCGGTGAAGTACATTTTGTCAGAATCTTGGTACATTAAGTTTACCAAATAAATTTTACTCTATAGAAAAGAAATATACGCCTGAGACGTAATGTAATCCTAATCACATTGTAAATAATAGCTTTTTTTCCTACGTGTGGTAAAGTCATTATACACGCCGCGATCAGCACCTTATTATTTCTACAATTGATGGATATAGTTATTGTTAAATTGTTATTATCAATTGATTACCAATTTTTGTTCTATTTTTTTTTCTAACAACAAAATATTCCCGAGGATCGAATCAAATCGTGCGATATGGTATTTAGCCTTCAATAATTTTGGTGTAGTTGAGAATCACTATATGTGTTTAGCTATCTTATAAACCTCCTAAATATCTTTACTTGGCAATCATTGTTTGTTTTTATGTTGTTTTTTTCCGCTAATTATAAGAATTGAATTGTGAACATCAACATTTCTAAAATGTTATCGTATGACACATCAAATAGGTAATAAATGTTTTGATCAAGTTAATTGAAGTGCTTACTTATTGTGCTGACCAAATATCAAAATAAAAAATAGTTTTTGAGCCCCAAATAGAAAAAACACATTCTTATGACAAGCATCAGTTTTTACAATACGAACACCGTTCTATTTGCGTTTAAAAAGTCAGATTCAGATATTTGATAAAGTCTACTTCCTCAAACTTTTAATAGATTATACAATACTTATGATGACTAACAGTTCATGAATCTAGTGTTCACTATATGATACAATAGTCACTGTCTCTAAATGATATAGAATTTGTAAATTATATCTTCAAATATTACAATACTAGATAAAACTTACTTTAAAAATGTGATAAAGCAGCCACCAATTTAACCAGACGAAATGATGAACTTTGACCATTCACAGTTATTATCTCGACCTTTGAGGACTTGGCAACTAAGAAGTTAATTTATCTATAATGAGAATAACAGAACATAGTTGTTCATTCATAAAAAAAATATAATATATGAATATTCAAAGTAGTTCTGATAATGAAACGATCAAAAAACATACAGTTACAATCACTGAAATTATTTGTTAATTGAGTCCCCAAGCCTTGAAAAATTCGCGAGAGAGGAATTTCAAATCACACATGTTCTCATAAATCGTTACGGCCCTTAAATTTTATCTGATATAACTTCATTCGAATAGCATCAAATCAATTTTTGGTATCATACTTTGCTAAAAATTAACACGCCTCAATCAGTTTGCAAGATACATGGTTGACGTGTGACCGTATATAAAAATCCTTATTTCTTACGCCACTATACAATAGTCATGGAATGGCGTACATTTCTGAAAGTTTATCATACGATCAACAACAGTATCAGAAAGAAAAAAATGTTGAACATGGAAAAAATTAACAAGAACGTATGCAGAAGAATGCGATGAATATCGAATTCCTCAATAATATGCTCTATCTTATTGAAGATATCTTGAGATGTTCTATGCGATTTTATATTGCGATGAAAATAGTTTTAAGAAAAAGTATGAACAACTTCATTCCAAGAATATTGACAGTTCTAGTTATTGACGATGAGCTGGCTCGATATCTACAAAATAGATACGGCGCTACACTCACATATAAGTTCTTAAAGTTAAACTTTCCCATTGCGCAAATACATAGTATATATAATTTTCAAGAAGGCCTTATCTACATCCGATGTTACTATGCACGCCTACTTTGATTTGTAATATTGAACTACTCGCAGCGACTATTTTGATGATTAGATGTGCAAACTAAATGTTGCTTACCTGCTGACCTCGCTGATGTTTTGTAAATCAAGTCGGGGCCATAACCATTAGAATAAAAAATTGCAATTTTTGTATGCTGTTTAGTTTGGTTTTTCTGATTGGGATGCTGAAAAAGCCAACCAATTACGAGTTTGCAAGTATCAGTGTTACAAATCCTCGGTCGTAAAAAAATGGCTAGATCGTAAATAATACATTAACAACTTTTTTATTACCATACGGTTCGCAACATTTTAGAAATCACGATACATCGTCAAGCTATCTACTACGTTCTATTGCATACTTCGATGCAAAATTAGCATATTGTTTTTACCTGATGATTCCCAGAATTTTGAATCGTAAATTATTTAGAATGTTGGTGTTTGCCAAGATTCTAGTGTACAATAACAAAAAGATTTTTACTTTATATATTCTTTGATCTTCACTTTACATATTGGCGACATGGAGCAGTGGTAGTCAAACGATTAGTGTGCGTGGCTCGTGTTTTCGTATCTCAAACATATCAGAATTTACGATCGTGACCTTTCTCCTTCTTCGTCTCAACGATACTCGGCAACATTCTAAAATCACAATACGAATCACGATATCATGATAAGCAGGCACGATGATTTGAAAAATATCGCTAGCTCGCGCGCTACGGAAAACAGCGTGTAACATCATTAACGTCATTTATGGAACCGTGTAGTTATTCATTGAAATGCCCGCGTACACCGAAATGTTGACTAAAAATGGAGAAAAAAGGTCAGACGACGAAAAAAGGCCACGATCGTAAAACTGGATCCTGGTATGCTCGAGGGCCTGACCAATCCCGAGTCAAGCCCGGTAACCGCTCCCAAACTCTCCATGTAGCCGGTATATAAAGCTGAGACATAACTTTGCGGGGTATATATAAATATAAATATGTACAAGTTTGTAGTATCCTTATTGGAGTTCTACTACTAATGCAAGCAAAATTAGTCGCCACAAATAGGCATCGTAACAAAGCTTGGTAGTTACACACTTCAAGGCCGAATACCCTGATGTAGCTCGGAATGGGAATCTTTTTTGTAAGACAAAATATGACTGCCAAAACGAGTCAGGATTTGGCATCTAGACCGGTGTTGGTTAAAAGCCACAAACTCGGTGAAATAATATTTCGATATAAATTTTAAAGACCCTTAATGAGTCATTTTCATAGAAGTGAGTATATCTCGTCAATGTTGCGAAATTTTCAAATACGATCGACGACCATTTACGTCTATCTAATGAGTGCGTGTATCTTATCCGTCCTGCGAAATCTTATTATGCGATCGACGGTCTTTGACTTCTATCTAATATTCATGTGTAAGTAGATGATCCTACGATGCCACGTATGCGTTAGCATTACGCAACGCCGACTGCGGATATGTTTCGGCGAATTCGGGGGAATAAAATAACCAGTCTCTCATCGCGAATCGACTGCGGGAGTCGTAGATTCTGTGCTCCAGCTTCAAGAACTATATTTCTTTGCCATACGTCTTGGAATCTGATCGTTAATTTGGTATTTATAATCAACATTCGTATCCTATGTATAACACCAAATTGTTTTGACTCGTATAAACAATCTATATTCTGGTTTGAATTCCAACTCCAAACATTCGCATCAGAATCAGTAATATTATAATTGAATCCTCATGTGTTGACTTTAAGTAGAAAATATAATCTTTTAAAATCGACGATACGCTAAAGTATATCGGTGCGGAATAATATTATATAGATACTACACTATAGATCTGAATAAAACGAAGAAGGAGACAAATTTTTTCGGAACAGAAGAACGGATAGAAGATCCATTGTAATTTATAAAGAAATGTCCGATCTTCTGTAGAAACATAATTCTTCATATACTGACTATTAGAGAAAGTGAAAAATCTGATTTTTCAAGAAATGTTGTTCCATCGATTATCTTTTTGCTCTCATTGATAAATATATCATATTTGATTCGTCAAATTGGAATGTTAGTCCGTGATTCAGCAATAGTGCAATGGCGTCCAACACGCGTACTGATGTAAGGCGACTGCACTGTTTTGACACAACACACATGCAGAGCGTGATACGCTATTTACGCCGCTCACCAATCAACTAGTTCGAAACATTTTCATAATCAAACAATATTCTTGCAACTCTGTTGCAAAATTTTATTTGTATCACGATTGCAAGCAGTCAGTTGGTATACTTATAATTGCAATGTAATTTTTGACAAATCCGCGTCATATACCTCAGCGGGCTTGTCGACTCAACGGTACTGTAATACCCATCTGAGCAAAAAAAAAGTCGACGACTTTACGAATTGGGGGGTATTACATTTCATCTAAAATAATAGTTTTGTGCATCCAGAACTAGTACGTGATAATTGTAAGATGAATCAAAAACGGGAGCGCTCCGATTCCTCTGACGAAGAAGACAAGGGTGAGGACAAACAATCTCGGGATCATCAGCGATCGAAGAGTTACGAAGATATTTCGAGTGGAAACGACTCCGAGGCGTGAGTTTTGTATCTTTAACAGAAGCGTTTCATTATCAAAGTACAAAAGAATAATAACGCTGACATGAAACTAAAGATTTGTTACACTTGAAATTCTATTCATGCTCGACAATCAATTATTAGATCGTCTAAACAACTGAAGATGTTAAAACCCAGCCCCTGGAAGAAAATGTACGTGGTTGTTGACCCACACGACTTCGAGTGGAGGTCCCATGATTGGCGGGGTAACGTCTATTATTCATTTATTGTTCAATCTCGTGTTATGAATTATTGTAGTTGACATCTGAGAAATTACCTTTGCGCGTGATAATCGCTCATGCTGTTTAAGTAGAAGGTTATTTATTTTTTTACTATAAGTTATGATTATAGTTATCAACTTAGGATATCAAAATTATGTTCCATGAAATTGTCTATTCATGGTAACAAGAATTTGTTTACATAGGTCAGATTTGTTGTTAAAGGCGACTGATTGTTATTGCCTGAAAAACACATTGTGGTACATTTGAGTAAATTCGTTGTCAAAACATTGTAATATGAATATTGTTATATTCATGTTATACTATGTTTATTTGAACAATGTGAAAAACCAAAATGATGTACAATTAGCTTAATAAGAGCTATCTAGAAAACGTCAATCAAATAGTCAACAATGAAGATATTACCAGAACTTTTATCAAATAATGTTGCACAATCGGAACCTTTGTTCAAGGAAATGATTTGCATTACACTTATTTTTCAGAACGAACGTGAATTATATATCTGGACCTTCTGTCTACACTTTGCCAATGTAATAGAATGCAGTATTACAAAAAATAATTTGTATTTTTTATAATTATGAAACCAACGGAGAATCACATCACGAAGATCCGAGACAACCCTGCTGAAGATGTAAGCTACATTTTATAATTCTATTCTTTCATTTCTCTATTTATTATTTGCCAAAGCTCACAAGTCTACGTAGGTTTTAAGTATTATATACCGTAACATCATCATTAACAATGCGTTTGCATCATCATCATCATAAAAATTGTATCACCTGCATGCTGTTTGTGCAATACTGATTACTTCTGACATGTTACACGCATGTCAAGATGATTGTATTTAAAGATCAAATATTGGTCAGATGCATGTAAAGCATTATTGTACCAAAATAGTTTATACTCTATAAGTATATCAACACGATACTTAATCAATTTCGTATCAATTTTCTACATCCTCAAACTTAATGTCACAAACGGCATTTATAAAAGTGTTGATATGCTTTAACATTTCAACTCGGAAGATCAACGTTGAAGAATCTCTGCAACTCAGACTGAATCCATCACTGGAAAACAACTTCGCGTTCGTCCTAAAAATGTTTAATTAGAATGAAAATTACTCGGTTTAGATCTGTTCGCGCAATGTTTGCGCGACAATAAGCATATTAAACCAGTTGGTTAAGAACAGATTATAAAGTTTCAAGACTTAGTCTTAAAATGTTATTTTTAATCGTATACCGCATCGACTCGATTATACACTTCGCATTGTTATGCGAGTTTATTGAGTTACAAAATTTCATTAACACACGATAAGAAATCTAGTTGAGTTTCGAATATTGAAATCGTTCTAATACGTTAGGAATTATTTTGCCGCCCATTTCAACAAGAGACGAGTTCAACAAAAATCGGCGAAACAAATGTATGATCGCATTACATTTTTAATTAGCATTGTCAACCTCCTCGCATGCTAGGAGTTGAAATGCTAAGCTATTTTGTGTTGTAGCTCAAGATACTGCAAAAACAAGAACTGTTTATCTAGATCCGCCTGGAAAAATCGACCAGCCTTCGACATCAGGGACTCGGCGCTCGAGTGAGCCCACAAAAAGCCCTGAATCCAGGTAATTTCGATCATTTTGTGAACTCTGTCGAAATTATTACTTAAATGAAATTCAGTAGTTTTAAGAATATAGTGTCAGTGTTAACAACAATCAATTGGCTCTCGTATCTGGCTTCAGGCTTAAGCTTACGCAATGCGTTAGCCAGATGTTTAAAAAATGTTTCATTGATAATTTCAGATCCTCCAGGCCACGACGTCGAGGAAGTAGCGTTGACGCTCCCAAAACTTTCAGCGCCGATCGGTATGATTTGTAAATTAATTCTTAACGAAATACATTTTTAGGTAGTGTTGAGATGCTATTGATACCGTCATCGATGAGTTCAGCCGCGAGCGGTTATTGTTATTTACAAATAAACAGGTTCAGGTACGAAAATCAACACAGGTCCGAACATATTGGGGAAAAAATTAGCACCAAACATGGGGATACTCCTGAGACTCGAAGAGTGCGAAGACGTTCTCCGTCCCCAACTCGTGACAAAAAATATCCGAGCAGGTCAGGATAAATTGACTCCCTTTTTACTATGTTTTTTTCGGATCGCGAAAACTGTTATATTCTAGTATTAGAAGTAGAAACTGCACGTCGAGTCAAATCAAAAACGTTATAATAGGTTTCGCTAATTGTTCAATAATCAATATTCATACAGTCATTCGTTTGACACAATTTCAATTCTCGAGGATATAGTTTTTTAATATGTAAATATAGTTCTCTTCAAATATGAACGTACTGATCAACTAATGGACATTGGTTATCATTCAATATTACAGAGATCACAGCTCTAAAAGCTACGGAAGCAAGGTAGCGCATGGAAGCAAACAAAATATTTCACCGTGAGTCGAAATGTTTTCCCGAATTGAATAACTTTGATTGATTACCTCCACATTTTGTTGCAGATTATCAATATATTGTAACCTAATTTTTAACAGGGATTTACAAGGGCAAGCTGCGAATATTCCACCGCAAGAGTATGTGCAGAAGAAAAGCGACCACCCGCTACATCAGGCTGCAGTAAATATTATAGTATTTTCAGTTACTTTTTACTGGTATTCAATTAGTGGTCATACAACAGAAAGTCTACCAACAAGTTATGGAATCGAATTCCTTCCTAATTACTTATAACGCAAGATTCTTCCATTACATTTTACAGTGGAATCGAGGGCCTGCAGCTTCCAGTTCTTTGAAGGATCCTCCGCAGCAGTATTCGGAGAAACCACCACCACCTCTGTCGTTGTCATCGCTTGCTCCAGACTCAAGCTCTATTGATCAAAGCTATCCACCTAACCAGACCTCACATGCTGGATCATCCTCCGGATCAAGTAATGCCACGAAACAACAATCGAAATCTACGGCCTCCAAAAAAAGACATTCTGTCAAGCGAAAAGAAAAACAGGCGCGGATTTGCAGGAAAAACTTGGGTAAGTTCCTAGCCTTAACATTGATATTTGTTGCATGCAATGGTTCCAAATGGAGTGTTTTATTGTTATCTATATGAATTATGTATCTATCCCTAAGTTCAAGTACCACTGGTCGGAGATGGTGCTTTACCATGTGAAACTTCAACTGCAACACCCATAACTGTGCTTACTACTCCACAAGCTGAAATATCATCCACCAGAAGCTCAACTGAACCTACTCCTTTGCAACCAGAGGCACCAAAGGAAGAATTCACCAGGACAGCTATCAAGTCAGAAATTGAGAAACCCAGTGACGATTCCATGGTTGTGACTAGTACAACAAAGCCCACAGTATCAGACGTAATGTCGACAGTTACAACTGTCACACAGACTACAGCATCGACCAGTGAATCCACGGCTGCATCCAAGATCTCAGAACCCGAAACATCAGCTACATTATAATTACCCACTAAACAAATTGACACATCATTGGATGACGAAGAGTGTGACGAGTAATGGATGAGTGTGCCCATACTAATTAGCAATATAATAAAATGACTACATTTCTTTGAGAGTGAGGAGCTTTCAACGTGGCTAACCGGAAACATTGGCCTGTTAATTATAAAAAAAAACTATAGCGGATGGTCAATATCCTGGTCATTAAATTGGGTAATAGTTCCAAGTTTTTATAACTTTAATATAATTCGAAATTATTACACACAATAAATCCGTTAACATCAAGCATACAATACGTTTTACGATCTTATCATATACATTGCATTCGGAAATTCTAAAAAATCCTTTACAATAATTATTCAGCCACATTCTTGCCATTACAAATATATTCAAAATATACTTTTAAAAAATATTATTTTATGCTATACACTGATCACATCTATAAATTTAGGCTTTACTCGTTTGTTATCTGAGTTTTTATACTATATCATGAACTTTTATATTATCTTATTCCTAGCTAATCAGTCTTCACAACTCACAATGCATCTGTAAAAGCAAAAATGTCGAGTATCTTTAGAATTGTATTCTAATATTCCATTTCATCAGGTGTATGATGAACTTCATAGCACTTGTGTGCATGTGAATTGAAGTAATATGCTTTCTTATTCCAGAAATGCAATTTTAGAAATGTTGAAAAATCGATACAGCTTATAGAACGTTGGATATTGAGTAAACAACAGTTGCAAGATAATTAATATTACTTCGCATAAGTCGAAACGAGGAATAGCCTCATATTTATGATATTTAGTGGTAGACTTATGCGGATGATCATCAACTAAGACATTTTTCATTGTTCTTTGATAATTTTAAGATTGAAGAAAGTCTCATTTCGAAGAAATCGGATTCCCTTGTAAATTTATAGCTATCGACTTTTGCAATCGATCAACTGTTAGTCTGGTTGTCAATAAATTTTGATCTAAATTCAGTTCTCTGAGTTCCAGGAGATTATTGAACAACTCCGGAGATAGTATTTGTAATTTATTTTTACTAAGTGAGAGTATTTCCAAATTCACAAGGTTTGCAAATGCTGTGTCATCTACAGTTTCAATTAGATTTTCATGAAGATACAAAAATCGAAGTCCAGGCGTTCCTACAAAAGCAAATCTTGGTATGTTTGTCAACTGATTTCGTTCTAAATGCAATGACTGCAGTGATTCTAGACAGTATAAGCTGTCTTCTAAAATCGAGATAATGTGATTGCTTTCAAGATGTAATTCTTTCAAACTACTTAAACTGGCGAACATCCGAGGACAAAGTTGTTCTATTCTGTTTTCTTCTAGATGGATTATTTCTAATTTATCCAAGCCTAAAAACGCGTCTTCTGGTAGAATACTAAGTTCATTATAGCTCAAGAAGAGCGATTTTAAATTGAATAAACCATTAAAGGTGCCAGTATTCATATCATTTATTTTATTGTGCTCTAATCTCAGAGTTAACAATGAACTCAATCCCTCAAAAATACCGAAAGGAAATCTTTTTATCTTGTTACCAGCTAGCATTAATCCTTCAAGCTTCCTGAGTCCAACAAATATTCCCGCTGGTAGTTCTGCAATAAGATTATTAGCTAACGAAAGATTTGCAAGATTACGATGACCAGCAAAGGAACCAGGTGGTATTTCATTAATTTGATTCGAATCCAGGTCGAGTTCTTTCAACTTGTACAATCCATTGAAAAGACCTCTGCGGATTGCACTGATCTTATTTTCTCCAAGTCGAAGATGTTCGACACTAGATAAATGATTGAAAATTCCATCTGACAAGTCAGAAATTTGGTTGAAACGTAAATCCAAATCTGTAATATTGTGAAGTCCATCGAATGTTCCAGGGGAAAGAGTTGATATGCGATTCCGTGCAGCTTTCAAGCTTTGTAGTGACCAAAGACCGTTCAAGATACCCGGAGGAAATTCCGTAATTCTATTACCATTCAGGTCGAGTTGTGTCAATTTTGACAAACCATAAAATGTCCCAGGCGGGAGTGCTGATATCAAATTGGAGGAAAGATCCAAGATGAGCAAATTCTGCAGTCCATTAAAAATCCCTGGTGGTAAGTTAGCAATAGCATTTTCTTGCAAAATCAATTTCTTCAACGAAGTAAGGTTGGTAAATGAACCTGGCGCAATATATTTTATACGATTATGTGATGCGTCGAATTCTTCCAACTTGACGAACGAACTGAACACGTTGTGGCTCAATGTTAAAATCCGATTCCATTGAATGTTCAATTTCGTTAACCTGGGTACTCTGCGAAATGCATTTTCATCTATATATGATATGCTGAGCAATGAAAGATCTATTTCACCATGTCCTTTCAATTGAGTAGCTCGTGGCACAACTGAACGCAGTAGTTCATCATCGTTTAAAATCACAGCAACGTAGTCTTGACGTTCAACTCTTATTTCAAGTGCTTTGAGTTCCAAGAAATATGTACTTAGTACTACAAGAGCAGTGGCAAATGAAATCCACATTTTTCAATTGAAATCTCAGTTATCACGTTTTGTATGATCACACGTAGATTGTAGAGTTCACTAAAACATTCACGTTATTGAATATACTTTGCATATGATATCAAAATTGCTAATAGATGTGTCTTAGAAATTCCAAAATTTCATGTAGTTAGTTGAAAGTTTCATGCAACGTTGGACCTTTATATAGAACGAGATACAAGCGAACAGATAATGGTTGGCAGTTGCAGCGTTGGGAAAACACTACTGAATGACGTTGCTTCTGAAAATAATCCCGTATTATATGCCCTACAGTCGAACGTGGTGACAGTGCACACATAGATACATACGAGTTTTACTTTCATCTGTAGGAGTGTTGCTTGACCAGGACTTGGTGTATAAGGCAACCCAAATACATAGGACTTAATTGGTAATGAGACTCACACAAATGTCAGGTTCATCAATTATGCAAATGAACTTTGACCATTTAAATCACCATATTATGTTCGAAAGTTATGTACCGATCTCTATACAATTATAAATTACTTAAAAATAATCTTGGATCTTTGCATACTGGCTTCGCGACCAGTCGAGCGTGTGTTGTCTATAGCCCATAGAATCTAGAAAATTCTAATTAGGTCATAAAAGTTGTGAGAACTCTCCTTTCTTGAACTTGAATTATTATAGAACACTTAATACTGATTTAGGTGATCAACATATATTCCTACTGGTAGAAATACTGTTGGACATTGAATTACGCTTTCCACATATAGAAATATGAGATTAGCAATTAATAACATTCTCAATTACAGATTGATCACGAACAGCAGTATTCTATTGTTTCCATTTGCAAACGACATATAAGTTTTTAACGAGACGTGCTTCAACAATTGCCGTGCGTTAACACCAAACGTCAGATAATGGTCAGATAATAGCAAAACGGTATTTGTAAATAAATATATCATTGCTAAGCTTTATTACGGAATGTATGTATGTGTTTTATACATTTAACTATGGTAACAACTTTCACAAAAGTGCAATAGTACAAATAATATTCAATCACAAGTCATGTACCTCTATATTAGTTGTACTAAAAAAAAAAGAATCGATTGAGAAACACAACAATCCGAGCACTTCATATCGCGTAGCTATTTCACCTTATATTTTTTACTTCAGCCAATGCATTCGAAAGTGCAGTATGCATACAAACAACGGTTACGTCAAACTTAAAATGCGTGTGTCGTACATAAATGAAGGGATGTGTTTGGGCTTGATCACAGTGCATGGGTCACAACACTGTGAATAACGAAGTGGATATTCAGTGAAAAGTATGAATTGGATACAATACAAAGTGAATTGACACAAAGAGCTCTGTCGAGGTTGTATAGTTGCATGAAAATAACCCGTAAGAACGTGGCAACGTTGAACAACATAGACAACAGTAAAGCGACTAATAATTCCCATCCCTCGCCGAATGGCTCCAACCACACAGTCTCACTCTGCCCACGTACACGTAACGCGGAACCGATCGCTCGGTGGGCGCAGTAGTATACCGTCCGTTTGTTGTGTTAGTCGCTCCTTGGTGCTTGGAGCACGCCGCATCTGTCAAGCTCGTAGGCAGTCTCGAATTCATGATCGAACAATCATTCTCGTTTTGCCTCGTTTCGCGAGAGGTTAGTCGAGAACAGAAGCCTACGTGTTGAATATTTGGTAGTAGTTGATCACGACGTGCGACCACGTGTATCACCAAATATAGCAAACCTGCAGAGATTAACGACCCGCCAGGACATACCATACCTACCAAGTGCGCCGCTGCCATTTCGACGCTACGGAAAGCGCGCGTTGCACCGAATATAACAGGTAGACGATTGTTGACCCTTACTTCGCTAGATATTTCAACGAAATCCGAAACAACCAACCAGTCCTACGAAAGCTCTATTATTTGTATTCACCAAGTTCGCAGTATATTTCAATTACATTGGAATGATTATTGAATTCTATTCCTAAACGTGTATCGGAAAATACATGCGGTATCGTCTGATAACCATCAGACTGTTACGCTCGTCGATAATAATTCACCGTCGTATGGGATTATAATCTTTTCGTACGTGCGTGAACAGCGTCTACGTAACGTTTCACACGTGTCTCTAACGTGTTTATTATTTATTTAGTTTATTCATAGACAACGATATAATACTAATTCCATCGCTCGCGAAATACCGGTGTTATAAATCGTCTCCGCTATTTTTCTTCTACCGTTTATTCCTCGTGTGAGAATAATCCCGTAAGAACCGTAACGTGATCGACGTTAGTTATTGTTATTATCTTTGGCAAAGCACGAGTCTCTCTCTCGAAAAAAACGAAAATCCGGCGCGAATCATAAGTGTTAACCTTGAATTTATCAGTTTTCACAGGCAACAGCTGTTCACAATGTTATTCTTATACTTCTTAACCGTGAAATCTAGCGATTTACGTATAATGTATGTATTATATTATAATAGTTGAGTTTGCCTGGGTTTTCGAGATGTTCTGTTCCTCACAGAATAAAACGTGAAGAACGATTCGTTAGATTTTTAATATAACTCGAGCATCACCACTCGAACGTTGCCAATACATATCTTTTATCAGCAGTTCGTATATCAGTACTATAATGTCAGATATATATTGAACCTTACATACTCGACGTTCCAGACGAGTAGCGATGTATCCAGAGCTGAACGAGACGCATCAGAAAATGAACTATTTCAGTGTATAGGGCCATAATTATATTTGTATATTACATCCGGATTGACACATATCACATGTTTAAAATGCAGTTATACATAGTTTTCTTAAGGAGAACAGGAACTGTCTCAAGAAGGAAATCCTTATCCAAGGTCATCCTTGAGTTAATATTCATGAAAGTATAAGTTGAAATGTGAACGGTTGAATCAAAACACCGATGTCTCGACGATGTAATCACACGTGAAACAATACATTATTAATACATCGCGATACATTTTTATTACATCGTCTGGACAATTCGTAAGATAATAGCTAAGATGAATGATAAATATAACGCTATTCCATCGCGTATAAAAAATCGATCGTAAATTATCTTCACGAATTACTCTTTGAGATTTTTTTCCTGCCTTCGAACGATAAATACTAATAAACTGTCGGATAACGTGAACATGCCGTGCGAACGGTTTCACGCGGATCTTTTGGTCGTCTGTAAACGGAGCAGATGGGTTTTCCTATTTTTGACTCTACAGATTCTTGTCCTTCGACGGGGACTACGTGATCAACAAAACGTAGGCGGGGCCCTATAGGGACCGTTTCATGGTTCGTTACTTCCTGCTTCATTGGCCTCATGCACAATCGAAAGACACCGAAACGGTCTCGATTGATTATAATAGTACACTGATTTTCTTGCGCGCTTCCAATTTTTTTCGTTCAACAAGTTCGCAGCCCGCGACAGTTAAAATCATTTCGTTGTTGCATTCGAAACTCCGCGAAAATATCGTTCAGTATACGCTGAATAATGTCGCGTCTTATGAATTTCTTTCATACGTAAAAATGTGTTAAACAACATGTTTTGTATGTTTATTAGTCGAGATGTTTACTCCTCGAGCGATTCTCGGACATCAATGAATGAGATCCGAGCAATCGTCGAATCATTCTTTACAAACCGATTGATCCTATTATACGCTTCTTAATTATTTTTATGAAACATTGTTTATTTTCGAAAACAGTTTTGTCTTAATTCTTTAACACCGTCGCGAGACTACTCATGCTTTTCCGGTTTTCGAATTATTCACAAACAGTCGTACAGTTATTTTTAAAAAAACCGCAGGCAATAAAATCATTCCATCGTTTTATTCCATCATTACATCTCATTACATTTGTATTATCATTAACTTGTTTTCGACAATTCGTCTGGTATAATGTATGGTTTCATATTTCATATTCAAAGAATTGCACGTGAATTCATTTAGAAATATTTAACTTTCTTCCATCGAATACCCTTCATGGGAGACCCGATTATGTGCAGCTCGTGAATGTAATACGTATGCACAAACGACGCTCAACATCCTACACTGATGTGAAACAATAGAAATTCTAAAGATAATGTCATCGTAATAATCATCATTCGACAAGTCATTCCCTCCAGTCAAGGTTCAATTCAATTTACATATAATGTATACGTAGTTAATGCATGAACCAAGAATTGCTTATTTAAGTAAGGATTATTTATTTACACACATCGTCTAGAAACAGAGACAAAACTCACGTCTCTCTGGTTACTTTCTAAACCGAAATGAATTCGCTTAGAATTGAAACTCACGAGATCGGTGTAGCATTTGTATTTATATTCTTCTTATTCGTAGAGATCAGTAATGGATTTAATTGAACGTTCATTTCATCGTCAGAGCGATTGTACGGATATTGCGAGAGAAAGGTTCCGGACTCGTAGGCCATTGATGTCTCCCCGGGGCATGGAATGATGTAGAAAGTGAATCATGTTCATTATTTCACCTACATTTCAATAAACTCAAAATCCGACTACGAACAATAAATTAGATTTCCACTCCGTATCTCTTCAGTAAGATTAGAGACTTGAACAATAATCAAAAGCAAGATGATCCTATTAATTATAACACGATATCGAGGAATTTCATTAGATTAACGCGTGTATGTATGTATTAGATTGTAGGATGTACGGTAGTTGAACATTCATTAAAGCAATGTAATACTTCAACCAGCAGCATGCACGTGCGTGGATCCCGGACGTTGTTCATATTAATTCGCCACGAGTAGACGTCGTCTAGACGCTACTTTATCAGTGTCAACTCCAATGGAATTATTGATTAAAAAAAAAGGTTTTTTCCTCGCTTTGCTATTTATGTCTCTGCATTTACATTAACGCGTGAATTATTTCCTTACAGATCGTGAGCGATTCTTGCAACGGTACCACGAGACTGATTGTCACAGGAAACGTTGTAGAAATATTCGCAACTCCAATGACTACGATGAGTGCAGAGATGACTGAATTCGACGAAAGCGTTTCATTCGACGTGGACGATCCAGATTTTCCAAAAATAATTAACACTAATGATCACAGGTTCAGCTTTAGCTTCGCGCCAGGTAAATTTCGTTTTCTCTATACACCTAATTCCAATTCTAGATCTGGTAGTCTTCGTCGCGTCTTTGGAAACCTATAGACACTAAATATTCGCGCGATGAAGGATATGGAAATGAATAAACTAAACGGTTGGCTTGAATCTCACCACGAAACTTTAAAGAAGCGTTATATAAAACAGGACATGCAAACTTGACCGAGCATGCGATTACATTTCTGTGCGACGTTTTTTCTCGACATATTACTATCCTGTCACCTTCGTGGTATACCTCCGCGTTTCGATGGCCTTGATTTCACGAAGTCTTCGATTCGGTAGGATTACCAGGCATAATCTCCAAAAGTTTTTGCCCAACCTACGTAGCTCCACGCGACTTTCGAACTCATTTGTCGCGCCGTGCCTGAAAAGTTCTAAGCAACTACCTTTTACGTTTTTATCACATCTCACGGTAGACTAATTTCACCGACTTCTACGAAGTCCTCTGGCACCGGCGCGTTTCTTCTGAGCGATCAACCATAAATATGTGAAATTAAGCGCCGGAGTGCCTTTTTTGTTAAGTCTGAGACTAGGAAATTTAATGTTGATACGAACGGCGAATAGAATGTCGATATCATAGATATTTGTAAATTCGCTTGTACCTATCCCCAACGTTCACGGATATCGAGCTGAAATATGAAACTATTCTCGAAATACATTGAGAATTTTTTGTCAATTTGCGTTCAGTCTTTTCAAGATTGTGTATTTACATATTGGACGGACCGAGCTACTCGTAGGAAGAGATGAAGTATGACGAACGTTTTGCTGATGTAGCGTCTACCCGCAAAGATAATATTGCGATCGTATACTTGCAGATCTGTTGTTCTACTCCAAGAATAAGCTACTCACGGTTAATTACTTTACCGAGCATTTAAGACGTTCTAGATGTGGGTGGTCGTCTTTGGGTTTATCATGTTGGGTGGTCACGCGAATCTATCAACAATATCATCGTATATTGGGAGGTCTGCGCGCGCGTAGGATGTACCGCACAAATTACCTCCAAACGATTATCAGTTTGTTACTTCTCATCACGATACGCGATTCGCGACCCAATTTCACGATAAATACGCGATATTCCGTAAATTTATCCAGCAAATTACCAACCGCGCTACCTATAATGTTCATATATCGATGGTTCCACGACCTGTAATCTGACACACCATAGCATATAATTTCGCGAATAAAAAAAATAAGATATAACGATGCAGAAATTATACTTTATATCTGGTACGACAAGTTGCTTTAATAATTTGATATACAGATACAGCACGTATCTATTTACAACAGAATCTCCGCGTAAGTCCGCGACTGTATTTTGATCCGAGGATTAGAAAAAACAAAAAACAACAACAAGTTGTCGATTATCGTTGTTTTACTTGAATGATAAGGCAACGTTGTGATCCGAGTATTCGAAAGCTAATTACTGAAGAAGAAAAAACCTACAACCCAATTGTACGCTAACGACAGCGCGATAGAAAAGCGAATTATAATGGTATACAATTTTTCATCTATCCGTTTGATATCAAGGAGATACGAAGAGGTGATAAAACCATAAATCTATATTTCCACGTGTCGAACGTCGGCAGGCGCGAAACTAACACTTCCGAGCGAGTGGGTTCTCAGAGGTCGGAACATGATCTCTAGTCGAGAGCCGCGGTACTATCGTCGAGACATTTCACAGGTCGTATTACCGCGTCTGAGAAACGGTAAGCAGAGTAAACGTCATGTCCCAGATTCAGAAAGTATTATATTCCACATGCACGTGTCAGTCTGTTAAAGTTGTACGAAATACACTTTCCTGGTTTTCTCGACCCGTGTTTTTTTCATCTCTTTCCTCCAATCTTAGCACCTGAATGCAAAATATGTTAGAATATATCAAAAAGTCAGACCAGCGGTCTTCTTCTATCAGTCTGTGTCATAAAAGTTTCGCACCAACTTTTATTACACTTTTTTCCCCTCGTCGATCGCGATGACGACGCGCATCGCAGGAAACTGTAATATCGACCGCGCCTAGTATCTGCTGTTCAACACAGATGGCGGTCGGAGAGTCAACGTTAAGTTTGGACCTCGTCAAATATACCGATACTTGACGTTCATAAATCAAGTATCCATATTAGATAGCGATAATTCGTATGATTCGACATCCTAGAAGTTACATTACGTTTGTCCTCGTCGTCGAGTAACTAGCCCACCTACCGTCCACGCAATTATGTACAGGCACGGATCGTTGCATTGTCTCGGTCTCCATTACTGCATATAAATGATGCGGAAATCCTTTCATTCGCTATTTGAATATAAAACGTACCTTCTTGTCTCTAATACATTCTTCGGGTGGGAAAAATGATCTGAAAGAAAAAATCCAATGGATGCCTCGCCCAGGTAATTTGCTCGCGTGGTCGTATGCCCACGCGCGTTCAGCCTGAAACGACTGGTAAACCATCGTGGATAGAGGAACATGCTCGTAAATCATTATTTCCCGCTGGCAATACCCTCGACGACTATTTATTTATTCGTTTCGCAACGCATGAATCAAGAACTGCACTCCTATCAAAAAATTCTATCAAAACCAGATCCTGTGGACAGTGTCTTCGTGTAAGTAATCGTGGTATTCCCACCTTCGGGGATCGACGACTGTCGACTTCCTTCTACCATCTCATTGTTACTACGGTTAGAAAAATACAAATTCCCATTTATCGTATGTTTTTTTCATTTCGTTACGATCGCGTGACAATTAATCGGTTAGTCGTATTAATAACTCGCACAGGGGTCAGATCTGGATGCTGGAGTAAAATTGTTGCAAAATATTCCACTACAAACGGCGGTCAAAGGTTATCGGACCCCCAGCATGCGAACGATCTTGTGAACTACTCGTGTCCGAGCGGCTATAATAACAATACCAATTACACAACAGAAAAGCGATGACTCGGCTGGCATTCGCTTTCTCCAATTCGCGGTTCCGGGCTCAAATTTGTTACATCGAATCGAAACGTTTATACTGTTTTTTTAGCATGATTTTTCTGGGTATATACAGCTGTGATTCACCTTCGCGGACCAGTGAATCGCTCTGGTAAAATAAACGAGGGCACAGATATGTCTTCTGATTCATTCTGGGAGGTTCGTGAAAAGAACTAGGAATTTGTGGTATTGGAACGATAAGTGCGATACTGATTCAATGGTTATAAGAAGCACGATAAAGCCAATTAATCATACGTCAGGATTGCGTTCCCATTCGGTCAGATGTGTTTGTTAATAATTCATGACAATTGAAATCTCGTTCGTATTTATGAAAGGTTTTTCTCACGTGAGAGCTAGTGACGCACAGCCATATGCGAATTTCTACGTGAATCGAGCTTATAAATCATCATTTCCATCCTCGAGACCCCAGTAATCTCGACGACCCATCATCGGGTCGTTGATTTCGAGTTGTTCGTTTGTTTACAGAAATGTTGCATCAGTCGTGATTTGATAACTCACGTAACTCGAGTAATTTTAATTACAATCGTAGGACAAAAATTTCCACCGACGTCGAATCTAAGTAGGGAAACGAAAACGAAGATACGCTCGTTCCATGGCCGATTATTTGGGGGGAAACTCGAGTTTGAAGCACCGAAGTTCTGCGTATGCTTTGCGACGTTGATGGATTTTTTTCACCAATTACGAAAGAGTCCAGAACGAGCAGACATTTTTCAACGTCTTAACTTTACGGCTCGTCAGCGTTGAAAATCTCTTAATCACGATCCGTAAAATTCACTGTGGATACTTAACCCGGCGTTGTAAACGTTGCAGCTGTGGTTAGACTAAGCTATGCAATAAAAATAATCTCAGAAGTATCCAAATTTTCCCCACGATGGTTGAACGCACGATTATCTTCCGGCTCACCTCATTTCTAGCTCGCTGTTTAACATATCGTTTGTCAAATCCGCGACAATTTTAGCGATGGTTTATTAAGGGCGATAAAATCCCAGAACATCGACACATTTGAATAAAGCTTCGTAAACTGTCGTTAAAATAATATCAGTTTATTTCGCGACTAAGTATAGAAATGGTGGTTACACTTTTATCAGACAATTTTATGAATAGCTCGAGAAAAGGAAGTGGCTCGTGGTTCGGATTTATCTCGCCAAAACATTATAGCACGTACGAACAGGTCTGCAAATTACATCGAACCCCATTATATCCACGCATCAAATATTCAATATATTTTTCGATTTATCAAACTCACGAACACCGGATGAAAGGTATTTCAAGAAACAGTACAACGAACCTTGCTTCCTCGCGTAATTAGTTCTCTATAATGGTACGAACCAATTTCCGTATTATTTTGACGAACTTCCTATCTATCGGATGAGTTTAATTCCGCGTAAATCGAATAAAAGACTCGAAGTAGCCTTGAGGTATAAAAATAAAGAATCTCCAGTTACCTGCAACGTACCGTGCGATTGCAAAGAGCGGAGAAGACGTAGAAATGAGAGGAAAAAAGCAGGAGGAAAAACTGAATGAAAAAAACCAGCGCGTCCACGTATGATGAAACCACTGTTCGACGCGATAAATTGTTTCCTGTCCTCGCGCCGTAAACCAGAACGTAGTTTGAAATAGTATCGAATTGCCAGTAATATTGTTGTTGGTTTTCTAGCCTTTTTATCTGTCAAGTATTTGATTCCGTTCGTGACGGTTCTTAAAGTAACACGAAAAATAAATACATAAGCGATATCGCTTTTTCTGGTTTCCCACCGCAACAAATCGTTTTCGTCGCGTATCACCGCGTACTTTTTACAGAAACTTATGGTCGCGATATCAAATTCCTACGCGCGTCGATTTCGCTTTCGAGCTTACGTTACGGAGCGTAATTCAAGTGACCCGTTGCTGCTTTCGAACGTAGCAATGGTCAGAGATAACGTTGACACGCAGGCTCCTGTGAACAAATCACACCTTACGATCGTACGCGCGCACGTAACTCGGCCAGAATCGAATATAAGACGTAGAATAACGAATTATCACCGGCTTGATTTCGAAATGGCGCCTCGATCTCGCAAAAACTTGACGAGCTCGTAACTCGCGTCTGAAAAATTCTTATTTCTCGTTGATCTATAGCGTTTGTGATAATTAGCAGAATGACGCAGTTTGATGGGCCTTGACTACGTAGTTGTTTATCGTTGAAGATTCATCCTTTCTTCGCTGACCACTCGGATGATCATTCGTATTTACTACATCTAGGCTTAAAAATACACGGTGATGATAATCTCGCAGAGCGAGGACTCGGCTAAATTTCGTTTGCAGTGAGCACAACGATTTTTCACTTAAGGTGGGATACAGCAAACACCGTTTTCGGAAAATTACTCGTTTCTCGTCACCTTTATGGAGCAGAAAACGCCGTTTTTCGCGGCCACTCCGAAGCGCATCGCTCACGTGAAAAAAAAACGACAAAAGCTCTGAGAAAATGAAAATACTCCGACACGAATGTCACGCGAAGACTCGTATCCGTTCTATTTTTAAATGTTTTCATCCGAGAAAAATATGCGTTGCGTATCTCGTAAAAATTGTTTGACCCGATATTTTGTACCCGCAATGAAATCTCCAGTACGAGATCTCGTCACATTTTCGTTTATCACCATTTCATACTGTTGTTGTCATTATTGTTTTTATTATTTTCATCATCAACATTATTGATACCGATGTCAGAACCCTGTAAGCACGACCTACGCAATCTTGACGTCAGCGCATAATATTGACAAAAGAAAAACGACGCAGCTTTCAATTGCGATCTAAGAATTGTAAGCGCTTCCAGTATGAACGCGTGGACGCGCGTTGCGGGTAAAATTTATAAGCTTGATACTATCACACGTTTTCGACGATTCGACTCGTATAAATTTTATCATTGGTCGATCGTGGAAAAATCCCGTCGCGAAAGTCGATCTTAGCCGAACGAGGAACACTCGCATCCCCCGATGGTTCGAATGATGGACCTGGCGGCCCATTAAGGCGCCGTGACGTCACGAACGACGGTACCGGAAAGTGAAATGGGTTGTGCGGTGTAACATCCGCAAGCATATATCCAGGTCCGATATTATTAGTCGGAATGTCGCGCAATGTATCGAGTTTGTTGACGATCGCGCTATACGATGTCGATTACACGTATCGAATGCTACCATTTTTGAACAAGTGTTTATCGATGTCTACGATATTCAACCTCGAAGATATCGATTACAGCACGATTTGCAATTACGCTTGTCGTTATTATTTCGGAATATCTAGGAATCGTACGCGGCAACGCGTGAAACGTCCGACTTGTGTTTGCATGTTTTTGGTCTGACACTACTGCGCCGTACCTACTTACGCCGTACTCGTATCGTCTTCGTAGAAAAGGCTGTTTTTTCTTTCGCGTAAACGTTTGCCAGTCGTAAACTGTCCGTGGGTTTCATTTCCGTTTGTACGGAATAAGAAAATTGCGATTGAACGCCGCAGGCGTAAGGTTATACTTTCGCAATGTTGAAGACAGACGGACGAGCATGCACTCGTTAGCGATGGAATGCGTTTCTTCGTCTTGTCGTCGGCACAGTGACACAGATCTGGTCGCCGCTACGTTCTATTTGTCTTCAGCGAATTAGCTCTGTTGGTCAGGAATTAGAAAAAGTGTTACCGCGAGTCTAGAAAATCCATTCGACTTCAACTCACCTCACTCCTCAACAGCAGCGATAAACCTTCGCGCGGACCTCGAAATCTGCGTCGATTAAATTCTGTGCGTGTGAAAACATCCGACGAATAAACCTTGGAGCATAATATCGAGAGTTTCTCAGAGATTCAACTTTATAATACGTAAAGCAACGCGTCGAGTTCATTGTAAAGCTCATTGTCAGCTGCGGTGTACAAGTATCGTACTTTCTTCGGAAACGAAGCGCGATGCCCGTGGTTCTACATTTATTTACAATCGAATTCGACGCATCGTTTCGGCACGACATTTTTCTTAGGTAGAGTTAAACTCGCCTAGAAGTTTGCATCCGGATGTTCGTCGAGTGTAGAATCGAAGCTCGTCGCCTGTACCGATTATACGACTATTTCTACGCCAGAACACCGACTACAAACGTGTACACGAATCCGCCCACTGAACTTTGGTTTACAGAATAACTACGACTTTTATTTTCAAACGAGTTAGGGTACCGTGAAATTGTGTAAGTATTTACGATGGGTTAAACGGTTCGTGAAATCCGTATTAACTCCTGGTTTCCTCGTTTCTTCGAAAACAGTACTTGGAAAGTTTAAAATATAGGAATCGTACCATTAAGTTCATTACTGTGACCTCCAACAGTTGTTACCGTGTTTCAATATTTCTCGTGACACGACTGATTGAAATCGATCGGCGATGGCAACCCCTTCCAGAACTCTGCCTCGCTGACACGCGATCATACAGCATCGGAACATTCTATAACAATACGTTTCATCTAGTTTTAAAAAAAATCTTCATTAATTTTTTATTTCGCGTGATTTAAAAATTTCCACAATTTCAGAAAAGTCGAGAATAGCGGGGTATAAAATTAGACTTCTCAACGATATCGTTCGACGCGTATTAGTCACGTGAAAACAGCACGTGCTGCAGCTACCTCTTTTGGCTTCGGTTCTTTTTCTGCATCGATGTAAATATGCGTTTGATGTATACATACGTAAAGCGTGCTTTTAAGCTGCGTAGATGCTCGTGGTTCTTTGTGCTGGCTTCTACCTTAGGTCGAGATTAAATATTCGAAGCGTTTCTGAAACGTGAAAAATTATGCATATTCCTTAATTACCTGGATAATAAGATTATGGAATGTCGTATATCACACGCCTGGCACGTGAACGGTGGTTGTGCCTGAACAATTGACTCGTCACGTCCGAATGCCTGTTTATTTTCATTGTTGTCACATGGGAAGTTAATCAACCTCGGTAAAGACTGGCGCCAATCTTGGTATAACAAACGAAAATACGCAGGTATAAACCAAGCTGGTGGGTCGAAGGTGAGAATAATATACAAGTTGCGCACAATTGAATTTTGGCAGTGCCGGGCAGAATGATTTATGGAGGTGAGAAATAGTGGATTGATCCTTCCTTGAATGTCGCGGCTGTGTCCAACGATATTTTGACCATCGCCTTAATTTATGAATTACGTACCGTGTCCGTGATAACCTTTCGTGGACTCGCTGTACTAAATTTTGGCAACGTCATTCGACGACTCTAATTATAAAATGACACGGATGAAAATAGAACGAGGCGCGTATACTATTGATATGTACGAATCGAAGAAAATATTCTCTCAAGTTTGCGTTTTCTCTCTGCTTCTCTTTCATTGCTGTTCGTTTCTGCTGCGATAGGCATTAGGATGAAAAGTTTGGCGAATTAAATAGTTTTTTTTTCCCAAGTCCGATGATCCGAAGTGTCAATCGAATCGCAATGGATACTTGGGAGCGTACGAAGGAAATTGCACTGCACCTGCTCGATTGCTAATTACAGGCTATGAAACTCTGAAACTTTCCAATTGCAACGGAAGCAGGAAAATGCGACTAGAGGGTGGGGAATCAAGTTGACGCACGTGGCGTCGCTTGAGTTACAATAATTTCATGCTATTCCGCACAGAGTTTGCTCGTTAGTTGAATTTCGCGTAGCGAATTAATTACTCAGGTCTTTGGTCAGATAATTACTGGTAACAACAAATCTAGCGACAAGTTATTGAAATTCTGATTGGCAAACCGCACCGTCGATGGAAAAATTTTCACAGCTCAAACGATTACGTAATCGCGAATTTATCTTTTCATCGATTTAAATCGCTTCGAATCTATCAATGAAGATTTCGCGCTCGGCTCAACATTAATTCGCCTTATCTAGATATGATAGTAGCTACACGCCGCGTTATCGCAGGAATTCGTTTTCGATAAACATGATTTTTGCATTTTATCCTTTTATTATTATGTTGTTGGAAATGTTTCGTTCAACCGGTTGCCCGCAGAGGTACGAATCGATTGTTATCGCGTTGCAAGGATATTGGAAAATTCTCGAGTAATTTATCCTCGCTAATTGACAGTTAACAATAAATATTTCCGCAATCGACGGACGCCACGTGATGATGAATTATCGCTAAATAGATGCAATAAACTTTGGATTGGTTCGCATATATCTGTATCTATAGTTATATGTGTATCTATAGTTACAGAATACGTTCTCGTAACGCGTAGTTAATTTATTCTTCGCCCGACAGAATGTCACGCTTCCTCCGCGTGTTATTCCCTAATTATGTACTTTTTCACGTGACAATTTCTCTACCGTCACAGATCTACGCCGCTGGGGAGACGTATCACGGTTCCATTGATCGGTAGAAACTCGCTGGTCGTAAATCACGGGAAGAGATTGGGAGATTTTTACAAAATCGCAACCATTGACCGACTAAAGATTCATTGAAGTTCGACATTTCCGGCGTGATAACATTTATTTTCGCTTGATTCGCGTCATTCATTAAATAAATTGACATTC
The DNA here is from genome assembly GCA_963969455.1 of Arge pagana. Taxonomy (NCBI): domain Eukaryota; kingdom Metazoa; phylum Arthropoda; class Insecta; order Hymenoptera; family Argidae; genus Arge; species Arge pagana. The sequence continues at coordinate 9,746,830 of OZ018311.1, read as the reverse complement.
GATCCGCACGTGACCGACGATAACGATATTTCGATGGGAGGTATCAAAGATCAGATCTCGATCGATCGCGTGACGAGCGTCGAACGCGTGTCATCATATTTGCGAGCCAAGAAGATTAACCGATAAAATCCAACGGCGCCGTATTGACAGTTGGTAATCTATCGTTCCCCAACCTAGCAATATCAAAAACGGTGTGCTTTGCGATTGTAGGATTATGGTAATCCTATAAAACCTGATTTCTCCGAACCAGCGTAAACGAGTGTCTCACTTTTCGAACGAACATCGTCAAGATCCACGAAAAACGTTCTTCGAAATTCTTCGAATTTATGTCTCGTTCGAAACGCTCGCGAGTTTTGCTACAGTCCACCGTAATTAATTCGCACTTTGTCACGTGACCTGCTCGAGCTGCAACAAAAGCTTTCCATTCTTGTCCAGCTAGAATTTATATTCGTCTTTCTACGACGTCACTGAAACTGGACTGATTCTAGCAGCAGGAACTAGATCTGTGACCGGGAGTCTCGCTGAACAACAGATTTTCGCCTCATTTAACATTCTTCCATCACGATAATGGGAATAAATTAAAATCTGATTTTTTTTTCGCAGTGTAAACACACCTTGCTGTTTCCTCGAACCGCTTTTAATCATCGATCGATGGCGACGAGTAATTTTTCCTTTTAACTTAGTCATCAGAGTATTTGTTTCGCCACTCTAAAGCCATCAGGTATATTAATTTCGCACCTTCCCGTTACCATCGTCAACGTATCATGGTACCACGTGGTCTCACCCTATTTTCTCAGATATTTGTTCGATTTTCCACCAAATATATTTTATACTTAGCTCGAAGTCCATCATTTCCCCTATACACTGCTCTAATTCCGAGAACTTTTTTCCCTCTTGCGTTGTCCGATAGGAATAGAAATGTTTTCGCAAAAATTGGTGCGATTAGATCCAATCGGGACTACGCCCGCTTGTTGCGCCTATTCAAACGTTATCTAACACCGTTCTGCTCCGCAAACGGGCTGGCTGTCTTTACAGTATATTGTTATCAGACGTCTTTCACTCGTGATGTAACGTCGAAAATTTTATCAACGCTTTTCTTCAGATTCAACGATTTCACCGATATTTATAAATTTTACATTTTTCCCGACTAACGATAAATATATTTCGCGTCGAAGCGTTCCTTGCGCTGTTTCGATGGCGCGTGGCACGACGCATTCATTGTCTAGTACAAATCGTAGCGTCAACGTTACGCAATTGAAAAAATTACGTAACATTCGTGAGAAATCATGGAAATTACAAAATCATCGTGCCATCCGTAGCGAAGTCGTTTTCCGTCAATTTGCTCGAAAGCTGGTAAACCAATGAAATTCGTCGTAACGCACACGCGCGATGCTCGGCGTGCACGTGATTTCGTCGTGTAGATATACTACATATCGCGCAATAGAAAATGTGATTCATTCATGCAGTCGGCACGTTTATGAGATGAAAAATGCGCACTACACGTGTATCCGATAATCTGGAGGTATCTCGCGGATTCGGAGACGGCGCAAAAAATGTTTTTCCCAATATCCCGTTATTTTCAGAATTCTTCGTCGATAAATCATCGATGAGTCGGCGAGCAGCGACGCGATGTCGTTCGCCTTTGATTATTGGTGAAAAATTGCAAGGAAAAATACTCTTGCAGAAGGATCATTTGATACATCAGGCTTCAAAGAAGAGGCTTTGGGATTATATCTCTCTGGTTTTTCCGAAACGAATCGAATTGCGCGTCTCTGTGGGACCAATGTTTTACTTTTATAAAAATCAAGAAACGGTTGACAGTGGCATATTTGTTGGTCGGTCGAGGATGGAAGTATCGCGATGGAAACAAAGGTACAAGGAGGAGACGAGGAGACGTTTCGTGCGGTGTGGAATTTTCCTTTGAAGAACGGATGATATCGATTATGGCGAGACACGACTTTTCAACCTCCCCGACCTTTTGCTGTATCGATGACCTGACTGCTTCGCTTAATTACATACATGTAGTTATCAATGCCGCGAACTAGAAATGCCTCGGCATTATCACGTGTCTTTCTTTTTTTCGTTACTGATAGCTTCTTGGAAATTGCCAAACGAGCATCTGAGACGAAGCTTACACGGACGTACATACGTACTTGTCTCACGGACATCGTTCTGCGCGTCGAGTACGAGCTGTTTAGAGAAAAAAAATCAACATTCGATTCAGAAAAATACAATCAGCCTTGACCCGGATAAATAGCAAAATAGCTCGATCAAATAGTTTCAGGACTGAGAAACATGTGTTGAACGAACGTCAACGGGCGTTTGATATAGCGTGGACGATGGCTGCGCAGCTTGTCCTACGGACACGCGATGTAGGTGGATCAAACATTCGCAGACATAAATACGTCGGTATTTTTCTCGTCCGTTTGATAGCATGCAGCATCGCGTCTATCTATCCGTAAGTATTGTCTACGACGAGGCAAGCGGACGGTAAATTTCCCTGTGGATTCCTACTCGTCATTTTATAAATATTCGTTGCTACCAGCGGTTCGACGCGAGACCAGCGAAGAAACCGCGAAGTTGTCGGTACCAGGCGAATTTCAAGCGACATCTTGGCTCGTGAAACCCGAATAGATACTCGTGACGGATTCGCAAACTCGGTACCAGTCTCTGTTCCATACTTATCGACAACTGCGGAAACACGATTCAGCAATTAGATGACCGAATGACTGTGCGCGGACAACAAATCAGACCGGTAAATATCTTCGGAATCCATCTCACTCCAATTATTCGCCGCTTATCCGAGATACCGATTGCGTGATTGTTCGTTACCATTCCGTTTTCACGTGTCCCAGCATCGATTCCGAGCGCTGTTGAAATCGTTCGCTCGATACCTCCGTTAAAAATAACATCTGTCGCGTGAGCGATTTCTTATTTGATTTTTTGTTTTGTTTGTTTCATCGATTATCTCGGTCTACATTCGTGGAGTCACGTGTCGCGCGAGCGCGAAACATCGAGCTCGTATTTTCGTTACTCTTCGCGCGCGTGTGTCGCATTTTCGTGTGAAAAAATTTGAACATTCTCGTACCTCGTGAATTATTTATCAACGGTCGATGTCACGAAGCCTCGACGTGGCGTTTGTATCGGAAGTTAATGACAATCCCTGTCGCCGAGCGATGCTTTCACGTGCCGATACCATGTTTGGTTATGATTATATTTATTACGAGAGGCGAGTTATTCGAGAAAGTCGAGGCGATCGTAGAGACGGCGAGCCATAGAAGTTGCAAGATCTCCAGAATGCAATAATTATGCGATGCACGAACCATCTAACCGAGCTTCGCTTGGAATGGCCTCGTATCAACCGCTACCGCGCTCTCGATCGCGCCGCGCGCTTACCGGGGGCCACGACCTTCAGAGGTCGCGAACGAATGCTGCGTAGCCCTCGCGTTGCAGTCGTTCGCTCCATCGGAAGACCCCGTGAATTCTGTTACGTTTACAACGTGACCGATGATAACAACGTTTCTCACGTCGTGGACTTCGCTAACGATAAAACAAAACTAATGGCACTCCGTGACGATCGTTCGGTGGGAGACATCGTTACACGTGTCTTTCACGAGGCAACAATACAAAAGACCAACTTTGAACCGTCTAGCCTTTCTTTTGTCTACGCGTGGTAATTTTTTCGCCAAGGTCAATCCATCGCAAAGGTTGAATCGATGCATCCTAATTCGGGCAAATTATTCGGCAATTCGGTACAAAATTAACCTCACCTTTTACACACCTATATAGACGTCTGATAACCGCCTCCTCCGATGCCTTTGTTCGCCGTAACGGGGACACGTTGCTGCGGCAGAGATTTATAAGCCTGTAGGCGAAAAAGTCAGCGATCGTTTTTTGTTTATTCCATGTGTTTTTTGGTTTTGTTGGTTGGTTTCTGTTTTTTCTGTTTTTTCTCCACTCCGGGAATTTCTTGAGACGTTGTCGTATCCGATATCTTTCTACCGTGCGCAGTTTCGTTGATCGACCTTGTCGCCAAGCGGCTTGTTGCTCCGCGCGTCTCGTTGCTCCACGACGGCAGCTCGTTGCTCAACGATAGTGCGGAAAAAATAAAAACAATCGAACAACTGATACATCTTTAAAAACGAAATCGTCCGTGCAACGCAGACAATCCGTCGACGGATTTCAGAGATCCCCGAACGGCGCCTACCTACGCAATATGTTTTTTTTTATCCGATGGTAAAGCGTGTTCGTACGACGAACTTGTCGTCCACGTGCATCGAAGGATGTATATTATTCTGGCATAAATTCAAAATTTCCTCGCGCGTTTCTCCGCACGTTTAGCGCTGCTCCTACTTTTTCACCCACGCGCTTCTAGAGTTACTGTTTCTTGTTTTTTTTTGGTACACTTTTTTGGTACAAGCTTTTGTGTCGCGAAATAACGTCGCGATTGTAGTTCGCGTCTACGGCCAGACGAGAATCTGGTCTCGTCTATATCTACGTCGTAGACGAGCCAACCGTCTTTTCGCAAGGGTTTAATTTTAAATACGCACCGAACCGTTCCTCCGGTCAGTACCACGGAATCCGTCTCTGTTCCTCGCCCATCTTCGTTCGTATATCCTTGCTACTTCGTCAGAACTCCACCGCGTTTGTATTAGACGCGGAGTCGTTGGCTCCTCGAAGGAATGCAGGCGGGAGCAAACCGGAGGCTCACAAAAAGGCAGAACGACTTTCCGGTCCTCCATCGTCGTCGCGTCTTCGCAGTCTCTTGCTCCCAGTTCTTCTTCTTCGAGAAACCCGCGCGCGATCAAAGTATGTAACATGACTCGAATAGTCGAAGAGCCAGGCCAAGTATAGACGGGAATCGGAAATGAAAAAGTACCAGGCGTCGAGACGCGTCGGTAAAAATTGCACAGCCGTTGAAAATGAGTCACGATAAGTTCGATAAAAATAACCGAATGTCACGGAATGAATGCGGATTTAAAAGACAGCGACAATTTCGCGGATTAAATTCTTCAACCATTTCAGGCTGCTGCGACAGCACGCTTCCATACGTGTGACAATACGGGGATTACATTATGCGTGGTCGTTAAAGGAAGTATGTACAGTCAGAGAACTGATTCACCGTGACTCATTCTTCGCGAATAATAAAACATCCATTACAGCTAGATATCTCACGAATCGATCGAATACTCGCATTCCAGAATTTCTCGCCTTCCTCGCGCGTGCAACTACTAGCGAGAGAACGCTCCGACGAAGCCTCTGTCCGTTTACATCAATATAACATAATTGCCAGGCATACAGATCTCGTCTCTGTTTGTCAGCCTCTCAGATGTACAAAACTCCGCCGAATACGATGATAGGCTTATCGACGTTTCGTCATACGTAATAAATAATCCAAATATTTAACGAAGTATCACGGGCTTTCAAGCATGGCGCGTGGGTATTGTATAATTTAACGTTAAGGGGACAAATATCACTCGAAGAACATCCTTCGCGGGATCGACAATGAGAAAACGAGTCCGTGGCGCGTTTTCTTATCAACAGAAACGTGTATCGTATCAGAGAGGGAAACACGTCGCGCGCGCGAACGCGAGGGAAAATATGCGGCATTCCACGGCGTGGCTGATATACGGAGAGCGTTCGTGTTTGATGTGTAACAATGAGGATTAAAGCTATAGTCGCGAAGTTTTGAAATTTTATCGAGTTGCAAAGACCGTTTAACGCCACGCGGAACGGAAACGTTGCTTAATGGCAATACACGAGTATCCTCATTTCGCGAATAATACTAGTCGCTCGTCGAATAGCTCGTGACTAGACTAGCTGACGGATATTTGTAATCTTGGCAGCGGTTGCTCGTCCATTCGTTCCGTAGACCCTTGCAACGAATTTCGCGCAACAAAGTTGACGATTGCCTCCTTTTATTTTTGGAAACCAAAATAAAAAACGCTGTTTAATAAACTCCGTTGAGTCGTACTTCGCTAATAATTAATTATTTGGAACGATTACTGTGAGTTCCTATATTCTTCGGCGTCGATAGCTGCGCTCTTACGATTCGCGTGTATAAAGTGTAACACGGCGTTCAGAAAGTAGTATTATCAACGAATCTGATCCAGTGCCGCTGCTAATTACAGTCAGCCCGCTTGGCGTTTCAAAAATATTGACAAAGCTGTTGGACTTCGAGTCTGTCAAGAAAGAGAATCGTACGTCGACCTCTCGCAGCGACGTTTTTCTACATCTTTTTTCAGCTCACGGAATTACTTTCCCGTGAAAAACAGATTTTTCGAAGAACAGATTAGCAGATTCCAATTGTTGTGATGATGAGAGGTGAACCGTACCGTTGTTGTTGCGTTGTTGTCGTCGTTGCTGCTGTCTCGTGTTTCGGTACGCATCCCGTCACACGTGCCGAAATTATTTTAATGACGAGTCGAGGTCAAGTACAGAGGCAAATAACGCAACCTTCTTTAACTTCCGGAAACTATTAACGCATCAACATCGTCATTCTTCGCAACGGTTGATCCTTCAACGTTCAAGATCACGAAGCCCGAGTCATATCAATGGCGTTTCTGGTGCGCGTGCTACCGGGATTTTTTTTTTTTTTTGATCCACCGATACAGCAATCTAGATATTTGTTTTACGAGACGTTCTGGTATTCGTACGTGATGTAATCGTGATATATATTTCGACACGATTACGTGACGCCGAACCTTGTCCCGTTTCTCCAAAAGAGAAATTCTATCGCAAGGACGTGCAACGTATTCCCTTCTTCGTGAGTAAGACGAAGTTTGCCAAATTACGAATCTTCTTCCCTCCCCTAAGCACTTTTTTCTTTCTCCTTGCCGAATCTCCAACGAACGTTGACGCGCTCCCACAGAAATTATCAGCCAGACGCGGTCGAGACTCTAACGGTCGACCACGTGTATTTCGCGTGTAGATTTGCATCAACCGTACTCGAGCTCCAAAAATATCTGCGGCTAGACACGATCGCGTGAAATTTTTCTGCGTGGATTCTGTTTTCGTCTCGCAACGTACTCGCAGCATTCTACGAGATGACGCGCAGTTACATATGTATGTAGTGTTCTTTTCACCGCCTCCAGAGGTACCTGCTTGCGAGGATCGGAAAAATTTTCAGGGAAGATATAAAAACGTCTAGAATATATACGATCGGAGTACGAAACGTTTCCGTAACTCGCGGCGATGGGTGAAGCGATTTATGTCGTTCGGGTTGAAGGAGAAAATCGCAGACGTGGCCTGAATTTAAATATGATTTTTATTTGCTGTTGCATACATCTATCCAACCTCGACGATGCTATAGAACGGTTGTTCCCTCGATAATCGCTCTCCGAAACCTTTTCTACCATTTTTCGCCTTGATACATCGGCGTCTCGTCGCCGAGACGACGACGACGACGACGACGACGACGACGACGACGACGACCTCGGAGTCCGCCGCACGTGATCACAGGCTCAGTTCAAACAAATTAGATAAAATGCCAGATCAAACGCTGCGCGAGATAAAAACCGCTCGTCTTTAAAACTCGCGACTACTTTTATATTTACACGGACGAATGATTCAAAGATTCATCGGACTGAGAAAGAGGAAATTCTGTCCCGAAAAAAGTGGACGATGCGTCATACGTCGAAGATTCGCGACCTTGAAAATCTTCCGCAGACAACGAATCGTCATTCGCGAGGTTAGCAAACCAGCCGAAATTCACGTGAACATTACTCCTGCAATTTTCAATGGTCTGCCGAGATTTGCGGTCGGTTAAACGACAAAAATATGCCAATTAGCGAAATGATATGGATATCCAGCCATGATAGTCACGTGCTGTGTCGTATCGTACTCGCGATGGTCCCAAACTTTTCGGGTTATCTTCCGTCTGGGTTGTTAAACTCGATCCTCCACAGCGACTACAACAATGACTCGGCACTCGCAACTTACCAGAACTGTGCAAGTTGTCGAGTTATTGTTTTTCTTCCGTTTATATTTTTCTTCGCAACAACTGACCGGATCCGCCGGAATGCGATGGAATTTCGTCAAATCTGAACAAAACATTCGAGATCTCCCGCACGAAGAATGCGTACCTCGCGACAGAGAGTTGGGAAGACGTTTCAGGTCGACGAATCCGCGCCGGAAACAGACAGTTCAGTAATAAATGCTCGACTCGTATTTCAGTCGTAAACAGGTAAGACAAACGGTTAGAGATGAATGATAGGGAAAAAAAACATGGCGATAGATCAACTGCGTCTTCAATTTTATTCGATTAGAGATGCACGTAACAGCTAATTACTAATAGCAAACTTCAGCGTCACGACAAGCCGTGCCTTACGTAAATAATTACGAGGATGCGCGAGAGACAGTCATTCGGAAAGCTCGCGTCTCGTCCGAAAGTTTTTCCCGTGCTTTCAACGATTTTCACGAGAAAATCGAAGTAGAATTTTTTCAGCGGAGAACTTTGCCGAGCGAGCATGTGTAAAGGAATCATATGTACAGTGGTGCGGATTCAGGTGTGCACGCTAATTGCGCAACCGCGTGTCACGTTCGCAGATGAATTGCACTACTCGCTGCTATGTCGTAAAATATGTCGGTGAGTTTTGCAAAATGTTGCAGTCAAAAAACGATAAATTTTATTCCCACTTTTCAGAGTCACGCGACGCGCATTAGTCGTACAAACATTTGTAAATCAACTAGGCGATAATTATTTACTTTATTTATAATTGTGCGATAATTATGGATGTATACGTACGCGTCACGCGGTTGTGAGGTAGATTGAAAGAAGTTTTGATACATTCGGGCACCTTGACGTACCTCATCGCGGCGAATCAACGATAATATTCATACATTCATGAATTTTAGAACGAGCAACGAGCGTCACGGGATTCCCGACTTGTAAGCTACAGTTGTTCGCGGCTGCCATTTCTTTGCCGTTACGCACGCTGTTTACATTTTTATCCAGCTACCTTCAACCTTTTTTTCTTCGCCGATGCAGGTGAAGAAATCGCCACGCGAATATTATTGCATTTCTCGCACATTTTTTTTTTCATTTTTTTTTAAATCGATGAATACAATTAGCTTCGCATTTCCACGAGGAATCACGGTGATCTCCGAAATCTGGGCTATTTGCATAATTTTTCATTTACAATCCTCGCTTTGTTTTTCCCCTACGTTGCACCGATTTCCGACTCCGGTGCGAACGTCGTCAGGTGAGAGATGTCCTTGACGGTTTGGAATTTCCTGAACGAACAACATTTGCGATATCCATCGTTGGTATTTTTCTCCGCGCGATCGATTTAGGGAGAGAAAGAGAGAGAGAGTGCGCGGGGGTATTCGGTGTGTAGAGAACGCGAGTCCACGTGTTTGGACGCTACGATTATTCAGGTGCGTTTATACGCCGAAGTTAATTGGAGTCACGAATCGATACGTAAACAAAGTAATATAAGCGGAGATTTAAACTCCGCCGAAAGTGCTGGAAAACGAGGGAATTTCGTGGGACGTAGAAAGCATCTCGCGAGTTGTTTTGGCGAACATCTCGAAGCTGTATTTCCCTCGCGAGCATCAATTACGCCGAGAGTAATTATCGAGAGCTTGTGACAAATTTGTCGTGGATTTTGAAGGAGAGAGGAAAAAGTGCGTTACAGCAAACTTCTTCGCTGATATTTATAATATGTTTTCGTAATGTTATTCCCCGTACCTTATGAATATTCGGATAACTCGTTCGTTCAAGCCTTCCTCGAATTGGAAGAATGGAAAACGTCGAGTCGTTGAATAATTGCTCGTTGCTAATATTTGAACCGCGTTTCGAGAATATCGTGCTCAGCCATTACTTGCGAAATATTTGTTGACGAGGTGATCCGACGCGAAGTTACGCAATTTATTATTGTAGCTGTACGCTTCGTGTTCCTGAATTTCGTCTCGAGGCTGGACAAGCCGTTGCAAAAAAATTACCCGAAGCGCCTCTCAGTCACTTGTAATTCCCATTTCAGACGCGAATCTTGGCGTTTGCACCGGAAATTTGCTTTGAGCGTAACATTTTTCGCAATATTTGCATGTTCTTTCAATCTTAACGATAATTCGATGCTTCTTCTGGCTCGTAGATACGAACGTTCGAGTTTTTACAAACTAAACAAAGTTCGTCTCGTGACTCGAAAGTTCATTTATTTTCGGATATAGCCGTGGAAGCGTCCCTGGGCTTCAGGGTTAACGGCTATCAAGATAAACTTCCTTTACCTTTGCGTTTGCCTCGTCAAAAATGTAACGATCTTCGAAATCGAACAACTCGAATAATGAAAAAAAAAAAAAAACTAAAAACCGAACGGGTTCGGACCATCTCGAATCAGGTGTGATAATTGAAGGCTACCAAGCATGATTCCGCGAAGAAACTGCTGCGTATGTCGACACGTTCGCAACGACATTATCACCGGTACAATAATTGTTCGCGCCACATGTAATCCCCGCGACGCTTGTTAATACGTCGAAATCTTAAAATTAGCATGTACGAATTCGGCGCGAACTGATCCAAAAATAATATCGCGCATCCACCTACGTACGTACGTTTGGAAACCATTGTAAACGCTACGTTTTTACTCGAAAATAAAAATACTCCGCGTTGTCCGTGATTTCTACGTCACACGAGGTCGCCTTCCTTTGGGCTCGACTGAAATATCAGAACGGTTATCTCGCAAGCTTACGAATATTATCAAGTGGAAGACACGCGTCTCGTCACGCGAGATGGCGAACCATGCGTTGAGCAGAATCAATTAACTCGCATATAACAAGCTATTCTATCCTCGAGAGACAGATTCACATCGATACCCGGTGCGAACCGGAATCATTTAATTCCACGAGCAGCGACCACTCGTTTCACTGTAACGCGAGTATCCGAAATGCGAAACTAAATGCGAAACTAAATGCTCTCGTGACTCGTCGGACTCCTTTCGATTCCCGTCTCGTCTCGTTAGATTTTAATCATACGACGACACATAGTTCCAATTATCGCGCAGATTCCTTGGTATCCTTTTCCAGGCTACGAGCGAGTCCGGTTGGCGTCTGACACGAATCGGAAACAACTCGATTTAATTTTTGCTAATTTATCTCCCCGCATCGAATGGCCAACCAACGCGACGCGCAGACCGAAAATACGAATTTAACCGAATCTACAACATTTCCATGACGTGGTCGAATAATTTTCTGGGAACGAAATATTCGAATTGAATAATCGATCGGCGTCAAGGACTTTCGATACAAGGAAAAAAAGTAACGGTAAAAATTGGATACGGCTGCCGTGATGCGGGTATATGATGAGGTTTCATGGCAGCCGAACGTGCGAAATAACGAAGCAGTATGAAAAGAAAAATCCAACGCGATGATAGGACTCTGCGTATTTATTCGCGACACCGAATCATTCCCGAAGACAGATCGGTCTCAATTAACTGGGGATTATTTTGTTGACGCCGAAATTCTGTGAATGCCTCGCCGTTGTTTCGCCCGAGATTCGTTCGTTGATCACTTTGATGTCACGCGAGGTTCGCGAACGGCAGAGATAAACTTCACTCCGGATACTCGAAGAATAAATACCAGCTGGTCAAAGTTGCGGCGAACTGCGAAGTATTGATACGGCGAGGATAAAGTACGCTCGACCGATTTGAAATCGATATCTAAACACACGTATTATTAGCATTAGCGAACTCGTGGGTGTTCGTAGCGTCTGACGATACGATAGCAGATGGACTAAGAAGCTCGTGGTCTCACTTGACGAAAACGCGTGTGATTTTTACTAGCCAGCTGACATTCGTTGGCCGCTCGCAGCAACAACTGTGCATACACGTTCAGAGGACCGAAAACGAGCGGCTCGTCCTCGCAAACGACGAAAGATCTCACGTTTCGTTTTTTAATCATCGCGCTCTTCGCTCTTAGGTGCCAGCAAATCGTTTTACGGAGATAATTTCAATACGTCGTTGTACTTTTGGCCTTTACACGCGTATCGAAACCGCTGTGAGTCTGTGCTTTTGGGTTTAAAGGGGTGGATACCTCGTCGGCACTCGGGTTTGCCGGGTACAATAATTATCGATAGCGATATATTGAATTCATCTCAATACAATCAATTAATTCGTGGGCATTTGAGCATTTACTGACGCATGTAGAGCTCAATACGCGCAGAATCTCGTGCGCGTATGGTACGCACACGACGAAACGTATTTGGAGATGATTGGGTGGGCGTCGTTGTGATTCTCGTGGGTCCTCGCGACGTCAGTGTCACGAGTACGCGTGACGCGCTGTCTTTCGTCAACGAGATCACATTTAGTTTAGTTTTTCTTTTTTTTTCCTACACGAAATATTTTTGTTGTCTCGCCCGAGCATCGAGACCATTGCCGTTGGAATCACAACGCGGGTGATAAGAATAACCCGTTGTTATCGCTATGGCGTTTCGTTGCCGCGAGGAAAACGAGACGATCCGTCACAAGACCAGTCTGCCGTTACAAAGAAAGTCCCTTTATATCCGATGTTAACATTTAGAAATATACTCCTCGAGGTCGTAGATACGCATTTCGACGTATGATAGATTTTTTTTTTTTTTTTGATGAATCATTTGGATCCTCGTTTTTTGTTGCTGGTATTTTGACACACATTTTGTTACACGTTGTTCGAACAAAGTTATATAAATGCTAGCATTGTTACGAAACCTTCTCTGGCAATGGCACGACACGAAAAAATTAAGTGGCACTTGTATTCTCTACATCTTACAAGTCCTCAACTTCGACCCTTGACGCTTTGATGCAGGGTACCGTGTGTGAAAGTCTCGAAGGTTGAGATAGAATTGTTTTAATGTTTCTTAATCAACCTATCTTCGATGATTAGACAATGAATATTCATTCTCCTATTTAGGTTCGTAATTATTCACGATTTGATGTCACAATGATTTGACTTCGTCGATTAAGAGCGATAATATAAACTGGTTGGCATAATCAAAGCAGATCTTTGGCCGCGCGATCGTCTTACGGACTCCGCGAAAATTATGTCGAGTAGCGTTGCAATAATATTTCATTCCAGAGATGAGTTTCGTACGAGGCTACTGACATTCACAATTACGGCGACGGATAAATTGCACGAGCGTGATATTTCTCCTGATATTTACCCTACTTATTCCTATAAATATGTTATTAGAATATTTCCACGAGGGAAATAAATATTTCAAACGTGGCATGTGTCAGACAACAGTTCAAAAAAAAATCCTCTTCCTCGCATATTTTCATACCTGAACGAAAACAATGAGAATAAATAACATGCGGTAATAGGTGTACAGATAAGATTATCGAAAAAAATACTGCTGCTCCAAAATTCTTAATAAGTACGGGCAGCACTGTGCGCCGTGAATTTTTTGCGCGTCACTTCTAATCGTACGCACTTCGTTTCGCGAATATGCGGAGAAAAAATAACGGCAAAATCGTAATTTTCGCCATCGATAATCATTTCCTTCGGGGCATCGGAAAGTACCTAATTTTTCCTTTTTTCGATGACATGGATTACGACAATTATTTCAACTTATACACCAGACGTTAACAATTTTAATTCAAAGGTCTAAGAATAATCGCAAGGTAATTATTTATCGATGGTTTCAGCAGCTAGGCAGTTGTTTGTTCAAATTTTACCTCAGCTGACAGTTGTTCTTGTTTGCTTTGCTGGGGGTAAACGCGACGTGACGCCTTTTCTCGTCGTTAAATAAATTTCTGCTTCCAGGCAATAATATTTTTCTCCCCGTTTTATCATCTTCTTTGAACAATAAATGGACGGCTGATTTTTTACACAATCGAAGATACGTTTATCAAACGAAGAGTTTCTATCGAAGTCCGCACATTTTCTATAAAACTATTCCGATAATAATTTATCGATGTCGAGTCAGGGACATTATTATTTGCGGTTAGATTTCGCACCAGAAACACGTTTTATTAGAATCGAGATACTACGCGTGTAATCTGACATTTTTTATAACGCCGGAAATTACGGTTTGCACCTTGTCGACTTCCTTCGATGACGCATCAACGAAACTCGGATCTCCATCTTGTTGGAGTTGGGTTACGCGCGTATGTATGTACCTGCTGATAACGTGACAAGTATTTTTGTCGAAATTTCCGATCGACTGTCAAATCTTCACAAATTGTTGCTAAGGAGCGGTAATATTGGCAATCTATTGGCATAACGGATCTAAGAAAAAATATACGTGACAAGTGTGTCTCACATAAAATATATCAGATTTTGTATGTATATCCGTTTCACGGAATATCTGATTGGGACACGAGTAAAACTTAGTAGAACTAGAAAAAGTCCGTCTTATTTTTTTGAATAGGTACTTTTGGTACGGGTAAACAAATGTCGAACAGATTTGAGTAAAAAGTGAAAAACAGCAATCAGTCTGGCTCTTTGCGTTTATCTATTATCTCGCGATTCCCGAGGTCACCTTGTGCAATCAAAGGTAGATGCGAGAAGGCTGATCAAAATGTCGAATACGTTCGTGCACATTTATCTCCAATTCATTGTTAGCAACAATCGAATGCATCAAGAGCCTCGCGTCTGGTTGCATCGTTCGGTTAATTATATTCACCTCTCGTGAGTCAACTTTAGTTATTAATAGTAAGGATTAAACTAAGATTAGACTAGACTTCGTCACAAGCCTCGTGTACTTTCGTCGACGATAAATGTGTCGCGGCGGGCAACTGCCAATGAGAATATTATCTGTCCTCGGATGACGATATGACCATGATAATAAGGATGATGGCGCTCTTGTTAACGTTACCTGTAGCGTATGCCAGCTGACTTGAACTAATCATCTTTTGTAAATACACGCATTTCGCCTTGTTTACCGCGTTGAAACGAGCGCACGACATCGACACAACAATTGAACCGTGAACTGTCAACTGTATAGCGTGACTCATCTATGTACATAAAAGCAAATAATGGGAATTCAGTTCGTGTATACTCGAAGTAAGAGGTCGTGAGCAATTTTTTTTCGATTTCTATTTAACTGTTCAAAGTGCGAGAGATTACATCATTAATCGACAAGTATGCAACGATCTTTTCTCAATTCTTTTTGTCCCATACTTTCACTACATTTGCACGTATCGTTCGATATCTTCGTTCGAGCATTTTGTTTCGATGAGAATTGGGTGAATTTTGTTCGGCTGAAATCTGGTATCGCGATGCGATATTCCATTGATTATGATATCATCGTACGAGGAATGTCAATCTAAACTTTCATCCGGTGACGGCGCGATTGATTGCCCCCGTTAATTCGCGGCCGAGTCCTTTTCTCTTTGGCTGAAAAATTATCGCTTGAGAACTGACAGATTGATTTGTCGTTAAGCTCGAGGATACCGTTATTTTTTACCCATTGGCGACGAGTTTATCCGCGTACAAATATCAATACTATTACGAACTGAATTATTTCAAGTTCGTAGAATCTACGATTCTAGCTTTACGGACAGAAACGAGCGCAGTTAGACGTTTCATTTGTACTTGTGAGAAAATACAAATTATCCTTATCGAAATCACTTTTATGAAAAGTATTCGATAAGTTTGACTACCTCGTGAATCGGAATTTTGTCGGAGACTTTGATCGAAGATTTGTTATCGGTGTGAGACGATTGTGAAAGCGAAAAGACCAAGCGGATCAATATTTTGATAACGATTGACACTCGTAAATTTGCAATACATTCTTCTGCGAAAATGGACACTTTTTCGCGCTAAACATCCAGAGAAGATATCGATGGTATGGAATTTTAAGCCAGTCTTCTTCAAAGCTCCTCTGAGCAATATGATTGAATACGTAACCAGATTCCCGCACGTGTCTAGCTGCAATTAAAAGTTTTTACGAGGGTGAGAATGTTTTCGACATCCTTACACTTCGCGTTACACACCTCCGCCATCTTCTTTCCCTCGTGGTTTATCGGAAATAAGGGTAAAAACCGCTAACTCGACCTTGCCAGCACGTGTTTCCAAATCCCGTGCCGCACGAGGGAACCCCTAGCGAGCGATTTCTTTCCTTATTGTTCTGACTCCGTCGGGTGTCTCACGGCATGACGAGCTTTACAACAGGTAAATTTGTCTTCATTCGGGAAACCATCATAACATGTTGAACCGACGCGAAGAAATGATTACTAAGGTACGAATAAAGTCCACGTGGCTTTATACGTCCACTGCGTGCGTATAAGTACGTAGTAGAACACACAGGTCATTTCCAGATTCACATCTACTTACGCTTAACTGATCGGGAAGTGCGTTCTTCAGAAATGGTACGCTGAACGCACGCGCCAGTTTGCGTGTTGACCACGCGTTTGTATGTAGAAGCAGACGAATCACTGAAAATCGTAACGAATAGTAATTTATGAGATATTTGTTTGTTGTTACATAGACGGGGCATCCAATCGCAGAAGATGACACGATCGTCTCGTCGCTTACGGAAAAATGCGATTCGAGCTGGCGCGTATGCATATCACCACGCATACATCTCGAACGTATCATTTTATACGAGAAAATGTAGAAAAATAGATTCAAATCGAATCCACGTGTCTGCATACAGCACGCTTTGGGAAAGATTTTTAAATGCCTGTACTATCCTCTTGAACGACGAAATGGGGAGAGAGAAATCCAGGAAATCGATGGAAATATTCACACGTTTCGAAACATGCAAATCTGTGAGGTGGATTTTCGGAGATTTCCATGATCCTCGTTTTATAAATAAACCCTATGGGTTACAACGTACATTTAACACCTACATATGATTCATAAGCTCGATTCATGCCAACGCTCACCCACGCGAATAGAATGGCCTTATGAAAAAAATAGTACGCATCTATGTATAGTACATCAATTTACATGTTACTGATCATCTTAAACTCTAACCCTGCGAATTATCGCAGAACTGTAGGAAAAATTTCACGAGATGATTCTTGGGTCCGTTGTGGTATAAATGTTCATCGGGTAATCTCGTAACGAGCAACAATTTACTCTGCGGCGGTTGAACTGCATATTATGACAATGTCTACATTGTAAGAAATACAAATTGAAACTCTGGTGATTATATTTCACCTTGGCTACAATTTAGACAACATTGTTCGCTTGTTTGCGAAGCTATATCGGCTAAAAACAACTGGTAACAGTTTTTAATTTTTACTGGAATAATAAAGAATGCTTACTTATGTCCATCATAAAGCCGTCGGGGACCTCGTCAATACGCGATGCTTTCGTTTTACCTGCGAAAAAAAACATTCTCCTATTGAATGTCGAAGACATTCGTCATAGTCGCGGCGCACTCTACATCTTTATTTGCGAATGTAGTTCCAATGCTTCGTATAAAAATTGTAAATCGTCACCGGTGTCGCAAACGTAATACGAAATATTGCGTGATGAGTCGTGTAATAACGTATCATGAAAACATGTACTATATACATGCAATTTAATGGTCTGATTCGCTCGTTTGTCAAACGTCTTGAAAAACAATTAATTAAAATCAGCAGAATTTCGCGATCAATGTGTCTATTGACCCGTTATATTGTTAACCCGATTGTTTTTCTTTTCGTGATCGTTCTTGAAATTTGCGTTCGATTTTTCGGAGGTATCAAATATACCATATCTCTCGATAAAATATACGCATGCTATTTCGATACTCGAGAAATAAATTCTTCGCGCATCGTCTTACGATTTATCTGAAGAATCAGCGATACGCCGACGATTGTACCACCTGCGATACAGTTTGGAATAATTGTCGGTACGCTTCCCCGGTGGTCGAAGTGTAAATAAATACAGACGAATGGCCGAGTGCGACTGAAACTCGTATCGGCGAAATCGAGTGTAGGGAGACATGGTATTGTGTTCGTACACGCACACGCCGAAATGCAATAGATATGCACGTACGAAGGAGCGAGCCAGTCGAGCAAGCCGATTGCGGTCTCAGCCGTGTGTTTAGTACCGCGCATTCGGGGGTTCCACGTTCGCGGCGCCATCTACACTGGTGGTTATTTAAGTGCCGCGCCTACCGCTCGAGCGCTAGTTCAGCTCGAGTTTCGTTCCAGTAAACGTTTCACGTTTTCGCTCTTGCTTCGCTCTTGATTTAACCTAAACCAAACACAACACAAACGACAGACCGTATTCCATTGAAATTCTAAGTTACAACTCCGTGGTAACTGTCAGTGCGTTTTGTGCTCTAGAGGATTACGTCACCGTAAGTAATTTCCACCAATCTTGTTACGGTCAGACGTGAAAATGTCAATGAAATCGCGACATGTCAAATAACATTTGAGTGTACCTTTACGTATATGATGTACGATGCGTTTGAAATGTTTAACGCGTCGCCTTCGTTTTATGTATGTCAGCAGAGTGACACGCGAAATTATTTATTTTATCGCGGCCGACGCGTTGATAACGAGGAAACGTCATGAAAAAAATCAACATAGATAAAATTTGATCGCTACCTCGTCATTTGACCATGAAACAATATATTTCCTCTTCGTTACACGGTCATTTCAACGTTCGTGTTATTCGGTCTTTCTGGAAATATTTCGCGTGTCACGGTGCTGTAACGATAGTCGTTGGTCTTTTATCGAGAATAAAATCGATAAAGCGCGTTAGGCGGGGTACCATAATACAAATAGCACGGCATGGTCGCGAAAGATAAGCGTGTCGCGCGAATCAATACTCCGGTAGGATCTAGTATGTAGGTCCTCGCGATTCTATTGTTTCCCTCCGTGTGAACTATTGTCATGCTCCATGATCTCCATGATTCTTTGGGCAGCTAGAAGCACGTTACAATTTATCACAAATTTGTGCCGCGTTTGAACAGCCTTCGAGCGGTTTTCCTCCCGTTTTGTACAACTCGTGACATCGCGGAATAACGTAAATGGATGTACGAACCAGTGCGACTGACAAGGAAAGTGGAAAATCTCGCGTGACGTGGGTTGCACGAGTCTCTGGGGGCGTACCTACATGTTCGCTGTGCCTGTCGCAAAAACTCTATAAATTAACGAGTTTCAGACCGACGATGATAACGCTGTCGTCGAGAAAGTCATGACACGTTTGAGTTCTATTGGCGTTGCGATACGGGTAATTACGTTAAAACTCGCGACGTCAGTGTCCACAACCAGCCGCCGCGGGAGATTATTTCCCAACATCTTGGAATGTACGAAGCAAAATGAAAATCACGTGATGATTCGAAGGCTGGAAATATGTAGGTTTTTCGTCTATCTCGTTCCCTATTTTCATAGGCGTTGCTCGAACGACTTCGTTGGAAGATACTTTGGTGCCTGATGGGTTTTCTGAATTTCTGGAAACTCCTGATGACGATAGCCATTGCAGGAGATTTGTACGGTGCAATGGCATTAGCCACTCCTAGCGATCAATATCTGGTGGAACCCATTGCTGGATACAACGGGTTGTTGACCTGAATGCACTCATCCCGTTCGCTAACCGCTCGCAGCGCCCCCTGAAACGCGGGAAAACTTTCGTTATTAGGGGTTCATCTTTTGGGAGCCTAATATGAATCGATCGACTGTGAAAATTGTTTAACCATCAATCAATCAATCAATTCCCTTCAATGGGAACGAAGCCCGATTGCTCTCGGAATTTTGAAACTGATAAATGATTTCTCGTTAGCATTCTCGATTGCATTTAGCTGTGGATTTCGACCTGCGCTCGAAACGAGAATATTTTACCAAGAGGCAAACACGTGAATACTTGCTTACATTCGTGTTATTTCCATGACTTAGCAGATTTCGGAATTGATTTTTGCTGGACTCTTGGAAAAGGAGCGAATGGTCGCAGAGTCGTTCTCGTTGAGATTTGACTCGCCAGCTAAAAATCCATTGCATATCGGAATGCCAAATTAGTCTATACCAAATTTATCCTGCCAAGGCGATAAAACGAGGAGAGGCAATTTCGTGAATTCATATTTTACCATACTTACCTCCTAATCGTGAGAATTGACGTATTCCCGATCCGTGATGTAAAGATTTTATTGCCTTTAAAAAAAAGGCGACAACATAATCGGTCCGCGGAATAAATTCGTATAATTAGCTCGAGTAGGAAACACTTCGAGGGCTTAATGGGCGAAACAATGGAGCCGCGCTATTTATTTCAATGTTTTCATTTAATTTTTTTCCATTGAAACTGCGCGTCCTTGCGCTCGTAATCCCGAAGGTTGTCTTCCTCGTTTACAAGCCTGTGATGGCAAGTTACGGATTGAGTAACCATATTATTTTTTCCATCCTCGTCGACGAATTACTTCAAGAAATTCAGGCGCGAGGACAAAAATCTACCAGTAGAATTCACAGGAGGTCTACGCGTGCGTTTCTCCTCTGTATACGCGATCCGTTGCATCATAATACGCGAACTGTCCTGAACTTTTTCTTAAACTAGCGTGGCTATTATTACCTACCCACAGTCTCAGATTACGCGCATGAAACTTGAAACTTTGAATAAATCCGCACGAACTAATCTAACGAAATATAGATGACCTTGGCAAGGTCCTATTTTTTCCGCGTGCAAACGTCATAAGAAAACCGAATGATAACACTTTCACTTGTACGCAGTGTTTTTCCGAAAAATGGAAAATCATTCGCGGCTTGTTTTGATCGCCGAACGAATTCGAGCCAGTCCATCTAAAGATATTTTTCGTCTTTTCATTCTTTTACTCGGTATTAAAATCCAGACGAAAATAGGAACGACGCGAACGCTTATCCCCGTCATTGTATCAGCTCTGTCGGCATTAGATTCCACTGTGTCAGAAATACTATCGTCGTTCTCTTACGCAACTCGTCACACGCGCTCCTCGTATTCTTATACGTGTAGAAGAAGTAGACGCGGGTCCCTTGAACGAAGCTACCAGTTATTGCAACTACCGCTATTTATAAAGAGTGCCTGGCGGTTCCATCTGCAGCTTACCGCGTGTTCTTACATAGAATTTACAGTTTCGTGACATTATATCTCTCTGCTTCATACTCTCTATTTTTTTTTCTCTCCCCCTCTCTCTCTCTCGCTCTCTCCTCTTCGCACTCTCAACTTCGTGCATCTCTTTCGCGTGCCTTTCTCGAGTACAAGACTCAGACTCTTCGATGCCACGAGTGCGCAGTGACTTAAAAATATACGTTATATCGGTGCGTCGTTCGTTCCTCCAGATATGACCCACATCGCCTGACGAATATTGAAAGTAGGACTGTGATACTGTGAAACGTTCGCTCGTTCGATTTCCATTTGTTTGAAATTCTGAAACGTTTCCATCCATTTCTAAAAGAGCGTGAGTTGCATATATACGAAATATATATGCTGCTCGTTAAGGTTGTTATGATTACGCGTGTACGTTGAAGACCGGGACAAGGTCTCGTTCGAATTGCGTTAGAATTGCGTTTGATTTTGTTTATTACCGACGCGTAACCCGGCGTGACGTGGCAGTGACATGCAAAACTACATATTTGGGAATAAACTTCCGTGGCAGCAAAGTCTCTCCACGCGACAACCGTATGACCGTTTTATGTGACCAATAAAAAAACAAAAAATAACAAAAAAGTCAACGGTCAGACGCTGAAAATACTCAGACTTTGCGTATACAAAAATATTTTCGTTTTATTTCTGAAAAAAATAAGAGTGAATATATTTAATACTCGGGAGCATTTATCTATCGGTATCGTGGGTATTAAAAAACAACTGTTTACGGTGCTGTTTCACCGTGGACTATTAAAAAACATCGTGTTTACTGGTATTTTTCGAGTCGAGTCACCGATACAAACATAACATCGATAACTTGCTTTTTAGATCGTCGGATAGCGAATTTTTTTTATAGATTACGTTCAATTTCCCTGTATCGTGAGATATCTGCAACCGCTTCGTGCATTTTCTCGTTTTTGAACGTACTCGCCATTTTTCGAAACTATTTCGAAAGGTATTATTTCGTTGGTTTACATCCGGTTGGCTCTCTCTGTTTCGACGATCTTTCCTATGTTGAAAGCGTTAATTTTCCATGACGCGATGGGACAGCGGTGCAACGTGATACGTGTGTAAAAATAATTTAGACAAGGATTGCCAGGTACCAACGGGCGGCTATTCGGGATATAAACGCGACCTGAGCAGTTTCACTTGTTACTAAATTTACCAAGGTAGAAGTAGATAACGACGACTTCTTTGCTCAACAGATTTTAACCTCGATGCACAGCGCCGGAGCAGTTGCACTTCGTAGGTGAAAATAGAAAAATCTGTTATCACGCGGTTATCGATATTTTTGAAGTTGGATACAGCCTCGTTGAAACGTAACGAAACAACAGAATGAAACATACGAGTATAATTAATTCCCAAAGCGAAAGAATTTCATTTGCAATAATTGTTTCATCAAATTTACTTCAAATGATTAATGACGAATATTGACCGAAATTGAAGAGTGTTTCGAGGTAAAAGTTGAAAACTTTCCCATTCATTTGTAAGATAAAATGGAGCTCTCGATGTAGCGACTTTTGCGCATGTGCGTAGACTAACGGGAATTTGAATGACCGGGTGTAAAATAAGGCTCGGATCGCGATTGCCGATTAAAAGATTCAAGAGTCAAAAGTGGAGCATTCCACAAAATCGCATGCCGTTACAGAGACGGTCCCGTACCTGGGGTACAAACCGTTATTTGCCGCTTTTGTCGAGCAACAGACTTTAGGCGGGCAATCATCCAACTATAACTAATCGAGGAACCATCATAGTCCGAATATTTCCACGATCGAACGGAAAAATTGATTTAATAATTTATCGGAACCGTAAGTATCTTGGGATCCGATCAGTGCGTTACGTAACGCCGATGACGCATATAGAATGGTGAATTGAATCGCAAACGAGTGGCCATAATGCGGTTTTATTGTCGTTGAATTTAAAGAGTCTTCCGATATTGAAATCCTATCATTTTCACTCCGGAACTTTCTATTTTCTGTTGCGGAGAAAGTAAGACTGTGTAACCATGCGTGTACCTACCGTAAAGCGAGATGGCGACTCGCGCACTCCCGAGTTGAGAACACCATTTGCAAAGAGGTAAAACAGGGAATTCCAGGATCGGAGTTTCCTCGAATTTCCTTTTCGCATACCTGTTCTGCTTTGAATACATCGGTTTCGAGAATCCCCTATGCGCTCGGTTAACAGGATATTACTCGGAAATACCCGTCGTCGTTGTTTTGTATCTTTATTGCCGATTGCTTCGTGGTAACCGTTCATTAACAATGTTTTTCTCTTTTTGTCTGTTCCAGTAACTAAATCCAAGATGTCCGTTACATCTGTTCAAACTGGCCCCGAAAGCCTTTCGCGTCATGGGTAAGTAACATGGCTAATTGTGACCAAAATCAAAACCCCATGTAAATGTCGCGTGTTTATCGTCAATAAAAATTTAATAGATAGAAGAGACGGATTTCTATTTTCTGACATAAGCTAAGTCAATTGCCGTGCTTGATGCTCGGCTGCCGCGCAAAAGAGGAATAAAGCACAGTCATAATAGGACGGTACGTGTAATTTAAAGCCACGTTAATATTCCCGCAGATAATGAATCTAATGACATGATCCAATTGTCCACTCGGGGTTCGTGAAATTCAATTCATACTTGATGATAAAGTCAGCGGTTATCTTTTTATTAACATATTACGGCCAATCTTCATCAGCTAAAGCGGTTTTGTATTGAAATTGAATAGTCTGGTAAAAGTTATATAATTGAAATAGATTTTGCCATACTCGGTTCTCTGTGTCTTGTAATCTATTGAATTCCTCCTACGTTCGTACATACCGTACACCGTACACCGTACACCTCGGTACTTATTATTCGGTCGCATTGAAACGACAAGACAACGTGTGTGGCGCCAGCCGCAATCTGTCGTCGACGCGACGTATGCTGTTGCTCATGTATATTATAGTAGTACATCGCTCGGCAGAGATACGTGTTTGCGTTTTTGGAAGTCTAGTAAATTCGCAACGTATACCGATATGCGAAACTGTAAAAAAATTCCAACGCACGGAATGGTCTAGACAATTGCGCGGATCACACCGTCAAACTCGCAAATTACGTTGTCATTTTATGCTGCGTCGTTATAGTACGTCAGGTATCGAATAACGGTCGATTAAACAAAAATAAAAGAGCGTCGTGTATTATATAGCCACAGTTTGACGCATGTCGATAAAGCTGTTCTTTAAAGCTGTTACGTAAGTCCTGGCCTTGAATCAACGCGAATCGATGAATATGATACGGTAGAATAATTGCACCCGTAATTTGCCTCCGATCACCAGGTTTGGTGGATTCCCGTGATTTTTTCGATCCGCATAATCCGCTGACCGGTGCCTACTCGGTTCGAGCGCTAAGAAATGGATCTGTGAAATTCCAATTTGAATCAGATGCAAGGGAATAGCAGATTGAAACGATCATTTAGCATGTTTGCAAATGATAACCAATCAGTCGTAATTTCTCGGCACTTGCGAAAGTCATAGGCTAACAAACGTGACGTATTTCTATTACTCGCCGTATAATACGTTCTTCGCATTCGTCTAAAGCAAACTTTACGTACAGGCTACGAAAACACGCGTAATTAACCGAACAGTTCCCAATAATTACGAATTTTGTGTAATTTGCCTTCCGTCTCTTTCTATTTGACTTTTAGAAATTTACTCTTCTGGAGTATGATAAAAACAGTCTCGTATTCCATAATTATGTGTTTCCAAAGACACCACGAGATTCTTATGAACATACGTATCTCTCGTTGCAGAAGCAACATTTCGCTGTCTTGCCACAGTTTGTGTGGTAGCGTGGACGATGGTCTTCAGGATTCCCATCCTCAATACCAGGACACCATCCTGACCATCGAAGAACTTCGAGCTCAGTTGAATTCTTGCTTTACGTAAGTATTTCTATGTACAAACTTAAAAAGGGATATTTCACAATTCGAAATGTTAATTGTTGAACATACATGGCAATTCCTACGAATTTATATAGCTGAAGGCGTCTACGTCATCACAGTTTCTAGCACGCGGACACGACGCATCTTGCGTTAGCTTTATCATCATAAGAGTTCAGTCTGCTGTCTACATACACCTTTGACTAGGGAGTAATGACTAACTGGACCCCCTATCCCTTTACAAACGCTTCACTAAACCCACTTCGTTTATCCGAATCACCTACACGACAACTCTAGACAGCTATTTCCAATGCTGATTCAATCAACAACTCGCGCCCTGGTGGTTGTCATATACCTATCATTGATTTGCAGAATTAGCATAGTTCAATTACGTGCTGCTCTGACGCGAGCGCAAGCTGTATAGATTATATGTAGACCATCCAACGGTATCGACACAATAGTACATTTAGAAAATAAAACGTACAATGGATTCTCGTTTGATCCGGAATATTGTGTGCATACTTCCAACTCAGCATTCTTTCTAATATACTCGATATTCAATGCTGTCCGAGATTAAATTGATTTTCGATCGGTGTAAATTTATCATGCTGCTAGTCGATTTACGTAGTCACACTTCTATGACGTTGTAACGACGAATGATATAATTTTACTGCCGATAAAACTAGCTAGTTGCATAAGTGAAACATTCACAGTCAGAGGAGGTCGATGACTATAATTTACCTTCATTTTACAGATGTGGAGTTTCGTGGAGCGAAGAACACGTCTCGTTGGATTGCAGTGAATGCGGTGGTTACTCGTTGGAACGTCCCTGCCCGTTGTGCGACGGACGTTGCCACGCCGTATGGAAACGCGATCTTACCATGGTGAGTTTTATATATATATATATATATATATATATATATATATATATATATATATATATATATATATATATATATATATATATGCGTGTTTTCACTCCTTAACGACTTATATGTTGCGGGGTCGACAAACTTTTGTCTAATGGGAAAAATTGCACGTTTCTTGCCTGAATTAAAATAGCCATTTTCCTGTTGTTTCAGTCCCATGCCAGTGGAAAGGCAAGATGGGCTGGTGAATGCGCCCTGAGCTGTGGCCCTTCCCTGGATGAATCGCTGGTGCCTGCCTTAGAAAAATTACGAGCCACTTCTTGAGCAGAAAGTTCGCGGGCTCAGCCTAAACCATGCACAAGACTTAAGCACCATCATCCATAGCGTCACTCACCAACCATCGTGCGAATTAAGGACGAACGAATGCGGGACATTGGTCGTGAAATGTACCGTGTTACAAGTGTACCGAAGTTATGAAACTGATTGGAAGTCGATAGTATCCTATCACTCGTCCTGTTCTCAATCGCGAATTCCTCCAAGAGGATGTTGAAATAATAACCACATTTTGCCGTTTGTTGCCAAAAAACTTTGAATATCTCGTTAATACGAAAATGCCGAAAATATCATATGAAAATCTGTTTACGTAAACACCTTCGTATCTAGAAGAGAGCTATCCTACGAGGAATAAATCTAATGTAATAGAAGCATTTATCGATTTCAGCTCGTATAGCCCGAGCATCAAGATCTGCTACAAAATACTTTCAACAAAAACGATCATAAAATTACACTTTTGAGACAAAACTTGACCTTGTGCGTCACTATAATAATGATCTGCGTATGTTGCATATGTCATTTTACATTATCTCGTTCAAAAACACGAAGTATTATGATTTCATTCATAAAATTACGATGACAACTTCACCAATACAACGTCGTATTTCTTTAAAAGGATGACCTTAGTAACGTAAAGACCTTGTATATGATCTTGCAGTAAAATAAGACACATCGTGTAATTGGTAAAGTGTTTGTAAAATTCCTCCATTGCTCTTTAATTGTGAAATTGATGCAGTGGAAGATTGCGCAGAGATGAGAGGGAATAAATGAGAATATGCTACGAGAATGAAATAATTTCTGTGAGGCAGTTGAAAAATTGCCGAGATGTTACATTCATGTGTTTAGAGATGATTAGACAAATGGTTACAATTCATAGTTTATGTAATCAGGATGTATATTTACAGAAATTAATCACATCGACTAGAATATAATGCTATAATGTTAAAACACTCAACACCTTTTTTTAATTTCGATATATTTCGTAGTTGAATTCGAGTAGAACGTTTGACCGGATGCTCAATTCATTCCGATCATTAGTGACCAAGTTTTAGGGTTGTAGTATTATCTTTTTTTTACCATCCTGTCTTCTAATGTGTATAGCAGTAAGTAAAGGTGTTATAAATGCCCAGCCATGATGAGAAAAGTACTTGAATAATGGCGAACTTTTCATTTCGAGAATGCAGATCCATGTTCATTTAATTCACCTTCATTAAATTAATCTGTAAGTTAAGAAAAATTGTCTAAAGTATTAAGTTGATGAAAGATTCTGTTGAAACTTTGTAAAACATATTCGAATGTCATGTTTATTTAATTGTCAAGTTATTATTTATGTCCATCATGTTCAAAGTATGGGATTAATAAATGAGATATGTCAAATATCGACTCGTGTGAGTAACAATAATAATCACCCGCGTTATTTTCTTCGACACTTTTTATTTGCAAATCATAATTTTAACGCATTTATTACACACGTCGCCTTAATCATCTAATGATTAATCTGTGTATGTATACGATGCTCGTCGGAGATGTCGGACTCGTGACAAATGCGTGCAAGCTTGAAGACGCCGGAGCCAACATTTCTCACTACGATTATTTCACAACGTTCGAGGTGGTATACAACTGAAATTATATATTTTTTCCGAAAGATGATCCCATCCAATAACGTGGTACCAATCAAATAACGCGTATGAGAATAATTTTTCTAAATTTCAACTCTGATAAATTTCAAATCTGTAGTAACGCTTTATTTTCCATATTTTGGGTCCACTATAGATCAATCGTGAGATGTTACAGCATATCCGCACAGATCGGAACAGGTACTATGCAAAATCAAAGCTTTTCCTCTTTTCTACCTACCCGAATAACATTTTTTAAATGTCTCGTGCCCCTAACTTGTTACCCGTTTCGGATATGAATATACGTTTTCGAACGCATATCCTCAGAATTGAATTCGTTATTTAATTGAGTATCCAAGATATTACTAAAATACTATCACACAAAATTATGAAATACTATCATTTCATCACGCAATTAATACTTCTTCGAGTAAATGTCGATAAACGCGAACTATGCCGTTTTTGTGTTGCAACGACATGAACATTAAGTAAAATGCCGCGTTGTTTCAACGCGGTTACACCTGAGGTATAACCCTTCGAACATTGATTTGACATTAAATAAAAACGTTATTCACATCTGATTATTTGTGTATCATTGGAAATGGATGTATATCTTTGTACAGAAATCAGATTGAAATTTTGTGTTCAAGTAGCAGGGCTAACAACCATAATACATACCGTAAAACACGTGACAATAGTGATGAAATGTTCATAACATACCCTATTGTATATCATTATAGCTAATTATTTCGGTGTTGCTTCGCAAAAAAATTATTCGATCTCTTGTGCTGGCACAATCGACAAAATGAGATCTAAGCACCATCATCGGTTTGAAATGAAAAATCGATGATTGCGAAGCGTTTGAAGCATTGACCAGAATCAACTTTGGTGAACCCAGGTTTAATGACAATAAATTAACTTATCATGACCGACAAAACAATCTTTCGATTGTTGAAGTCGGGTATTTAAAGATGTGAGGCAGAAGCCTAAACCCCCGACGCTTGTGGCAAAAAAAAAGGTTACGTATCGAGAGGAAATAGGCAAGACTAAACGATTCTAGCAGCTACTCCCAATTTTTAATCTTAATTTA
This sequence comes from Arge pagana, assembly GCA_963969455.1. Taxonomy (NCBI): domain Eukaryota; kingdom Metazoa; phylum Arthropoda; class Insecta; order Hymenoptera; family Argidae; genus Arge; species Arge pagana. The sequence continues at coordinate 9,718,044 of OZ018311.1, read as the reverse complement.
ATAAGAACGAATCGCCGGTGGTACTGTTGCACATTCCTGTGCATCTAACGTCTGGTCGATGACTGGTCTGTATTTAATATCCACCTAGAATGAAAAGTTCAACAAAATTATAGTCGTACATCTGAATTTACGTTGTTATCAGAAAATTGTATTATTATAGAATAATGCTAACTTTTCCTGTGTTTATATCCACAAAGGTCAAGGTGTGCTTTCTCCAATGCTGTTCAATTGGTTTGGGCGTCTGTCCATCTAATGATTTGCTATAATCATATTCGTCGATTCTATCTTTGAAATCTTCGCGTGCGTGCGCGCCACGACTCTCCTTCCGGTTTTCAGCTGCTACAATAGTCTGCACCGCGTTTACCATTAAGTTTTGCAATTCTAAGGTCTCAACCAAATCGGAGTTCCATATCAGCGACCTATCAGAAACTTTGACATCCTTCAGGTTTTGATAGATGTTCGACATCTTTTGACATCCTGGAGATAGATTCAAACGACAAAGCGAATCATTTCATTACAATGCCGAGGAATACGAACAAAGTTTTTGGCTCCGTGTAAATAATACGACATTTTACTCACCTTCCTGCAACGTGTCAGCCGTTCGGAATACTGCCGCGTGGGTTTGCATAGTCTTTTGCATGGCGAGTCTTAATTCGGCAGTCGAGACCGATCCATTTGCATTTCTGACCCAATCTATATTGGCAACAGATTCTTCGCCCGCATTCTAAAACCAATACCAACAAAAGTTTCGAATTTTATGTTTCGGTTTAATTAATGATTTACCGGGTGCTAATAACAAATCATTGACTAAACTTACCGGCTTGAGACTGCCAATCGCCTCACCCGGCTTATTTTCTTCGGAAATCGTTTTGGCACAGGCTCGACCGAATACTACCAGGTCCAACAGAGAGTTCGCACCAAGTCGATTAGCTCCATGAACAGAACTACAAGCTGATTCTCCACAAGCATACAAGCCTCTCACAACTTTGTCTTGATTATTTTCCACGGTGAGCACTTGACCCTTGTAATTGGTCGGGACACCTCCTATGTTTTGATCAATTGAATTTTAATCGCTTTTGTCAATGTCTTATGAATAATTTAAATGACGATAAAGACGAATAGCTCACCCATATTGTAGTGTACTGTTGGTAGAACGGGAATGGGTTCACGTGTTACATCAACACCAGCAAAAATCATAGCAGTTTCAGATATTCCAGGTAAACGAGTAGCCAATTGATCTGGCGGCAAGTGGTGCAATTGAAGGTAAACATGATCTTTGTCCGGACCACAACCTCTATTGAACATCAAGGTTTATATTAGGTTTATATTCTAGTTTGATCTCATGATCCTCATCATTCGAATCAAAGACCATTATTCAAACGAATCTACATATTTACCTGCCCTCTCTGATTTCAATAGTCATAGATCTGGATACAACATCTCGTGATGCAAGATCTTTCGCAACTGGCGCATAACGTTCCATAAATCTTTCACCTTCGCTGTTCACCAAGTAACCACCCTCGCCACGACAACCTTCAGTTATCAAACAACCAGCTCCATAAATTCCTGAAAGCATATTGGTTGATCAAAACTTTGTGTAAATTCGAATAATTGTTAACATTTCAAGGCATTAATATTATTCTCGTGATAAATACTGCGATAAAATTGCACGAGGTGAGCCAAACAAACCTGTCGGATGAAATTGTACGAATTCAAGATCTTCGTTGGGCAGGTTTGCTCTGGAAATCATAGCTGTCCCATCACCGGTACAAGTATGGGCGGATGTACATGAGAAATAGGCTCTACCATAGCCACCAGTAGCCAAAACAGTGTTTTTAGCCCTGAATCGGTGGAGTGTACCATCTTCCAAACAAAGTGCAATTACACCTCGACATTCTCCATCTTCCATTAGGAGATCCAAAGCAAAGTATTCAATGAAATAGTTGCAATCATAGCTCAAAGATTGACCATAGAGCGTATGCAACAGAGAATGGCCAGTACGATCAGCAACGCAACAACATCTGTGAGCCTGTCCTCCTTTGCCAAACTTGAGGGATTGTCCTCCGAAAGCCCGCTGGTAAATTTTACCTAATATATATGAAAGATGTTTGGTATGATATTTCCAACCCAAATTTAAGTAATACCATCACTTGTGCAGTGAATTTCTGGGTTAATTGATATGATTTGACAAAAAAACCATAGTTTTTACAGTTTGCAGGAAATTTTCAGGACAGTATAATTTGGTTATTTCACCGATTTCTTAGAATATATATTTGTAAAAATTGGTGAATCCGTCAAATACTAAGGAATAAATGGACAAAATATACCAATTATAATATCACTCCTCAACAGATTAGAAAATCAATTTTTTCTTTTGTCGACTACATTCATGCTTTATTTGGAAATATCTATTCTGACTGGTAATGACAATTCAAACAAATGCAAGTTAGTTAGCAACGGTGAATTATCATTTAACATTTGATTACTCGTTAATGTCATATCAAAAGTTGTATTACACGCTTCTATTTTTTGAATTGCAAGATTGTTACATTTTTCTTAATTTATTAGGCTTGTATTGGGGAAAACCAGTTAGTCTTTAGTCGAGGATTATGGATGTAAGCAGTGGCAATAAAAAAAAACCTGAAACTGACAAAATTAATAAAAGTAAACTTAATGTTGAACAGCAACCTAACAAATATTTTCAAGAGCACTTAGACAATCATCGGCTTGAATTAGTCGAAAAGCGAAGATCCGTGTATGTAATCCGATGCAAAGTATCAAATGAAACGCACTGCTAATAGAATAATTATACTAGATAATTATAGAATAGTTGCAAAAGTTGATCATTGAATAATTCTGTGTTACTACGCAAATTATATTCTACAATAGAAATCAAAAGTTGAAATTACGGAATATTTTTATTAAACAGACTTGTTGTCTCCTAGGCGAAATTTAACAATAGGAGAAGAATCTCAGTCTAACACGCAGAATAGTGAGTTGTGGACAAGCAAAAACCCCTTCATCAATTTCATGCACCAGTTTCGGAAGGTAGGTTTCCGTAATAATAAATGAAACTTTAATTTTCCCCTAGGAAAAAGCATATGGGACTTCTAGAATATATTCAGTATGCTAATTAGATAAATTCATAAATTTTGGCATTCGTTGTAGATTATTTTCGTTATCAAGTGCAATTATAATTATTTTTATTCATGTTACTTCATGAAATTTGCTGGTAAACTGATATAATACCAATATTTCAGTCGTCGCATGGACAATCTGGTGCTAATATTCTGCGAGTTGGTGGAAAACAATGGCGCAGTATGTCCGAAAAGGAGAAACAACCATTTGTGAATGCCGCAAATCTGAATAAAAACGTAAAGCACGGCACACAACATAAAAAACGAAACATTCAAAATAGGCAGGATCTGGAGCACTCACCAGGAAACCTCAATAATATTAAGGGAATGGACAGAAGTGATTCTACACGTAACGACAATCTTTCCAATAAACGAAAGGTATTTGTATACAGTTCAGATTATACTGAATTTAATTTGAACATCTTAATATGTCATTGTGAAAATTATGAAAATTCGAAATGATCATATTGCACTGTTAGCGGTTAACAACAGTCCAGCCAACAAGAAACGCATAGGTAAAACACGAAGGATGGATATCCAAGAAGCAGTTGCAAGGTTCGATCACAACGTTCATACGCACGGTCAAAATTGATCATCCCACGTATGATTTGGGTAAAAGTGCCTGAGCTAATTGCCGATAATTATTGTTCGGAACTCTGCAAAACTATGGTAGGAAACGGAAATCGTGTGGACTTATTTATTCGTGTTGTATAAGAAATGTCATTAACAATGTTAATTATGTGTTTAGTTATTCTTCTAGAGTTTACCAAAGTTCAATACCATTCGCAATATGTTGATTAAATTCATGATTTTATTATTTGTGTATACTGGAGTCAGTATAACAGATAGATACTTACCGTCGGTAGTGCGACTGAACGGCATGCCATAATTTTCTAGTTCAATGACAGCTTTTGGAGCTTCTCGGGTCATGTAATGAATTGCATCTTGATCGCCCAACCAATCGGATCCTTTAACCGTGTCATACATATGCCATTGCCAGTTGTCGGATTCCATATTTCCAAGTGCAGCGTTGATGCCACCTTGTGCAGCAACGGTATGTGACCTTGTGGGGAATAGTTTAGTAATGACAGCGGTCTTAAAACCTTCGGCAACCAGACCGAAGGCAGCGCGGAGACCAGCACCACCAGCACCGACCACAACGGCATCGTAAGTATGGTCCACTATTGGGTACTGCTTGGAAATGGCATCGGACACTTTGGCTGCTTTACCATCGGGCGTATAATGGAATTTGCGGGTTGTAAGCAAAGGCAGACCAGCCTTATTCTGAAATTATTCTATCCTCAATTACCGATTTCTACTCAGTATTGACGAAGCTACAAAAAAACACGCATCGCTCGATAACACAAGGAAAAAGTAAAAGTATACCTAATTATAAGTCATTTCGAAATTACTTTACATGTTGTTATCATCCATACAGAGATAAGACTAGCGGGGCGTTGCAATTGATTTTTTTCTATCGAGCGCGGTATTCCTTTCAGATTAGAATAAATTGACATTAAGTGATTTCAAATTATTAACAAGCGCGCGAATAGTCACGCTATCGTCGTTAAGTTTTTATACTATGGGGAAAAATCATTCCTATGAAATCACGAATAAACAATTTTATTTGCCATCGAGATCAAGAAAATCACAGGCAACAAATATTTCATTAAATCTTTGCTGATTCATTCGTTAATTACACGCCCACATGTTCCATTATATAAACATGTAAATACATCATTAAAAAAAAAGTTAACCAAAACTTGTTTGCTAGTAGTCCGAAATTTTACAAAAATTACTGTTTCAATCGGGTTGATAACCTCTTTAGCATGATGTTCACACAATAAAAACGCCAGAACCAAATCTGAAAGACAACTCCCTACTACGTTACAACTCATTCAGGCGGCGTCAAAAATATTAACTAATGTTACGACATCCTTGACATCTAAACTCTTCATTCATAGGCATCACAAGACAATGATTGGTTATTCATAGTATGCATATGATTATTCAACCAACGAATATATTCGTGTGTTCGTAGAAATGTACAATTCTATAGTTGATGCGGTGAATTCGTAAATCTCGTCTATACCCACAATCTGTCAAGATGACATTACTGTACATCGCGAGTGTTTTTGTCGAAAAAGAAAGTGATCGAATTCCAGTGTGTAAGTAATGAAATTGAAATATCAACCAGCTTGGAAGAAGCTGATTGTTGAGAATTTATTTTTGAAAAAATTAACAACGAAAGACTGGCAGGCCCAAATGCCCGGGACGAAGTCAAATTGGGCGTTCCGTTACAGTATTTTTTTTTGTCAGCCGTTGAAATGGGAAGACCACGCGGTGAGATTAACCGAAATTGATTGCACCAAGTGATGAATACCATTCCGTTGATCAACAAAAAAAAAGAAAAATAATGTGAGAGTCGAATTACGTAATGAAAAATACCTTTCATCACAAGACGAAGGTGTGATGAATTAGCGGTGCCGTTTGAGAAAAATTACATAACATAAAGAAATACTCACCCACGTCGCCACGGATAGATTCTTGGCGAGAACGGCCGGTATTTTCAACATTATGCTCATCGTCGAACTGCCAAGGGTATTTGAATACTAAACTCGATTAGGTTCCAGATATAGAGTAAGCTGGTCCACAACAGAACACCCCACGGACACTCGCGCACTTCTCGCACGGCGATGTGAACGACAGTGAACACCGAGACGGAGGTTAGCAGAGCAGTGAAACCAACTCTACTCGCGAAAAAGGTATAGATTGCTGCTATACAGCGCGCGTGTATTCTTCGACTTACGCCTATGCACTTTCCATCAGTATTGTTGTTCTTCGATCAAACGTGACTCAGCGAACCGAGTATTTCATCAGTGAAATCATCGCTACTCTTTGAATTGAAAATCGAATAATATCACTTTAGTTTTTGCAACGAATTTGAGCCACGAAGTAGTACACGTGTTTACACCTGGAAGGGCTAAAAGCGGGAAAATTTGAGTGGGTTTGATATCCTACCGCGCGCTCTATACGTCGCGACACGGTGACTCGATTGATATTTCGAAAACAAATACTGTCCTCTCAATTCTTAGACGTAGACGTACGGATGCGCGATTAAACCGAATGTTCAAATGATGGCTTGGAATATTGATGGCAATTTATCGGCACGTTTGCTTTACGAGCCTACATCAACAAGTCGTCTGCTCACTATTTGAATAACACTTCGGGAATATTCTTTGACTCATGATGCTACGTTTAACGTCGTTGGATACGAAAGTATTTAGATTTATCCGTAGCCACTCGTTTTTGCTCGTACGAGCCTAAAGCCTGGTGGATCGTACGCGGCTTAATTTTCATCGAGCGTCGTATCGATTACTGGTCGATTATATACTGGTAATTATGCAAATCTGGAATCAGTCGCAACTTTTATTTTAATACTATACGTTGAATTACCGCGTTGGTATTACCGATCCATTACTGTTAGCCGAAGTAAGAATATCTTGAAGTCAATGTTTATCTATTGTTAGTTATTCCTGTCCATCGATAGGTTCCACGCAGTTGCATTCATCCGTTCGATTCTGAAATCAGAGAATCAATTAAAATTTCGTTAAATCTGACGGAGGATGAAGTCAAATTTCATATCTGATGAAATTTTATCATGCATTGGAAAGAACTTTATGACACTTCCACTTGGGTGAACGACGATAAAGCACTGATATCGATAACATGTACGATCTATATGCACGTTAATACTATGAGATTAGTTTGATTATTCTAATGTATCTAGTATGGATGCTAACGGTACCGTATAAATTCATAAAATATCATTATGACGTTGAAATGACCTTGAATATCATCGTCAAAATCACCAGTATTTGACCCCATATAAGGTTTGTACAGGTCAATTTTTGATATCATACGTTTCTACGGAGTTATCGACGTGGATCGAATAAAATGGAACACCTTGTATGTATATGTATATGTATTCGGTGAGAAAGCAAAGTTAAGAGAAAAAAGAAGATTCTCCCGGAACGTCGGATCAAATCGACATGGTGGGTCTTTTATGGCCATATCTGGTTCTACTCTGTATACTATGATCATTTGCAACTGTATTTATTTGTAGAATATCATTCACGGTTGAGGATACAAGTTTCGACTGGAGAAATATTTTTTGTCAGCCAGGTTTACGTAGCAGTTGGTTCCGTTAGCATTTACGCGATTGCAATTATCATTGTAATTAACTGTGATCTGTCGACTAATCTTATCACTGTCAAATGTAGCTATTATGAGGAAACGAACTTGTCAGATTTTTAAAATTTTCTAACCACGTTGAAATTCTTGTAAATCATTGAATTTAGTATTAAAGGTTTCATCGAATAATATAGAAAAAGAACATTTCGTTTTAGGCTTCACCGAGTGGGGCCGAGGTACTTGGCGGTTCGGTATCGTATCAAAGATTGTATAGATTTTCTGTGAATCGGTCGAGCTAGATCAATGTTGATCCAACGGAGATTATTGGCTGTTAAGTCATTATATATTACCTCGAAATCGTCTCTGGCATGATCCCTGCGGTACTCCCACCGATCCTCAGCAGCATACATTATGTGCGTGAAATTTTACAGTTCCAAAGCTGCAATTAATTCTGTATTCCAAATAAATGACGAGTCTTATTCCTGATAATCGAATAATACGCTTGTAATCCATAGAGATGAACTTCCAAAGTATCGACAAACAATTCGCCATACATGTTTGTCAGGTAAATTGCAGGTATGTAGGCGCGTCATTTTCCGACAGCCAATCTGTAATGTGTCGCAATTAATTTCTTATCAATGTTAACTTGCGGTCGAATGGTCATTGATGTTTCATAAATTTTCCGTTAAAAACAAATGCAAATGTATATGCTCATTAATGACTCCCGATCGGGTAATTTGAGAGATCATCGCGTAAGCGCCACCGGTACACGTATGTGCTCCGCTACATGAAAAATGACCGGATGTAGAATAATAAAACACACGGGCAAAAATCATACGTTGCTATAAACATTGGGCTGTAAACACGTAGCTAAAGTAATATTATACTTCAAAAATATTCACCGAAAATGAGCCATCCGAGCGCAAAGAACGCGACGGAATAATGTACATCATAGCATAGGCTTCGACCGTATGATGTATGCAAAAGAGCACGACCGGTTGGTTCCGAAACTGCGCAAACTCTCCGCACAAAACTGCCTCGCCCCATTTCCAACCTTTGGCCCAAAACTCTGTCTGCGAAATGTCACCCTTTTCTGCGCGACTGTAGACTCATCCTTCGAGAAGAAAGCCTCTTGCTTCCCATGCGAGAAAGTGAATCGCATCTTGATTTTCAAGTCAATCGTAAGTCTTGACGGTACTCGTACGTGTGCCAGAACCAGTTGTCAGAATTGTCATAACTAAATGACCACATTGATACCACGTCAAGTAGCTATGAGATGTCGTGGAGAACCGGTACCTACAACCGGCGCCCACGATTTACACGGCGTAGCAATAATCAAGCGTGCAGGTCCGTTGCATTCATTAAAATTGAAAAGATACTATTTTTATCACACGGAATTTAACCTGTAAATTTATTCATTCGATTAACGCGTCAGTATTCTGCTAGTTCTCGCTTCCATAAAGGAGTTACACCAAAACTCCAATGAGGACTGCCAGCAGCAATTAAAGCGACGCCGTTGACCGACTGTGAATGATTATGAATGATTGATTCGTACCGCAACTCGGTTCGATCCAGGATCTTCATGCTTCAGCTGCGCTTATATTATGATGCAACGAGGTTAGCGATAAACCATCAAAGATTCTTGCAACGAATTAAGATGAGGTCATGAAACGACCAATGATGGATGATTTTTGGTAGGGATGTTCTCAGCCAAGTATTGTGGAGGATATTCAATCCTTGGCGGAATAATCGATGCATCTTTGAGTCTAAATTAATAAGATAATTTAAATTTAAATTGATATCGTAATGTGGGAGGTGATTTTTGTAACAAATTAATTTAGGCGAAACAATGGAGATTCTCTATCGATTATTGATCGTTGAATTCCGAATGCTACTTCATCTCCTGGTGGAAATACACACAACGCTATTATTTAGTAGTATTAATGACTAAATTCATTTGATGGAGTCGAATAGAAATGTACATTAGCATACACGTAGTACGTGAATTTATTCAACGTTATTCAGAGGAATAGACACTGTCACGTTCTGATTACCGATCCTTCACAATTTCTCACACTTTTCCGTATTCTGTCATTGAAAATCGATAGCAGCTCATGTTATGCATGAGAATAAAATGGCGAATCCAACATCCAAAATCTACATCGACGCACAACTTTATTGCACATACGAAAATCCCATTGATATTCTATACGATGAAAGAACGTACTGTGACTCGTGTTCTCGATCTGATTTGTCACGCAAGTTTGATGGTACGTTCCTTCAATTTTTCGATGATGCGTTTGATAAATACTGAATACAGTAACTAGCAAAAGATTGCATATTATAATCGAATAATTGCACTTATATGATGTATTGCGTGAAAATGATTGTAATGCTATTTCCTATTTGAATAGTCATCTACGTTTCGATAGGTTTTGTGCATTTGTCAGTCTTGTTACGAACTAGGAATGATACGAGCACCATTTTAAAAACAGTTCGCTGAATTGTTGCAGCTGCGATTAAATTGATTATTTGAAAAAATGGCAATTCCGATTCTATAAATCGAATTCATGATACAAAAGCCGATGATTAAATAATTATTATGGTATATTTTTCTCTCACCACCGATTGTTAATTTCGGCTAGTATTTTTCCCTCGATCATTCGATTGTACTACCGGCAAATATTATGTATTATTTCATCATGGATTTTGCCTCGTTTGCAATGATTGTTAATTTGTACACTATACGACTATGTAAGAGTACGCATAATCACACAACTATTTTCACTAACTGTTCACACGAAGATTACCTTTCACACGAAAAATAAATTATAAAAAGTCATCTAGTAAAACACAAAAGAATTTGATAACGCACAGCAATAACAAATAACAAAAATGAATACTTGGATACAATTCGACGATCGTATTGTACGACTTACTTAACATTAAACTGTAAAATTATCGGTTGAACTTATTTTCATCGAAAATACGCAGCCTTTATGATAGATATGAGAGCAAATTGAGAGTCTCTACACTTTTATCGATCTAACGCTACATTACAGGGAAAAATTCAAATTATTTCCAGTCGAAATTGCACTCGCAATCTTCATATTTATTGCTTCTATACGAAATTCGCTGTAAGCATTTCGAGTTGGATTTATCCAATTTTTTCCGAGTGACCAAATTTTACCAGCAACGTAAGTGTAAATCGTTAAAAAATCGTGGCACCTTTTCGTGCAGTTACAATGCGGCTGAAAGTGTTCTCCTTACACTCAAATGTCTGACATCGCTGAGATTAACAGCGACATACACACGCTGTTTCGAACACCCTTACAGATGTTCTTTCGAAGTTTCTCCTACTCGGAGAACAGTGCGATTCCGCCGATGAGAACGCAAAGGAAAACTCAAAGACAGAGCCTCTTGATTCCACATTCGCAACAGAATTTCGCTGATTCGGGGAATCTTGATCCGCATTCGTGACAGAACTTGGACATTTTCAGTTTGGTGGGTGTAATATTCGCGTCGCAACGTTTCGGCGCGGTTTCTTCGTCGAGACGAGATCCAACGTCCGTTGTGCTGCGTCCGTGGTTTGAACATTTGCGATTTAAACTACAGAGACAAAGTTAAGGGTGAACTTTAGGCATGCACGGGAAATATTTGGGTAGCCTGTATCGCATTTACGATAAGGCAAGGTAATATCGACGAACACGTAGACCGAAGCCGAAGGGAATAATGGTATTTCAAGAGAAGTGCATTATACCGACTTAAAGTGCCTCGTGGTGCGGGTCGAGTTTTATGGTGAAAATCACGAACCCATGGGTCGTTAAGAATTAAATGAGAATCACCTGCTATACGCCGAGTCGGCACTCATTTTGCTGTGATCCCGACGCTTGTAGCTGTCCGGCGATGAGAGTTCCTCGTCGCTGATCATGCCGTTTCGTGGCCGACTGCCCTGGAGCGGACTGGACATTGATGTAGAGATGGAGTCACTTTTGAGGAAAGATTTAAGGGACGGAAATGAGGAACTGTCGTCCTCGAAAGAGCTCAAGAGTTCGTCAAACACCGAATTCGACCTCTTGATATCTACGTCCGAGGACGGCATAGAGCTCAAGCTCAAATTACTTCCCGACAAGTTAGAGTAGCTGTTGTTATTATTAGTCGTCGGATTGTACACGTTCGTGTAGTCGTTCTTTTGAGAGGTAATTTTTTTCAACGAACTCTTACGCTCCGGAGCACGAGGAGCCGAAGCCGCGCGAGATGAGCGAACCGAATGTGATCTGTTCACCGTTGGTCGCGTAACTTTCGGGGAAACCTTTTCAAGAATCTTACGCGATCTCTCGACCGAACTGACGAACGTCTTTCCACGATTAGAGTTCGCGTTTACATCGTTGTCAGACGCGGCCTTTGACTTATCGATGACCACGCGTCTGTTGCAATCGCGGGTCATTTTGTCAAAGTCATCGATTTCTCTGGTTTGTTCGTTCAAGTTGTTGATAAAAAATTCTTGCGTAACGGAGTTCGTCTCAGTCGAGTCGCTCGAAAAGTCGGATGTAAAATCGTCGAACTCCGATGGTGGCGCGATCACGGAGGCACGTTTGTTCGCGGACGGAGATGATGGATATTTAACAAAAGCTGAGGAATGGGATAGCGGAAATTGTGCGACGTTTGTGGAATTTGAGGGATAATCAGGGCTATTCGTGGGTGAACACTTCGTCAAAAACTGGTCGCCTGTCCCCTCGAATAGCTCGTTCATTTGTCTCTCTGCAGCCAGAAACGGATCGTAATCCTGGCTAGTTCCACTGAAAACATCCGCGGTTTCATTAATTACATCAATCGCGTGTGTTTCTACGCGTTCGTTTTGTTTCCTTCGAACGAACAATCAGTGCATCTACGATAACTGTACACGTGTGATCAATCAACAAATCTCAATATCAACCGCTGTATCTAATACACGAGGAATCACGTACGTTTACGATACGTCACGTGAAACGTCAGATTTTTCATGCCAGTGCCATGTAACATTTATATTTATCGCTTATACTTCCGCTGAAGTTGTGCTTTAGATTTGTCTAATTACGTGCGGTCGTTTAGTACGTATGACTTACATTCTACGTTTAAGCGTGAGATTAAAATTGGGTGGAACTCTCGAGTGTTTACTGTAGACCACACGAAACGACCCGTCGCTCCTATAAATTTGAGTTAGGATTAGTTTCTCATTGGGGAGGCAGTCCTACCTTGAACTTTCTACAACTGAAGGATTGAAGGGATTCATTGACGGGAGGAAGTGGAATTTTGAATTTCTCTTGGTCAGACGAAACGTAGTTTTTGGTGGATCAAGGGTCAGCAATTTCCGTGGAACGCTCTTAGCCGCTTTATCCCAATATGATAACGAACGTTGTGGTTGACTATTGTAAGTTTTCTCCATTATAGAAAGTTTATCGACGGATGCATGATGCAGAATTTCTGGAAGGAATGTCGACGGTTCTCCAGTTCTGATCGAGTTGTTGTTGCCAATGGATCGTATCGTGCAGATTTCCTTCTGGCAATAACCCGAAGACGCGACTAAACGACTACCTCTAGTCTTTCCATTCACAGATGACGCTAGACTGTCGGTACTTTCATTCAAAATATTCATGCTTCGCTGGATAGATTTTTGCATAGCGAATGAGTCAGGGCAGTTCGATGACTGTAACAGAGAACACCTTGCGTTACACCGTATCACGGGATGGGAAATGATCACGTTGCAGTTCTCAAAAGAGGCATCTTTTGAGGCATCGGCTTCGCGAAGCGATGATTTTTCTTTGTCAGATTCGTCGTTCGAGCAGTTATTAGCTGTTGATACATCGTCGCTGTCGTAATCGGAGTTTTTATCGGCGAATTCATCGCGTACTTCACGCTTTACGTCGCGCAATGCGACATCGGACATCCCTGTTGTTTCCGGAAAGATCTTTGGCGATGTTTCTGCGTTTGTGAGATGCTGATCATAATCGCGGTGCGTTGATATATCTGTTTGGGTTCTGGATTCTATGCAGCTGTCTGTTATTTCTGTTTTTCTCCGTTTGTGTATTGGTTTATCATCCGGAGATTCATCCGATGCGTGATGCTTCGCACTGAGCATCGATTTTCTTTCGATCACGTAGGTCCCACATCTTTTTGTGTCCATAGCGCCCTTGAGCTTCGAAGTATTATTCAAAGAGTCTGTCATATTCCCGATGCCTGTGGCCGATGAACAGACATCGTGAACTGTTTCTGGGAAAACTTCATTCGACCGGGAAATCTCATTCGATATATCAATCGTACAATTTATATTGCCACCAGTGGCACAATTTTTCGATCTCTTATTTGATCCTGCGGATTTTCCAAATCGCCAGATCTTACGATAGGTGCGTCCTGTTCGGTTATTTTTTGTCTTTTTACGTGATACACGATTATTTAGGCTCGACGAAGAACATTCAGCTCGAGGCGATTTGTTGGGCGTTGAAGTCTGAAGGTGGAAAGACTTTTCGTTCGAAAGTCGTGGGGACAAGTTAATCGGAGTTACAACATCGTTTGACGTCTCTGGCAACTGATAACAAACCTCTCGAGGACTTTCTAATGAACAATCATAAATCCGTGTTTCATTCATCTCAGGACTTTTGGACCTTTGAGTTTCAGATTCTTCGCGATGATTCGAATCTAGTATTTTTTCATTGTTCGAATTAGGACTTTCAGATAAAGATTTCCCGATTTCTTTTTCTGTACTTAAACAAGTTACGTGGATCTCGGAATTCAATGAAATTCCGTCATTAATAGGCACGCTATCCTTAACATCTTTGGTAAAGAATTCGATTCTCGGGCTGTACTTGGCCGATTTCCATTTAAATTCAGAGGAATCGAAGGAATCCTCAGAATCCCGAGATTCCTTAACCGAATAAGATTCATCAAGTTTTGCTACATTTTTCGTCAATATCAATTTGGATGTATCGAGCTCAGTCGAATGTGGAAATAAAATGTCGTGTTTCAGCGACTTAGCAGATACTTGATGATAGACAGTTTTCAATCTACCAACCGCGTCATCTCTTTGACTTGTTTTTTTTCTTGTATATGTAGCTGGTGTCCGGATGACATCGTCAGAATTCCCCTTCTGCTCTGCGTCGATCGGGTCAACAGCATTATTTTCGCCCAGACTGAAACGCCTCCCGGCAAACGTCTCCGACTTTGTATTACCAATTTGCTTCCACGAGGTCATATTCTGATCCCGATAAATGTTACAAGGGCGAACGGTCATTTCAACGATCTCGCGATTTACACTGACATCATTTAATTTTGGATCGTTGTAACTTCTTGCCGAAATTAGATTAATTCTTGGCTTGAAAGGTTCGATGCCAGGCGACGATGTCTTGAACGAGCTCGGTAGAAAGCTTGACCTGATATCCGGTTTCCGAATGCATTTTAGAGGCGGTGATGTTACCTTGGTCACGGTGTTTTTTGATTTTAAGCTGGCCGAAGGCAATTCGAAGCATCGAGGATAAGAGGATGAGGTTCGGGTCGAAGTCGGTCCAGATTCGAATTCTTCGGTCGGTCTGAGGAGGAGGAAATAGGGTCAAGGTAATAATGGGAAAATGCATCGACTATCTACGTTATCTCGAGACTCGCGAGATTTGCACACAGAAATGTACGAAAGACAAACGACCGTGTTAAGCTTCGTGACGATGAGAAAATCCACTGTTTTCAAATAACGACAGTCGATTGAGTCATCGATGAAAAAAGATTTACTGCATCCCTCGTCCCTTTCCCTTCTCCTCGTGCGCCCAAATGTCTACTACTACTACACATCCTATTCTATTCTCAATCTCACTCCCAACTCTCGCCTACGTTAATAATAATGTTCTACCGCGCTCCGTTCACGTTACATCGTTATATCGTCTACACTCTTGGTCGATCACAACGAATTCAAAATCGTGCCCAATTTTACCTGTTTGTTCGATCCATTAAGCGCGATTTCATTGGCCCCGATGTATTTAAGGGTTCTCTGTGTTGTCCCAGTCTTCTGCTGTGACAAAAAATTGTGACATCAAATTGTGAACATTAAACGATTCGTGCATCTTCGCTTATTTCTGCTGCGATGCTTTAATTAGATTTTGTTTTTTCGTAGAAGACATACCCCGTCACCGGTTTTGGCTTGGATGGGCTGTCGTTGGTTTTCACGCAACTGGGAACCGACATGCTTTCTTTTGCCTTCGATCCGGTTATGCTTGGTAAAATTTTCTCGGTTGTGGAAAGACTCACCGTCGAACCGGGTGAATATTTTTCGCGATTAGTTATTTTACGATTTCTCAAAGCTGGAGCTCGGTATTTTATTCGGGCCTCCAAGCGTTCTTTGGCAATATTGGTTGCTGCGTTAACAGGAAGACGGTTGGAACGTTCTCTGCACCAGGCAACGTGTCGATCGTACGCTTTGATACCGAACTGTCGATTGCACGTCGGACAAGTGCCTTTTTCATTGGCACGAGTTGGCGCGGCTGTTGACACGCTGGAAGCTGCATGTCGTATGCTTGACACGTCGTCCTGCACAAAAATCACGAAATCTTTAAAATTATTCGGGTCATAAAAACTGACAAATGACGTTATTTTTGCGTAGGCTCCGCGGTGGGTTTACGAATAAAGCTAAAAGCATGCGTCAACACGGAACAACGCGTAGGAAACTGAATATCGAAGCACTTTCGAGGTCAGTGTAGAAGTGAAATCGTCGCGATGGGAAAATTTCAAAACTTTATTTACATCATTGGAATAGTTCGAGACCACGAATCAGTATCATTCTTGTGCTCGCGTCAAAATACGCGGATGTTTTCATTATACTATGGAATTTTGTTAGCAATTTTTCTAGTAATTCGTTTAATTGTTGTTCGAGTTCACCGACTTGTGCGATGATAATGGTACGAGAATTGTACCGTGGGCGAAGAGAATATAGTGTTTTAATGCGAGGAGGTGTTATTGAAACGAATTCGCAGCATTTGATAGGACGAATTTGCGTTTAGAATATACAAAGAATTTAAGGATACGGAACTTACGACATCGCCGCGCGCAGCTCGGATTGCCTGCAGAAATTCGTCGTGCGTTTGTTTCCAGGAAGATTTTGATTTTGAAATTTTGTCTTCGTGATTTATACGTCGTTTGCTTTGTACCGGTAAAAACTCCGCCAAATCCGTTCCTTGAATTCGTTGTTTTGCGGAGTCGAAAGGTTTCCTCTTTTTTATTGCAGTCTTTTCGCAGATTTTTGCATGTTTCTCCAGCGACAGTGGCTTGAAGGTCCGCGCGCAAATGGCGCACGGCAGAAGGATCGGCGGCACATCTGTGGCCATTTACCAATTGGTTCCTTACTCGATGGTTAAATATCACGGTGATCTTTGACTCTAGCTTTATCAAGGACGTGTTAGATCAGAACTGTGCGGTAGGTTTATGAGGCGGGAAGCAAGTCAGATTTGTAAGAAAATGAGATCCAGCTAAATTCGCCGAGCGTAATCCGATGCAGAAGTATAATTCGAGTAAGCGGATATATTTATGTAATCGTTTTTCGAATATACTTTTGTAAGTTAACAAAACTTGACATCACGATTAACGGCATCGGCGCGATTCAATACTGCGAAACCATAAAAGAATACTATAAAAGGCAATGATGTGAGACATCCGCGAGCTGTGAGTTAGCAAAGACGTCGCAGAACCAGACGATCACAAAAAGAATTTGAGCCTATAAAATGTACCAAACACAATATACATTTATAAAACGATGTAATATGCTCTCTCGGTTACGATTGTCCGAACGACTCGGTTCATACCGGAAGTTCTATACCACAATTGACATCAACACCTAGCATCAGCTAATTGGGTACGCACAAGTTTCAGCGAGCAATTATACGAGCAACGACGTAAGGTATTTAGTACATTTAGGATATCTTTGACGTGATTATGTGAACACCTCGCGCGGAACCAACGGGAAATCTAGTCTTAATTGTAGTTTGTCACGAATGAATCATCATCGATTTAACACTGCATTGGGAAATAACTATTCTAGCCGAAAAGTCCCAGCCGTAGCATTAGCGAGAAGGCACTTATTCGATTAAAAAACTGTAAATCTCCAACGCGACAATGAAAGAATTTGCAGTTCGAAATGATTGCTGTAAACTGAGATTATGGCAAATTTGCGGACTACACAGATATTACTCCGCGGAGATCGTTGACAATCTGTAAACCCAAGGTGTAATAATCACTTTGCACAGTCAATCACTCGAAACGCGTGAGATAATAGATACGAGAGTGAGAATAATGAGTACTCGAGAGATGGTAAAGACGCCTGTTAGTAAGACGAACGGAGATATGGAAAGGTGTCGACGTTGTTTACAAGGCGTTCGATGCGAACTGTTGTGAGTCTGACACCTGCAGCGATCGCCTGTGCGCGCGGTCGCTCGATTCATCAGACGCGTTCGCCCCCGCGTTTCGTGCGCCTACACCAACAACTTTCCTTACAGGGATCACGGCAAATATCGCCGCGATATTAATCCTCGAGATGAACATAAACGCCCGCACGATGTCACGCGTGCATATCTTTCAACGTATGACATTTCCAGATGACCCCTAATAAACGAGTGCGGAATAATTAATCGACGACAAAACATTATTTCTTCCTACCTTCCTCACATGAGACCTGATCTCGACAAGAATCGATGCCGATTTTCGAATCTTTCACCGAGACGTCAAATACGAGCTCCAAATCAGCTGCGGCAGCAGACTGTTTCGACACGCAACACAGCATGGGATATTGGAAAGGTACTGAAGAACCGACGATGAGAAAGCAACTCGGATAGAACTGAGACGCGCCTCCTGAGTTTCCAGTTCGAAGAGACGGTTGCGTTAATTCATAAAGAAGTTTATTTTCGGAACCGGGAAGAGGCCGCACCAAGCCGCGTCGCGCGCGACTTTTTATTTCGTCCGCTGGTGTATCCGAACGATGAAACATCTGCATATATAATTAGAAAATGGTACGACTGGTTGAACGACGACTAACCTGCCACACAGCTCTAACATGGAAATGTTGCTCAACACGTCGCGTATATTTAACAGAATTGTATGAAGACAAAAAAAATTACCACGCTATTTGACATGTACAAACTCACCCTCAGCGTCTGCCATGTTAGTTGTTACGGAAAATATGAATGTTTCCATAGCAACCGCGGCAAACGTTGAGTACCGAGTACCGCCGCACTTGTCGGCAGGGCATGAGCGCTCGACGACGCTTCGCGATATATCGGCATGTTTCGGTGATGATCGCGCGAAGTATAGACAAGATGACTACTTTCATGTAGTGAAATAAATCAGAGATTATTGGTGAAACAACAGACGTTCGAGAAGAGATCTGATAAAAATGATACGACGCGCGATCTTATCGGGACCAACGAAATCTAGTCCGAGGGTGAGAAGGCATGAGATTAAGTTTTTGGTAACCTATTATTTTACGTAATCATACCACGAACGTGCGTACTAGCCTGGGAATGATCCGACACGTCTCGTGCCAGCGTCAGCTGCGATCGCTCCGATTGTTGCCGAACGCGACCGAACGAGCGTAGCGGGATTATTTTAAACGCGTTCCATATTTGTAACTTCAATGCTGCAGGTGGGTCGATCCATTACAAGGACTCTGAGGACTAGCCACGGACTTCTTGGCCAAGAGAAATACTTAGAAACAAGTGCGAACAATGGCGTCAAAACTATAATGCTCAGCCATGTCGCATCTAGAAATTCATTATCTTTGACAATGATGAAAACATTGATTAACAGCATCAAAAGTGAAGATAATAATTTGAGTACCCGATCAATCCTGATCCGTGCTATTCAAGGAAAAGTTTTCTCAGCTGGACACAACTTGAAAGAACTGACTTTGGTACATTTTCCGTTGACCATAATCCATATCAATCGTTACATTTGCAAAGAACTTTGTTACATTTGTTCGAAAATAATTATTATTTATAGTTTTAATCGTTGTTTTGAAACAAGTTAACTGTCCAGGCGTTTTATTTTAATTAACAGGCTACGGAAAACGACGTGCAACGACATCAAGAAATTTTTTCTGCCGCTGAGGAATTGATGCGTGCCATAAGGGAAAGTGCGGTTCCCATAATCGCGGTTGTTGACGGATTGGCAGCAGCCGCAGGATGTCAACTAGTTGCCGCGTGTGACATGGCTGTTTGTACAGAAAACAGCAGTTTCTCCACTCCTGGGTGTGATGTCGACTAAATTTCCTAAACATAGAATCTGTACATAGAAAACCACAGATCTTTATTTTTTATTTTGATATTATTATACGTTACCAGTTGATGTATCGTGTTTTGCAAAAACTGACTGTTATCCTTCTATCTCATTCTGTAGGGCGAATTTTGGAATATTTTGCTCCACGCCTGGGGTTGCCCTGGTTCGTAATGTTCCGAGGAAAGTTGCTGCACACATGCTTTACACGGGACTACCAATTTCCGCTCAGGAGGCATTAAGGGTTGGGCTCGTTAGTAAAGTGGTGCCCCGAAACGAACTTGGTAATTATAATTAATAATGAAAATAGCTCGACAATATTGCGCCGAGCTAAGTTGATAATCGTGAGGTACTTTTATCGTTGAGTGGGCGTCGAAATTATGCGTCGTTACAAATCGACGTGCCGTACATAAGTATAGATAAATCAGGTCATCGTTCTTGGTAAGCAACGAAGTAGCGCTCCTATAAAATATCAAAGATGACCTGGTGCCATTGGAATGGAATTGTGCATCTACGTGTGTACGAAATATGTATCAACAAAGTCGAACATATTGACGGTAATATTTTGCGACACGAAGGAAAGAGCGGGAATACGTACAAAAATATTAATCGAAGAATAATCGTAACATTCGAGTGAATCAAACATTTCTTTCATTTCCGAAAAATTTGCAGAAGAAGAGGTGGAGCGGATCACCAGCGCTATCAACGAGAAAAGTCGGTCCGTGATCAGATTAGGTAAACAATTTTTCTACGAACAAGTAGATATCGATGCTTCGTCGGCCTATTCTCTGGGAGGTGAAATAATGGTTGGCAATTTGAGATTAAAAGATGGCCAGGAAGGTGTTCGAAGTTTCTTGGAAAAACGAAAACCAGCATGGACACATGAGTACGATGAAAGCAAATGAGTAAATTGTGTTACTCCACACATTGTTATCGAACATTTATAATTATTGGACTGTGATATACATAATGGATTAAATAATTATTTTATTATTTGTCAATCGTCATGAAATTTTTACACGATCCCATTTCTGGTTATTTGTAATTAATTAAGCATGATGAGAATCGGCGAAAACGTTTAGTAAAATTATTTATCACAACTTTACATGAGATTATTGCAATCGACGCCATTACTGTGCGCTCGCTTATCGGAACTTAAATTATTTCGAAAGACGCTCCACTGTTGATTTTACTTCAGATTGTTATCGATATGATGGGCCTTTGGACCATATCACGTGGAGTCAAACTTTATTCGGAGCAGTGTTGACTATGTATATAAATCTTTAAATCTAAGGTTAATCGTTGAATTGTAGATAAAGCATACAAGAAGCGACACACTATTTATTCTCATACTCCCAGTCGTCTCGGATGCCAGCAGTGGGTTAACCTAAAATTAGAAAAACACTGATAAACGTCCGTGGACAACACGAAGATAGCCGATGTAATTGAAGCAAGCCGCAAAATAATAATTTTTTTAAATGATACAATATTCTACAGAATATAATTCTGACCGGTTCCCAAACACATCATTATGGTTTGGGATGTATAAAGCCATGGCTGCCTTCAAAATAAACTTAATATTTCAGCACCTTTACTGATCGCAAAGACTTAGTCACCAAACAAATAAATATTACAATTTTCTTCTTCAATTTATTATTCGCTTGGCAATTCGAGCTGGCAGTGTACGTATCCGGCTTTTGATGAAACGCGAAACTAGCCGTGTTATCTGTAACTGTGCTAATATTCTTGCAAACATTGCATGATTAGAGTTACTTTTAAGTGTACTATGTACTGAATATATTGTCGGACCTCAGTCTGCAGTTATTCACGTATGTTACATTGCTAGATTACTACATCACATATTCATAACACCGATATTGAAAGACACGCGCATCTTTGCATATTTCTGAGTAATCCTCGTACGAACTGATAGACGATAATCTACGTATCAATTGAACAAATGACTCGAGAATAAATAAATTTTGCCTCGCTGAATTGAACTTTTGTAACAGAAATATTGTAAACTAATCATACATACGTCACCAATTAACGTAACGTTGTGTTTGAAAAAGCAGCTATTTTTGAGTCCTCGTGTCTTTGATTTCTCTCATATTCCGCGATTATCTTCAAAAATATACAAGCGTTGTATTAATCTATTTACGTCACTTCTGTACGTATCAGAAATTGCGCTGACCGCGTTGCAATATCATTTTTTTCACGTAATTTCAACGCAGACCAATCAAAAACATTTTTATGGCTCCAGCGGCTTTGCAAAAATTTCGCTTCAAAAATTTTGCCTACATCACTCTTAAGAATTTGCTATTAAATATGTTTAGCTATATTTGCACCGCAGGGGGGGATAAGAAAAATCAGGTATCATCGTTTGTGCCCCGTATTTATTCATTATTTCTCGAGGCGAATCCATAAGTAATAAAGCAGTAATAACTTCTAATAGAGAATCGTGAAAGTCTGGAAGACTGATTCAGCCCACACGAAATTGGTAGCTTTATCTGGACCCCGATTATATTCATCGCTTGACTCTTCGTGAACTCTTCATCGGTGGTTCAGGGATGCATTGAAGCAATCGAACCGTGAAAAGAAACAACTTCTTTACAACCAATTCTCTTCAATTATCTTGTTTCTACGTGAATCTGTAGGAATATTGTCCTCGACATTGTGCCCCCATCGTTGCCTCGTTTTTTTCCCCACACCTAATCATTTCGAAGCTTGGCCGAAGAAAAACATATTACATTGCGGCCCTGATATACGAGTTGATAGCAAAGTCTGTGACCAATTGGCGTCACAGACACTGGTATCCCTACTCAAGCCTACAGCAAACTTATAAATCAGCTGAGCATGTCATGGTCGGTCTCAGTTGTTATCCGTGTTCTCGAACTTCTCATGTATTATATCGACTTTGCTACTGTGAATTCACGCTGAAATTTGCGTGAACGATTTCAGCGATTTGCGGATCGTACGTTGTCGAACCTAAAATTGCCTCCGTAGTTGATGATTCTGTTGAAGAACCCCAACGTATTTTGTATGAGGCTTAGAGCGACGTTAGGAAGAAGGCTTCAGGGAGAAGATAAATCCGTTGAACGTTCTTTCGTCAAAAAACCAACTACCAACGAGCTACCGCTTAACAGGAAACAAATCTGCGACTTGGTTTTCGAATATTGTTCTGGTTAGTATACCATGATTGCTGTCCAAGAACACACGCATTGTGAAATGGCCGGTAGATTATCTGATATACGTTTAAAATATATCTTACTCGGGCATCGCGTTATCTTACATGTATTTATCGAGGTTGAGTTCTGTTATTACGAAAAAAGCGCTTGCTACTGTACTGGACAAATTAAAATGGCCGCTTTATTACAATACAACCAGTATTTCACGTATCAATCTTTTTCTGTAATGCAATATTGTAAGGCAACATATATTTGCGATTATTCATGTATCGGTTGTATATTTGTATATTTCTGAGGGTTCGTCGTCGATAATTTTTGTTACTGATAATAATGTGCTGGGGGGAAACCATGTCAATGCTTCCCGACCTTCTCATGGGGTCCAGGTCATTCCGATAAAACGTTACAAAGATGGACAGCATTCCGCTATCTCTTGCTGATTCAGATGTAGCCTTGCAAATTGCGTGTAATGCATCTTGAATAGTTTCTCAGGTTTTCGTTTCTGCGTCCGAGGCAATATTGTTATAAATTATTGCGTAGCAACCTGTATTTCGAACATTTTTATCTTCGTGTTAACAGAGTGTAAGACAATGGCTGCCGTACCGCAAGGAGCTTTTGCCGCGCATAAAGTTCGCGAAAATCAGTATCGCGCTTGGCTAATTTCACACATGGAAGCTAAAGAAAACGACAATGACTATAAAGGGAATCAGCAATCCTACAACAATAAGCCGATTAATCAAAGTCAGTACACTATCAATCTCCCACTTATGTAAATGTAACTGGAATCATCTAAATTTCATCTTTTTTTCCAGGTACAGAGCTGACGCCCCTCAAATACAACAGCAAATTAATGAATAGTATTTGGGGTCTTTACAATCGATATTCCGTGCATAATTTCAAAAAAAATACCGATGCTGGCGCAGACGGCCAAGCTGTAGCCTGGGGGGCCTTAGCTCCCCAGGCTTCATCTATGGTCGTATCTGACAACCATCAGGTGTTGATGCGTTAAGCGTCTACGTACACCTATTTTCTAACCAAATATTACTTAGCTGCGGGACAAAGTTTCAAAGATTTGGCAACAATAACGCCATTCAGATATATCTATTGCATATCCAAACATAAATCTATGTAAGATAGTCGCACGGAAAGAAATATTCTTGTGACATAAACCCCACATAGTCGATCCACGTCGGCAGTAGTGTTTGTGGAAGAACATCGTGGATTAGATTGTACGAGCATTTTGATAATTCGATAAACGAATTACTCGTGTTTGTGCGGTAGTATTCCACGACTTATGTAATACGTACGGTAATTTCACGATGACGATTGTGCCTACAACATAACATGTATCCTGCAATGAAAGAACGCTATAATTCTACCAATGTGATCGTTATCGACGTGATATTCGAAAATGTATTCAATTTTACACCACGCTCTTGAAAAATATATTTTCTCTACGCTTTGCAATAAATTTTTATGCAGATTATTTCATCGTATCAACCATTATTCAAATAGTACGGAAGGCGACGGAGAGAGTTCTGAAATCCGTACTACGATCTTCTCGATGACAAACAAGACAGATTTCGACGTGGAGCGTGATTGATTGTCGTTCTCCTACACCGATTCGCTGTTCGAATCTTCAATATCCCGAGTACTTGCTTTGTCACGACCGTCATGGTATTACTAGTTCAACGTTACGACGTATTTGACCTGAACGTAGCGTAGTATCGAGACGGGATTAGAGATCTGCTCGCGCAGTTCTGCCAACGTATCAAAGTAAATAAGCACGTCAAACCGTGAGATCGATAAGTGTACTGTTATGTCAGGCACACACTGTAGCCAGTCACGTGGTGCTTGGGATTTGTTTAGATTGAGAACGTGACTTTGTTATTATCGATCGCGAAGGTTGAACATGTTAAGATGAAATCCAAAAAGTCCCTCCAATTAACCTTGGCGATACTCAAACCTCATGTAGTTAAATCTCCATTTGCTCGTCAGGTAAACAACCTAACCTCTTTGATTAAATAACAAAGCCGTTCGATAGAAAATTTCATGATAGTTACGGTTCTCGATATAAATATATTGCATTAACAAATTATCATAAGTATATCCATCGCCTTGAAGTGCTTCATCACGTGTCTATTTTCAGAAAATTCGCGACATAATAATTGAAAATGAATTCAAAGTTATCAGAACCGATAGAAAAACTATCACCCCACAGGAAGCAGGATTATTTTATATGGATCACAAAGAAAAATTCTTTTACAATAGATTAATGACTTTCATGTGCAGTGGTCCATCTGATATACACATTTTAGCAGGTCAAGATGCTATTGCCAAGTGGCGAAAGTTGATGGGGCCAACGAAGGTTTATCAAGCACAGTATACGGCACCTGACACTATTCGCGGCATGTTTGGCCTCTCAGATACTAGAAATGCCACGCATGGATCTGGTGAGCAAAAATCAATGTTTATCGAATACCGAATTTAAAACGGATAAGCACAAAAATCAGTATTCATATTTATTCGCATTTCAGATTCACCGGAATCAGTAAAACGGGAGATATCCATATTTTTCAAAGATTTCAACGTAGAAGAATGGTTTAAAAATGATGAAATATATTTTAGCACTGGAAAATTGAAATTTGATGCGATATCATTCATTCATACTATCGATAAGACTGCGAATGAAAATGACGTAAAGAAAATTATAGACTAGTTGTAGTAGTATCATGTTTTAGACTATGATACATAAATTATTCAACAATTTGTGATATGGCATATTGTCACGTACTTGGATTTTTTTGATCTGTGTAAAATCTGTAAAAGATCTCAAATTAAAGAAATAATTTCAAAGGCATTTCATACGCTCATATGTAGCAACTATTGTTTGACACACTTACCTCTATATTACCAGTGCGCATTTTATTCCAAACTACTGATATGAATAATATATATAGGTGTCCATAAATGATTTCGATGAGTCTAATTGTATACCAATGATTAATAGCACTGGTTTGAAGATGATCAATATTTATACGAGCAAAACACAGCCTTAGAAATTTAAATAGAGGTGGATTTAATAATTGCAAGGTATTAAAAAAATAATCGATTATATTTGCATTTTATACTTGAGATGTCGATATCCATTTAAAAAATCTCACTAGAGAACTGACTAGATAGTGTTTCCAATATCGAAAAATTATTTACAAATTATTATTGTGTTCATTGGGTAGTTGGGATAATGAAACCTGGATAGCGTTCACAGTACATTGATGTTCGTATATCCCAAGTAAACAGGTAAATATATTAGTTTTAACGTATTGTCAATGTGTAATAACTGTGCAATAAAACGTATACGATTCCAAGTTTTGGTATCTATAGATGCACTATGATGCAAATATAATAATAGGAACTTTACGCGTTAATTTTTACGTAGACTTTTGGTCGAGAAAACACTTTTATACCTTCTTCAATTTTGTTCAATTGTTTTTCAATTTCCATTTTTCGTTTTTGCGCGCGTAAAGTATCAGTTTTAATCGGCATCATATTCAATTCCTTAACAAATTCTTGATAGTCTGTAAATGAAGATTATATACATTGTGTAGATTCAGTTCAGTGGATGTAAAAGATCAGAAAATTCCAATGACATAATGACGAGTCTTAACTATGTTCTCCGCGTAATGAACAATAAATGGTACATACAAAATGCATACTTTTTTTTAGCATCCTGAGAGTCTCCTTCCGTTCCGAGTCAGGCAGCGGGATGTGACCCTCTGGGCAATCAGGGTCAACTGCTTCTGCTTTGGCTTGCTGCTCCTTCTGCAACATTGCCTCCTTTCTTTCTCGAAGATACCTGTAACGAATTTGTACTTCTACGTGAAATCCTATTCACCATTTAGTTTCATTACCGAAAAGCTAGAAGCAATTATAGATGAAAAGTAGTTGGAGCAGAAGAAAAATGATAGTAACAATTAACGAAGCAGTGTAATTGCGAACATCATACTTGGGAACAACACCCTTGCGGTAATTTGTCGAAGGTGCACCGTTATTAAGTTGCGTTGCTATTTTATTAGCAATCGAAATTCGCTCTTTGTTTAATTTAACAAAATCTGTCTCGTCTCCGGGAAACTGGTCAGCATGAAAGTTTGGTGATTTTGATGTAGGCGATAACAGCACTGGACTAGCATCTCCTTGATCCTGTGCAGAGTCACGTTTATTTCTCGTTGCTTTGTCGATCCGCCGATTCGAATCGGCCTCGTTCTGTCTATCCCCGAGTGCTGGACTTCTATGTGTAGGGTACCTTGTACAGATAATAATTATATCTGCTATTTTACGTCTGTTGGAAAACAACTAATAACAAGACCAATTAGCAGTACCTGATTATTCCCTCAGTATACAAGTCATTCATATCTTTCGAGTCCATTGTTTGAATTCCTTGACTCTTGTACTGAATTTTGAATTTGTTCGCGCTAGATAGTTCACAACTCAAGTTTGGTTCCGAAGGAGCTTTTACGTTTTTACTCTGAATCTTATTACTTTTCACTGAGTCGCGAACTCCTCTTTTTAAACCATATCCTTTTGCATTACCAGACTGCGTTGCGCAGCCTTTTTTACTGGAAGCTGTGTGAGAAGTTTGTAACATTGGCACGCTGACCTTGGAACTGGATAGAGCTTGTTTACACGGTTCGCCGTTTGCCAATTTATGACTGGTAGCTAATGACGGTTTATTTGTTGAATCTTTTGTTCGAATCTCATGAAAAGTCGAATGGACTCGAGACGTAACATTTTGATATTTATCAGTAGTTTTATATTGTTTTTGCAGCTGTAGTTTTTGTAGTTCTTCTTCCTTGTGCGTATGAAAGAATTGTTCCATTCGTCGCAGATTTTTCACATTTTCATGTAAGAAATTTTTTCTCCTGATTGGTTCTGTAAAAGTAAAACATGACTAAAAACCACAAGCCTACATAGCACGCGATGCTACATTTAAAAGCACTCTTTAAATATCAACTTGCAAAGTATTTGTAAACTAGAAATTACAAGTTTGTGATCGAAGTACTAATTGAACATAAATAAGTAGGATGAATCGAAGATGTCGCGAGTGAAATACCCAAGAGTGTAGGTTATCCAAGCGTATTGTTCAAAACCCAATATGTTTACTTACTAGGTTCGGGAAACACACCCTTCAACGTCGTCATTCTTGTGAGAAATGACAGAAATATTAAAACTACAACAAAACTACAGACAATTGTGATCTGTAGAAGTCAATCTTGTGGAACCGAGGTTATTCTGAAACTGGTCAAAAGTTCAATATCACGATACCATGGCGAAATATCTCAACTCTTTTTCCAATTTAACCAAATTCGAACGAATTAGTCGAGTAACTTTGAATTTCTGGTACGTCCTGTCACCAAATAAACAATTTTGTTTACAAGCGAAATAATGGCCACGAAAAATACCACAACGCGCGTGTCGTGGTTGAACAACTGTGGTGCCGGTGAAAAAGAACTGTCACGATGTTCCCTATCTTACCAATGGATTTGCAGATAAGTCAGATTACCACGAAGAGGAGGCAGGTGTACGGGTAAAACTAACTGTTCTGGTTCTTTAGAAGGACTCGTTTGAAGTGATTCGTAAAACAATATCTAACACCTTGGCGTGATTGATTTTTGGCGAAATTACGTTTAGTCAACATAAGTTGGCCAAAACGGGGTCACATTTCGACTCGCGGTACCTGACTATATTATTGAAGAACGTAACAAAGAGGAAAATGTAAAGGGATGTGTCTAAGTCGGCAAAAAAGTACTGGGTTTCACAGAATCTACACTTGTATCTAACTGTTTTACCTCAGAGTATATCGTCTTTTATTTAAGCATAAAATTTTGAACGAAAATCAATCGATGCAAATTAGATGAGCTTGTTTTCGT
This sequence comes from Arge pagana, assembly GCA_963969455.1. Taxonomy (NCBI): domain Eukaryota; kingdom Metazoa; phylum Arthropoda; class Insecta; order Hymenoptera; family Argidae; genus Arge; species Arge pagana. The sequence continues at coordinate 9,689,325 of OZ018311.1, read as the reverse complement.
ACGCTCATAATCGTTATGACTACGCGTATTAACCTTGGTATTGTGCGAACAGGAATTGGCATATTTTTGCGAGATCGATAGATTTTTGGGCATCCAATAAATTTTGCGCTCAACGTCGCGATGTAAATAATTCATCGACTTGCGTCAAAGTCGAGACGATATGAATAGATATGATCAGAAATCTGTTGCAAGTCGAAGAAGATCCATCCGGAGCGCGTCGAGTAATTTTGGGTTGTCAGGAAATATTGCGACTGCATCGTGGACAGGGGGCGAGACTCCTCCAGCGGATATTCCGCTATCTAAATGGAATGCAATGATCAACGAAGAACAAGTTTACTCGATCGTGAATTCCATTCGTCAAGAGATTCTTTGCGATGTAATGAATATCATATATTCTCGTTACTTGGAAGAAACCGCGGAAACCTTCGTTGTAGATTGCTCGTATCGTGCATGGATGAAACTATTCAACGTGAGTAACTTTCTTAAAATTTAAATATTTTTGATTGATCTATGAAACTCATGAAAATCATATCATTTCGTGCCTGCAGAACTAGTTTAAAATACTGTACTTCGTTCCATTCGCAAGAGTTCTTACCAAGTTTCAAAACGAGTTATGAATAATTTCATTCACAGTTTATGTATCTAAAGCATGATCCTGGAGAAAGTCTCGAAAGTATCGCTGAAAATTGGTCGATCGACAAGACACCGAATCCGATACCCAGTGATCCATGGGTATGTAGAGGGATGTCGATACATCCCGAATCACCAGTATGCACAGCTCCCTGTTCGCCAAGGGCGAAAAAAGGATATAAAAAGGCATAGTACCGACGCTTTTTTCACCGTGAATCATCAGCAGGTATACAGACACTTACTACTTTAAGCATTGTGAAACTCGCACTCCTATGATACGTTATTTCTAGTCCGACCGATAATATGGTAGAGTTGATAATTTTTGAAAGTAGTCTAGAGGGCGATAGTGTGAAAATACCATTTTCTAGGAATTTGCATTACCGACTGAGAAATTACAACGAAATTCGACTGGGCTACCTACTGTTATCTCCGTCGATAAAACAGATTGCATCTTTATCACACCGCTCACCTACTCGAGATGATTATTCGTGTCGAGAAATGACGATTGAAAAATTACATGTAATAGGGATATTAACCTACCAATGGTACTATTATCTTTTCACAAATAGAATCACGTTTATAGAAATATTACTTTTTCATTGTTTAATCATTTCAGTGCAATCGTTCAGAGACCCAATTGATTTTAATCCGGAAAAATGGGAGAGTTATAAATTGATCGCCAAGTAAATAGGCTCTCATAGGTGTGAGCGCATATCTATCAGGTTTTTTATTTACGCTATTACGTATTATTTGGTCTTAGAATTTTTTCACTGTAATTAAACAATGATATCTCGCGCGACTCGAAGAGTAAATATGAATTTTCATTCGATATATGACGATAGATTCAAACTAATTTTGAAACAGTATGAGATTATTAGAATATTCTGACTCGCTTATAGATATTTTTGGGAAGTTTTCAGTAATTAGGACAGATATAAATTAACGAATGAATTATCCCGACACCAGACTTCTAATATTTCGAAGAAATAACGAATAAACAGAGCCTCGTTATAAAGCAGGACGCCAGTCTATGAACGATAGCATTTATAATGAATGCTCAATCGAATAAAGCAATTTCCGATTCTCTGGAGAAAACTTAAATACGGTATTTACCAAAAAAATATAAATTCTCAGCTGAGGAAATTGCAAATATGACTTCGCTGAACACGGACGATGGAATATGGCTTCGTCACACGTGTGTCAATCGAGTCAGATGCCCGATCCATAATCACTCGCACCATATCCATGGCAAAAGCTAGTCTTCCGCTGGGCAATATTTTTTCTGATCAGTGTATAAATATAGTTACAGCTGTGCGATAGACATTTATTGAAATATAGTCGAAGCTGTAATCTTGCGATGACTAATTGCAATTGCACCGCCAATCCTCTCGTCCACCTGAAGCACACGTGCGCGGCTTACTTCAAACAAAATAACGAAGGCGATAGTGATGAAAATGTCATGATAATAAAACGAATGCACGTGAACGAGAAGATGGCCAATTCTCGAAAAATCACCGGACAATACAAAATTTGCGAAAAAAGTGACGATGACGACTGGTCATAGCTCGAAGTGCCGTGCGAGCCAACAGTAAACCTTTTTCCACGAAGACAGTGAATTTTCCCGTAATCAAATAATGCAAGAACATTTTTTCCAACAAATATATTTGACAGTCGTGTCAATATTTCGTTTTATAAATATGCGTCACGCACGCGATCCATATATTTTTCGGTGGAGTTCGAGGGACCGAGGATCGCGTAATATGGTTAAAAAGAATCGCACGATCTGTGAATCTGTGTCACATCGTAAGAGTCAACGACCTCATGCCGAATCCCTTATGGGTCGCAGCGTTTTTTGTGCTGTTACGATTACATTGTACATCAGGTGACTAATGACTCAACTTCACCAACATTACGATAAAACAAAAATGCGAACCGCCGAGAAACTGATAATTAGTATCCTCTGGCGTAATTATGAAATTACATAACGTACAGCATTACTATTGGTGTTGTAAATAAAACGGGTAGACGACCTGTTGAACTATGCGAAGTCGCGAACAGATGTCACTAGTGTTCAGTTTTTTTCCAACCACGGGATGCGAGAGCTTATCAAAAATTGTCAAGATCACTCCGCGCAAGAGCGCATCTGTAAAACATTAATAATCCGACAATAAGTTTAAATTGCAGATAGTCGATGTTGAAGAAATAATCCTCTTCAACGATCGAACAAGACTTCGATTTAATTCGCCAACCCGAACCGTTCGCATAAAACAAAATTCAATCACTGTCTCGATTGAAAACCAAGAAATGATATTCATATCAGTTATCAAAATGTAACCAGGTCGTGTTCGATCATCGCAAACGTTGATACAAACCCAAGTAGCAGCTAAGCGAATACTGTTCCGAGTCTACTTGACCCCGCGACAGAATATTTTATCGGGATGATAGAAAATGTTCTAGACCAGCTGTTGTCGAGCCTCGTCATGATTAGATAATCGACGTGTAATTGTCGGAAAAATATGTAAATTGTCCTCGATGATCGAAAGAAATAGTTGTCCGTCGCGAGTAATCAATACCAACTTGAACTATACAAATAAGGATCTAATTTTCACGATGGTGATACGGTTGATTGGAGGATACGCGTACTTAATGCTATGCTACGAATCCATCCTGATAGCGAATATCATGAGGAGCCTCGAATCGAGCTCTGAAATTATTGATTAGAGTTCATTACTAACCGGAATAACTGGCAGCTTGTATATCAATCTCGCTGCTGTTTGTTTGTTTGTCAGTCATCAAGGCACAATTCCCCGAGTAAATGACCTTCGGTTGTGAAAAGGTGGTCGCTTCATCAGCGCCTCTGTGTCTGGCAAATCGTATTGGCTCGATATGATATCGCTGCTCTCGCGATAACGCAAACGCGGAGTCAACACGAGTTAACAAATCTACTACTATTCAATATATTAATATTATACACAGTCAACGTACCACAGACGAAACAGATACTAAAACAGAGATTGGCGCGATTCGTACTCGGTTATAATTGAACGATAGCGAATATGTTTTCCAGCTATGATTAGTTTCATATCTGTCATGCTTCGCTGCGGACATGTTTGCCAACAACTTTAATCGCCCAACATTTCATCCACGAATCTCATCCAGTTTTCTTCATGTTGTTGGCTCGAGTATTTTCTTCGATTTTTGTTCCCTTCAACGCACCAATTTAAGAAAACTATGAGTTTTGTCACAAAATTCGCAAACTTATTTCCGAATATACTGTACGCACACGTCGTGCTAAATTATTTCCGCATCTGCGCGCAGCTCGCAGTTGATCATAATACCAACTACCTAATCTATGTCGTAATTATCGACACACGAATTGTGTGTTCCATGTCAAGACATTTATAATTGCAAAGTCAACGGTCCAGCGTTGGATAGAAAGTATAACGTTGCTACTGCTTTACGTGCCAGGATAAATTTGTACACCGGAAAACGGATAATCGGGATCGAAAATGCTTTGCACAAATCTTTGTAATTTTCCATTTATAAATAATTTCTGACGATCACTGAAGAATCTCAACGTTTATTGTTCCGCGTACGATACTGAAAATAAACGGTTGGCCTCGCACATCACATTCGGCTCCGCTGCAGTGTTTCATCGATGGCTGTATTAAAAAAATGTACAAGAAGCGATCGAAAATCAATTACGTGACGATTACAGAAGATTTCCCTGATCCAAAAATTTGCTTTATACGCTTTCGTGGCGACATTTCATTCGAAAATAATCTTGTTCGTTGACAATTTCTGAACATTTATCAGTTTCCCATTCGACACGATTTTTATTGTCGTTATAATAATACATATTCGTGGGGACAGATTCGCCCGAAACGATTCCGATAAAATGTCGTAAGACTTGTATGAATGTGTCAAAGAAATTTGCCTTCGTATGAACGATCGTTAAGATACTCGGCTATACTCTGACAGTAGCAAATTGAAAAAATAATCTTTAAAATTGTTAATGAATCGTGAGAACTAAACTCGATTAATATCATCAGAACAATCGAGGAGGAGCGCCAATAGTAAAAACAGGAACGGACGTTCAACAAATTTTGGCCTCAAGGTTTTTTTTCACAAATTTCCATCTAAATGTGATACATCGTGTCACGTGACACCCGTTATCCTCGTATATTTTTCGCTCAACTTAGGTCGGCTTAGATAACGAACGTTCTCCAAACACGTACTTAGCCTCCAACAGTATTCAAGACAGATATTCACTGTATTATCACAGTTGCAGAAGTCCGTAAATCGCGCAAGCCATCCGATTCACCTGGTCACGTGTGGACTCACGTGATTTCGTTCCGCTCGTACGAGACTCTATACCATAGCGCAGATATATCTATCTGCGAGTATCATCCGCCACAGGACATTCGAGTTTCGCGCAGCTTGTTTTCGTAAAAACTCCGTCAACTGATTCGTTACTTGCGTCCGTTGTCCCAAGATCTAAAACTACCCGCTCGCAGAGAAGTCGAGAGTCCCCGATTATTTAATCGTAGGATTTCAGCTCCGATGAAGAGTTGAAAACAAGGCTAGCGGTGAGGTCAACGCGTATCAAGCATCTATTCCGTATCTGCTGTCCTTGGACCTAACACAGCGAATGGGAAGAACAATGAAAACATAGGCAGTTCACGCACCGAGTCGAGGAGATAACTGAATTTTGCACAATCAACGAGCCCCAGGCACTATTTGCACCGGTCTCTCGAAACGTAGCGCCGAGCATAGTATTTACACCTATCGTGTACGGGCAAGGTATCGGCATAAGGAGTATGCGTAGTGTGATAAGTGATTGTTATCTCAACATTCAGCCAGCACTCGTCACTCACGTGCTTCGTTCTCCAACGCTGTCTTGGCTTCGTTAATATTATGACGGAAAGTACGTCAGCTTCGAAATGATCGCGGAACTCGGGCGATCTGTAAATAAAAAATGACAAACTTGTCCGATAAAAAGCAAAATTATTACAGAAAAGCTTCGTACAGCTATTTCAACATTTTATCGCTTGTGACATCATTATTACGTTATAGCGAGACAGTAATGAAATCGGCAGTAAAGCCGGTTAATGTGCAGTAATGGAATGGAACAAGTGTTGGAACTGATGAATAAAAAAAATCGTTGATTCCTTCGTTTCCATCTCTTTCGTGGTTAACAGCAATTGAGCGCCTCGGAAATTTCACCTCGTCAGCATTCTGGGAATACTACGATCATAAAGCAGAGGGGATTGACTTTCCTTCATTAATGGAAAAAGGTTCGGATCAAATCAGAATTCGTTTAATGTTTAATCAAATCACATCGATCAGTTCATCTTCCCGGTCTATCGGGGATATCGAACAACTTCACGATTTCTCTTCGTTTATTGCTCCTCGACTATCATATAATTTTGAAGTTTTTTCCTTTCGATACGTAAACTATTTCTTTCAACGAGATATCATTTGCCCACGCTTGCTGTTAAAAATGGCAAATAAAAATTGTAAAACGTTCAACCTGTCAGAGATAATCTAAAAAACGAGCACGCAAGAAATTAATTTTCTATCGTATCTATGTATCGCCAACTCTTTCTTCCTTTAGATTTATCGGAACGACCTGAATTCGCGGACAGGTTTGCAAGTTTGACGGATGAATCTGAGAAACGGGAGCTTTACTTATACTGGACTGACACGCCATCATCTCTCTTCGCTTCTATACCGATCGAACGTGGTGATTACACACTCAGCCGATACACCGGAAGTAGTTCACGCGCAATGGATGTTCGTAAGAATTACCGACGACGTGTACAAAGACCTCGCATCGATCTAACCGAAAAAACCAGATCTCCAATTTACGAACTATCAAATTTAATGATATCCGCGACAGATGATCAAAATCCATTTCCGTTAAAACGATGAATTACACATTTTTTTTTCTACGAAGAAAAACATATTTGCCTGCTCTACTCTATTTTTCAAAGTCGCAGGTAAACGATCCTCCATCAAAATTCTTCGATCGTAATGCGTTACGTCTGGAGTGTTCCTGCCCATCGTTATGTATACACGTATGCATACCAATATACTAATAACTCGTGGAGTAGTCAAGTCGTTGCATGTACGTAGATATATTGATACTTTTAAGTCAGAGAAAGAATGTTGAGATGGGTTGACGTACCATGATGATATTTACAACAGATCTGGCAATATTCGTCAGCTAGAGTAGACTGCGTCTGAATCTTGCGGCAGAAATGTTAGGGAGGGCAGAGCTACCCGCTGGAATGGATACATCGACGTAGATGGACTGCCAAGTATCGCGGATACAGTAAACAGATTGCAAACTCTTTCGACGTTAAAATTGTTCACCTGACCAAAAATCTAACCCTTTTCACCGATTGATGCTCTCCTGAATTGAAGCAATACCAACGGTATGCGTAGCATTCTAGTCATGAGATTTCCAGGACCTTCGTTGCGAGGATTGAATCAAAGCTCAGCTTCAAAATACTTGAAATACTCGAAAGGCGGTCGAGTTGCTTGTTAAAGACGAACTTACCTGTTCGCCGGTTCGTCGCATTCTGTTTAAGTCTTCTTTGGAATTACGAGCGTGCTTCGTTGCATGTTGGGCACTCATAGACATAAACGTTTGTCCAATTATTCGCCCCCGTCTATTCCTTCCCCATCGTCTACTCGTCTCGTTGACTGTAGTCCGTTTCCCGTCTGCTATACGATGAATCTTGAATGAACTTCCACACAGAGAGACAGGCTAACTATAGAATTCTCGAAAGATCAGAAAACAGTTTCTCCACAGCAAAGCGTATTCCCAAATAGTTTTCAGGCAAAGCAAACCCCGCTACGAAATGAAAAACGATCCTCGTAAACGAATAGATATTTTCATTTTTATTATCCACGGATACTGCGGAAACCTCGAAGAACCGTTCAATGTTTCCTTATTGGCGCAAAACAATTGTTGATCGAACGTTTCTCGTAGCAATAAATAATTCCGATGTTTTTTCCTTTATTACATAACGGTTATTGCGCACCTTGGCGATCTCGGCGTGTTTCATCACTTTATTATTCACGGTATACGTACGGTCATGAAAATTACCGAACTAAACTCATTTGGTTCTGCGAGGTGTGCTCGATTAGTATGTTGTTGAGCCGACAATTGTACGCCAGTGTCATAATAGATCCAATCGACAAACTCGTACAGCAAGTCGACCATGACCTAAGAAGAATAATAGGGATCTGTCATAATCGAATTAGTTTTACTTGTACTCATAGGCAATCGCATATTCATTATAGTCGCGAAATAGCAGATGCATCGCGCAAGCCTGAAACGTATTTCGTCAAATGGCTGGGTCGATCTTTGTTGTTGAAAAAGATAATGATCGTCGAAATCTCGTTTCGTAATCGTAATTGAATAATGTTCGTGAAAAGATGAGTCCTGCCGGTTGCGTTATACAGGTTCGCAACGTTCGTTCTCCGGCTCGGAGCGCAGCGAGGTTTGCATCGCGTTCGCGCTACCACCTCGAAGGAGAACAGATTTATGGATAAATAAATATCTACAGCTCGCGCACGCCCTTTTTGGCGGACACCCTCCAAATGAGACCAGGCTAAAAATAATCAAAGACTCTAGCAGAGACTGGTCGTCATGCGGCAGGCAATCTGGATCTAGCGAGGGCCAGTTTAGAGGTCATTATATTACACCGAGTAATATTCCTACTAGCATCGTAACCGTTCAACTGTCGCGAAATCATTTTCACGCGTTCACCTACAACGACTCTATATACACTCGTGTAGTATTATTCAAAAGGCTAATTATGTTTTACCTGGCGCTAATTAAGATCCTTTCCTTGTGAGAGGTCAACGAGAAAATATATAAATTTTCACGACGCTTTTCTTCACAATTAGACACCTGCAGCACAGCAGGAATACACACCAACACCGCGAGGGATAATAGCTGGTTTTGTGCCGTCATTTGTCAACCGGTCTTCGTCCGACTTGGCTGCCCCACGTTGTGTAGCCCGGTTGCGCGTATTGCAGGCTTGACTTTCAGTTCCTTCGCACAAAAGACGTGGTTCCTTCGACCGTGAAAATATCTTTGGGAAAGCAAGCTGCGAGAAGATGGCCCTTCATTATATCTGACTGACCGTCCAATCAGCCACTTCTGCGAGGAGAACAATAGCCAGCAGGGTCCAGCCCCGGATGAAACGTCTGCGAAAATGCTGGAACGATCGACAGACGCCTGAATATTATATTACCATCAATCAATTATGTCCTACGAATCGTGAATTACGTCGAAGCTTTTAAAATTCGCGTTAACTGGTTAAAGATAATTTGGACATCGTAATTCTTTATCTTTCTTGTACAATCGAGTTCTCGCCACTCTGTTCGGATCTGGCTCGATAGATATATCCTAATATTGACTTTCAAACGTCTTAATGTCAGCCAATTCGACGTTTTAATCTAATGCCAGCTGGTAAGTTTTTCCTCGACGACAAACATATATTGGCAAATAGCGAGCGATCTCTGTGGAAAGATTAAATTCTGCCTTGATATATCTCTACGATCCGCGTTTCCACGAATTTCTAACGCCGAGTCCGCACCTGCTTTAATTTTCTCCGTTTTGCTCTACTTTTCTTGCTGTTGGTTTCGCGGAAATGGGAGCGATTTTCATCTCGCGATCCGTTGTTGTTATGAAATTTATTCATCTTCTCGTCGGACTCTGATTCGCAATACTTCGTCGCCATGATCGATTCTCCCTTGAATGCGGTTTTCATAAGGTCGAACAGCAGCCACGCTCCATCACTTCAACCCACAATGAATAATTTATTCCACTGTAATGTGTTTCGATTGCAAATTGAACGATTCCAAAGCGTTTGCTTCGTTCGATTGTCTCACTGATGTGCAAAAAAGTCGCGAACAAAGTTGCTGCACTTCGTCAAGCGTGCAAGGTCACGATTCGCAACAACCTGCTCTAATAATCGATCAAGGTACGCGCGAAAAAAAAGGATTTATACGACGATTGATATTCCAAAAAACATCAATTTACAGCACGTGATCCGTACGCAAGTGTCTATAGAGACCCGATTGTTAAATAATTACACTTAACTACCATTGAGCCTAGAGTCGACCGGCTGTTCGCATTCGTCAGACGTCAGTCGGAGCAATTAACTTGGCAAAAACTATTTGAAAAGTGTCATTTGACTTACTGAATAAATACGATGAGCAATCCTCATAAAAAAAACATATGAAATATGTGTAATTTATTCAGTCGTTGCTACCACACCTCGTTATACGAGGCTTTATTATTCCTTGAAAGTCTCGATCTTTAACGTACTTGCATGCCCGTAGTCTTGAGAATCCGCAGTGCGAGGATGAAGATCAATGAAAAATCGAATGCACGAAACAGTTTATCGCAGATTCGCACGAACGGTCGAGCATTTCGCCTCGATTTGCATGAGTTGTGGATCACTCTCTCGCCAGTTTACGGGAAACCGAAGTGCTAAGAGAAACGGATCGTAAAGTTATACCGTGTGTTTTTATTTTCTCGTTTATGAGAGAAAATTCAAACGGATACTCATTCACACGTGTATATATGCATCCGCTCATGCTTATTATATACTTATATATATATATATATATTTGGAAAGTTTAGAAAATATAATATAAGACGAGGGCCAATTTCACGAGGCTTCGAGTCTCTGAGGGGATGTAAAACCGTTCCGTTGTTTCATTTCGTATTTCCATAAGGAACCGAGCGTCAGAAAAGTTTCGGATATATAAGCAGGTAAAAGTTTTTCGACCTTTTCTCACATTTGTCGATAACGAGAAACGTGGGATGTTGGGAAAGATGAGCTGAAACTTCATCTCGCGCAGGCTTAGAACGAGCGGCGAAACAAAGAGAAGAAAAAAAAGAAATGGTCGAAAACTGATGTAGGTCAAACTCGGTCATTGATATCACAATTTATGAATCAAAAATTATCATTGCTTCGCACCGAGTTGTTTGTCAAACGACGGACGACGACGACGTCGACAACTTCCGGTTACAATCGGGTTAGGAAAGTTGTAAACCTATTCGGAATGGAAAATTTTACTCGTTTTTATTTCGTTAGATTCTATTGCAGGCTGCCGCTCGTCTCGAACGATCATTACGTCTACTATTTTACGTTTCGTAAAACATCTCGTGGTTACAAGATTAAAAATCTGTTGCGAACAAAGGAGCAAACTGGTACGTAAACCTACGTTGCATTCAGAGCCCCTTCTATTCGGTCCTTTGCGGGGTCCTGAACGATGGCAGAGGGTAACAGTTGCAACCCCTCGCGCGAATTCTCTCTTATTTCCCAGCTGTCATAGAGAAATATAAAAGCGTACGGCGTTTAATGAAAAATCGAACATGGAACATCGAATGGAAAACAACAATTCATCATATTTTTGTGAACAAAAATTTATTCCAACAACGACAGCGGTTACATTTTGAGATTAGGACAACTAGCGAAGCTCCTAGTGAACTATACAGAACTCTGCAGAACTGACCACGGATATCAATGTTATCCCAGTGATACGCGCACCTTCGTTCGCCTAGCTTCGTAGAGATGTATTTATAATACATATTTCAATAAATATCTGTGAATAAAAAGCCCCTTGTGAATTTGTACAGTTCAATTGTCTCGCGTATTAATTACTTGTTATACGAATCATTTTTCTCCATCCGAAGAGAGAATATCGTTTGATTACCGTGACTCGCTATCCGCCACATAATTACATACTACGTCAGCGTACACTACGGTTGTTCAGTTAATTTAGGTTAGGATAACGAGTATAACGGCGCGTTGCTCGCTCCGACAGATCGTTCGAAAATACGAGGAGAGTCAAGAGTGATCTCTGACACGCAATGTACATATATACGTGTACGTATATTTATACATATATATACCGAGCTACAATGTATGACCAAGGAGCTGCGTATAGGGACTGAACCTTTTTTATTCAATTCGGAAGCCTTGCGCGGACCGCTGTATATTATATATTCAAACTACCTACCATTACTATACAGCATGTTGTTTCACCTTGATACATTAACGTTTGAAAGCCCGTATAAATGCATACATATACTATATAAATATATATAAACATATACATACGTACAAACATGTACATAAATGCAGAATATTTGTTTATTTCAGCATAAATTATAGTATATGCGCCTACGCGTGAACCTATATGCACACGTATCGCGGAGTAACAGGTAAGCAGCGCGAAATGGGATTTGGGGGCAGGGGGGAGGGTTGCGATATTCGAGTGAATTATATATTGTTTATCATCGATAAAAAGGCACGTAAATTATTTATTATTAATGATTATGTGGCTTCCAAGCCCTCGACCTTGTTCCTAGTTGCGGAGCCGTCTCTCGAGCGTTCGGCTCTGTTGCCAAGGGATAGAAAAGGACGGCAATTTAAATGCACCGAACAGGGATAGGGACTCGGTGCGGGGAAGAGCGAGACGGCGATCGAGCGTTGTATCCCCTTCACGTGGAAGCGAGAGGGTGTGCGAGGAGGACAAACGTTGTTCTGCTGGGATGGGACGTCAGGTCTAACGGAAGACAGAGACAGCTTCGGGCAGGGGCGACGCTACTCGACTAGCTTTCGTGTTCCATAATAGCCTTGAAACTAGCCGTGGTGGTTGGCTCATCTAGGCGCGTATACCTCTACGCGCTCGGCTCACGCATCGTCTCTACGGGGAACGGCCGTGGTGTGTAAGGAGATATACGTCCGGACAATCACGTTCGCCGTCAAATGTTTCGCGGTTCATTTTTCCATAGGAGAGGCATTGATTAATCGATCATCACGAAATCCTTGACTTTCGAAATAGCAAAAGTTGACCTACGTCGTACAACCTACAACGCGGGCGAAAATCCTACTAACGATCCTTCAAAACTGTGGAACGGACTCGTCGTGGGCTTATGCCACGAAGTCACGTTCACGAATTTCATTTGAAAATCGAAGAAACGTTACGGAGGCTTCGGAAATATTCGTCTCACCTTTATTCCCGGGTCTTTTGTCGCCCGCAAAGTTTTGTACAAACAAAATTGTGGGGCGTCGCGTATCGTAGTAGCTGCGACCATCCCACTTGATATGACGGATAGAAAGTTCTTTGTCCGCGAGCGAAAGCGCACCGCGTACGAAAATTACTTTATTGTGCTAATTCGTACCGTGTAATCCGAACATACGCGATACAGAACGCGCCCTGGTTTCTTTCGATACTTTACACGATGTAGCAGAGAGAAGTATTCTCGAAATATTGACCGTTTGGCTTTCGTGGCAATGGAATCCTTGAAAAATACATATACGTACGCGCGGAGCGACAAAGAAACTCCACATGCAAATTCACCAGCCACGCCGGGCAGTAATTACGTGTTTATAAAACTGTGTCATTCGGGAGTGTAGCAAATTAGCTTGATCGCAACGCATACGTTGTTAAGAGAACAATCATGTGGCTAAAATTGCTGTATCGCATTTTCCAAAGTCTTCGTTAGGATCGGTAATTGCAGCAGAAGTGCACGAAACCCGTCGTCAAATTGCGTTATACGACGTCCACACTTTCCCTCTGCTTAGTCCTACCACTTTCTACCGATGATAACGAGCAAAGCAGCGATCGTCGGTAGTGAGTCACCGGGTTTCGCGCTGATTTCCAGTCATTTCCATGCAACGTAACAATCAATTGTCAGACACCCGTACAGAGGGAAAATCACGTTAACGACTGCCAGGAAATTCATTATTCGTTCGCTCGCACGCTATCTTTGGTAGGTACATCAATCGCACGTCTACGCATCGTAGATTGAATATATAGGACGGAAACTCCTACGAAGAGTCTATTCGCTCTATTCGCACGACGCGTCGTATAGCAGCGTCAGCTAGCCGGTATAACGTATGTATGTATCGTCGACCGTCAGCTGTTCCCAATCGGCCGTAACAGCCGTTGCCGCACGGCAGGTAGAGGTATATCTGTCAAAATCAGCTGATCAACAGGCTCGCGGTGTCGTAGACGCGAAACGTGTACGTGGAAATTGCGTGATAACGAGGCGAGATGTCGGTAGAGAATTGATAGTTGAATACGTCTCGGTAGTTTCATTGTTATTGAATAAATTAGATGCGAGCTATACAAGGGGATTATTACGAGTGATTCCCACAATTAAGGACAAAGTGGCTACATGTAAGTTAAAAGAACAATAGGTTACAATTACCGTTGCTCGACTTAATTAACGTTAACGCGTAACGTAACACTGGAGGCGTTCGGTTTTATTAATATTTTTGTCCTCGAGAAAGACTGAATTTTTTTGCGCCCGAGTCACCTCATTAGGCCGCGTTGATTCGACTACTTTCCAACGATTGTTTGTGACCCGTGTCAACGAACTCCCAACGCAAAGCGACTCTTGTCGTGCCGCGCGTAAATGTATAATATCGTATTTGATGCGGTGGGCTCCGCGTCCCTCGACGACGCTCCTGATCGTTCGCCTCCTTCGCACCTTCTCCTGCGCTCCTTCTCTCCCCGTTCTCTCGTTTCTCTAGTCGTCGTCGCGCGCAGAGCGAGAACGCCGACGTTCCGAGGGGGAAACGGAACGCGTTCGACGGAGACGGAGCTATGCCGTCGGCTCTGTGCCCGGCAATCCAAAGCTACGGGGGTCCGGCTGCGTGTAGGTGAGAGTTCCCGGCAGGAAAGCCATACAATTTCGTACGAGTGCGTGCAGCGTCGACCGAGCGAGACCTCGGCGGTGCGAGAGAGAGACGGCAAATCTCATCCATGGAATATTCCGCTGAACTCTGTCAAAGACGGGAGAAATGTAGCGACGAGAATGAGAAGGATGGAAATATCGGAGGGAGGACCGGCGCGCACGCGCGCACACACGCGCGCGCGCGCGCACACGTACGCAAACGCGCGCGTACGTATAGCCGGTCAGAGGTATACGCATGCGCTCGCTCAGCCGTACAGTCGGGGACGTACATGTTTCTCTGCTGTTTCTCGGCTTTGTGTGCGTGTGTGCGCGTGTGTGTATGGGTATGCGTGTGTGTGAGACTTCACCGTCGTCGTGCGCGTGAATTAAGAGTAGAAAATAGAAAAGAAACATATACGGACATGTTGACAGTGCCGCGAGATATGTAATGGGACGTGAGTTTCAGCCTAGGGCTTACTGCCTCCCGGAGAGTCCTCGAGTCTCACGTAGTCGTCGAACTCGGTATACGATCTACGTTCAATTCTGGGTCGAGGATATCTCCGGAGAAGTAAGAAACGTTCGAATAGATACCACGTTAAATAACGCCAGTAATATACATGCCTTGCAGTTCAGTGGCAAGTTACGTTGCTCCGTTGCTGCTGGTGCTACTGGTACTGCTACTACCGTGTGTAGCCACCGATTTCAACATACGTGCAACGTAGCGACTTACGTAGATGCACTCGCACCCTGACTGTTTGCGGTTCGATGCCGGGTGCAACCAACGAGCGTGATACCTTCCGAAAAACCTGGTCGCGATCGGAATACATCGCTTACGAACAGGAAATGAGAATATGTGGGTTAGAAAGACACGGGCGGACAGGTCTTCTCAATTGAATTAGAGACGTCGGACTAACAGCAGCCACTGCTACGTCGACGGGTTTAAAATTAACAATAACGTCGAAGGTGTTGGGTAACATTTCGCATCAAACCAGTATCGTTATTACGAATTTTCTGATGTCACCGAAAAGGCCTTGCACCGTTGCGCGGCTTCCCCCGTAATTTATCCCAGCTGGCTTCCAGCCAATTGACGCTTTGCAACATTCGGGGTACGCGAGCTTTTCCTACTACCATTCGAACTCGTCGACTATTATGGTCAAATGGTTGTGCGTTGCGCAACGGCTACTACAAAACCAAAATCACAATACGCGGGGATTCGAGTTAAAATTAGAGGGAAATCTGTTCGTTCGTACTTTTGCCGAAAACACGAACAAACGACGAAAAATGGTTATTTGCGCGATGAGCTGATGCAACCTTGTTAACAGATTATCGAAGACTAGTGTCGTCAACTGAGTCAACGCGACGTATATCGGATCGATACCGGCTATCCATCCTTACAGTATCTGCTACACCGCGTACACATTTATAAATGCACTGTTACCGAGAAAGCAAGAGCGAGGAAAAGAGAAGTTTGTTCACATTTCAGCCGCAGTAGAATATTGAATAGCGAAATGGTTTGCCACTGATCCAGATCATTCTTTACTTACCGCGAAAAAAAAAAAGTGTTCAAGGTCAGTGAAATAAACATACAAACGAACCATCTCTATCTTTTTTTCCCAGACCAGAATCACGGTACGATGAATCGAAGGTGAACGTGAAATGAGAATCGTCTTTATTATTTAATCTTACAGTTGGTTAGTGCGGTTTATTGAGAAAGAAAATACGATATCGAGAGGCCTCATCAACCGCGGCAATGTAATTGTGCTCCATTGGTAAAGAACAGCACGGCTATCAAACGTTGAAACCACAAGGCTAAGCGTAATGTAAATACCAATAAAGTGATGTGACGTATAAAGACGTAGGGATAGGTTGGGACTCTTTGTGTTTCTCTAATCCACTGACTTACTTCTGCAGCTTCGGTAGCAACGCCGCGTACCTACCGCCGAAACGGAAGCACGGACGAATATACTGTGCCGTACTGTTATTATATGTTTCGGTAGGTATACCGGTATCTCGAGACAAATATATAAACTGATCTTTTTTGTAAAACTTTTTTCATTCCCTCGTTTCACAGAAGCCCGTGCTCTCTTCGACCGTACATCGAATTAGAGTCCAACTCCGGGCACTTCAATTGAGTCGAACGAATTGAATTGGGTTCAGTTGAGGTGCGCCGTTCGCAACACGCAATTACCATGCTCGTAGCTCACGCATAATAATTTGAGTGAATATCACACGAAGCATAGGTATTGTATAAAGGAGGGAGCACAGTGGTTCTTTGTGCCGAGACTTATATAGTCCTCTCTCACTCGCGCGAGTCTTCCGATGCTCTCACTCTCCCTCTATCGCTCTTTCTCCACGCACATGCGTGCTACTACCTTCTTTGTCCGTTCCGTTCCGTGGCCTGGCGTATTTTGAGATATTCGCCCCGTCCCTTCGGGCCCTCCCTACCGATGCGACCCCTTCTCGCGCTCTTTACCACCCTTTCTCGCCCCAACTCCACCCCGGAGCCTCTATATACTATCCAACCGCCCCTAAAACTCTGCGCTCTCCCGCAAACTGATATCTGCTGCTACTGAACACTGTTTCCTTTGTTTATGGAATCAGTTGGCGAAGCGATGATTTTTGATCGACGGCAATCGGAAGGTTGTTCGGTGAGGGTGTGCACTCAGCCCCCGGCTGAGACACGTAATACCGTTGCTCCCCTGCTGCTGCCTTTGTCTCCAGTTAACCTCGATGCGTGTTTATGTATACGGAAGGTTGAACACCCGTGTGCGTGAAATACGCGTATCAATATTGAATCGGGAATGACAAAAGTCGTATCAGAATCGTCTCAAATAATCTTAGATGCAACGAGAACGGAGCCATGCGGAAAAGTGAATCTAAGGCGAAAAAAATAACGCGTCTCCGCCTCGCTGCGAGGCTCGAATAATACAACTATATACTCGAATCTTCGAAACAAGACTCACTTCCTGTGGAAACAAGACTTTTGGCAATCGGAGACCTTTTGGTATCTCTTTTCGTTATGCAACACCCAACTTGACTCGGCAGTTGAATTATACTCAACAGGTTCTTGTTACCTGAGCTCACAGAACATCCGTGAAAGGTTGAATGTAGGTATTGGTAGGTATATAGATAGAAGCTGGCGTAAAATACGAGTCGCATCGATTGGTGTGGCGGTTAGTAACTCTCGACGGAAGTGAGATTTTCAATAATTGATGATTGAAACCTCTGCTACGACGATGATCTATTATTCGCTCCCGCATCACACGACGCGTTCGCATAGCGCCGTTATTATTCCACAATGAGTAGAAAATTGGCTACCCCGATGAAAATGGACGAAGAGGCAACATCGTTATAACTACGTTCGTATTCTCGTCAATAAAAAAATCACGTACTTGTGTCCCACGGAGTGATAGAGTATACCAATGAATATCACGTATTCCTTCAAACGCACTCAAAAAGTGACCTCGCTGCATCCGCTGTCTCTGCGACCCAAGACGAAGATCTTTGCTTCCAACAATCATTAAACGTAACGTTTGACAAGAAATTTTCCTTGAAAAAACAGAGAATGAACTTCGGTTACTGACACGATGTTTGACACCGCCTCATCATCATTACGTCGAGTACGTCGGTCGATGCGCGTAACGAAGCTTCGGATCCTTTCGCATTCGGCTCATATTTCGTATCTTCTTTCCCGATTATCGCTTGATGCCTTCGAAATCCGATCGTGGCATTCGATAGATAACGCAGAGGTCCTACGTTACCGACCGAACCAATCGATCCTGTTTCTCTCGATCGGTAAGGTAGAGGTCCTTGCCTAAAGAACAATCTTCGCGATGCACGGTTGTACGCTAGGTATGCGCGCCGCATTCGTCATCGCGGTCCTTCCTCAAGATCATATTTCGAGAAAGTCCTAACAACGGAAATAACGTTACGGCCCCCAAAACCTTTCCAACTATTCTCCACGCCGCGCCGACAACGCAACGAAAAAAAAATGTTCATCGTGTTCCCCTTGTTACAATAAACTTTCGAGACGATTGAAAATTTCACGTTCAACGTTAGTCACGAGCGCGGTGTATCTGCATGTGCACATGCTATATATAAACCTGTGTATACGTAACCTTACCGTGTCACTGAGTAATGCTTTTCGTTTTCTCTTTTCTCTTCGCGATGGTAAAAAGACAAGGACGACGGAGGGTACGAAACAGATTTAAACTCCGTGTTTACCGAGCGGAAGTCTTTGTTTATTTTCGGAAATACATTTCTCGCCTTCATTATTCACGGTGAGAATTATTATTCTATAATTTTTATTACATCCACAGAAACGTTTCGTAGAAATCTATTTCACGTGAAATATAAATACGCGGTAGACTCGTTAAGTACTTGCGTCCTTCTCTTACGGATCTTTCCCTCTCCGTTTCTACTCGAATCATTTCCTGTCGCTCCTCGACTTTGTTCATCGTCGTACGTCGTAGTCAGGGGAAGTACATCCATGGTGGTGGGGATGCGAAACACCCTCCGAAACTTCTCCCGTCACCTCTAAAACGTCGTTGTTGCGTCGCATCTATTTGCTCTCCTCGCGTTTCATTTCCTTTGTCTTCCGACAAATTGCCCTAGAGACGGTTAAAACTACAGCCGCTTCGCGCCAATAGGTTACTGGAACATAAACCCCGGAAAGAATGAAGATGCGGCGATGCACGCGACATACAATTACGAGAATTCTCACATCTGCGATTAGGCCGCGTGCGGGTTGTACGTACGTAGACGCCTGGTACACGCTAGGTACGTATCTCTCTGTTCGTGCGAGTGCCGCGTTGTATCGTACTTGGCGACTCGTCGAAACAGACAAAAGAGGAACGCTGCCGCGCGTAGATTAATCGATAGGACCCGCGCTTGCCGGGGGTGAAATTTTCCGCTGATATTGGGAACCAGCTGCCCCTGTGCATGCCTGCGGGACCGAGTTATCGATTATTCCGTAAACCCCACTTATCGTCGTACCAGACCTCACAAAAGAATGCTAGGCGAACTCTGAAACGAAATTTTCACTCGAGCATATAAGTGTACGCTGTTCTTAACAATGTACATTATTATTTTCTCGTTACTAGCCACTTATTCTACGGACTGCAGAACGCTTTACCCGCGTTCAGTTGAGCACCTCCGCGTTCTCTTGCTCCGGCATATATTTACCTTTCCATAGGTATACGTGAATACCTACGTAAAAGATGCATCGGAGTGTGACTGTGCGTGCGCGTATACACAAAGGAACGCGTGACATGCTAGGGCTTTCCTGACCTAGTCCTTCCTTTCGACGCAGTAGTAGGTACGCACGCAGCACGCTCGCGAAGGCGAACCCGTGCATTTTTACCTCCCCCCCCCCCACCCCCCATTGCCGTCGATACGGGTAGTCCGAACCGACGAAATATACTCGATTCCAATCATTATTTATCTGGATGCACCTGCCATTGTTTTGCTCCTCTATCGAGTACCGCTACATTCGAACAGGTTCCTTTTCCCCCGGGTAATAGAAAACAATTGCAAGTCATCGGTGATGGGATATCAGCGAGGGTAATAAAAGGGGTATTTGGAGGGAAGAACGAATGGAAGGAGCATACTTGTCAGCGGGAGGAAATCGGAATTTACCAGGAAATTTCCTCCATGCAGATTGTGCGGTCGCATCCCTCTCGTTCGTCTTCCTATTATTCACCTTCAACCAATCCGTTTCTATTTTAATCCAGATGTCAAGTCGTTTTGTCTCTGTCTCCATTGTCCCGTCGCAAAAGTACTTTCAATTCCAATTTCCATTTTGCCACTTTTAGGTCACCCTTGTAAGCATCACTGCGCAAGCCAAGGAAAAGGTCTTTGTGTTCATCTCTACGTACGCCCGTCTGCGCCCGTTCGTCGATGCTCGAAACCAGCATACGTACACGGGCAGATGTATAGGTATACATAAACATGCGAGCAAAAGCAGTTCCCCGGCTTTGTTACCTGATCCGGAAGTCAACTCGAAATGCCTCCTGCGCGTCCGCCCGTTTGTCCCATTTTCAGCTGTCGAATGCTAATTGCGCACGAATGTACATAATACATAATATTCTACGCGCGGTACACACGCGTGCTGCAACGCGGTCCGCGTAAAATAAACGAAAAAGAGCGTGTCTTCCCTGCGTTAACCGGTAAACCGTATCGGAACCGTGTCGCGTGAACATTTTACACCAGGATAACGCGTACATATTTTCATTTGAATATCTTCAGCATGCTCGACGTCACGTTACTGCCGTCGCGAAAGGACTATCTAGAAACTCACTTTTGGACTAACAGTGCTCGCTTGATACGCCTACATCGACCATTGGAGTAGAAAAGTCGAGAACTACGCCAAATATTTCCCTACCTAACAAACGACCGGTGAAGGGTGTGGAAATATTTCACATTTTTCTACTCCACGCCAAGAGGGGAGTAAAACCGAACGTAATTATGCTAGATACAATTTGAGGTTGGCAAACAACAACGAGGTTGGCAAACGACTCGAAATATAGCGACTAATAATGAATTTTAATAAAATTTCATAACTTTCGTTGAACACAACATTTCGTCATGGTTTGAAGTTTTATCTGCAGAACGGTATGGCAATGAAATTGTTAAAATTACATTGAAACTTCGACTCGAAACGCCGCGGAGTTTAAATTTAATGAGAAAATGTTGAAACCGCGCGATTGAATTCGGCGTAATCTTCAGTTGATGGGAGCAAAATATTATCGTGGTTTCTGTTTGTTTCATCATCTGTCCCCTGCTGCGAACTTTGAGTGCATAGCAGTTTATTATTTTCCTGAACTCCCGTTAAAATACGTAGAGCTGCGTGAAGAAGATTCGATAGAAACTTGTAATTCATCGAGGAAATATCGAAACGTATAGAACAAATACAGCGATGAAGAAATAAAGTCGCGATACGTGAGTTTGTTTAAAAACAAAAATGTATTCAAAATACAAACTATCTACATCTCAACAAAGGCTAACTTTCGCATTGTCCGCAAAGACCTAGGAAAAGCGAGTGTAAGTATAAAGACCGACGAGTGACGGGAGGATCCGAAGATGTCGAAAAAAAAGTCGACACATTGTACCCTCGCCACCGCCTTCCATCAGATCCTTGGGTCAGAATCACCTGCGCGATTTCCCACGTCTTGAGAATATAGCTGGATCGTCACCATCGGTATACGAAAGCCGATGGACATTGACAACACGCGCCCATCGGCTCCTTCGAACCCGAGCTTTCTCCAAATCTACGGAAACGGCGAAAGAAGAATACCAACTATCGCTTTGCAAAGGTATAGAACTGGTTTGGACAGTACGATGGATACACTTGTGGGTAGTCCTCCCGTCTGAAATTTGGACTTTCCACAGCCTTGCGAGATTATTTATCGCAGCATTGGCCCGTCGACTTCGATAATTTACCAAATATTGTTAGATCTTCATTATTTCCAAATTTCTTGCTTCGTCGTTTGCTCCAAACAAATGGACTCGTCTTGCGCTGAGCGTGGAGGCATCTCTAGTCGCGGGGAAAAATCTTTTGTAGCGTTCGACACGATGAAATGTTCACACATCGAATATTCGTGTCTAGTAAATGGTCATTCGTCAAAAATTTCTCTGGTATCTTCATCCATCTCGATCGATCCATGGAACTTGGTACTACTTTCGGAATTCTTCGCGGCTTGAGTTTCGACAACGAACCAGAGGCGCTATTTTTTCATCCGGATATGACCACAGGCTTTACAAATATAAATTACTACAGCACGCCATATAATAATTATAAATCTGCCAATCACGAAAATGGACGTTGCCGGCGATAATTTCGAGGTTCTAGAATAGCGCGTGGTCGAAATCGCTTATTTTACTTTCCAACCTTTCGTTTCTTTCGTAACGCCGAAGAGATTCTATATCCAGCCACGAAACTTCGAATACATAATTGATTACCGAAGATTGATTAAATCTGATAAAATTGATTGAATCCTATCTTTCTGTCATTGCAATTTCAAACCCATCCTCGACCTGTGGCGTCCTAATTGATCAATTTATCTCCCACCGAGATCGTTGCCGTAATAAAGAACACGAAAATGTTGCTCTTTGTTTGTTTTTTTTTTTTGCGCCCCAACACAATCGCAATTGTTCGCCATCACGATCGCGCGTGCATGCGCGTACGATGTGGTGAGTCAAATTCATTCGCTCATCTCGCGTCAATCGTGGGGTTTTTTACTCACAAAGGAAACAGATGAAAAAGGTTTTTTCGTTCTACCTGTAAGACCCTGGCGGGCTTCCACGTTACGTTCCCCCGTTCGAAACCCGCCACCGATGCTTTTTTCTCCTTTTTCTCACTTTAACGCTTTGTAAAACCATACATTCGTCCTCATCGACTGTTTTGCTCCACCGGTCAGCGGGAGGCTCGGATGGTTGGGTTGGCGACGAAGCCACAGATTTAGTAAAATATTTGACAAGGACGAGGGTCGCATGACGTCATCAATTAGGTACCACTACCTGCGTCCCTTCCTCCTTTTCTTGGGCTTCTATTCTTTCGCTCTGTCTTCCTTAGTCCTTTGTGTTCCTCGTGTGTTACGCCGTGATTCATATGGGTTTGTCGTTGTGCGCGTGGGAGGATGGAGGGAGGTTGGGGCAAAGCTCGGATGTAGCTAGAATTTTCAAGCGATTTCCACGAAGTCCGATAAAACAGGTTTTTCGTTATAGGTGGTGCCTGAAGAAGGTAGATGCGCCGAAGAAGTCAGGTTACTGGAAAATATCCTCTCAACTCTTGCTCCGTCGAGGTCGGGGAACCTATATGTCCTCTTTCTCGCGTACGGCGGACGTTCGCGTTAATGTTCATGTTCGTACAATCGTATTACGTACGTACGATTATATGGAGATATGCACGAGAAGAGAAACGCAAATAATCCGAACATTCGAGAACGTTGCGATTATTCCGGAGCAGTGTTAATCCGACGCAAGCTCATTTCTGGATGTTTTTTCCTCCTTATTTCTCGTCCCCTTTCGTAAATGAGCCTGCGTTTTACATATTTATTCTTCGACGACGTAGAAGAAATCGGGGCAAACGCCGTTTTGACTAATAAAGGTTTAAAAATAACCAACGCGTATGCGCCGAGCGAACCATACAGACCACATTTTTATGTGTATACGTTCTACGTATCGGGTGTAGATTTCCATCCGCGCGTATTCGATAGCGCAAACGCGTATGCTTACATTTCATGCAGATGGGCCCGGGTATACGACGAGTGATACCCGTTCGTATTTACCATGCCGCGTTGATTTGACTACGTAATCGACCGGTTATATGCATTCGTAGATTATTTTTAACGCGGAGACCTTCGAATTACCATATCGAATTGAAACGCGTGCAATTATTTCGGTGAACATTTTCGAACAAGCTTCTCTACGTGACTGCGGTCAAACGAACAACGCTTCAAGAAAATCGGCTGATGTAGGTAGTAAAGAGGAGCGTTGTTGAGAGCAACGTTATCGACGGAGCAACACTGGTGGTCACGCACGTGTGCGCGTGAGTGTCTGCTTCTTCTCATTTCTCACATCTTTTCTTCGGGTCACTTTTTTCAAGGTTGACAACAAAATTCGTGACGAAGACGTGCGGGCGTTTGGTAAAAAAGTGGAATAAAAACATCTAGTGGCCATATCTTTTGCCAAATGTGTTAATTTCCCCCGTTCTCGCCTACCCCGGCGTCGTAACACTAACACCAACTGGTTATCTTTATTGACGATGCGCCGTATCTTTATTCTACTAGTTGGGTCCTAATATTCTTATTTTCACGCACGATAGCTTGCTCAATGCCATTCGCCGGGCTAAACTAACGTGAGACTAAACCGTCAGACTTTACCGGCATCCAACACTTACGACATGATAACGCATACGAGCCTGATAACACGTTTGCTCTTGTACATACAAACGCTTGTACAAACTCTCCATTGAAAACGCCACTTTCCATTACTCTCTCGACTTTGCCTCGCTGTTCAAGAACCGCGTCTGTTTTCGATAAGAAAAAAATGGAGAAAAAAACAGACAAAAAACAAAAATAGCCCGATCGCGTCGGTTCTCGTTCGTAGCTAATCGTTCTACACAGGTACGAGCGTTGAACGTGAAAAGTTAATTTTCCCGAGCTTAGTCGGGGACAACCGCGCGCGATTCGTTGCTCTACGTGACACTTCGCATCCCTGCAAATTTTTCCATTCGTACGTTGGCAAATTGGAAGGCATTCATTCGAACTGCGGGGCAAATAGACTGCCATCGAATGATTCGGAGAGACGATATTATTGTTTCCTACGCGAACGGCGCGATAGAAAATATAGGCGCGGTACGTCGGTTATTCTAGCGTATTTGACTTTTGTTGTACTCGAACAAATTATTTTCCTGTTCGCGTATCCTGCAAGGGAAAGAAACCGAAGAGTTGATAATAAATCGTTTACCACGCGGCGTACGGCTCGACAAACATCGAAGTTTATTCTCGGTCATTCTAGTCATGCACAAAGTTTATAGCGCACGGCTGTGCAATAGAGTTGGTCGCGAGAAGCAGTCGCTTCCCGACTTGCGAGAAACTGGAAAAAAGTTGTGAAAATCATTTGTTCGTTGGTACCCTGCTACGCATGTCCCTACGTCTCTCCGAACGATGGGAAGGTAGGGACGTACGTATAGATCACCTTAGTCTCCGAGCTTACAGGTTTAAAAGTCTTCTAATCCCGAACCCCCGGCGTCGGTATATGTATATCCCTGTTGTGTTGTATCACGTAAAAATCCACTCGGATCTCGTCACTAATAGTATTCTACGCTTCGTTCGCCGCGTAGTCCTTGCCCTCGTCCCGGCGACCAAGGTTCTTCAAGGTCGTCGTAATGGGCTTACACTTAAAAATGATGGGTGCGGATAAGGCACACCGGAAAGAGACGCGTTGCTCCATGCCACTCTTAGATTTATCTGCGTACAAGAGAGCGCACGTAAGTATTAGATACCTATTATACGGGCTGCACACGTTTAACACTACCCACCACCGTCGAAGAAAACAGACGAACGTACATGCCCGGTCGATGTGTTCGGCCACATCGCTATATCTGTAGCGTTCGTATTTATGGTTATGGCCGCAAGATTGGTCTTGGGCATGGGTTTATAATGTGGGTATATGATACCCCCTAACGTATACGGTGTAGCGCGGGGTTCACTATACACAACTGAATATCTTATGTACCATATACCGTATGCTATATACGCTGCACCCAATGGCGTTTCGAGTTGTGTAATACGTTTTGGTGGCTCAGGTGACCGTGAGCAGTAAATCGTTCCGACCTCGAAATACGTAGACGATCTTGTTTCTTGTTTCATGTTTCTTGCCTCTTGTTTCTCTTTTCTGTTTGCGTGTCCCGTATCGGCGAGCTACGCGGATGCGACAGCGTGTTTGAAACGAGTCAGAAATATGAAGTAAGTAAGGAAAGTCGACCGAGCGAACAGTTTTCCCAATTATTCGAACATGACGAATTCTCTGTTTCTCTCCCTATCTCTTTTACTCCTCTCTTTCTCTCTCTCTCTCTCTCTGTCTTTCTCTCTTTCTATTTTTCCCTTTCTCAGTCGACGTCGCCAGACTTTCATGATGGTGGTGACGCTCGCCACAGCCACGTCTCACCGAAGAGCTGTAGGCGAACTCTACCGGAGTGGTTCTCATATTCTTTCCGGAACAATCGGTTCGAGCACTCAGTTCGGCTCGGACGAATCCTACGAAGGCAGCGAGACCGAAGCAAATAAAAGCGACGCCAACGAGTAAAATCCTTGGGTTGACTTTCTAGCCGGGTAAACCTGCCGAGAAACGCAACTCACTTCTAATCTCTTCCGCTTTTCACCGTCTACTTATAACGGCACAGCCCTCTTAACGCAGCTACCAATAAATACTCTTTCACGTAGCATGTATTTCAAGGCATTACATCCCAACAGCCACGAAGAACCTACGACTGTGTTTTTTTTTTTTTTTTTAATTTTTTTATCCCTCCGTCAACTAGTAATGAATCCTCAGCGAGGCCGGATTACAAATTTTAATGACGTCCACAATCGCAAGACTAGCATCGTTCGGCTGACACAAGGAGTTGGTACCTATTATTCCAAGTAAGGTAAAATAGCGTTAATCTTAATTAGACCAATCGCGATAATTTTTTACGCCTATACGCGTTTGACCAAGCGTGACAATGAATCGAAGCGGGTTACGACGAGCTAGAGCAAAAGATCATCAACGATCTCGGAGGGGGAGGCGTGGAAAAAAACGACTCCTCTTTACGAATTTTTTTCTGTCGCAACGTAACAGCTGGTCCACGTTACCAAACGGCAGCAGTATTTCGAGCATGCTATAAGCAGTATTGCTACGATCACGAGGCGTATGCCCAGAATATTCAACCGCTTTTTCGTGGCATAAAATCACAGTTTGTCAAGTCGATACTATTTTTAAATGATTCTCACCTTCGAGAACCCATTGGCAATATTTGCGCGAGCCTCTCACTCGACGTGTGACAACAAGTGATGCGACGCATACAGCGTTTGTAATTACGAGAAGTACATCTTCCAACCAGGCGATATGTTTGCGAGGTCACGACGTGACGCCTCCGTTCATACATATCGATACTTGCTGGTACAATCTAAACGCTAATAAAATATAATGCAGCGGTATATAGTCTAAACGATTAGCTAAGTATACCGTGATGTATCGCCTCGTTGCCAACGGATTGAATCTTTAATTCTGTCATGGAAATGTCTCGGCGCGCATCTAGAGATACCGCGTGGGTTTCCATATGTATTATTCCCCCTGCGACGTGTCGCAACAAGCTCTTTTCCGCGAGGACATTCGGACGAACGTACACGCGTTATCCACCCACGACACGTACACATACATACACGCATACATACACGCATACATACATACATGCGTGCATGCACACGCGCGTGAAGAAACTCCGCAAAGGAGATGGGACACTGTGCCGCGCGCACAATCGTACAATCGCACACGGGACACACGGATGGACGGTGAACACTGCGAATTAAATTTACATTAATTAATCTGACAAACGTGTCGAAAAGGCAACTCACACCGTCGTGTTGACAAACACTTACGAGACCCAGAATAAAAATATTTACACGACTGGTAAACGCACGTTTTTACGATTGCATGTTTCGTTAACCTCGATTAGACCTAATTTAGCAGCCTTAAAAACCTGCTAAACGTGCGCGGTATATACAGGCGTATGCATTCGTTGCGGGGAGACACGGCCAGTAGCATAACTGATACGCGCATAGGTATCATTTTCAGAACAGAACTTCACGTGCACGGAATCGTCCGATGAAAATTAAAATGATAAAAGGTATATAGATTTCCGATCGACTGCGTCTGACATGTTGGTCGTTTATGACCCGCGAGATACGAGTCAAAAGAGACCCGATGCCGAGGTGAATTTTAATTCATCGTCTCGTTTGTATGCAAGTCGTTGTTGCATTTGTTTTTCTTTTGGTACGGTGCGTGTCTTGCGTTACGTTGCGTGCCTCGTACGTACGTGCGTGAGTCGTGAGCGAGTGCGTTTGTTATCCGCGCTGATAAATAACAGGTAGTAGCTACATTATCTGGAAGTATGGACGTAAAATTACCAATTACATTACAATTGTCCGCAAAATAT
The DNA here is from genome assembly GCA_963969455.1 of Arge pagana. NCBI lineage: Eukaryota > Metazoa > Arthropoda > Insecta > Hymenoptera > Argidae > Arge > Arge pagana. The sequence goes on along the minus strand of OZ018311.1, from coordinate 9,661,276 downwards.
GAGCCGTACCTTTCTCTTTTGTCCTAATTGGATCGTAAATATTACGAACCTTTGCCTACCCCGTATCTGTCTGTTCGCGTTTATTATAATCGCGTCCCGCGCTTCCTTCGTCTGCCCGCGTCGGGTCTCGAAATTTAGGCGAGGCACATTAATTTCGCGAGGCAGAATTTATCAATCACGCGATTAGAGGATTTCGCTCGAGTGCCGGGCGTTTCTTGTCCATTTCGTATACCGAGGACTCGAGAAGAACCGACGCGTTTCGCAGCTGATTGTTTCGACGAACCAGGAAGATCCATCGTTCCGTACCTACTTATGCGGAGATAGTAGTTTCCGGAAAGCGTTATCCTTTGGTGGGTGTTCGATTAAATAACACGAGGGGTCAATAATCACGTCGTGCCAGGAAATATCTCCTTATCTTTGATACGGTTTCACCGATTGATAACAGTAATCAGTCAAAAACGGAGCAGTGACGAAACGAGACGTGTCCATTATCCAGCCGAGTAAGTAAAAGCGACGCGTCTTCAGTGGCGCCACCTATCGAACTCGCCCAGGATTTCTACATTCGCGTCTAGAACCCAGAAGTAAGAAACGGAAGTTGCCATGTCGACGACAATTTGTTGACTTTATCTCGTCGTGCCGATTTGTATCCCGTGACGCGCGAATATAACGATCTACTCTGCTCGTTGCGTCTCCTTCTTCCGTCTTCGTCCCTGTCGCTCTTTTCGACTGTGGCATTTGAAAGTGGCACGATATATTGGCTCGAATAAAAAGAACGTGCGCGGATACGTCGAATCATTAAATCGACGATGTTAACCCTGACGGAATATGATTAGGGGGGGAAAAAAAGCCAGGCCAAAATTGACGAGGTCAACGAAGATAATACGGTGAGACTAGAAAATAGAGAAAGTCCGGATGATCCAACTCGTCGATGAAATTGGTCGAAGAATTTTTTTACCCGAGAAATCGAGACCCGTTACGATCGTTGTCCTCTCGTACAGCAGCACATGTGCGGCACGGCGCGATCGACGAAAGGTTTAGTTTTTCCTTCATTTCTCTTACTGAAATAACAATACGCGCGAGCATCACCATTCGATGCCTTATCGTTATGCCATTAGTGTACTTTACTTGCTTAGACATCGCCTGATTCGTATTTGTCTTTCAGCATATGTATGCGTGTGCGTGTGCACGTCGGGACGCGTATGCCCCACGCCCTGCACGTTTGCCTACGAAAACAGGCAAGTCAACTCGTGTTACACGAGTCAAGCGTACCTCTCCTATCGCGCGTATACGCGCACACACGCACACGTCACACGCCGACTATTTCGTCGAGTGTAGGATAGATGTAGGTACCTACACGAGGCGAACGCACGTTTACACACCTATGTAGGTCTGTACCTACATAACCGAAGTGATGGGGGGGCTAGGATGTCGGCAAGCACATCACAAATGTTTGTGTACATCGCGTAATGTATTGTTACTCGTAAAGATACGTAGTACACTCGCGCATGTTAGATATCCGTAAAGGAATACGAGCACGGATAAATATCACGCACGTTATGTATGCATAGGTACCCATACAGATTCTTGCGGCACGCATACACGAGAGATACGAACACGTACGCGGAGTTTGTGTCACGTGTTGTTTATGCGTTCTACGCACGCTCCGCCCCATCGCCTGATCTTTCTAGCGATTCTCAAGTACGGGAGATTGTGAAAAACAAAATTCTATACGTCAGAGCCTTGGACACGTTCAACTGGGCTCGAAGTCCCCCCTCCCCCCCTCCGCCAAGTGACGAGAGCTTTCAACTCGCATATCGTCAAACGTCTACCTGAGAGCTAGGAATCAAGACCGTTACGGGATTTCGAGCAGTACGCGGTGGTTCGATACCAAACTATTGGCAGAATACTTCAAACTTTGCGGTTGAACGATCCTACATATGAAATTGTATTCGATACGGATGATGAAATTGTATTGCCATAAGTTTACAGTTCACCGGATACTCCTCTTCGGTTTTACCTAAGTAAAGACTATAACTGGACTCTTCGCAGCGAAGAGAATATCACGTTGAAAAGGTACTAAAACAGTAGCACGGCAATGAGATTTCCTTGTTTCTCGAGTCACGGTTCCGCACAGCTACGAAGATGCTCGAGTTTACTGGTCCTATGATAAATCGCGGCGTCCAACGTTTGTCGGAGAGCCACTGCGCCAGTGCACATAGCCCGCGCAGTGTTTTATTTAGCCTAAGTGTCCGCGATGAAGCCAGAGGCTAACCAGCCAACCAACCAACCAACCAACCAACCAACCAACCAACGAACCAACAGTCGTTCGGCCATCCAAAAGTCTCTCTACACTCGAGCTAGCGTACAATACTAGACGGCAGCTACGCTCGTATCGCGTGGGTATTTATTTGTATTTGTTAAATCGCGCGCGCGTCTCCATGCATATCAATGTATGCCGTTGCCAGTAAGATTCACACAGAACAACGCCTCTGTGCTGGTACTTACGCGTGAATGTGCGTTACGCCAAGGCGAATGTGTCGGCGTGTACGTGAGGACTGAAAACAAATTCGCTTACGTTAACGTAACTTGTTTACTACAAACTCTAGATTCTTTGATAACTGTCCACCCGTATACCAAGTTACAGAAGAAGATATGTTGGAAATCGTTGAATGACCGGGCCGCTTTGATAACGAGCGTATATATCGATCTATCATCAAGGAATATTATTTTCAGTCAAATATACATTCGACGTACTCAAATAAACTGGATTTTCAAATAATAAGTATTAATGACCAGCCTTCGTTCATTCGGGAGTTGACTACTATTTTAAATAACACGATATCATTTTACCAATAAAAGCGCTAGCGCCGGAAAATTTGAAAAGTTCGCTCGATGGCGGGACTACAATCGATATTATCCTCGCAGCAATCCAACGTCTGTGTTGCATCGGTATTCGTAAGACCTTCTTCGACTGTGTAGAATTCGCGACAGCACAAATTCGTTGCAAAATCTACGTCAATTCTAGACAGGTTTTTACATGATTGTTCGAAAATACTAGTAGATTTACGGATATAAAACCCTGTCTTACACTTCTTCGCGAAAATAGTAAAACATATTGACTAATAAGGAGAACACAGAACAGAGGCTGAAGAAGAGATCAGTCGCGTAAGTTTTGATGTTCCTTTTCCGGATTTGAAAGGTTGAAAAAAATTCCTTGGCAACCGATGTAGCTGCTAAAGTCTAAAGCAGGAAGTTCTGAATTTACGTCTTTCTCGAGTGAGCATTTCTCCCCGACGCGCCCATTTTCACCGCTCATGTTCAACACATCTTCGCTGCGAGAAAGTTTTCGCAGCGAAGCCCCATGTGCCGCTTGGCGACCGTGCACTTCGTATACGGGTTTACTTCGAAAGAAACGTGTATAAACGTTGATAGCAGGGTGAAACTCGCGTTCCTGAAAAGTCGGGATGTTTATAATAAATTTATCCTATTTCTGGCCTCGTATATAATACGTGGTCAACGAAAGTTCGGGAGCCATGCATCGAAGCAGAACGAAACGGCATCGTATCATCGGTAAAAAATTAAACGTATTCAATTCTCCAACCACAAAGAAGCACATTTGCTCTATTTTGAATATCCAATCTGAATAAATACATAATCAACGTCAGAGAATTCATTTGAAATGGATTATTGATTTATAATTAGCTCGATTTCAATCTCGGTGTAGTTCATATTTTCCGTTTACCGAGTTCACACAGGATTGTTGTCGTATGAACTTATCTTCCACCCGCTACGTGCCTCTCGCTCAACGAATCCCCACCTTGAATCGTGCTGGTCTTCCTCCTCGCTCTCTCTCTCTCTCTCTCTCTCTCTCTCTCTCCCTCTATCTCTCTCTCTCTCTCTCTCTCTCTCTCTCTCTCTCTCTCTCCCCCGTTCGAATAAGCTTTCCTTTTATTCTTATTACTTTACCGTACATCCTTCTATACGCTACTGCAACTGCGTGCTGGCACATCCATCCATTCGTGCTGCCGCTGTTCACACGTAAGCTCGAGTATCTCGCTCGTTTTGTTTCGTTCTTCCCTGCAACTTCGCCCATGCAGCTATACGCCACATTATATACGCCACAGCCAGTTTTCGCAAACGCGCTTTAATCCATCACATAGCAAAAGAGTACAGTCTGACAATTCAATTTCAAAGCATGGATTGTGTAGGCAATTCTCTCTCTCTCTCTTTTTCCCATTTCTCTGTTTCTCTTTGTCCATCTATCCGTATCCATCTTATTCTCCGTATCTCTTTTGCGGTTTCCCATCCGTTTTGTATGCACAGAGACTGTCTGTCGGTTTTACCTCCACCGACAGCCTTCAACAATTGTTTTTTGGAGAGGTGGAACGGTCGAGGAGAGAAATCGCGTAAAATCCGTCGAATGAGAGTTAATGTCGTCGAGCGAATATTGAATATTCGCGAATATTAAGCTATACTACGTAAGCGGTTCGACAGCGGAGGGGTGCAACCAGGCGACGAAGAAACCCTTCATTTTCAGTCGAAAAGAAAAAATTCGAGGAGACGCAACGTCGTTCAAGTTACGCTTATGCCGAGATAATAATCGTCTCCGTAAGTAAACACAGCGGTAGAGTGAAACGGTGTAAAAGTACAGGAACGAAGGCGGAAGGATCTGAGAGTTTGGAGGCGCAAACGTTGTGGAAATCTTCGTAAAAAGGAGTGACAACTCTCGCGTCGCGGACATGTGAAGCGTTCCGCAAAGCAATCTGGCATCGCTGGGACGTCAGATTAGTACAGGAGATAAAAACTAGCGAGTCGTATAGAGTCGCGCCTGCACATTTCGTAACGTGGAAGCAGATTGTGCCGCTTACTAAATCTCTCTCAACTGTGCGAGATAGGTATATCAGCGATAATCCGAATCGTCGTAGTTGCGTCGCGCGGTGCCCCCCATACGTTTCACAAGCATGTGCACCACTCTGCTCGAAACTTGTAGCGGTCGAACTGGTCAAGGTCTTGGAAATTAATTATCATTGTTTTTGCACCTACAACCGAACTACGGGAGGAAACCAAACAACAGCGAAATCCATGCGGACAACGAGCTACAAGTTTGCCACTCCGTCGATACACGATTGTTCGACCTGACGACGATTGGTCTGCCAATTTTCTTCCATGCTATCGAACGAGCGCGTATTACGTTCTCGTAGCACGCGTGTCCCCCTATGCACGCCTCCGTGAACGACGCGACAGCACCTCTCGTAGCGTGGCAGGTCTGGCCAATTTCTAACCCAAGATGTTTGAAGGAATCGACGATAGCGGGGTGAGGTGATTCGAGATTATTATGAAGCGGCTAAACTTAGACCAACTCGAAAACGGAACCGGGTGATTGGTGATCGTCGCTAAGACCGCCGAGCCGGGGCGAGACGCGATCTCATTGTCAGTTCAAACATCGATGATGTGTTTATTTATTATTAAAAGCACGTTTCGCTAGGATCTATTATCTGTTTACATGTCGAATGAAATTACGAGGCAACAAATTTCCGCTGGATCCACTACGCTCTTACTGAAATATCTAGTTCGATTAGCTACTAATGGTTTCGACATTCCATATTAACGAATCGAAAACAAGTAACGCGACTCGAAGGTTCTAATCGCTTCGCGCCGATGATGGATCGCAAATCATAAGACGCAGGGAAGAGATAACCGAAGATTCTAGATGCTTACAGCAAATGCGTTTCTGATCTCTCGAGTCTTCGACCGAGCTATAAAATACAGATGGGGTACGCGAATCGTTTTCGTGAGTAGACAAAGACGACTCGAGAGATTAACTTTTCGGAGATCCGCACGGAGATGAACATTCGTTCTTGCCCGGTATTTCGAAATTTCATACCGATCACTGAGACGCCGTTTTTTTCCAATTTCCTCGAAAATTGTACGCATGGGAAGGTGTAACCCCAGCGTGTAAAGGTTGCAAAAACTTGTCTGCAGATTCGCGTGGCGCTCGTTGAAAATTCTACACCACTCTCGGTAGGTTTAAAACTTCGTGCTGTAAATTTATCAGTCCTTGTTGTATCAGCTCGACGCGATTAACAAAACCTTACCAACCGACGAGATTGCGGATATGAAAACGACACGGCGGAACGAGTACGGCGTATTAAAAGAAACTTACGTTTAACGCGAACGAAAAATCCAAGGAATGTATTTTCTTATTTCCCGCATCACGATCGATTTCCGTAAATCGCAATTCCAATCGTGATTCAAACACCTGACTGCCGCGAATACTATTTCTACGTTTTTTCAATCTCTGGACGAGTCCCGCTAGCCATGACGACCGTCTTTGTTGTAACCGATGCCATTGATCACATTTTACTGATCGAAATGCTAACATCTAAGAGAGATGAAACGTGCCTGCCCCGGCACTACGATCGCGTGCTCCAGTTCGAAACAGAACTTAGGGAAGCACAAAGAACAAAATCCTGCCGACACACCGACGATGCGTATCTCTAGTCGTATTCATTCTGCAGTGGCATCTGGATTCGTGACGTGGTCGGCCTGCTTTTCAACAGCCCAACCATCCAATAAACGATTGATCGCGCGTATACATATTTCTACTCGGATCGTATCTGCATGAAAAATGCTCTCGAAAAATTCATTTCAAATTCGAACGTCGAAATGGATATTGCCATCGCAATGACGGTCGCTGATACCGTTTGAGGAGGGATCCAGTCCCGCGAGAGTTCGCTTTAGGCTACGAATTATTTGGGGTGCGTTCGACTCCTAGTCCGATTGATTTGGCCAATGCGGCAACGAGGTTGACCATAGACAATCTCGAGGCACAACGTATCGTAAAACTTCCACGCATGGTTTCAAACGCGAAGCTATAAGCACGTGTTTATTCTCTATGCTGCTCACACTCGGCCTCGTACCAGCGAGGCGCGCGCCCACGGTTGCATTTGTTTTCCTTTCTTATTTTTACTCGCCATGTGTCTAAGCCCCGGCACACCAATGTAATCTGCCCATCTGACTATACACACTGCGTGCGCCGTGTAGAGTTGCTCCTGTCAGCCTACGAACGTTGTTTGTCCCATCAACCGTGCAATATGATACGTATTACGGAACTCGGGAACGTTTCTCATTGTAATTCAGAAACAGAAATGGAAAAGTCAACAAGCGGGACAGTTTGTCGTATTTCCTCGACTCGAGAGGGAGAACGGGGGGGGGGGGGGGGCGGGGCGGAGACAAGGACACGTTACCCTATCGCGGTTCGCCTCGATTGTGTCATCAGATTTTGAATCGAACGATCGACAAACCGTGCAATAAATCACATCATCTTCGGCTAGCACATGATTGAATTTTGCTAGCACAGATATTGCCAGCTCGTTTCGGTTCTGTAGAGATCATCGTCTGGCTCGTTGCGCAACGAGCAGCTGATAATCGCGGTTATAATTAACAGAGGCGGAACTCTCGGTATTACCGAATTTCGGTCACTCGCGCGCTACGCGTCGGGTTTTCGGCAGATAGCGCGCGAGCGCGATGTTAATAGCCGCTGTACGTATTTGCGAACGCAGTTTGTCGACGAAACATTGATAAAAGTGTTTTATTATATTATTAGCCTCGCGCGTACGCCTTCTCGACAAATTGATCTTATCTGATCAACAAATTTTCTTTATTTCTGCCGAAACACGCGAATAAACAACAACCCAGCGCGCTACGAGACGCCTCTCGAGTTTTCCGACGGTTTCGCGAGACGTACTACTATACGGCGCGTATGAAAAATCGTCGGATAGTGCTGCGCTCTCGCGGTCGCGGTTCCAACTATCAGAGCTCTCATTCCTTACCGAGAAACGCGAGCGATAGCGCTTTCAGAAAATCTCATTCCTATCCGCATCTCAAAGGTGGTATCGCACCGACGATTAGCCCCGTATTATTTAAGAACTACCCTGTTTCACGTGACGCCACTAAAAAAAATATACCGAGATACCATTGCTAACGATGCGATGGTGACAGCTACGAGCATGGAGAAAAAAAACAATAAGATTAATTTATCACGAAAAGGAAATGTTTAATTAAGTACTCTGATCGCAGATATTTATACTAAAAAGATAACGAAGTGGCTATACATACTGTAGTGCCTCGTTCCAAACTCATTTTTTTCATTCCATTGACGTAATATTACTCTAAGCGTATAAACAAAAATTCTCACCAAAGGTGAACTCTTAAATTTAATTCCAAGTACTCGCGGGATGATTTTGAAGTTTGACCATTTTATTAACATGCAAATTTTCATTTCACGTTATTCGGTTGGTCACAGGCGGATCTTGTAGAGAAATCTTTCCTCTTTAATAGTGCCCATAGCTGAACGTTTTACAAAATTTTATAGTTTTCTTCGATTTTTCTAGTAAACCATCAACTTTACAGCAAGATTATATCAGTACTTTTTTGCTGAAAATTTAATTTTCTACAAAAAAGTTTCATGAGCCAAAATCGTAGAGCTAATAGTTTCCGAGATAAATCCAATTAAGCATACGAAAATTTAGAACATCTCTAGCGATGTTTTACATAGAATAAGTACGTTTTAATGGAATTATAGCTGAAAAGAATGGTCACAATATCACCAATACAGAATCAATCGTAACAATGATAATACAATAGTAAATCGTGTGTGTGTGTGTGTGTGTGCGTGTGCGTGTGTGCGCGCGTGAGGTAATGGATGGACTCTCGGACGTCGTATTTCGTGTGTTATGCATCATCTTTGCACGCTTGTCGCTCAACTCGTGTAGAAGTCTGCGGGCAAGGGTCGTCGACGTGACCCCGTCCGTGACGGCGTGGGCGTTGTGAGAAGTATTATTATTTTTATTGTGCATTAATTGTTATCGCTGCGCTGGACCGAGGCGAGAACGAGAGAAAGATGGAGAGGAGAGTAAAGTGAAGCTTGGCTCCGTGGCCACTTCTCAGATAGCTACGATACACATCCTGTCGTACGAATATCGCGGCTTTTCGAAGTAGTAGTGTGCGGTTTCCTGCGCGCGTTATATATTTTCATAATCTCACTCGTACGCGATATGGATCCCATGCGTTACGCATATAGCTCGAAACGGCGTGAAACTTCTTCGACTCGGCAATAAAGCGTCTTCCTAATTAATTTTTTTTCTCGCATATCCGGCCATTCGGTCCTATCTACATGTCAATACCGACCGGTTCCGCGTCCCGTTTTGCCCCGTGTCGTGGCCAAGCGCGACCAAATTTCATCGCGGCTCTGGCGCCGCTATTATACATATGCGCGCGCGTTATTTTTGATTTTTTTTTCTCTCAACCTTACTACGCTCCCACTATAAATGAGAAACGGAAAATAAATAAATAAATAAATCCTCATCGCCCACGAGTTTGCGCGAGACTGCGGCTTGCCAATTCAACCGGTTTACTCGGCTGTATATGAAGAATTAATAGCACGAGAGGCATTGGACACGTGGCGCACCTATTTTCTATCCCCACGTGTAAAAATACTATACACAACGATGACAGAATCAACACGGATCGTGAGATCGGTAAGCCAGGAGGCAGCTAGACGAGCATTGGTATTCTCGCGCGCAGCAACGATATAGGCGAACGAGGACAACTACATTGGCCAACGCACATTTTCAGCCCTAGAAAAGCGTTCCTAGGGTCGCGGAACACGTGAGAATTCGCTACGTCGCGTCGAAACAACGCCGAATCTCGTCGTTTATCGCCGATTCAGATCGCCTTCGTGTTATCGATCGCTGTTCAATTTTTTCAGAAAACCAAACAATTTTCACGGATGGATCTTTCATTTCAGTTTCGTTGTAAGTAGATACTCTCGTCGCTTTCTCGTTCCTACCACCTGATCTTTCTTTCAGATCTTCACGCGGAGCGTCGAGAAGATCAACAGGCGAGATTTCTCCCCGTGCGAACGCGTCTCTCGCGACGCGCGACCTCGCGAAACAATATACAAATTCTGGCTGAATTCCATCCGTGTTACGCGGCTGTACAACATCGAATCAGAGCAGTCACAGAATTCGCTCGCACCATTGAAACAGCGATACTCGTCATGTTAAAGCCGATGAAAAAATCCTCTATAATGTTTGCTACGAAGGCATAACTGAGAAAATATCAGAGCCAAGCGTGGGCGCAACTGGAAGTGGTTACAGCTTTGATCTACGAGTGATCGGAAATTGTTCGAATTTTCATTCATTTATAAATAAATCACAGCACCTGACGCGGTGTATGTGGGTCATTCCGCGAAATAAGATCATTTTTACGGAGCGACCGGCGTCGATTTGGTTCAAACTTTGTGAACGTATTCTCTGCGTTATAAAAAAGATGTCCTGAAAATTTGAGCCCTTAATATGCAGCCGTTTTGCAATTATGATTTTTTTTAAGGAAAAAAAATTTCAACTTCTTCACCAGTATTTTTGAAGTGGAAGACTTTTCATAGAAATTGAAAATAGGCAGTTTTAAAAAAAAATCGCACCTTCGAAGTGGCTGCATATTAAGGTCTCGAATTTTCAGGATATCGTGTTTATAACGCAGAGAACACATTCGCAAGGTGCGAACAACATCGATTTTATTTCCTGGAATAACTCGTGCGCAAACAGCGTACGAAAATTTACATCGACAGTTGCGAACTTCTCGATTGTAATTTCATAGCAATAACCTAGAATCGAACAATTTTCTGCGAAATTTTTGTACCAAATACATTCGCCGGCAACAAAAATCTTCGGACTGTTATATGTCTCTGGCGAGGTGAGATTCATGCTCAACTATGCACCGAAGACAAAAATGATACGAGACTTATCTACTCAGTTTTCCAACACGAGTATCACCGAGTAAATAGTAGGCGCAAATTCGGTCAAGCTCTGTATACAACCCGTTATACCAATACATTTGCATACAACAATAAATGCCGTTCAGGATTAAACATTGAGAATGCTGATCGTCGACTCATTGGCAGATTTTCTACCGATGTCGGGACACGTTTAGTATCGCTCACGAGTCGAGGTAGTCCAGGTATAATATACTTCCGATATCAATCCCTATGCACCGTCGACGATATTATAAGGTATCTTTGCGTCAGAGCTAACCTTCGACGCCGCGATTCGTCACGACGCGGCAGTAGAAACTAAGCTTTACCAGGTAATTTCGCCTATTTTTGGACGCACGTTACAAGATACACGATCGCTAATAACGTTGCTGGACGCGATTCGCCCATTCGCGTCCTGCCGCGTCATACCCACACGCTAATTGCCAAGTATTAACGGTCATGCCAATAACACTGATTTATAGAGATGCGGTGTGCGGTGGCAGCGAGAACCCGATAGCTGAAAGTGAAACGTGTCAGATTCACCTTCTATTCTATGAAACTGCAACGGTTCACTTGTGATCCGACCACTCGCGTTTTTTTTTTTTTTTTTTTTTTTTTTTTAGTTCGCACGCGAAATTGATAAACCTGGACGTATTAAAAATGATGAAAATCTCGTCCGTGTTACATTAACCGGTCCGACAAATCGCGATACCGAGCGTCACGGTACGAGCCGAATGGCATGTTTTATCGTGTATTTCGCGTATGCAACTTGACCCAACTATGCGACCTTACAGTTTTCGGTAAACGGGCGCCTGTTCTGCTCTGCTACACGCGACCCGATGTATCAGCGCTGTTATATCATACGCGTTTTGATACCGCGCGCGACAAGTTATCGCAGCGGATTCGGCGACGTTGGCTCGTGAAAATCACATCGCCGAGAGTTATTCGGAAAGATCTCGTAACGCCGTCACTGACGGCTCATTTTACACCGATAACGCGATTTATATTTCACCATTTTCGCGTAACGTTCTGCAGCTGACCTCGAATATCCCTCCCGCGCGTTTTCCCGCACGGAAATCGAACGGTTTTTCGATTAGTCACGCAAAAACAAATGCCGTTCCATTTCCGTATGCTATTAAAACCGAGATCGGATATGCTGAAACGTAGAATCGGTACGAAATTTCAATTTGAAATCCGATGCCTCGATCATTGATCGGTGAGAATAAATACATGTGAAAAATTCGGCCAATTTGAAAAAAAAAACGCGATCGGAGATAAACCGCACCCGGGTATTCGCGCTCTTCCATCCAGGTCGCCGTGAATTCGATCGTAAACCTGTTTATCCATAAATCCCAAGATGTACAGTTTCATTTCTAATAACGATCGTCGTTACAACTGCCGCGATACTCGAGTCAAGGTCTTATCGAAGCGCGAGGCTACGCGTACATGTTCTACGTGAATTATCGTTCAACGTTATTTCTTCGCACATTTTTCATTTCTTACCTTCATTTTTCACAACTCAATAACGTTCATCTGAACCTTGTTCGACAGTCGCGGTAGCGTCGTTTTCGACAGCAGCCGTCTCTGCTCGGTCTTCGAGCCGATCAGTCGGCAGAGAAGCGAATTGAATCAATCCGTGGCAATGCTCGATATACTATTTTTAAACCGACCGATGACTATAGGTCAATTACTGACGACAGCTGTCATGCAATGACCTCTTTGATTCGAGATGCCACTCGTTCTTTACCTCCGCCATCATCGATCCGAACGATAATAAAAAACCAATCACGAATCGTTTTCTGAACTATCACGTTTCTTTCGACTAATGTTATTAGACGTCACGCGCTCGAAAACATAATAACGTCGGTTTTAAATAGACCTACGTGACGCGATCGATGCGTGATGTTTTTCCGATTTCCACTTTCTCGGGAAATATCGATTGTCTGGAGGCTTTTCCTGATACCAATGTCAACCCCCTCGACGAAACTTCTCGTCTACTTCGACAACACTCGCGTACGCCCACACCCGTCGCGAACTTATGCTTCTTTTATTACGAGCTACAGACTGCAGAGATAAGATTTACCAGTCTCGATCGTGAAAGCACGTCGTTTACTCTCATTCTATTCCCTTAAACTACAAATAGAAATCTGGAATGCTTCATCAATTTCATCGGTGTTGCGCGACGCTCGTCGCTATCGCTCAATATTCATCATCAATCTCTCTCCAATCAACGTTCAATGATCTCTATTGTAATAGCAAGACCCGAGCTGATCTGCCTATCTCAATCGTAGCGCTGAACCCGAGGTAATTATAATTAATTAAGATGGAAGCGATTAGCATTTCCGTACCGGCATTTAAATTTGTACAGAGGTGGTTTGTATGTTTTTTTGCATCTACGAATGTGACTCGGAAATATCTGAAAACATCATCACCGCCGCTAGAATTCGAATCATAAATCGCTCGGTTACTAGATAGGTCCCGTTAAATTGAGTTTATTCGAAATCGTCTGCGGAAATCCCAGTCGTTTGGGTTATGAAACAATCGGTATTCCCAAGTCTGAGGATTGACATGAGTGACATGATTCCGAATTGACATGATTGCTCCGGATCATAACAACGGATATGCAAGGCTGAATTCCAATCCACTTGTAAGCAACGCCGGTGCTTGGGTGTGTAGGGTGGAACTTCGTTTGCGGATACAGATCAAAGAGTACTTCAAGGGTCGCGAAGAATAGACACCGCTGACGATTCTGAAACTAATCGATGGGTCGATTTTTAGTTGGAAGGATAAAAAGAAAAACGACATTTCCAACGGCAACCCTCGGCCAAGCGAATGCTTGGATTAAAATAGCACATATTTACGAGTTTTATTCGATATTTATCAATAGGTTCCGATTCATTGGTACGATCACAACACTTGGCGCGATTCGAACGTCTGAAGAGTTTCTACACGTGGTGTATAAATATCTATATTGTTATTGCGATTTTTCCCAGATAAATCGAGTGATCAAATACGAAGCTACCGATTGCGATCAAGAGATATATTCTAAAAATATCTTTGGATTGTTCGCCAACGTAGGGTTACGTTAGATTTGCAATTTACTCGCGATAAATCCGGTAGGGAAAACGTCACTTGTTTTTCACGATAAACTCTATCTAAATACCGCCCGCAGAGGCTGTATCGTCAGTTTGCATTGTGTTAATGCGGATGAACGCGTGCATGTGCACGCGTTGATGATGCGTGCATCCACATGTCAACACGTTCGCGAGCCTCTCATCCGTGCAGCTCGTATATACCTACCAACGTTGTTAGTTCGCGTATCTGGCGAGTCGCCTGCGAGAGCTTGGAAGAAACAACTGACTCGACATCCAATATTTATAATATCACGTGCGGACGTTCGCGAGCGGAAAATTAAATCGTTCCCCAGATTTCGAAAACGTAAAATTACCGCGCTGAAACAACGCTCTACGAAACATTGTCAGGGATAAACAGACCAGCGAACACGATTCTAATGGAAAGTTATAACCGAACACTTACTGTATGCATGCTATCTGTATGTCAAGTACATACATCTTTGATACGCGTTTATCTCGACGCTTTGAGAACCGACACTCCGGTTTGGTATTCGTCACTGTTTTTTTCGAGACTCCCTCGTCAGACTCCGTATCGACCGTGTTGCACGTTATAGGAGAGAAAAAGACGGGCGTGAGACAAAGATTGAAATGGACATTCGAGAGATCCGAGAAAATGCATAGACAAATTGTCGACACTCGGCGAAACAATGGAATAATTAACGATAATCGTTCGACTCTTCGAGTAACTTTCAAATTGAAATTACTCTGCGATAATGGAAATTTAATGCTCTATCTACCGAGTTTTTCCCTTTCGAGATTTACGTCGAATAAAAAGATTCGCGCAAAACTACGTTTAATTGCAAGCGATAAATAGAACCCGTGGATCTGGATCGAATTATACGCGTTCGCTTTGATCCAACTTTCCTTTCGCGCGTTATTTCGAGACTCCTCGCCATTTCCGAAAATATTAGCATTCGCCAGATCTAGCATAAGCGTTTATCGAAGACTCCGTTACGGAATAGAGATAACGGAATCTCCTGCGCGGAATAACGGATATATAGGTCGTCGCCGCAGATTTCCATCCCCGTCGAATGATTTTGGCGGAAAGATGAAACGAAAAGCGTGAGGAGGGGTGATGGAAGGCAGGTAGGCGAAGACGAGGCTTGTAAATTTTACCTGAACGCAATACTTTCCGAATTGAATGGAAAATCCTTTGAGGAAAAGGTCTCCCGCCTCTTGGGCACCACGAAAAGTCCTTACGTGAAATCGATATCCCAATAAATACTCCTGTCAGACCTGTCGCAAAAACAGGTAGTCGTTCCGCCTGTGAATACATATATGCTGTCAATGGTGTGTGTATATATATAGTAGCAGGTGGATCTACTATTAAAGTCTGTGGTATACGAGCCCGCGGTTTAAAGCTTCCTCATCGCGACAGTCGTCATTGTCCCCGATATCCTTCAAACAGCGCTGCATAATACGATGCGTACAGATAATTCCTGCGATAACGTCGGCCGCAAGATGACGTTACACTGATATAACGTAAACTTATTTTCGCTGCTTTACGGTTCCTACTCCTATGCAAGTTTAGAATCAAATTACCACCCCGGAGCCTGTACATCTTTGCGTTGGTCTCTTACGCGGCGAGAATTATTGTTAGTTTACGCCGGCGTACGCATATATATATATATACACATACACACGCGCGCGCGCACACTCGTTTGCGCGCAACATCCTACACGATCTATACTATACCTATGATGAAGCTTGCGTAAAAACTGAATCGGCGCTTTTAGAAGAACCAAAGAACCCAAATAGATCCGTGACAGCAAGCCTTGGGGCTTGTGCTTCGCAACGCTTCGGAGCGATAAGAGCTCTCGGTTTTCGTCGCTTCCTCTCCTCTTCCCTTCCTCGAGCGTCGCTAGTTTCAAGATCCTGTACATATGTACATCAGCGTCGTATTTGTGCCCGGTATATGCCCAGCTCTAAATATAACAAGGCGATAAAAAAAAGCGTACGCGTACGCGCCTGTGTGATCGTGTGTAGAGGTACATGCGGCTACAGCGCGGTCGTGCGAATGCAAGTGAGTTTCGGAGAGCTCGGTAGATTTGAAAGAACGAAGGAGGAGGGGGAGTCGAAAAAAAGGAACGATATTATCGCGATTCTCAAAGATCGATGCAGTAATGTAATTGAAACGGTTCGACCCCGCGAATCCTTGACGATGGCGACGTGTAGTTATTATCATCGACAGGAGTGCGCGCACTTCTACTACACTCACGTATATCTTTTTGAGAGCGCGTCACGTCGTCGTCTCCCTCGTCCCGGTCGTCGTTGTCTCAAGTGGCCTTGCATGGCCTTGCGTGTCGCAAACAATCGTTATCGTTATCCGGCGTCGATGAGATTACTTCACGAATTACTCGAACCACGTCGAGGAGTGATCGTTCCGAAGGAAAAAAAAAATTCGAGCGAATTCACAGCCACCGATCTATATATCGCGACAAACAGCCGTGTCTCTCGCGAGCAGACAGTCGTTAGGTACGTAATTTTTGCGCAAATGAAAGAACGACGGGTAATAAAAAGCGAAACAGATGCACACGGTCGATAGGCACTTTTCTGCAACGGCGACTGCATAATTGTAAAACCGTAAGCGACGCGCGATGTCCGAGTAATTATGCCGATTAGATCCACTTCGGAGAATGACGATGAAAACCGTGAGAGTTATCACGTTTGCCTTTCTCGCTCGAACGAGCATAATTCGTCGTCTTTATTAAAGCGAAGGTGAAACTCGGCTTCGCGTATGACGGATACTTCGCCCGATGTCATTACGGCCATCGGTCGTAATTTTCGAAGGAAATTGGGAAACCGTGAGAATTGTCACGACTACCTTTCCTCCCTGCATGATTGTAATTTTCACGTTTTCCACGGCCACGGGACTTACAATATCACACATGCGTGTGTCCACGTACCTCGATCAAGCTTTGGTAGGGTAGGGTATTCGAGGATACGAGAAAGATATATTTATTGTGCGAGGATCACGTCGGAGGTCCACCGTTGTACGTGTACGTACCTACCAACCTATTCGCTGCTGGTTATCGTAATCGTGACTAATTCTCCCTCCTTTACTTATCGCACGGTGATTATCTATTTCAGCGTGTCTGTACACGTCAGTGAGTTACGAAACTTGTTTTTTTCACCAAATGATAACCTCGCGCCGACACATTCTGAATCGGGTGCCTTCGTATAATACAGAAATCGTTCCGTTCGATGGAGTCTCACTTGTGCGAGAGGAGATTGAAAATTTATGACTTCATGTGAATCAAAGAGCGTAATCTCGGCGTAAATTGATTTCGAACCAGCTAAGACGGCTTTGTTCTCGCTCTGCTTGCCCGATAGTCGACGAACGTTTTCATCTCACGATATCGACGCATCGAACGAATAGACGAATCTCGCGAGAACGATACGAGTCTGCATCGATGGGTGTTCGATCGCGAAGATCATCGCCATGCGCTACGAATCACGTTCGATGATCGCGATTTCAGTTTTTTTCCTAAAGTTGCAACAACGATGCCAGAAGTTCTAGGTACTTGGCGAACCATCGTGAATCATCGGCACGGCTCGCGCGTAACGTTTTTTCCATAACGTACGATGTATGACGATGCGCGGCAAGGTAACGTTCCGAGTCATGATTCGTAGAAAGTATGTAAAACGATTGCGTCGAATCGTGAGCTTTATCACGGTTAATAATCACTGAGAACATCGCGGTTCGCGGGGGACAGGTTTTTCTTCGAGAATAATCCGACGACGAATTTCGACGTTTACAACCTCGTTTACGAACGAACGTGTCTGATCATTGCCCAGAAGAGAGAAATTTTACGGTTGGGTTAACCCTTTGACCCCCACCCCCCTACCCCCATACAACGGATTCCCTATACATCGGCTCTTTCTATTTCACGAAAGGACTTTTTTTTTTCAATCGGAAATTTCTTGCCGTAGGGAATTCCGAATCTCACGGCCCTCGACCTCGCGAACCCCAGTTTGATTTCTTAGGACTCGACGTTTCCTTATCGCTCCTTTACAAGTATTTGTACCACCGTTCACTGCTGCTATTTCCTACTCGGTTTTCGCTAGCCGCTCGATTTCATCCATACGAGTAGCGTTCACCGAGTCCGAACTCGTATCCTCGCCGGTATCCGTGGAGATCGTGCGAAACGAACGAATAACCACGAAACGGTTGCCGATAATTCCACGGTTTATGCTTCGCCTACCTACTTCGCTTCGCGAATGCATTACGAATGTATTCAGTAGCGATATCTTAATGGAGTTATTTTCGCGGGGTAAAATCACTTCGTACTCCACTTTTCTATCGCGCATATAACTACAATAAAATTTCAATTTTATCACCAATTGTAAGTGGCAATTGGAATAACATTTGCAATTTGAATGAAAATCAGTTTATTGCAGTATCTGTCTGACCTGATCTGGTGTATACCGCTCGTGCGATCGACAGTGTTAGCACGTATGTTCGGCGGCGGCCGTCGTCACCACGTCCATTCGCCAAACTGGAATTGTAATTGTTCGTATACGAATGTGAAGCTGCTTGCGACGTGTAAATATGAAATTTAGCAAGATAATAGCTCGTTAAGCGAGGAAGGGGCCCTCGGCATTGGTAGCAGTCGCCGTTCCATACCTGTCCGACTCGCCATCCTCTTGTCCTTTTCAATTCAAACTGTACAATTAATACTGGAATTCGCCAAAAGTTCGGAAGGCGTTGTTCGCTTCGCAAGCTCCTTTTCATTACAGCTCCGAGCGTGCCACTCATCGAGCCGCCGGAGCTGACGTAACGTGGACTTGATCTAAACAATTGCGAGGATGATCGCGAGCGAAGTTTAAGCGCCGACGTTCCGCTTGAAAAACGAAGTTGCGCCCTAAAAAATGCTAATTCGAAAACGTCGGATCGAATGCTAAATTTACGCGCCGGGAAAAAGCTCGGCGATAGGGTGACGCGAGTTACTCGATGTTGGTCGCACGGGAGCCGTAGAGGCGATAACGAAATCGATTTTGTATCGTCGAGAAGAAAAAAGAGAGAGGTCTCAACAATTGCAACGAACGTCTTCATCCGACATATACATAGAATCATCGCGGGTTTAGATACGCAGCGGGGATGTCAAGCTAGGATAGGCTAGGTTTGGCTAGCTGAAGTTAGGTTAGTACTCCAATTATCCTTGGCAAGAGAGCGTAACACACGGGTAAGCTCGAAATAACTTGACTCATAACTTATGAGCATACCGTACTAAACATGGAGCATCAATTGCTCAGGCTATGCACGTCGTCGCTGTTTATATTTATCATTAATTAATTATCATTGTATAATCGGAGAGTACGTTGCGTTAAATTATGCGATTCGGCGAAGGAACAGCAAAGAACAATAACGTACTACATTATACAATGCCATTCGTACATACGCGTGTATCTGCAGTCACACTCCCATCCGTGACGAGATTATTTATTTCCACGCGTTAGGCGTATTTACCACGATCTCCGGACATTGAACAAATGTTATTTAAATTTACGCAAAGTTATGTCATTTATTGTCATACTCCACCGACGTAGCGGCGGTGACAACAAAACAGCACGGGCAAGCCTAACGTGATGGAAATCCAACTACGACTAGGATCGATCCGCGCGAGGAAAAAAACAGTACTCGCAACTGCAAAACAATAGCAAAATACCAATCCGTGTATTTTCGTGCCCCAATCCTAGTCGCGTTGCCAGCTAAGAGACTTGAAAATCTGGGATCGACAACTTTACCTACCGGTCATCGAAGAAAATCCTCTGTACTCGATTCGATCACGTCGTGTGAGGAAATGCTGGAAAAGCAGGCGATACGAGTTCAACTTGGAATAATAATTTACAATTAGGTTCGTACGTAGAGAACGGTCCGAGTAAGTTATCACGAGCATCGCGTACTCGGCGGTCGCGCGAGATTGTAAAACTATTCACGGGAGAAAAAGAGCCGTTAACCATTCGTAATTGTATCGCAACAATTGTTTATTTCGGCGGTACATACGTAATCTTTTGTACTCGGAGGCTGTTACTTGAGCGTGAGCGCGTTACATTGCCGTACGTGTACGCCGGTTTTACAAGCACATGCGACTACGATCAGTATAAACGACAAATTAAATATTCCATGCGCAATTCTGACCACTGACGTCTCGATGGATGGACGCACCCGAGCGTTTTATCCCGTTACGCCGTGTACCGTTCGCAATGGTTTCAATCGCTCGCGATGATTCGTTTCTCGATGGTCCAGTGATCCAGTATAGTTCAGCTCGACGAGACTCTTCGAGTCCGAACCACGACGCGTGAACGACGATCGTGTAGGTGGCACGTAACCGCGTTCGCGCCCGTTTACGAATAAAACAGATTTCAGTCGTCCAACTTGATTGAGGATCAAATAACAGCCAAGGACAGATCTATCTCGTTCATTACATGTATAGCCCGACATGCAGCACGGGGCTCTGCAACGAGCGCGCGACCTATACGCGGCGTATACGCTCCGAAGAGTAGACGGAGAGCAAATAGTGACTATTGAAAAACTTCGGACAGACGCGAAAGTCGAAAAAATACCGAACGATGGTTATTAATAGCAGTCGGCACAAGACCAAATAGCGGATTAACGAAAATTTAGACGAGAATACCTCGAAGCTGGGAACACATCGGGAAACGTGATACTTATTCAGCTTCTTTTTTACTATCGACGATACGAGAAACCTTTCGATGTTTAAACTACACGTCGCGTGAGCAGAAATACCCGTTTCGACACGCATACGACCGAATATCTCGGGAACTTGAAATTCCTCGCGTCGATTCGTTTTACGTTGATCGAAGAAAATCGATGCGCCCAACGCGTACAGCGTACGTACGCGTACGAAGTCGAGCTCGATATCTCGGCTGACCTTGCGATTAAAGATGGATTGATCAATTCGAAAATTAGATAGGAGGGGCGGGAGGAGGTTTATACTATGTTAATTTCGCTCATCGCTTATTTTCTTTCATTCAATTTCGTCCAATTGAGAAGACGGTGGTCTACGTGCCGCGCAACACACGCGCGCGCGATTATTATATCTGACGTTTCCCTCCGTGGCGAGCAGAAAAACAAAAAATAAACGAACTAAAAAATAAGCGTATTTTTCATCCTCCACGCGTAACGATCAGATAATTTCCGATTGTCTATAAAAATGATAATATCAAACTTATCGGTGAACCGTCGATATAAAAATTCACACAGGCTTATACAGTATCATCTGCTTTTTCTACTAAATTGTAATCGTTTTTGCACCCAATACGAATACGCGCCGACGCGTGCGTGGCGCATAGTTTAGACGTATCGGTTGCTCGTTTCCGCTTTGTCGCGACTTTGTTGCGGAAAAAAGGAGGCGTAGGAAAAATGAGGAATCATCGACGACATTTAATGCTCGGAATCCTCTTTGAACAGTCGTTATCGCATCAGTTTCATAAACTCTCTGTTACAACGATACACGCATATCGCACGCGACCGTACCGTAACAACCAATACGATAATACATACATAACAAATTGATGCAACGTACATACGTGTCGGAGACCATTCTTCCAGACTTTGTCCATTCAATTCACATTAATTTATCGCGGCGGATTAACGACGCTATTTATCGCCACCGAAGATATATGTTAATGATTTCACGCAACAACAAGCAAAAAAAAAAAAAATAAGAATACCTACGTCACTGTGATAAAGAATCCTCGAACAACATTCCCATAACTTTCTTTTATCACTTTTACTCCGAGATCTATCCGTTTCCATCAATTTGCCAATGAAACCATGAAAGTTTTTCATGCTAACAATAAACTTCAAACTTATCGTAAGCGGCAGACGTGATTTTTTTCTCCAAAAAACGACGTGTCATTCGGGTAATCAGCAGTTTTAATCGTAGAAATCAATTGACGCATCGACGAGCTGCGAGTTCGTGGTATGAAAAACAAAATTCATTCCAATACTTGGCAGCAAAACACGTTCGATATTTTCGTATCGAGAAATAATTTTAAGAAATACGACCTCGACGATGTGGTTTTCCACGTGGAGTGTTTGCTTCTAACGATGCAGAACTATTTCCAATTAATGGCGTTCATCTTGTCAAATTATTGCACGAATCGATTTTTTTTGTTGCTTGATTTTTATTTTATTTTTATTTAGGCTCGAGTTCGTAATTTCATTCGGATCGCGAGTCGACGTGTTTCGCATTCAAGGTTGAAAAACTAAAAAAAGATTATCTAAAATTGATAGCCGAAATTTGAGTCGTGTTTTTCTACAACACATTTCGCGATAATGCCACATCACTAGAGGATCGGCAGACAAACATGTGATAGAGGAACGTTATCGCAACCAATGACGAATATGACGTACAGATTATTTCCGTCCGAATCACACGATTGTGGGGTTTCAACGTGCGGACACGGCGATATTGTACGACGACAAAATAAAACGAACGATCGGTACTAACTTGCTAACTTGACCTGACTCAATTTCAATACTTGACCCGGTCTCTTCGGCGTGTCAAATCTGCCGAAGTCGACGAATTTCGTTTTCTTTCGAATCAACGTAAATCCCGACAGATTTTTCAGAGAGACGATAAGAGACATATATTCGCACGTATTTCCCAAGTTATTTTGCCGAACGATTTGTTTTTACGTTTGCAACGACGGAATGGGACGTCAGATCCGACGGTCAGTCTGTCCAAACGTCTTACGTTCGGACGGACGGGCCGATTATGTAAAAGCTGGGTTGTCCCACGATTTTCGAGCCAACTCGACGTATTTATATCGATGCCGAAATATGCAGCTCGTCATACCGACGTTAATTTCGTCCGAAACATAAAAAAAAAGTTACAGCGGGGCATCCGAACCGATTTGTTCTCGGATTTTCACCTTGTAAATCAACTTCCCGGGGGCGTGGGGCAGTTTCTTGCATTTTTAGTCGTATTTTTCGTTTGCTCCTCGATCCCATGGTTTTCGCTCGACGACGTCGCTAAACTGTTATTCGAAGTCGTAAAAATAAAAATATTTTAACGCATAAAAAAATTATCTACGTAATTCGCGCGTATCCACTAAAAATAAGAGTACTTCAATCGTGAGCCGCCGCTGATCGTAGTAACACTATTGATGACCCTTCTATCGTGTTGTTGAAGATTTTACTATAAACACGGCACTAAAAATAACGCCTTCTATCGTATCCCGCTAGTTGCTGACGCAAATTACATTTATCGCAGAAACAGCGTGTACGGCTTCTCGTGAATTATACTCGATACCAATCGTTACGCGAGAAACGACTATCCTCGCGAACATCTTCGATGGCGACGATCCGCGAAATGCAAAAAATAAAAAAGTACCTACACGTCCTGCCAATTTCTTGCCTATTCGCGATTCTTCGTCGCTCTTTGTTTTCACCTATGATTTCGAAAGGAGTCGGCGGAGCTGCTTGGCAGTGCACGCCGTAGCTCTTCGTCGCCGGCACGTCGGCGGTAATAAATAATCCTAATGACGATGATGCTCGGACGTAGACGATACATTCGGCGACAAGACAACGCCAGCGAGTTGCACAACGATTAGAATTCGAAACCACAAATCGACCGTTAATCGAACTATAAATCAGATCATAAGAGATATTCAATTACAATAAGTATCCCACACCCATGTACGTGGGTGCGACGTCTATGTAGCACGCTTAACTGTACAGAGAAAAGTACTCGAAACGTAATTAACCTCGTAATTCGGTACAATTACAACGATGAGTTGTCGAATCGCGGCGAAAAGGGGTTTTGCAGGACATGGATCGCGGACTAATCGCACCTGGAGTGACACGCGTAAGGGATCGCAAGGGACTAGGGCAAAGATAAAAGCACGTCGAATCGCAGCACTCGTCGACCGATGAATGTAGAGCGACGTATGTCGAGGATAGGCTCTTTCAGTTTTTAGAACCTGCCAAAGCGAATGAGAGAACTTCTGGAAAAATTCTTTGAACTCGAGTGTTTCGCATGACAT
Source organism: Arge pagana (assembly GCA_963969455.1). Classification (NCBI taxonomy): domain Eukaryota; kingdom Metazoa; phylum Arthropoda; class Insecta; order Hymenoptera; family Argidae; genus Arge; species Arge pagana. Next base: position 9,637,312 of record OZ018311.1, on the reverse strand, counting down.
AACGTCGGATCATTTTTAGGATGATACGTTATTTCTGTTCGCGCGTACATCGAAGTTTGTTAAACTTGATTTATTTTTACGAATACGTTTGCCAGCGCGTCATAAATCATTCCGGGGGAAAAGCGACGGGATATGATCTTTGTAGAAATGTGCAATTCCTCTCGACGTGGGAAGTTCGATCGAGACGGGGATGCGACGAAATAACGTACACGGCGTCGCGATACGTACGACGCGACGTCGTCGCGTCCGCCTGTATTGGAGGGAAGGCATCGCATAGATTTTCATAATGGCAATTAGTTGTCCGTTGGCCCGTGAATGTACGCTATAAATATTGCGCAACCACTCTGCGCTAGCTCGGTATATAATACCAATTTGCCTATACTAGAGCACTACGCTCGCTGAGGCCAACCCTGACGCAACGATTGTTCCTTATTACGAGGAAATTTGTTTACAGCGAACGCCCGTGGGGCTATTTCACTCGGCTACAAGTAAATATCCGTCAACAAGCTCCTTTCCGAGAAAATCAGGGAATACTTCGCAAGCTCGGTGAAACCGATGTTTTTCAAAATATGTACACGTGCCGTTTCCGCGAGGTGCATGAACCGCGCGCGTTGATTTATTTGCAAATGAATCGGCGGGAGCCGCCGAACAAGACAGCAACTATTTTCGACGAGAGTCATTTGTTACTAGAACCGTAAAGAGGAGAACTGTACGTCCATGTCGCGTCGAACCAGAAATAAAAATGAATAAATCGTAGGTCGACGGGCGGAAAATACACGTGCGTAGGTATGTATCGTCTGACACGAGGCGAGTCGAATACGACGGTCACGAGCGTTGCGCTACGGATCTATTGTTCTCTCCTCGTGGATCGATCTGAAATTAAATCCCGATAGTCGTGATCTATCGTCGCGTTCCTCCGGGCCCATCGTCGAACAACGTCACGGGGAACAACGTCTTCGCGTCCTCGCGTAAAATCGTAAAACCACGAGCGAGGAAAGTAGAGTATGTATGTAGAGTATACAGCGGCGGGGGGACGATACGGGAAAAGAATATATTGGCAACGGATGGGCCACGAAGGGATTCCATGAAACAGATTTGCGCACACTCGAGCGGCATCCTCCCACGCGGGAGTGAATGAAACTGTGTGACAGACGCCGTGTCTGCCAATTCTGTTCCTCGTCTCCGTCCGGCGTCGCACCCCCCGCTGACCCCTGTTACCCTCGCGACTCTTGCAGCGGGTGTCGCCTCGCGAAGGTAAATTCGTCGGTGATGGAGCGGGGCACGATGATGGTAGAAGCAGCAGCAGCGCGCGTTACCGTACCTACGCGCAGAGGTACGTAGCGGAATAAGCGGAGTTCGGTTCGGCGAGCGTCTTCGCAAGCGTGTAACTCGGAAACGTATCTCGTGGCAAACGTTGCTTAGCCGAAGGCTTGCCAGGTCTAAAAATTGTTGGAAAAATCCGCGACTTGGCCGGTTGACAGGCGAGAGAGTCAGTAACCCTCTGGATAGGAGCTTTCGGTTAGGCCGCTGGTGGTGCGCGCGGGGTGAGGCGACAACGAGAGTCGGATTTTCGCAAACAGGTCGCCGAGCGTCGTACAACGCAGGGTCGACCGCGACGTTCGGCTTCCGTCGTTTCCTTCCTTTTTCCACCGAGTGGTTTAAAGTCGGATAACGATTCAGCGGGAAATCCGCGTTACCGAGGCGAAACGTTATCGCGGTGCGTTATAACGGCGAGAACGGGTGACACACGCCAGAATTGACATGGGTGATGGGCACGGAGCCTGAAAGATCGAACGAATGTCTTTTTCAAACTCTAACGCTACAACGCCGATTCGATTCTCTTAACCTTGGCCCGGATACTTTTACGCACGACTCCTGCAACGGACCTGATCGGATCTATAATTGTACAGCTTTTTTACTCCACGGCGAACGTAACGATTGCTCGGCCGAACCCAGATTACGCAACGATCATTTTCATTTGAAAATATTACGAGGACGGTCTATCATTTTTAACTTCCTCGTCGCATACGACAGAGGTTAACAGGACGATCGTCGGCGCTGTTGGCCATGCGCGACTCGAAGTGAAGCTCCGAATTCTTACGTCGACGATCCGTTCTCCAAACTATGTCAAATCGAGCCAGCTTCGTCGTTTCTTTCCGGACTCATTTCCATCCTTCGACTCGATTGTTCTCGAGAATCCCGAGATCGTTCTCTTTTTCCCCTTCGGTTCTACTGGCACGTGAAAAAATGTGAAAACATCGCGGATGTCGCGAGCGGAGTTGGTAATTAGACCTTTTGGCAATATTCCACGTGCTTCGTCGCGTGTAAAAGTTTTCGGAGGCGTAACGAGCACCTGGTGAATCCTTGTTATTCCGAGTCCGGTCGGTCACCATCCGGCAAGACTTTACATAATCGGACCGGTTTAGAGCCCGGCTAGAAAAATGATTTTCGAAGCGTGTAGCCGGTCGAGTTGGTCGATTTGATCTCGACGTAGACGAACACCGTCCCGACCATCAAAGATGTGATTTATTTCGCGAACCGGTTAAATAAATCCCGACTACGTTCGACGCGAAGGAAAACCAAAAGGAAGTTTGGTTGCTCGAAAAATACTACTACGCGTATCAAGGCCAACGACATCGTCGCGTTTCACGGCTCACGCCCAATCCCGTTGAAAACTCGAAGCGAGGTGCGTAAGTTCGACTCGCGATCGACACGGATTCCAGCTGCACTGACGAGATAAACGCGCCACGTGCGTTAGCAAGGCGAAGAAAAAATTGAAAACAATGTTGAAAAATAAATAAATTCGATAAGTACAATCGAATGGATTTCTCGAAAATACCACCGCGTTAACGAGAATTCCACAGAGTTTACAGACTTTTTCTCGCTCGTCTCCTCTTTTTTTCACATCGATGCGAGATAATTTTATTACGATGTTTTTATCCTCGGCGGAGTTTGATTTTTAAAATCAAAACACCGCACGCGTCGACCAACCGAATAGCTCACGCGCACATCTTATCCGCCGCGTGTATACGAGATTTCGATATAACGCGCTCCGTCCACACGCGCGCGGGTCGCACCTACTTATATGTGTTTAGAAAATTCGTAAGATTATCATTTTAACGTCCCCATATATCAACGATGTTGAAACGCTTCGGAATCGTTTCGTCTCGTTTCCTTTTCTGCCATTTCTTCTTTCTTTCCGACAGATTAGAAAGGCCCGGTGAATTTTACCACCGAGGTAAACAACGACGCCGCTAATTTTGCAGCAACAACAACGGCAGATGAAAAACGAACAACGTCCATCGTGTTTTTATCGCAATCTCGCGACGCTTTTGTCGTTTCAGTGAATTCCAAAAATCAATTATTGGTTCGTCGAAGCGGGGCAAACGCGGCTATCAGCCTCGAGGACTGATGATACGTGACGTCGCGTCACGAGTAAAGGAAAATGAAGTCGAGAAAATTTGTCGTTCTCGGTTATTTCGAGCGCGAGGGCTTGCCGAATTATACCACGTATGTCTCGTCGCTCGGGAGCCCAGAGATCGTAGTACCTGGTACTAGGTCCGATGTGGCAACGCGCATTCAAATTCATCGTCGGCATCGTTCTGCCTTTCGATCTATGGCAAATGACTACGTCAATATCGAATACGCGACGAATTATACTAATTATCGAGTTCTGTCATCAATTTCTCGTTATTGGTTACTCGCAATATAGCGCAGAGCATTTAATGACGGGTGATACGATACGTTCTTGGTGAAAAAAACATTTTTTTTCACTCGGATCGTTGCACGCAATTTCCAATCTAGCCTATTCAGTAAATGGATACTCGTGGAGAGTAATAAGCGATGATAAATTGGGCGTGACTACTGGTTATTTGACGTCCGACAATCTAGCCATAAAGGGACATTAAGAGAGATTCTTGTCGTAAGCTTACAGCAAATACTTTGAAACCTACTTTCTAGGGAAATTTCGATTGCAACGTGGTTTTTGCTGCGTTTTTATCGTAAAACATGATCGAACGTCCGATATTGCGATGTATCTTATAATTAGAACGGATAAGTTTGCAATCGCACGTGTGTATTTGATGTGACTCAGAGAAATGGTAGTATCGTAACCGAAGATTATAAATATACGGTGGTGCAAGATTCTGTAAGTGTTGCACGTTCGATGGAAAATGTTTTCATTAAAAATAACGCCCGTTTATTTGATAAGCTTTTATATTGTTGTTTGCAGCGAGTTGCCAAACGTGCGGGGTATCCAGCTATGCGAGCTGAATATACACACAAGCGACGTCTATACACTGCTCGTGTGTACACCTATACGCGCGTGTAAGAGTATGGTTTCCGGAAAAATTAGTAAACGTGGTAAAGGAAGCGTGAAGCAGAATAAGTTGAGTGGGGAAAAAAACGAGCCCGATATTTCTTTTGTTCGTAACAAAAAAAAAAATAAAAAAATAGACAAGTACGAGTTAATACCGGTCGCGTACTCGGCCATTTTATATCACGACGAATTTTAACAAACAACACGTAGATAGCTATTAAAAAATAGTTCCGCTAGGTTTCAGCGGTGAGCAGGTAAATGCTAGCACCTACTTATCGCTTGTTTTTTATTTCCTACCGACCGCCGAGCGTTTTTGCTCGTTGGAATATGACTCATCGTAGCCGTTGCCGCTTTCGTACGAGTCAATACTCGAATGAAAATTACAGATAACGGATGGATCGCCGTCTTTCCCGCGGTTCCGCGGATGGGCAGGAAAGTATCGCGAGGAGCAGTCAGCTGTTGCAATAGAAATGAATATAAGAACACTCGAGCGATACTACCAGAGACTTCGAGAATATTAACCGGTAACCGCAAACCATTTACACGCGCTAGCTGCCGCTACTCTCGTAACGTCATAACTCTTCGAATCATTATTTCTGCACGTGCATATTTATTCTCGCCGTTCTTCGTGGACGCCTAGAGAAATTCAGGGGCAACCGGCGACCCGCATCTCCGGCAGTCTCGCCTCGTTAAGTCACGTGACTCGCGAAGGAATTTCGAATCTTGAAATTTGACAATTTTCCGTGTCATTACAAATTCTACGAAGATTGAAATTCGCCTCTGACACGAGAGTTCCCGCTTCGTTGCGGCAGAGTGAAACCGAAGCAATCACAGAAATGCAGAAAAGCGTAGAACAAGATTGCTTTTAAATTAAGACAAAAATTCTCCCACGCTTGGGAAATGGCAGAATATCAGATTCGAGGCAGCCAGCGAGATGGCACCGATTCGAATGATTATTAGAGATCTACTGCCGCATGCTAGGCCCTAAAGTCGCGTATTTCTCCTGATTAAGGTGTGGCACGCGGCAGCGTCAAGATCGTCCTACGTTTTGAATTGTGCGGGCGGTTTTTTTTCGTCCAATTTATATTCTTCGAGAGTAAGAACAACCATCGAGGTTCTATAATTTTTACACGGAGGAGAAAATGTAATTTTTACGTCGAATAAATAAGTGGAAGTTCCCCCATTCTGGATTTTTTTTCAAACGAGGCTGTGAATTCACCCAGAATAACGTTATTACTTTCGATGTGAAAGTAGCCTCGTATTTTTCATTATATTCCGTTCGTGACTGACCGATTCAAGTCACGGATCTCTCCGTTCCGCGTAGGGCGTACAAAGGTACAGATTTATAGATGGTAACTCTGACGTCGACGGCTCAACCAAAAAGAAAGATCCTGGAGCGTATACGAGAAATAAAGACGCTGCGTACGATAGCGAGAGAGAGAGAGAGAGATGGAGAGATGGAGAGAGGGAGAGAGAGAGACAGAGATTGTCAACAAATACGTCGCGTCGTCCCGACAGAGGTATAAGAGTATCGATTCTGGCGACATCCCGTTCAGAGAACAGGAGCAGAAAACATATTTTTCACGGTAACGCAGGGTTTCTTATCGCTGTATCACGCATTCCCTTATCTTACATCGCGAGGCGAATGTTGAAAAGGGAGGAATTTCGTCTCGATCGCGCGTATTCGCGCAAGCATGTAAATAATAAACGTACTCGTTCGAGTGGGTACATTTAACCATGATTACGCGTAGGTAAAGGAAAGAAGCGTTTCCGATGCGTCGAAGGACGAAATCAAGAGGGAAGAACGAGCGAGTCGAAAGGTAAAGGGAGAGGAAGAAAAACTCGTTGACCTTCGTTCTCGTAACGAAGTCCTGTTTCGCAGGATCATGCCCGAGCTCGTGCCCGAGCAATCATGCCCGGTCGCAATGGGTACCATTGTTCGAACCCATTACCTGCTGGGGGTGCCTTCGAGAACGCTCTTTTCCAGCAGAGATGAGAATCCCTTTCGTGACGCTATCGTCGATCGCCAGATATAATAATGACCAACGCTTTATGCTGCGTTATTATTATCATCATACCGCAACTTACATACAATTTATAATGCTCCACGTCAACCACCTGTGCTCGACGAACATGGAAAGCTGTTGACTATATCGGTACCCACTCGTAACGAGATCTTTCAAGGACGGTCGACGAATCTATGCCTGTTTCTCGAAGGGCCCAGCGAAGGACACCACGGTTATGGGAAAATATCGAGCCGACGTCGAGCTCTCTCGATGTAGCTTCCTAGCCGAACGATCGTTACGGGTTGACCGAAAAACACAGGATAGGAAGGATGCGCGTCCGTTCCGTGCATCAGTCTGTCGATCTACACTGCCATATACGTACGTGAACGTGTAGATTGCATATACACGCGTGTACGTATGTATATCGTGGCCGTTAAAATCTTTCGTTCGCGAAGAAAACAACTTGGTACCCGGAACCGCGCTGAAATCGAAAATCTTTTCTTTTACTTGGAACATTTGATCCTGTTTTATGTGCCAGTAAATTTTTCCTATTCAAACTTGTTTTTATCCTCTTCCCACTCTTTCTCGAGCCCGAGCGCGAGGGAAGGAGGTCTCTCGTGGACGGAGATTTGTGTCAGATTGCCGGAGGTAAGAAGTCCGACCGATTCGGGGCCCGCAATCAAACTGTCCGAGCAAATTTATGCGCTTTGGGTCCTACGTACATAATAGTAGGTTTATCTTCTAACCAATTGCTACCAGCATTTCTTCAGTTTCATCGTCCCAAGCCAGAGGATCCAGATCCAATCCGCGTCCGCGAGATGTAATATTCCACGCAAGCGGTAGCTCCTACCTCGAGGCCTTGACGATTTCACCCTTTTTAGTAGGCATTCCCCCCGTAGCCTCCCTTTCTCTACTCTTCTCCTACCTCCGGATCTCATCGAATCGCTAGTCAACGAATCGAAAAACAACAGGACGCGTCACACGGGCAGCACACGACGAACGCGATTTTCGTACAACATCCACTCATCATCTCGAATGGCCAATATTCATTAATTATGAATAATTCCGGCTCGTTTGTATCCTTTTTTTCTTTTCATTGTCAATCACGCCACGCCATCTCGGAACTGGTCCGATATCTGTTCTCACGAGCACGAAAATCAAAAACTTCTCCACAGAACTGGGATACAAGGAAATTACCCGTGTTTTTTTTTCTGCCCCGCGGGCATGAAAGATGTTCTCGGTATAGAAGAAAGTTCCCAATTTGATGTAATTAGTAGGTATAATTTTTTACACGGCAGGTCTCGTCATGCCTTTATTTATTCCGGTCAGGATTTTAATTCGTTACGACTTGGGATCCTGTTATTAACATCTTTCGTCACGCAACTAACGAAACATGTTGGCAGATAAGCAGCGACGTTTCGAGGCTATTGTTCTTCAATTCCTATCGTGCAACGAGCAGGGAAGTATCGCGATACTAGCATAACGAGATTTGCACATTAATATTCTCCCCGTTATGTACTATCATTATTCCGTTTGCACGCGTAGCTATACGTACGCTACACAGGTAGAAATATGGAAACGCTGAATAAAAAGTCGAATAACAATCTGTAATGTTAATTCGTCATTGACTCAACCGACACGTGCTACACGCTTTTGCCACGAGAAAATTCCAGAAGAAAAACATGTTTTTCGTGATCGCCAATTCATTCTGGTATAATTTATAACCGACAAATTGTCACACGATTATTTCAGCTTTTTAATTCGCGGTATTTCTTTTTTTTCTTCAGCTTTTCACTTTCCAGCAGTAAATGACTCATAAAGTTAACTTGACTGCCACCACCTGCTACAATGCCAATATACGTGTACGTAAACGTATATACGTAAGAATTTTCACGAAGTTGACTCATCCTTCTGCAATATTCATAATCAAACATTCGTCGCGACACGTGGATATTGATACGTTGGTATATAGGCAGGCAGACGTCGAAGTAGCGTACATTCCTAAAACAGAATTAACGATTGACGATTGTATTTATTATCAATAAGATTCCTCTTCTCTGCGAATTTCTCTTTCTTTTTTCGCCATTAGTCACACGCGTTACATTGACGAACTCTTTTATCAATATTTATTCGATTCAAACGTCTATCGATCGACGCGACACGTGCGCACCTATTACTCATACAACGACCATAACAATAATGCTAACAATACCAACAGTAATAGCAATAATACCGATAGTACGCGAAGCACAGCGAGCGTGTGCATGAATAAGAGAAAAAATTCTTTTGTTTTCTCTCTACAACTTGCTCTAATGCCATTTTCGTAGCGCGCGCGTGACGTGAGAAGTGGAATACAATGACGCGAACGCTGTTTCTCCGCGGAATCTCGAGAATCTTTGATCCGGCAGTGTTCCAAAAATGGGTGTCGTCGGGGCAAAAAAAGCAAACCTTGATGGAGAAGAGCTATGTCGAGGTGGTCGAAACGCGATAGACTTTCTCCGGAGAGCGTAAAACCAAACACTAGACAACGTCCAAAAATAGCTTCGAACAGGATTATAAAATAGGATAAATCCCATAAAGTTTCGGAATGGGCATCGCAGAGTCTCTGGGATATCACGACGCGAGTGTCTAGCTAGGAAAGATCTTCTGCGGTATACAGCACGAGCGATCCGGCCCACTGCTTATCTCGGATCTGTCTTGCGGAGTCCTCCGCGTTGGGCCTCTCTAAATAAAAGAGAAAAATAACGAGTCAGGGGAAGAGCAGGCGAAAGCGGCCGAGGCGGAGGGCGACGGAGGAGGAAAGAGGCGTAGAGGAAGACGGAGGAGAGCGCAAAAGAAGAAAAGAACGAAACGAGAACGAGACGAAAAAAACTCAGTCCTCCGTGGCTACCGGGCGTTGGATCCCCACCACTGGTCTCCGCTGTGGTCTCTCTTTCCCGTCCTCTCCCTCTCCCTCTCCCTCTCCCTCTCCCTCTTCCTCTTCCCTCTCGCTCGTCTCTCTCGCGCCCTCTCGAGAGCATCGTCTTGGTCGACTTTTTGACTCGATCTGTACACGGCAAGGAATATACAGAGTGTGCCAAACTTGAGCAAGGCTTGCCGCACGTATTACACCCAAAGGGAATGGATTGGGCATGCATGAATTCATATCGACGACATGACGTGTCGAACGTTCCGAAGTGTACACCGCATTCAAAGCTCGAGACAAGAATAAAGACCACGTGTCTATGCAAATTGTTCCCGAAGCGGAATAAGCATTGAACTACATTCGTCATTGTCTTAGAATAATTCGGGGGAAAAAACCTTGTCCGAAACTTCTCGAGAGGATCCAGGTGAATCTAGGTGGAGAAATTTCACTTTGTTTCATTCGCCCTTCCCCTTTGGTTTTTTCTTTGCTTCGGATCTTTTTTCCGTGCCCTATGCTTAATTATGTATATACCACTTCAACGCATAGCTTCGGGATATAAGGGGCGTGTAGCGGGGCAGATCACTCCGCTTCAGTTCCAGACAAACAAGAAGATGGAAAGTATAGCGTAATTGGTGCGAAGGAGAAAAAGAGGAACATAGGGAAGAGGTGAGAGGGAAGTAGTTAAGTTGAGGCTAAGTCAAAGCTGTATAGGTACGCGTGAAAGACGTATGCTTCCATAGGTTCGCGCGCGGTGATGCCTCGCGGGACAATGGATCGTCTTGAGAGATCAACCCGAGATCTATTCCTACTGAAACTTTCTTCTTCTATTGCATCGAGCTGACAACGGCACGTGTAGCGTTGACCTTAGACCTCTAGATTCCGTGATCGCACGGGACTTTGCGAATAATTTCGACGTTTTCGATTAATATTTAACGAAAACTCCGCGTGAAGTGTTGGACCGCTTTCCTTCGCTGATACGGATAGGAAACTGGCAGTATTGAGGGAAAAGAGGTCTGATTTGGAGAGCAATTAGCAAAGATCTCGTTATTTTCTGTTATAAATTATCTATCGTTAATTATTCCTAAGCACACTTGAGGAAGTTTTGTTCGTTTCGTTCGTCGTATGATTTGTGAAGTCATTTTTCTACTTGTTACCAACCGCTTCGGGCGAAATGTGACATGACTCATCTTTCTTCAGCGCACCGCGGAGTACGTGTATTGCTGTAGTTGGGACGGAAACGGCACACGTTTGCGCCGAATCCCTCTATCTCCGAAACGGCGATGGGAGCAAAAGGCAGACGAGAGGAGAGGAGAGGAACGATCGGTTAGCTCCGGTCTTAACTCTTAGTCAGAGGCTAAATTTGCCAAAATTATCAGCTGCGTTTTGTTTGATTTTCCGCGCTCGTGGGTTATTTTCTTCGTTTTACTCCGGCTCGATCCGACCTTTTTTCAGGAACAATCGACGATCATTAAGCCCAACGAGTTACGTAAAAATAGACTCCGCCATTCGAGACTTATCCACGGTTACATCATTCGACGAACCGTAAAACATCGGCCAAAATACGAGTAGGTAGGTTTGCACGTTTCCAGAAAAAACGTAATCGGTACGACGATCTATCAACATCCGCGGTGATTATAGAAGGGGAATAATCACCAGGACGCGATGATGATGATCGCGCGACGAGAACAATGACGATTTTATTAGCAGCAACAACTGCGAGAAGCGGACAACGAATGGGGGACACGCGAGAAACGAAAAGAAGACAAAAAGGGCACGATGACAGAAACGAACAGAAGAGAACGTAATGAAAAAAAGGAAGAAGAAGAGTAGAAAGCACGAAGGTACGGGGGTGAAGGATGAGTTTCAGTTGCAATGGTATTATACTTGCACCACCGCCATCACTGGGACCCTTACCAACCACCACCATCACCATCATCACCAACTACCGCGAACTCTCCGATGGGATGAAATGAGTGGACGAGGGGACCAAGTTGTTGTGATCCAAACCTGTTATGGCTCCTCGTGCACGTGGGCGTCTCCGACAAGGATGGTCCGTAGAGATCGGGAGAGAGAGAGAGAAAGAGAGAGAGAGAGGCAAGGATGAAAAAAAGAAAGAGAAAGAGAGGAAGGAAAAGAAAGATGAGCAGAGAGAGAGAGAGAGAGCGGAGATAATAACTGGTTTTGCCGAAGAGACAAGACCGAAGCCAGCAATAGAGGTTCTGAAGGGTTAGACGATTGGGTAGAAGGATACCAACGTTTTCCTGTCACGCGACGAAAATTCACACGTAGCGCGATGAAAAATTGCAAAGGAATAAATTAATCCGAACAAGTCTTTCCACGTGGTAAGAAAAAATACTCGGTAAGTTTTCCCATTTCCCTGGGTTCGTCGTTCCTGGTAGATTTATGGAAATTTCACAGATCTGACCTTCTAAAAACGAAGAGATAGAAAAATAGAGGATGATAATAATTATTGTTATTATTATTGCAAGGAATTATTGCGTACACGCAACGCGCGTACGATACGTGTTCGCAGCAAGTAGGAACAATGGGCCGAGTTACTTTGGTCTTTGAGAACACGGGCCGACCGCGAACGTGTTCGAAATAATATATTCAAATCCACACCGCAACCAACCTAATTTTGGTAAACGAGATAAAAATGAGATTGAATATCGATGCTCGATCGTGGAGTGGAAAAAAAAACAAACCGGTCTCTCCGTTTCACTGAGGGGATCACGTATCTGTTGCAAACGATCTTCTCGAAAAAATCACTCGAGTGAAATTAACGTGCGAAATTTGAGCGTACCACGTACGATCCTCTCGTACTGTTAGCAAACGAGTGAAGAAAACGACGAAAAAGGGTCGGAAGAATGATTACTAAAAATAATAATAACGATAATAATAATAATAGCGATCATGCCGTACGCTTCGGGGGACGTGCAACAAAGTTAATCGCGTACAGTCGCCGTTGAAAATTTTCCACTCGCGAGAGGCGACGACTGCTAGAAAAAAAAAGCGTGCAACAAACATATTCGTGAAACGTGAGTCACTCGATAAAAGGAATAACAGCACCGTCGTACGAATAAAAGGAAAGGACTTCTCGTTGTATATTTTTTACCGTCAGATATGGTACCAGCGAATTTTAGTTTCGGTCATTATACGCTCAACTCAGCGTTTCGCATCGAAATTACACTCTAGAACGATGTTCTTGCGTTTGGATACTGTTGGAATAGACGTTTCGTCGATCCATCACGTTGTCTCTCGATTCTTATTGCCAGCAATGCGGGACGAGTTTTCTTCGCGGTCATAGAGCCTAACGAACCTACGAGGCGTTTCATTTTTCCACGATTTCGCGTTCGCGAGATGATGTATGCCAAATCCTCGAACGAAAAGGTGACGAAAATTGTATGAACATTGACCAAGTTCGTCCGCGCTGTACGCGTTGGACACCCCATGTACGTGCAACGTGCCGGGATAAGTGCAGCCGAGTTCAAACCTGTCAGATAAATTATCTAATAACCGACTACCGACCGGTTTCTAGCGCGTCAGTTCCCGAGAGGAGATATTCCGTAGTATCCATATTCCGTTTGGTCCGGGGCCCACTACGGCCGGCCGTGATTGGCTCGTCCCGAGGCGCTTGCAGGCATAGACCTGCTCGGCCCTCGCAGTCGGTTCGCTCGGAGCCGTCGATGCTCGAAGAGTCCCGCTGAACTCGGTGAACCGGTTTCTTCCGTCTCTCGTAATTGATGCATATCCTTGTCCTTTTCCATCTCTACTCCTCTCTCCGTCTCCCTGTAACTTCGATAAATAAACGGCATCTCTCTCCAGCACGTATCTCAGGCTTAAATCATACGTTGGTGTGTCCTTCGTTTCTTCGCTGCTCGCCAACCCCCCGGCTCGCCCGTCAGCTCCTCGCCGCAACACTCTTACCCCCTCGTTCACCCGTTATAGCCTCGTCCCCTCGTACCTTCCTGTCTCGCGGACCGAGTTGAATCACGGCTCATAAACACCACGTAGCCTTTCGGATAGATACCTCGAACCCAAATAAAAAAAAAAAACTCTGGGACTTGTAGGACTGGGACTAGAAGCTCGGGGGCACCCACGACCCAAAACCAAGCCCGATAGGTATACCTACTATAAAACCGGCAACGAGTACTGTGGGTACACATAAAACCCAGCAGTTTGCAACCCCCCTCAACCTTGTCCACGTCCGTGACGACGAGGCCTCCCCGCGCATGATTCGTGTTCGTGTTCGCGTGAAATCTACTGGAACGACATCTTTTTTTGATCCCCGAAAGTTATTGTTGGACGATTCATACGAACGAATCTGAAGATTGTCCAAGGCGAGAAAGCAGTCCTTTACAAGTATATTTGAACATCTTAACGCGTTAGGCCAACACAATCGTACGTGTTTTGTAACGCAAATCTGACTTACTTTATTGCATACGTATGCAAATACGTGGATGGATGGTTGTTCCATGGAAAACACCTCGATCGGCTTACTTTATTTCAATCTTCGTAGCAGAATAATGCGAGTTCGACAGTCAAACGAAATGGCAATATTTATGGGCGATGACGGTACGCTCGTCAGTTCTCTTATTTTAACGACGATACCCGCATTTGCAAAATACGCCGTAAACAAGAGGATATTAATTGTTCAGTCAAGGTTCATTCAAATTTCACGACTGAATACATTGGGCTCTGAGATATCGCCGAGTGTTTAATCTTCGTCGATCGGTCGCAGGTTGCTCTAACGTTGGTTACGCAACAAATCCTACAAACGCGAACAAACGGGCCCTTTTCTGATTTGCCAATTCAAACGTTGCGGCGACTATTGTTTGCGTAAAGTTTCTACGACTAACGCATCGCGGCTTAGCTTTCGTAAGTGGTATTGTTAGTTTTAACCGATTATTATCAATAACCCGCGCGCTTGCCACATACAGTTTTTTGTGTACGGTATACATTCATAAAAAATGGAGAATCACCGAGAGTACGAAACTTTCGCAAGCAATCGAGCGAGCGGTTAATATTTCAAAAAAAAAAAAAAAAGAAAAATCCGACTCCAAGATACTTCACACACATCCGCATGTTTCCTCTTTCAGTTCGCATTTTTGCGTGGCTTGAATAAAATGAATAAAATGTGCAAATTCGTTTCCGGTAAGGATTCTTTTTCGTGAATTCGAAACGATGTATACATTTTTTATCTCGTCTTCTATTTCTTCTCGCGGAAGTCGAACGTGTATACTCGCGCGAATCTACATTCGAATCGAATTTAACCAGAAAAACATAGAGCAAGGGGGAAAGAGGAGTGTTGTTTTGACAGGAAATGACCGTATCCGACGACGCAACTTTTCAACAGTTTTCTAACGTAGCAACGATGAGACGAGGTACATAGGTACCACCCAGCAGTTGCCGGTAGATGAGAAATATCCCTTCGCTGAAACTGACAATAAGTCAATGACCAGCGCTGTGCCACGCCAAGCCTCGCTCAATCGTTCCGTGCAGTGGAATCAACTTTCGTCGATCTGTTATCCTATGTTTTTCTACAGTTGCTAGTAGTAGGCCTAGTCCCAGTCACGCGGCGTTCGCTCTGCCAATGCCACTGACTCGTGTAGTCCACCTTTGCTTCTCAACTTTCTACGACCATCGAACATGTTTGTCGCGTCAGGAAAAGATCGCACGAACAGAGATTTGTAGCCAAGCGAATTCTCCTATCTTCCTCCTTTTCTTTCCTTTCTGTCAACCCAACGATAACAGTAGAATCATCGCTAGTTTCGATTCAACGACCGCAGAGCATGGAAACACCACCGTCGATCGATCGAGAGAAAGAGAGAGAGAGAAAGAGAGAGAGCGAGAGGCCTCAAAGACTGTCCTAAAGAATTTATTGAATAATTATCCCGAGGTAATTTTATTTCCAGAATACAGATGCCGTATTAAATCAGACATGTTACAGCTCGGAGACGAGCTCGCGACCGAACGTGAAATAGGTAATCGTATCCTTGGAAATTTCGCGATAGCACGAAATTGATATCAGATATCAACTTCGTCGAGCGAGAATATACGTTCGAGTAGTTGGCGTAATCGGTTGGTTTCCTCTTCAAGATACGAAACCTTGAAAAATTATACAATCCCGATGAGGCGTCGCTAGGGAATGACGGACGAAAAAATCAATCTCACGTAACCCGACGAACAGTACATCGAGCTCTGTTACGCACAATAGATCTAAAAAAGTTCAGCTCTCAAACGTATACCTTTCACTGGCATGACGTCATCGGGCGGTTAATAATATATCGTTATTAGTTGTATTACAAAGTCGTATAGAAAAGTCGTCCTTCTCTGGTTAATTGACCCTCGTTCCACAAATCGTTCTACGTTTCACCGCTGTTTTTTCTACCGGCAATAAAAATAATTTCTCATCAAATTTCCGCGAAATATAATACGATCCATTCGCTTCGTTGTTATTATCGAGAGAATATTGTTCGTTTCACGCAGCCGTTCGATCTACCGTTTATTGATCGATGAAATTGCAAAAATAATTCATGTATCCGAGAAAGTTTCGCACGTCGTCTAGTTCATTTGTTGTTACAAATTACAATAACAAGACGTGCGTTCAAAAACTCTGCGCGGCGTTATTCTTTGTCAGCGCATTGAATGTACTCTGGTGAAGATACGTCAAATTATTACTCGTGAGATAATCCTTGCTGCTACGCGTTAAATTAATAGAATTTATAAAACTCAACTTCTTTGGTTTCGTACCGTTCGTTAAAACTTGTGAATAAACCATTCACATCGGATATACGGCTCCTAGTGATTTATAATTAGAACTTTGCCTTAATATATTCTCTCGTGTACCTCGCCAGCTTTTGTTATGCATATGTCCCTAACATACGCGTGTGCGTGCATACGAACGTAGGTACGTATCGTATCCGTGTATATGTATGCAGGCACGAAACAGTGTCCGAAGTTATAAACTCGACGGATCACTTATCTATTGCCTGAATGCAGAAAATGTATCATTTAAATTTCTCCAAACACGTGTTTCGTATTGTGATTTCCATTCGTATCGTAAATCTTTGGACAATTTATTCAACCGTTGCAAGAATTTTCAGCCGGGTTGTTGACACCTCGCGTACAAACGCACGTGCGCGAGCATGTACAACCGACGGTGAGATTTGAGCTCGAATTTCCAATATTTTACTGCAGTTTCGCAAAGAAATTCCGCGTGCGTTCAATTATACCCTGACGAATCGTCGTTACTTACCTCCCGCCGCAATGTAACTCCGACTGTCTTTCTCACAGTTCGGTTCGACCGTTCGTCCATCTATCCGCCTGCGAATGGTCAACTAACGTCACCTCGTGCGTTGCACCAGTTGCATGCGTGATACGAAAATTCAAAATTGAGTCTCGGCTTCGGAGATATGAGATCAAATTTCTGGCTGAGAAAAGAGAATTGTTATTCGACTCACAAATTGACGACTTTTTTTATTCAACTCAGATTTTTATATCGAGGTTATATTTTATATCTGTCTAATCAGATATCTCGGAAAAATTTCGTAGTTGAATTATTACTCCGTAGATTGTCACGCGGAAGTATCATTTCCTGTTATTTTTACTATCGTCGCGCTCGGAGAAAATATACGTATGTGAGTATCGGTGTTCGTACATTTACATACATATATATACATTTATGCAGAAATTTAATCGCTGCCACGTTATGCGCTCCCTGAATTATCAACAGAGTTCGACGGGGTGTTACGACCTTCTGGCTTTGACGCGTCGATTGCATTTGTTTGCCGGAGATAAGTACTTAATAAGTTCCTATTGTTTCTTATCGTCGTTCAGCAATGTCACTCCATCCCTGTGCCTGGCCTCCGACTGGACCGCGCGTTCTTGTATGTATTCTTTCGGGTCTACGCTGATTATAGCAAACCACCAATGGGCGTCCAACACGTACGCGTTCGTTTTCCCGTGTACATACGCCACGATGCGAGTTTCACATCACCGCGAAACATCGGTGTGTTTTCCTGCCTTATCTTTCGAGAAGGTTAGTCAGAAGCGATCTCGCCGAGTCGCGACGCGATTCACGACAAACGCGACTCGTTACAAAAACAGCTTTCTTTTTCGTCATGTCTTTTTTCCCCGTTCTCTTTCCTCTCGTTTCATATTACATACTTCGCGTGGTATCCAGAGTTTTCTCATAGGTATTCATACAGGCGAATGCGTGTGCATTGGGGGAGAATGAGAAGTGGGAATGAGCGAGAGAGCAAAATAGGAAGAGAGATGCGGAGCTCGCATTAGGCCCCGAAGAACGCGCACGCCAAGGCACACCGTACCAAATTATCTCAAGCATAAAATTATTCGCTTTCCAAACGTTCGTCGAGCGGTTCTGGAGTCTAAGGTCAGCATAGGCTGGATAAAGTCGAGTTAAGCTAGGTTAACGAAACGAGAACACCGCCCCTACCTGTTTCCGTCGTTTTTCCTTTCTCACTCGCCGCTGCTCCTTCTATCCCTCTCCTCCCTCCCTCTCTCTCCCTCTCCCTCTCTCCCACTCCCTCTCCCACTCCCTCTCCCTCTCCCTCTCCCTCTCCCCCCCCCCCCCGCTCTCTCTGCCCTGCTCTTGCTTCGATCGTAATAAATTTCTCATATAATATTCTTACGGATGAATGGAAGCTTTCAATTTTATCGAGGCTTGATCCGATCAGACAGACAACGGTCAATAGTAAACGAAACGTCTCGCAGATCGGTACTCGGCCAATGGTTGGTTTGTTGTATTGCGTAAGAAGCGACTTCGTTTGTCTCTGTAGGATATATAAACTATTCTATATATCTCGGCGAGTATGTAAAATGTAAATGTATGCTGATACTTTACATACGTACACACGAGAAGTCACTCGCACGCCTGATGCATACGTGTACACGTATTATATCGCATTATATCGCCGCGACGGAACAGTATTCACTTTCAAATGCGCGGACAAATAATTATAACCCTAGTTAACGATTCCAAAAGCATTTACGCGCGATGCTTGGCCATTGCGAAAGATAGGTATCTGGTTGAAAAAGAAACGACGAACGACGACGCGAACGAAAACTAAAACTTGTCGACAGATTCGACTTTTCCAACACGCATTCGTATTACACTAACAGTAAGGTTTTTTTTGTCCACTAAATTATTCCCAGCCCACTGAGCATGCTTCAGCACAAACGTGTCACTCCCATCGGAATAACAACTGTAATTTGATCTTCGAGTTAATTGTGCTTCTGTTGACCTTATGCAATCGCGTCCATATAATTGATTACAGTTTTACACGTACGAAGCTTAAAGTTAGTTTGTAACGTGATCGATCCATCACCATCACCGACGGATCTGCGAAATACGAACCGATTTTTGACGAGTTCGAATGTGGCTCATCGCGATTGTCATGCGCTAGGTAATAGTATTATATGACGAGGAGCATTGACTGCTTAGCCGTGACCCAGTTCCAAGATCAACTTACCCTTCTATACGCGCGACATTTGCTACTAGCACGTTCGTAAAGCGCCGAAAGCAACAGTAGATGCCGAAGCCGATGCTTGCCACATGCCGCTAAGCTTTTACCGCACACGACTAGCTAAATGAGTAAGTATACGTAAGCAACCGAAGTAAGTCGGCAACAATCATCACACGAACTTCCAAGCATAAGTAGCCAAGATATTATAACTTGAAAGGCTACTCCGTGTTCTTCGTAACCGATGCATCGATCGGGTTTACCCACATTTCGCTGATACCAAGAGTCCTTTATATTATCATTTCATAACGTCGAAGAAATATAAATAAAAGATGCTCGGAGTTGCGGAGCACCTGATGTAAGCTTCAAGGTGTGCCTCTTACAATCCCAACTCAATTCCTCTCCCATCTCTGCCTCCCATACTCTCTGTCCCTCGATCCGCCTAGTAAGACTCGACTTTCGAATTGGCCTCGTGAAATAACGTAAACAACCGATGGAAACTGAGATTAGAAGGGATGCGGCGGATGTTCTTACGAGCCACGAAATAAACTAAACCTATCTAGCCTCGTATCTACTACACCTTATGTACCTAGCTACACACGATATCTACCCATGTACCAGAACCTCTACCCCCAACCTGATGTATCATTTTTCCACATAACTGTACGCCTCCTGGATATTTAAAATAAATATTAATGAACTTATTGTTAATACTTCGCAACGTATTGTCACGTCTGAGTTATGTCAGGGCGTGGATGACTAGTGTCAAGTTGATAGATCGTTTCAACGAGTGAGCGAAAATAAGTGCAGAGCGTAACCGAATGCACGATAAACCCGTTTCGAGTATAGTCACGAATAAATCGAAATTGCTAGTACGACTAATTGTTGCATTACGATTATTATTGCCCCCCGAATTCGCAATGTAGTGTATTAATAGGGACAAATAGGAATGTGAATCTTCTCGATACTCAGATTCGTCACGTTTTGGGTGTACGAATTATTTGAAAGTTATTACTAATTCTCGTTCAGCTTCGCCTTGTTCCACCGAATTTTCTACATACGTACCACAACGAATTATAATAATACGCATGTTGGGTTCATTCGCATAGAGCGCATAATACATGCAAATAATGAAAATATCTGCGGGCTTAAAAATACTTTGCGGAACGATACCGTGATGGTTGTCGGCATATGTATTTATTCACGAGTTTACCGACAGACATATACCCGAGCATTATCCTCGGTGTATCCGAGTACAGGAAAAATAACTGGCTGGTAAACTCGATAGACCTACGTGGGCCACTACTATTGGGCAGATTTATTTTCCGCTCGACAATTTGGCGCGGATAACGATTGATCGATATCTTCCTGAATATGCGAGTGAGAAAAATGTCTGAAGACAAAAAATAAATCCTAGTCCATTATCGACTAATTTTTTACTCGGTTCGGCACATCTTTTCTCCTGGTACGGAAAAACTTGTTCGGCTACTGCATCGGCGATTCGCTGCTCATTGTTAGTTCGATCGCGTAGCTTGTATTTAAGTCGACAACAAAATTAGCGAGATAACGGATTATGAGCTTATTTCGTTGTCTCCAGCGATATTATTACTCATTGTCGGTGAACACGTTCGTTTTCTAATTTAACAACGTGTCGGCGCCTGATACAGTCGGCTAATCCGATTAGGCGAATGCACACGGAAGCCTATAAATAATCAGAATAACGAAATTCGTTCAACAAATTATGATCACGTTATCGTCGATGATCGAATATTTCTCTTATCCATTGAAAAAAGGACTTATTTTTGTAATTTTTCTTTTAGGAACTGCTATTGCAAAACTTGCGATCTCGTTTCATATTGCTGGCGACTGAACATCGTATTCAAAGTTTATTCAATTAAACAGCAGGTGTATCAGTCCATTACAAATTTTCTCCCACTTCGCAGAGCTATACAATTTGATATTTCAGTTGGAATAGTCGAGCGAAATGACAGTTACCGTCAGTCATTAATCATAATTTATTTTCTAATTAATTCTTTCGTAGGATGTGTTATTTCCATTCAACAAACATCCGAGCGCACGCGAGGTATCCCACGCCTTGAAGAAAAAGTTGAAAACGTTGCGAGCGAAGGAACCCGTACTCTTCGCTCGATCACAGATAATAAATGGTAGATATTACTCTAACGTGTAATCGCTGTGCATTTCTCAAGTTTGATCCGTTGCCGTAGGCGATCGAAAAAACTGAGCAGTTCGAATCGCAGTTAGATAGATACAATCATTTATCATTTGTACAGGCTCGAACTGAAAAAGCTAAATGAAGCAGAATTTAATCAACTCGCGTCACAATACTGAAACTTCGTCCAAAGTCTCATTGAAAACAAGGAATCATTGCAAAACTGATGCACGAAATGAAATATTCTCGGTCTTTTGATTAGATAGTCTATAAATCTATCGTGAAAGGTATATAATTATTGCTGTTGATTATCAATTGCTCCGTGTGTAACGCGCGCTGAATGAAAGGTTGGAAAATAGATTTTTATCACCCGGTTGCTTTTACGTCAGTCGGTACAAAGAACAGCGGTTTGTACGAACACGCAATTTTCAACCATTTCACATAATATATACAGTGGCGCATTTACATGAGGGCTCGTAACGCTTTGGATCCCTTTTCTGAATATACATTTGCAAAAAAACATCTCGCGTATTGCCCACATCGCTTTTTCCAAAAGTAATTCATTACATTAGTAACCTTGTACGATGGTCTCGCCAGCAACGAAAATTCCAATCTCGAAACACGACAATTTCATCGGCAATTTGCTATTCGCTAAACGTTCTGTTTTCCAACTTATTCCCAGCCCTTACGGCACATCATTCACGGCAACATTCACATTATTCAGGTAACATTATAGCTCAACGATAATATCAAGTTGACTGAACATCGGTGTAGTAGGAAAAAAGGATTAAATAAAGGTACAGAAGTGGATATTTTCTCATATTGAAAAGTTGAAACAAAATTAAAATCCGAAACTTTTTCGATACTACCGTCGATTGATGTCTAAAGAGTTGTTTGATTTTTAATCAAGCAATATTCTCTATTCGTGTGGAAGACATCGCATATATGCTGTTAAACAGCCTTCCTTCGCGCATTACTGTGTCCGGCAGTGAACGCGAGACGTGAAATTCAAGTGGAAATTTATTCGGAAAATAACCCACGCACAGACAAAGTTCAAAAATCCCGAGAAATTAAGAGATTGATTTTTTTTTGCGAAAAAAGTAGTTCTACTGAGATATAGAAACATTAAGAATGTGTATTTTTGTGAAGTACAATTATGTTTGTATTGTACTTATTTGTCGCAATACAAAAAACGTCTCAGACACGCGCATAACCGAGATCCACCGTCGGTCTACCGTGATAGGCAGAATGAACTCTGCGACGAGTCTAACACACTGCCCACCGTGCCAGCGTCTCTTGTTTGCCAATCAGAAAAATAAATCTCTGCGCTAAATTCATTAAAAAAACGAGAAGTAAGCGCAGATTGAAAAATATATTTCGTACGATTCAACGTGGGATTATGCTGCAGATATTTTCAATCTAATTTATAACTATGCGTGCAGATTGTCCGTAGGTTGTTCGATCGTTCAACCAAGGGTCACCTTGAGCATTTCTGCACTTCATCAAATCGCATGATTTTATAATTCGAGCGAGCAAAGAACAATAAATTATGCTAAATTGCAGAAGAAAAAACTCATCAATTTGTACGGCAGTGATCCAACGTTGACTCCAATCCACATCGAATAAGACACTCCTTGAAAATTGGACGAATTGGAAATGCGTAATCGAACACACCGTAAACTTGAAAGTTAGATACATAATACCACGTACTATTTTCGCGTGAGCTATCAACTTTGCAACAGAGACGCGAGATATTTATATAAAAGAGCCACTTGATATCGACGACACGACATGACGCAACGCACGTATGCACATAATGAAAAGTTAGGTTAAGTCAGACGCGGGAACTGCATTAACCGATAAGCGCCATTCGTTCTCAAACCCGAAAGCAAACTACCTAGGAACTATGAAATGTAAAATTAACCAATGAGCGGCGAGAACTCGATTGGGCGATTTTTTTCTCCTTACGGGTGGTCATCATTCTCACCGTGGCGAGCGTGACATTTTCTGAATCCGATGATAAGGGAGTCCCCGCAACAGTAATAACATATACGAATATGTATCTGAAATAATTGAAATGTTACCTCACTTGACTATGGGGATCGATGCATCAATACCTACAATCACATCGAGACAACGTTGTAGGTTATACCGAATAATCATGTATTTGAATTTTTGTTGAACGATCCTAATACAAATGCTTGTGTAAATACATATCAGCATAGCAATTGACGTGCAACAGCTGGGATATTATCATTTCAAGGTGTTTCCAGCAGCTACAGGATAGAATTCAGGATAATTGAAGGAGATGAAATTATACATGGTTATTATTATTCAACTTTGTTTATTTGTCACTTCTACTGTAAATATTACAAATTAGAAATAACATCACATATATATAGTATACAGTACTAAATACGAAATATATTGCAAAAGAGTCAAGTGATAACTAGACTTATATACGTTTGGACAATATCCGGTGTTTTTTATTACCAAATCGGAATTTTTTTACCGGTTTTAATCCGGCGAAAACATTCATCTTTCTTTTTACAGACATATTTCAATAGGTATTAGATAATTCTATTGTTTGTGGCCCGCGCTAAGCTTTTATTTAATATATTGATACGCGTGAGATCGTGTTGTTTTGTCTCTTTGGTGTTTATATTTCGACATATTTCCAACTTCGAGAAATTGGAAACTAAATCTATGTAAAACACCTCTAACTTATGACTTGTTCCAAACTGCTTCTTTCGAAAATGTAGAAACAGAAATTTGGTTAAGATACAATACTGTCATGAATCATTGTTAATCAATTACTCTAGTACCAATACGATGTTATAAAAAAAAAGTGGAAAAAATATGAAAATTAGGTATATACACACACAAGTTAGAAGTGCGATCAACGAATTGACATTTTCGTACGTTATACGCATTTCGAAACATACGAAAATGTTTGACGTTGGACGTGAACTTATCGAAGAGACCTACTGCAATGCACCACAATTGAACGGCATAACGTTAAACAAGTTCTTTCTTTACCAAAGATTGTAGTTCGCAGATTTTAATATCCCTAAATCTGACCGAAGTATTTAGGAATATACGTCAATCTGTGTGTGTGTGTGTGTGGGTGTGCGCGCGCGCGCGTGTGTGTAAACCACAAATGTTGGCTCGCATGTAGCGTTCCGTCAGATACGTATCATTAGATGCCGCCGTTTCACGCGCGCGTGTGTGAGTGTGAGTGAGAGTGTGTGTGTGTGTGTGTGTGCTATGCAGAGCAAATATAAATACTTTACTGTAATATCGCTTTATGAAAAATTAAATATCTTATATTATGCATATATATGCATACACACATATATACATACATATACACATGCATATATATATATATTTTTCGCATTTTTTTCCTTTACATATTTTTTTTTTTTTTTAGAGAATTTTCAACTCAGTATAAAATATAGACAATAGCACTCTATACTCTGTTACTAGATAATCATAATGATATAAGATCACATGTATTGAAATTCAGGGGTTATCGATAACATTTCATCAACTCTGTAATACAGGAAACATATTATAGCTTTGATAAAAATCAAATCGAATGGACTCCCTGCGATGGCTAACTGGTAGAATCATGTACGGGTTTCGTTATATGTTTTGTGCCATTGAAATTTTGGTTTCATCTCAATTTTGTCATTACTGATTAAAGAACTTGCCATCTTGATACGAAATACATATTAAAAATGAAGAAATGATTCTTTATGCCAATTGCATTATTGCTGTCAAGCAACCGCACATTCATCGCGCAGCCCCAAAAAACTTAAAACTTATATTAATCACACTTGCTTTTTTTAATATCACAATACCACCAGCGGGTTGGTATAATTTTAACTTTTCCCGAATGGCAGATAGTATATATAAAAAAAATCCGAGATTATCGTAACAGATAAAAAAAACATGTTAATTGAACATTCTAAGAAAGCATTCGTTCGTTCGTTCGTTTCGCTCGCGTTCGCTCAGTCGAACACCTCGGAATAGTTTTTCTCCATGTTTTTGACACTGGTTCGTTTTATTGAATCCACAGGTACGGTTTTAAAACTACGCTAAAGACAGTCGTCTACACATTTAATTCGAAACCAAAAAAATTCTCGAGGCCCTATAGCTACAAGTACCAAAACAATCGACATCTGAATATATATATATATATGCGAGAATGCAAATAGAGGGAGAGGGGATTTTGTAGCAGCCGTAAAAATTTTCAATAACCTTTACGAGAATGAACGACACATGGTCCACGACCTGCACTTTGAAAAGTAACTAAACCTATCCTACTTACACTACTATATATATATGTAATTAATAATAAAACATCACTTTTACACTACATATCACGTGAAATTTGTTAAAAGTCTTAATGATGCATCTTCCTTATCGAAGATATAAATCTCTTCTCAGAAGAGCTACTACTATAATTTGTTTTCTCTATCACAATATATGCTTAATGTTAGATTAAATATGATTTTGATACATTGCAGTGGATCGTGATTTTACAACGACTGATAAACACATTTAGAATATGTGTTACTCGTAATTGATGGTCAAACTGTTATGAATGTATCAACGAGATGAATTTCAAAATGATCATACCGCCAGAAACCACCTGCAATCTCACATTTTTATCTTTTCCTCGCTTTTTTTATTTTCCTGATTTTCTATTTCCAACTTTTCGAAAATGTATACTATCGAAATTCTGCTTCTTCCCTTTTGTCGTTCTCTTTCTCTATCTCCCCCTCCTCGTTTATACATTTACACACACGAAAGCATGTGCACATGTATATTAATGTATTGATATATTCCGTACGTGGGATTCATTTTCATTTTTTGTTTCACTGACCGTGACCATGAGGACATCTCTTCCCGGTAGCGGCACAGGCTGCCTGGAGAATACACCGTAATGATAGCGTTGATTCCCCATCGATCAGCATGTTGAGGTCTTGGTATGCTGTTGAAAATTTATTTCACTTTTGGAGTCATTGCTTTCATGACCGACACAAATCAATCGTTCAATGATCTTGTTGGTAGGATCTGTACAACTTTTTCTTCTCCAGAGTAAAATCTCTGCTTATCATAATTGTACCGCCGCGTGTCAAATTTCTGGAAACAGAAAAAAATAACAATTAAACTCAGCTTCAATGTAAGAACTACGTTGCCAGTTTCCATTGAAAATGTAACAATACATTTTTGTAGTGCATAGCTAATTGTGAAAATACTCACTTGAGGAATTGCGGCAGCAGAATTTGCCAGGAGGTATAGTCTTGCTTGAGTGTTAGATATAATTCAAACGTTGAAACAGCACTTGGATCGCACTGTACCCTTGAAAGCCTTCGGCACATGTTATCAGTCTCGAAACTAATAAACAGCGTACAACCTCTGTAACAAAAACATAAGAATTTATTAGATCGTCATACATAGGGCATGTTTCTTAATGAGAAGTAAGAGGGCAAAAAAAGATTCTCACCTAAGACCACAGGGTTCATTCTCTGCCATAGCAAGCACATCTTCCGCGATTCTAGGAAGAAGATCCGCAGGTAAAAGAACTTCGCCACACGCAAGCTGGGCATGTTTTGCTGCCCGTAGTTCAACTTCTAATCTCCTTGCCAAAGCTTGACAAGCACCATCCAACTCTTCGGTTGCATATCCAGCTGAAAATTGAAAATGTGGATTGTGAGATAGTTTCAACGCTATTGCAGTAACAATTTTTATATCTGTACAAATATTTAAAATATGTCACAGATTTTCCAGAACTATCAAACTGTCGCGTAAAGTTTTCAGAAATACCAATGTCAATTGAAAATTAGATGGTAGATCTTTTCTCTAAGAAACCACAAATGCAGAGATATCAAGTGTTCTGTTGATAGGATCACTGATATATACAATACTTTTTTTTTAAAAACGTTTGAATACCCAATGGGAATATATACGTTACAAACAATGTATATCGTTATGTACACGATGTATATGAATGTAGACCGATAGAATATCGGGACATCAGAAGGTCAAATTAGAATGATGCAATGAAACACACAGGTGTACACAGAAAGAGTATCCAAACGCTCAGTAAAGAGGTGAAATTTCACGACAAATGCAAATTGTGCTACGAATAAAAATTTAATGCAATGTGGGAGACATTGAAGAAAGCTGATCAGCTGATTTTCATCAGCTGAGCCGCCTTCAAGGTGTATCAGATGCGCGATGTGCCCTTGACAAAGAATTTCATCGATGACGATTTTTACGAATATATTCAGCAGGCAGAAAGGAATAAGCGAGAGAAATGAGATGAGAAAGATAGAAGAATTTGACGTAAAAAAAAATCATTATGAAATGTCAAATATTGATTTGGAGGAAAAAGCCGGTAATAATTTTCACCTACCTCTATTGTTGCTGAAATTTACATTTACTGGGCACGGTAGCACCTCCATTCTTGATTACTAGGGCTTAGAAAACACTTATGAGAGGAAACTATTCACAATCGGTATATCACCGAGAAAAATCTAATGCGTTAAATGGAACAAAAGATTGCGTTCGAGCCGGCGATCAGCTTTGAACAGCGACGTACGTTCACTCACCCGACTTTCAAACAACTGATTCGCCGGCACAGATGACGCGGTTTATATACCGGCCGTTCCCCCTCTTCCGTCCCCCACCAAATGGCTTAGCAACACCGGTATACGTGATATCGTGCTCGGCTCGCCAGAGCTTGCTGTCGGAAGGTTTCGTTCGACTCCGGCTATCGTCGGCAGTCAAGAAGGTTCGCCCATCGCCCTACTAGTTCTCTTAGTTTTCGATGTTCTTGGTGAGCAGTAGTATTGGTTATGTTAGAAAATACATTATTTTTCTTATTCAAACGTGACACTTTGAGATGTATGATTCAGATGTATGTACGTTTCTGTCTCCGTGTTGGAAGCTCCGACGAGACACCTGAAAGTGACGATAATGATATACATATGTAATGTACATCGCGCATGTACGCCGGCAGCTGAGTCGTTTCTTTGTTTGATATTCGATGTGCTATGTAGGTATCATCGCCTCCACACTTTCAAGTATAGATGTGGTGCTGCAATAATGATTTAGGATAATCCAAGTGCTTCTCTTATCGGTATCAGTATATTTTTGGGGTTTTCGCATTCACGAATAATACGATGCAACAGAAAACGTATGAATCGATAATTGCACTACAGATAGATCCGTACAGCTGTTGTTCGTATTTTTTTAATACCTACTACGCTCACTCAGTGATCGCAACTGTTTTATTATTTGAACCGTGTGTATGTTATCGAATCATGATTATTCTATAAAATACTGGTAAGACAAGCACTTGGATTATTCTGAATCTAAATCGTGATTGCAACTCGAAATCTAGGTATGCTTGAAAATCGAGGCGGTGAAACAAAGAAACGTTCATATCATAATTGTTTCCAACTACCTGCGTTCCCCGTGAACCTTGCCGTCTCCCGTGATATGGTAACAACTGCACAGAATTGTTAATTAATGATTTTTTATGTCACGCCGATTCTGATTAATTTCGAGATTCCTGATCTGCAATTGAGAATGGCTGTTGTTCGTGAGTGGCACACATCGTGTCGATCGATGCGTCGAGTGGATTTATTAAGGGGAGACGTTACGGAAATAATTGTTTCGTACGTTCAGATTTTCTTTGCGGCATGTTGTAGCGGAATAGGTGAAATTTTAGAAAATCGAAAACTACAGTAGTAGTTGCCCTTGCTTCAGTTCGTCCATAAGTAGTAGTAGGTAGATACCGTTACAAACTATGACTCCCAAATATGCTCCTATCCGTCCAATGGAACCGGCAACTACTTGTCGAAGCTGGTTCGACACGCAGCGACCTGCTCGTGCTCGCGAAACTTGTGATCGTGCTGACTATCTTCACTCGGCTTACAGTTAGCATCGTTACGGAAATGCACTCATATCCGACAAGAATGTTAGAAGAAATAAGGGTAAACTTTTCCTCCTATTTCATCCAATGTTCCTTCGTTTCACGCAAATTCCCAAATAAATACATAAAATTCCTACAAATTCGTTTTTCTGCTTCCAAAGTGGAACGACCTGGATACCATTTTTTGCATTTAGCAATGAATGAAAAAAGGGGTAGCGGTTACGTACCGGCTATGGCATTTAACATTGACATTTCAGTTCCGACCTGAAACGCCGGCTGACAGAGGGTTCAGCATGCCAGAGTGCCAGGGTATCTACAGTTACTTGTCTGATTATCCACCAGATGGAGATACGTCCAAACATCAGCTGGTACCAGCGCGATGCGGTATGAATGCCGGGGCACTCTCGTCGAAAAGCGACCGGTGACTAATGTTCACTAAACGAACGGTTATTATTATTTGCGATTTTTTTCATATATTATTCTATACTTAGAACGTAATGTTCTCAACGAAAATTGTATGAAAATTGACATTGCCCGAATAATCCTTGTCCTCGACTGCTTATAAATATATTGAATATCGTATACTTACTTGATTGCAATCGTAAAGAGCCCGAAATCTGGCATCCAAAATGATAACGCCATTCTAACGTTCGGTTTCAATTATAAATAACTTTTCGCCTATAATCCCTTAACGTATTTCGAGAAGGGAAGCAATGAGAGTATTATCGATATCAATGATTTTCTGATTCAATGCTCCTGCATTTGGTGTCAAAAATTTCAGTTGGACAATCAAAATTATCGGATTGCTTACGAAGACATCGTTTTCCTTACAAAATTCACCACATCGATACTTCGAATAATATTTTTTATTCATTTCGAATTCCATACACTTTCGCTGACGTTAGCCGATAACTGCAAAAGCTCCAATGCCTTATTATGCCAGGCATTGATAGCATTCGTTGCACAAAACATCGTCAGCATTACTCTTCTCACATCGATTATACGATCAAAGAGATATTTGTCTCGAACAGTGAATAATATTATGCGAATGAACAATTTTTACCCAAATATATATAGTGCAAAGTAAATCATGTTTTTGCGAATAATTGCAATAAATTTTGTTATTGGGTATTCGATCGCTGCCGTATAAACTTGAGTTACTATAATTTTTTCTTCCGTTTATTCGAAGTTCCGTTCTATGTTCAGGCTGTGATTTACGCTCGGTGACTCTTCAATTTCTGTAAAAAAATTGCTCAATTATGACGATTCAATTACTTGTAGTTTCACGTTTTTCTATGCTATCATTATACTTTTAATTCATGATGTAAGGCAAGAGTAATAAATTAAACATCCGATTCCGAGAAAACCGTGTATTTGATGTGTTATTTCCATAGAAATAATTTTAAAGAGTTAATAAAATGTAGTTTGCACACATAGGTATATATCATGGTCCACGTAACTATATGTACCTAGTAGACAGTATCTTTGACAGTGATATATCGATGGATAACGAAAAGTATTAATTCTGTGCGTTCAAAAATTGCTTCTATCGAATACTTGATTAAATGTACGTACGTGAGATGTATCAGCTATCAGTAATACGCATAGGTGTTATTTATTTATTTTTTGTAATTACATACGGGGTGATATAATTACAATACCTATTGCAGTTGCATATACTATGTTGGTCAATATAACAATTCATGATCTGTAGCATTTCCTCTATTATTCATTAGAATTAGTATGCATACAGCTATTCGTTATTGGAATATAGAGATGTATCGAAGCGACTGCTCAAATTCATGAATTGCTTATTAGTTCAAAAGTATCATTGTCAATGATATGCAATATTATAGAATTATGTAAATTACGCAGACATTTGATCAACAAAAGTGTATGAACGAGACGATGCCGCTGCAGAAATATGATCGAAGCACAAAGGCATCGGCCTAAACAGGTATTGCGTAAGCTTTTGTCAAACTCAAGTAATACGGCTGACGCGCGATTGCTGCCGTTTGCCGAAGAGTAGTGTAAACCCGGACGCCTAGTTGCATCAGATTCCGCTTTTTCTTTCCAGAGGCCACCTTGCGCGAAATGACTCACGCGAGCACCGCAAACGACTCGCGATTATGGATCGTCATAATTTTTGATAGTTGAATTTATGATTTATCTTACGCTGTATCGCCGAGAATTCTCTTCACCGCACGTAAGTTAGTTTTCAAACGAGTGTACGACACTACAGATAAATAATGAATTCGCCACTGTTTGCAAAGTTGATTGATGTAGATAGCATGACACTATTTATTCCGATCGCGAGCCGTAGCAAAGCGTATATATATATATATACATATATATGTATATACATATATCTCGCCGAACTAGATGTATTAATTGTGAGACCTTCATCAAAATCGTTCGATTTTTAACAAGAAGACAAAACTGTATGAATACCAGACTCTACTGTTTGATATCAGAGCATATTGAGTTGTCAATATGTATCAATTTTTTCGGATAGAATATATCTATTTCTTCGACGAGAAGAAAATCGTTCGAATATCCGTAGAATGAAATGTATGGGTGAATATGAATGGACATGCTCAGTATATCCCTAATACGTACTATCATAATTACTTGTTACATGATTACTTCCGCTTTAAAAATTATTGTTGCGAAAGGTTGTGGTTGCAACTCTGAATCGTCTTCGTCGAACGTTGCGTGACATCTGTGGGATTCTAAAAGCACTACTTAGCACATGCAACTTTATCTTCCCATGGTAACTTGCTGGTATGTGGATTTTCTTCGACCATTCTGATTCTTGCCCTTAAACTAGAATGGGAAATGACTGCTAGCGCCATCTACCAGCATTGCGAATTACTTCCACGGAACCAACAGCACACAACATTAACGCATGCATACATCGCATCGACACCATTCAACCATCTTTCAAAATGTCTATGTCAAGTGACGTGTGACGTGTAATGTAGTTTGAATTATCAAAAAACCTAATAATGGAATACTTCAAAAGTGGTTTAAAATCCGTTCTAGGTGCTCCTCCACCTGGGAACCAACCATCCGGTGCTGATACTGTAAGTACTTTCTGAATTTTTTTTATTCTATAACCCCAAAATTCAGAAATAGCTTTGCAATATGCGCTGTCAAACTATCCTAACATAACATGCAAGGAACTTGATGAATATTGTTCGAACGCTGTATGTACGAAAAATACGAATTCGTAACTGAATAACGAGTGCCTATTTTAATTTTTAATTAAATCTCTAACTCAGTTCGGCTATTTTATCCTACAACTGCTAATAGCAGACAATTTTCTGTATGGTAAAGATGAATCCCTTGAAAGTATTACATTGTCTTAAATAAAACTATTGATGTTGATTACCCGTGAAAAAGCATGTGAACCTCAACTATGTCATAGTCGAATAACTCCATTTTCTGTATGCCCCTCAGGTTGAGCGCCTTGTGGATCGGTTAGAATCTTCAAGCTTATTAGATGATAGACGCGACGCGTGTCGTGCTTTGAAAGCCCTTTCTCGAACATATCGGGTAGAGGTGGGTGCACAAGGTATGGATGCGCTCAGACAAGTTCTTCAAATGGACAGAACTGATTGCGAAATTGTGGGATTGGCAATGGACACGCTATGCAATATTACTAGTCCTGAAACATTTGACGTGGAATGTAAGTATCATCTAATAAGCCTAACGCGTGTTTTCAACATCATTTGTGAACTTATTCGTAATGGTTATGTTTTAGTGGAAAAATATGGACCAAACAATAAAATTGGAGAGCAGTTTACAGAAATATTTATCAAACAGCCGGATAGTGTAACTCAAATTCTAGCCTTTTTGGAGGAATTTGATTTCAGAGTGAGGTGGCCAGCCCTGAAGCTTTTGACGCACTTACTAGGTGGTAGACCGAAAGATATTCAAGAAATAATTTTAGTATGTCCAATGGGAGTTTCAAAATTGATGGATCTTCTTAGTGACAGCAGAGAAGTTATACGTAATGATGTGAGTATACTTTAATTTATTTGATATGTAGTTGATCTTTGTAAGCTATGCCATAAATGATTCATACATTTGCGTAAAGCCTACATAAACTCCAATACAATGCTCGTACCAAATTCACTGTGATGCGTATTCCACAGGCATTGTTATTGCTCATCCAGTTGACAAAAGGAAATGCGAATATTCAGAAAATTGTTGCGTTTGAAAACGCATTTGACCGCATCTTCGATGTAATATCTCAAGAGGGTTCAGCAGATGGTGGCATTATTGTCGAAGATTGCTTATTACTCATGTTAAATTTACTACGAGGAAATATCAGCAATCAGAACTTTTTCAAAGAGGGTGACTTTTAATTCTTTTTCTTTCAATTAAAAAAATCTATTGTAATTTTTCCCCATCCCCGTTTACATAATATAACCCTAGTATCGCTCGAAACATACAATGTTACATTGGTAGTTGATGGATCCATAAAATTTATAACCAATATCATAATAGGAAGCTATATACAACGCTTGACACCCATGTTTGAATTGCCTCCTGAAAACGAAGAAAATCCTCTGGTTGGTTGGAGCCCCCAGAAAGTGTGTAATGTGCATTGCATGGTGCAAGTAATCCGGGCATTAGTTGCACCTGGAAGTCCCGCGCAGGTATTGAATTCATATCGACTTGATTAGTTTCAACATCATTCGCAAACATTATTATCGTTTTCAGGCGACATCTGCATGCCAGCGTACAATGTGGGGATGTGGACTGTTACAGGCTCTCTGTAATATTTTAATGGCCAGTGGCGTTCCAGCCGACGTTTTGACAGAAACTATCAATGCTGTAGCTGAAGTAATTAGAGGCAATAAAAGTAACCAAGAATTTCTAGGTGGAGTTATGGCACCTAGTAACCCTCCCAGGTATTTAATCATATACAAAATCTGATGGTTAGTAATAATATAATTTGTGATAATTGATCAGTAGCTAACAGTGAATATATCGTCTTTACAGGCCCGCCATTGTTGTTCTATTAATGTCAATGGTTAACGAGAAACAACCTTTTGTCCTTCGTTGTTCAGTACTGTATTGTTTTCAATGCTTTTTATATAAAAATGATGTCGGACAAACCCAACTAATTCAAACACTGCTACCACAAGGTACAGAGCCACCCTCACTGACTACAGGTAAGTCATTAGTTATGGCCATAAATGCATAAAGTGGTAGATATTCGGAATTCAATCTGTTACCAATCAATAATTTTTGACAGGACAACTCTTATGCGGTGGTCTTTTCTCACCAGACCCATTATCTAATTGGTTTTCGGCTACTGCTTTATCTCATGCACTTATCGATAATTCTGCTCAAAAACAACAATTATTGAGAGTGCTTCTAGCAACGAACATTGGCAAACCTCCAGTCACATTAATGCAGCAATGTGTGATGCTCCTCCAGCAGGGCAATAAAACCCAATGTAAACTCGGATTGCTGATGCTACTTTGTAGATGGGTTGCCCACTGTCCAACCGCTGTAAAAGCATTTCTAACCATAGAATCCTCAGTCGCGTATTTGACAGCTCTGTTATCGTCGCAAGAAAACAATGATGACTTACAAGAGATCCTACTGCAAAGCATGTGTGCTTTATTGCTAGGTTTATGTGTTAATTTCAATGACGATAGTGTATCTAATTATACAAAGGTATTTGATCAGTCTCAACACTTGTATTAAAGTGTACAAATCCGCATACTAGGCTTGTCATTTTTCAGAAAAAATTGTGCCATCTAATAGAAAATCGAATAGGATTAGAGAGATTTCAAGATGCAATTGCTGGAATAGCCCGGCATGAAGTTTATTCTAGAACTCTCAAACATCCGCAACCTTCAGCCAAAGATCCATCAGAATTACTTCTGGATCACGAGTTTTGCAGATTAATTAAAGTGTTGGAAGGTAATATTTGAACTTCAATATTGACTGCCATTTTCAAGGCTGAGAAAGTAAGCTGCATATATAATCTGTGCGATCTAGGTACTGTGGTGAAATCGGTGCTCGAGGGCAGTAATCCAGACGAAAACAAAGATTCCATTTCTACATTGACGATGTCGGATTCGACGCTAGTGGCGCAATACAAGGAACTCATCAGAGAACAGGATGCACAACTTCAACGACTCAATCAAGCAAACGATATTTTGAACAGGGAGAAACGAGAACTCGAGGTTCGCGCCATAATATTGCCTGTCTCTCCCTTTTCCCTAGAACTTGACTCGATTACGTGTTTTCATCTCCACAGTCCCAAGTGTATGAGCTTCAAAGTTCCGTGAGTCACTTGAAAGATCAAAATTTAGTTCTCCGTGCCGCTCAATTGAATCTGACAGACGGAAAAGAACAAGTAATAGGCACAAATAATACCGATTCTATACATCTGGAAGTTGAGAAGTACAAAAATACAATCAAGGATTTGGAAACTAGACTGGCAGATTGTACATTGAGTTTACAAGAACACGAACGGAGAGAAGGAACTTCTAAAAGTGAATACGATAGAATACTTGAACAAAAATCCATAGATTTTGAGAAATTGAAAAAGGATCAAGAGGATTTACTGGAGCTTCTCACGGATCAAGACACCAAACTAACCATGTATAAGGAAAGGCTAGTTGCACTCGGTGAAAAAGTAAGTCATCTGAATTCATCATCTGATTGAAAGATTTTTTCCAAACGTTTCAACATTTATTCGAAATTCAACTAGGTTGATTCAGATGATAGCTCAGGTGAGCTGGATACGGACGACCAACAAGAATCGAGTAACTAGAATATCATAGATAATTGTTGATTATGGATAATAAATTACAATTTAAGAAAAGAACTTCTGATTTACTTCTTCTTCGGAAAAGTTGAAAACGTTATATTTTCCTGGTTATTTTTTCTTATGCAAATGAATATGGATCCAGCAAATTGTAAGTATACATGGATAAACCATTCATTACGTGTGAATGATCTCAATTATCACGAACTGCTGTGTAACATCGAATAGAGATTTAATTCAAAATCCTGTTGGTTTATTTATCTGCGTTCGGGACTTGTACTGTATGGGAGGTCTAATTAGGGGTATTGGATTTGAAAATGTATTTCACAGAAGGTTCTTACAGCATCAAATTACCCAACGAGTATCACGACCTGTTGTAGCAGAACAATCTCGAGTTAGAGAGTACTATGTTATTCACGTAGTAATTAAACTTGTACTCTATGTTTGACAAGGTGAAATAACTTCGTAAGTCGTGAATTTCTGAAGTACAATCATTTCTACTATCGGAATACTTGTAGAATTCTGTTACAATCGCATTCGAATTTCTCGGAAAAACAACTATTGTTCACCACAGGTGTTTCACAATTGTAATATAACAGGACCAAATAATTGTTAATTATTTTTATTATAACAGAATCCTATACTATGTACATAAATAAGCAGCTCAAATTTTATATTTGAGCTTGCCGTTGCTTCAGAACTGCTTGTACACATTTAGCCATCGTTGGTGATGCGCGTGATACAACGTCTGTCATGAAGAAATCATCCAATGTCTTGTGTTTGACATCGAGTGGTTCTGACGCTATACTTCTCGATTGCTGTAAAGATAAAGATGTAATTATTATTTGAGTACACTTTGTTAGATTACAATTCACATTTGCCAAAGTACCTTTGATAAAGCAAGGGCCTGAGCAAAGAAATTTGCTGGTTCAACTTCCCCGTATCTAAGTAGGTGTGGCGCAACTTCTTCTATTCTGTTACGAACCTCGTTCAAATTATCATAGGGTAGCTGAGCTCCAAGAAACTGTAACGTCAATTCAATTGCAAAAATGTGACCACGCAAACATCATTGGTAAATGAAAGGTGATGGTCGTACCTCGGACAAAGCGCGTATAACTTTCCAGTCTGGACGCGCCAAACCGGGTGGTGTCACGGCAGCGCCTGTTTGCTGAGCACGACCTTCGGTATTGGCATAACTTCCGACTTTTTCAGTGTAAGCAGCTCCAGGTAAAACAACATCTGCAATAGCGGCTCCGTGATCGCCGTGACTTCCTGTGCAAGTACAATTCCCTTGATGAGATTATTTTACATTACACAAAGTTGAAGGTCGTGTTCCGATATATACTGCGAGCACTGGTTTTCTATAATACACGTGACGCAAACTATAGAAAACGGGTACTGGCAGTGTATATCAGAACACACCCAAAGTAATCGGAAATAGGTATGACGTGTACCCAGATAAATAATGAAGGTATTAGGGAAATCTTCCTTTGTTATATTACTGTCGTCTGCACCTAAAAGGAAAAGAACTTTTGGCTGCTGAGCTTTCACCTCTTCTAAATTAGATCCATAACCGAGATCCAAAGCTGCAACCTGTGATGCGTTGCTATGAAGCACATTCAATACTTTCCATTCATGCGAGGTCTGTAAAATGATTGGATTTTTTTATCTAACATGATCAAAAAGCGCATGAAAGAGCAAATGAAATACCTTAGCGGTGTCCCCCAATACTTTGGCCAATGCTTGTGTCTCGGCAAGGATCGCGGCACCATCTTTACGAGTCAACTGTTCGGCGCCTAATATAATAAGCGGATTTTTTGCTGCCTTTAAGGTTTCAGAAAACGGATGTGAGCCACTCTTTAATTTGGAAATGATATCAGTAGTTTCTCCAAGATGCTAAAAAACGTAGACACATAAATAGAAATGTGATATTATCACACTGCAACACTTGTATCAATTGAGAATAAATGGATTCCTACCTCATAGTCGTAGGTTAAATCCACCTGTGGTCCGATCAGTGCAATTGTTTGATCCTGATGGAGGTAAGCCTTCCTTAGGCGCGTATTTATCAATGGAGCTTCGAATCTAGGATTTGTACCAATCAGGAGTACAACGTCAGCTTGCTCAATGCCACTTATCGTATTGTTCAGAAGATAATTGCTTCTCAGATCAATTCCAGCACCTTCTCTTGGGAATGCTTGTTCAGTTGTAAAATTTTCGCAATCAAGCTTGTTCAATAAATCTTTCAATGCAATCAGTGCCTCCGCATCAGCAAGTTTTCCAGCCACCGCTGCGATTTTATGACCAGGTGCTTGTTGGAGAGCCTGACTAGCTATGCGTGGTAAAAAAATGCAAAAGATTCAATTTCATTTGTGATTAAAATATGAGATCAAACAAATTCACGAACTAACCAGCAACTAGAGCATCTTCCCATTCAACGGGTTGCAGTTTATCATTGATTTTCATCATAGGAGTGATAAGACGTTGGCGCTTAAGTCCATCACATGCGAATCGAGACTTATCTGATATCCATTCCTCATTAATTTCCTGCAACGAAATTACCCGCGTGAATATTGCTTCCAGCCAATAAAATCTAGCACGAATAATAAATCAAAGGTCTATATAGAATATTCAAACTCACTTCATTGAGCCTTGGAAGAATCCTAAGGACTTCACCAGTCCTTGTGGACACAACGATGTTGCTGCCTACCGCATCAAGGACATCAATACTATCCGTACGACGAGTTTCCCACGGACGTGCCACAAAAGCATATGGCTTACTGGTAAGTGCGCCAACTGGGCATAAATCAATGATATTTCCAGACAGCTCGGATAAGAACATTTTCTCGACATAAGTGCCCACCTATCATAATAGTTGAATTTATAATTCATATGATATTATCAGATGTTGTTTTTACTGAACAGCGCCATACATATTTAACTTACCTGCATATCCGAACCACGTCCGGTAGTTCCCAGATCATCGACACCCGCAACTTCAGAAGCGAAACGAATGCATCGTGTGCAATGAATACAACGAGTCATGACCGTTTTGATCAAAGGACCAACATCTTTATCTTCAACAGCACGTTTTCCACTAAAGTTGATATCAGTGAAACGGCTTCTATCATTACCAAATGCCATACTTTGATCTTGTAAATCACATTCACCGCCTTGATCACAAATGGGACAATCCAACGGATGATTGACTAACAAAAACTCCATAACACCTTCACGGGCTTTTCGTGTCAAATCAGAGTTTGTCTTTACCCGCCAGCCTTTCATAACGGGCATGGCACAAGCGGCAACTGGCTAAAATACAACCAAGCATTAATTTGAACATTGCGAAATGTAAAATCCCAGCATGGTACCTTTATTTGTTTCTCAATTTCCACCAGGCACATTCTACAGTTTCCAGCAACTGCAAGTCGTTCATGATAACAGAATCGGGGTATTTCAACTCCAACTTTAGCAGCAGCCTAACGTGAGAAATCAAATATAATTACATAAATGAATTGATGCTTGCAAATTTAACGATATCAACCAAACAACACTGATACCTGAAGCACAGTGGTTCCAGGATCAACTAATACAGGTTTGTCATCGATGAAAACTTCGATCTGTTCTGGTGGAGCTTGAAACTTGCTAGCAGAAGTATGAAGGCCAACGGTTCCAAATCTGCATCCTGACAGACCTGTGGCCCTAACCAACGGAAGCCGCAACATTTTCTGAAAATCAATCATCAGGTCATTTCAATTTTGTTATATAATAAACACTTCTAAGGTATAAAATCGTGAAGTTGAGATCTTAACCTAACTCGCGAGGTTGCAACAAAATTGTCGAATGCCCTAATCGGTACCCCGTTAATGGGAAGATTTTATTTTGAATGGATTTAATATGACATTAAAATTAACTTATCCGACATAACAAAAATCTGTAACAAATTGCCAGAATTAAGTAGAGCGCAGTAACTTACCTTAAGGTGTCAGGACTGTCGCGCAAAGCAGACAGCTTATGGACATCGAATAAATGGAATGAACACAAGATTTTCGTAGAACGAGAGAAGTTATCACAAATTTGAGAGAAATATACAAAAGAGAATAATGATGAAGAAGCTAAAACTTAAAGCTCAATGAATGGCAGACTACGCATCGGTTTGCTCAACAGAAAATATGAACTGCCGTAGCAGTATGAGCTAAAAAGTGGCAGACAGAAAGTCGATTACGGACGATTTGTCCAGTTTGAACTTGCTACTTAATACGACGATGCACTATGATATACTTTTAGAGCAGTTGACTGTATATCATTTTACCGTACGAACGGCAATTGTCATATTAATCGATACGTAACTAGAAATTCGGGCTGGATGCAGCTGTACGGATCTGCTTGATACCGCATTGAAATCCATAGTCAACTTTCATAGGAACTACATCATCGATTGTTGCAGCTGGACATCGGGTAATCTTATCGAGGAACTCCGAGATTTATTTGAACTTCATAGATCTACGCGCTACGGCTCCGACGTCCATGCTGCTGTGTTCAGAAAGAAATTTATTCCAAAGTTTCTCATCTTAAATGAATAAATTGTCTCCGTTCTACATAAATTTATCGGTCTTGCGATTTGGATTTAACTTTTTCGAAGATTCATTGGGGTTTTGCAGTACCGGAATTTGTACTTCTGCGAGTATCAAGTCGACAAGTTTTTGTCCAGCATCAACGAATAGAAGGCGCGGTCGGTGAAGATGAAACCGGAGATACGTCATCCACGCAAGTCAAGTAGTATCCAATTTGTAAGGAGTGTAAGATTAGAGCTTTTGCTTCGGAAATCTCTCTTCCGGTGATTGGGCTAGGGGAACTGATTGCCGTTAATTTTGGCATAATATTTATTAACAAAATACAACCTCACCATGGCCATTGGTGATCTGAAGTCTGAGCAAGGGTTAAAGGAGTTGAATAGCTTCCTTGCTGATCGTAGTTACATCGAAGGGTAACTATATCACGACTAATTTCATCTTTAAATTAACACACGTGTTTCACTTGTCGGCATGTGGTGAGTTCAAGCAACCTATTTTTACGCGATTTCTTTCATCCTGATCTTCGTCCTCGGAATAACCAAATAACAAATTCATTACTCATATTTTGACGACCGGCATCAAATGTCACTAATCAGCTGATCGTATTGTCTAAAGTTCAATTCCACTCCTATTTGAAGTGTCAATTTATCACGATTTTCTAAATATTTGGCTACATTTTTTCACCCACAAATTTATGTATGCAATACAGATGGCAAGCATCCCAAGCTGATGTCGCGGTATTCGAAGCATTAGGAAAAGTGCCGACATCAGCAAACCCTCATGTACAGCGATGGTACACGCACATCAAATCATACGACTTCAAGACGCTACCAGGGAAAAAAACAGCCCGCGCAATTCTTGGAAGTACTACAGCAGCTCCTGCTAAAGCTGCCGCGAAACCTGCAGATGACGACGACGACGATGTAGATTTATTCGGTTCAGATGAAGAGGAAGATGCGGAAGCAGCAAAAATCAGAGAAGAAAGATTACAAGCATATGCAGAAAAAAAATCCAAGAAACCTACTATCATTGCCAAATCTAGCATTGTACTAGATGTTAAGCCGTGGGACGACGAAACTGATATGAAGGAGATGGAAAAACATGTAAGATCGATTACCATGGATGGCCTAGTCTGGGGTGCTTGTAAGTTTGAATTTGTTCATTTATATGTTTCAAAGTGATCACCTGGATTCTATTGATAATAAATGCTGATTTTCTTTTTCAGCTAAGCTCGTACCAGTTGGTTATGGTATCAACAAACTACAGATCATGTGTGTTGTTGAAGATGACAAAGTATCTATGGATTTGTTGTTCGAGGAAATTCAGCAATTCGAAGATTTTGTACAATCCGTTGACATTGCAGCGTTCAACAAGATTTAAACGATTCCTCCAATAACGATTTAATAAATATTAATTGTTTCTAAGTACATTGTATACCTTAATGTGCCTCTACAATTTCCTAACAAGTCCTCATCAGATATCAAAGTAACGATAGCTACATTTTGTTTGTCTTGGTTTATCGATCACGATCGTGTATCAGTCTAATTACTCGCATAACGAGTAGGTAGATTAAACATTCACGCATTGATTTCAGGTACATTGCAATTTACAGATCTTAACGGTACAAGTAGTACTCTTTTCATCAAATATCTCAAAATGTACTTTCATACTCGTCAAAATTACATAAGTCCATGATAGCTCGTGATTGTATTTGTAATAGATTATGAAACTATACGGTGTATACTTTATTCGAAAATAACATTTCTATGAAAGACATGCCACTACAATTATCAGGGATAACTTCATATTAGACCCAGAAATGAAGCAATGAGTTGTGTATCTACATTCGTGTAAAAATAATGGTGAGTCGAGTTTGAGGTAATGAATTATTTGTCGAACCGCGATGATGATTTTACCATTGTCACAGTGGTGCTACTTCACAATTCTTCAATGAAATTCAACGTTCTCGATATTACGTCTTTTGTTCATATGAAATCTTGTCGTTCGACTCTAATTCTAATCCATCTCGAGCATCGTGTCAATAGCTTGCGACCATGACTGTCAAATTTGACTTAATAAGATGCCGTGAGTTGCCAAAACCAGCATAGTAAAGCAAGACTCCTGAGGCCACTTGAGGCATTGCTGGTAAGATCGAGGGATGTGGTGGGATGTCTGACTGGTCGTCGCTGGTGTCGCTGGTTGTACGTCGTACGACGAGGCAGCAGGGAGGTGAACGGGAACAACGCAGAATGGGATAGCAACATGGACGTATAAGCGTCCATGGATAGCAATGGTGCGTGGAGGGGGTATTCGTTAAATGACGTGCGCCGCCATGGACGATGCGTGCGGCTGTTGCGACTGGTTTATACAAGGGGGTGGGGAGAGCTCATGAACAGGAGAATGATCAATGATGATTTAAATAAGCGTATGGCATGATTGAATAACTAGTAAGGAATAAGTTAAAGGGAAATCGTTTACCTGCGATCAATCAGGATCGTACGTATAAGGATATTCGATGAATTTTGATCGTCAGATATCTCGTCTTTTATAGTTATTGTTAAAAAAAACCCTGCAATTATCAATAGGTAAATTTTTATCTGATCAAGAAACGACGCACAGCCTGTGGTCTGACGGTGAGGAGT
Organism: Arge pagana; assembly: GCA_963969455.1. NCBI lineage: Eukaryota > Metazoa > Arthropoda > Insecta > Hymenoptera > Argidae > Arge > Arge pagana. The sequence goes on along the minus strand of OZ018311.1, from coordinate 9,594,459 downwards.
GAAACAAGTGGTCAATAGAAAAAAATCATCTCATTTCTGACTCAGCGTAAAGTATCTGTATTCGGTTGTGCTATACAGTGCAATATGTCCGTAAGTACGGTGGACAAGTATAAACATGTAATTTTCAGTTTCTTGCGTCGTAGCGCGGTAAAATTCTCCGATTCGAATTTGACGCGTGTGACGTGTGAAAATACCAACCAAGTCGCATAACCTCCTGGTTGGCCGATTGGTTTCTAGTTTCTCCTTAGCGGCGCAGTGGGTTCCCCTCCCGTTTGCGCAGTAGCTCATCAGCCATCTTTGTCAAGTGGTAACCTTTGTTGATTTGTGAAATGTGACGCTGTTTTACTAAATAATTAGTGTTTGTGATATCGTGCTAGTAAAGTCCCGGTGGCTCAATTAGTGGCGGATTATACATGGAACGACTGTGACAGGTAATAACCTGAGATACACCGCGTACGATTACAAAGATGTGGTGAATTTACTTCCGACGCATACCGAACAGCGGGGATAGCAACTATTCACCTCGTTCGCAAAGTGTCCACGTTGAGTTTCGAAACGTTTCATACGTTTCTGGATAAATCTGTCAGAACGTACGCGTATTATATAAAAACTTGACGATGTACGACGCGTAGAATAACACGCTGCTTGCTCTACGTTGCGAGAATATTGGCAGAAAATCACGTCGAAAAGTAAATCGTAACAGTTTGCCCAAGATGGCTGCCCGTCGGGCTTTGAGAATGTTGTTCGCAAGCTTAACTACAATCATAATTACATCGTTACACGTTCGGACATTATTCCATGGACGCTTTTTGCATTTCTACAATAATTCTCAAAAGATTCGGTCGTATTTCGTGTCTGCAAATCTATCGAAAGTCGATGAAACACGATGGAGGCCTTTAGGCAAGCGACGGGCGGCGGTTGGTCGTCCCGGTCAGGTCGGGCTGCCGCGCGGCAGCTGCACCTTGGGTGAGAGGGGCCAAACACCCGGCCTGTCTCACCGGACGGACAGACAAACGTTCAGCCTGTATTTTATTTTACTTAATAAGCTAAGCGTGTAAGACATTTTATTGCCGCTCTCGAATATGCGCGCCATTCGGAATCCTAGGTCAAGGAGTAACTACATGTAGTCATTTCGCACGGCATATTGAAAAACATTTTCCTCATTTGCATCATTCGTGTCCACGTATAAAATCGGTAAGCCTCATTGCATAACACATAGTGTCTGGTCATCTCGCAAATTTTGATGCAGCCAACCAGAATGTAAACAACAACGTGGTAAAATCACCGACTGTGTTCACGCGACAATTAACGATTCCTTACCTATTCACGTTATTGTGTGCAAAAAACTTATACGTAATCACCCACTTTTTTCAAATCTCGTATGTTACGGAGAAAAAAAATACCACTGCCAACGCCGTCCTGATATTACTTTTGGCGGGAAATCTGTAGCAAATGAATTAGTTCGTGCGTCAACTGTTTTAATGCAATTTTATCAGCTTACGCGATAAATAATATACGACGGTGTAACATGTACAGTGTTCTTGACCGAACGGGTAACGAAAACAGTTTAAGAACATGGATATGGTTTGCCAAGTAACATAGAAACTGGCTGAATAATGTAATTCATATGGAGTTCGATGCCACCCGACTAAACGTCTTTTCCGCGACAATTATACTACCTTTAAGTAACTTCGTTATATGTGTATTGATAACAACGTTTATATTCTTACTGCTCTGAATCACGAACATATGTAAAATATTGTGTATTGTGCAATACATTGACGAGCCAACTAGACTGTGTGTACAATGTAACTGGGTAGTCGCGGAATTCTATAAATAGCCGTGCGATCCAGATTATTTTTACGAATAAGAAATCTCCATTTCAATCCCAACGAGCAGATAATTCATTCGGCTTTTATGTTCATTAAAAAAATATTTTTTTATTAATCTTACAGTTTTTTAAAAGCATTAGCACATCTTCATTGTCATATCGTATTTACAGTAATTTGTAATTTGGATATGAAATCTGTACCGAAATACGTTTAATATAGATGAATATCACGACAACGCTTATAGATGAACGAGCAATGCATAAAACATTGGTGGAACATCTTTGTTACATCACAGTCCTCTGTAGAGACCGATTCATTTCTCATAAGCAAAGTGACAGGCGCAATCTGATATCTGCGGCATAATTTTTTGGCCCCGAGGCATAAGCCGACTATTTCTCGACTTTTACTCAAGTATTTGTTTTGACACATCACTAGTATGTGCGCGATATTTCACTTTTCACATATGTTATACATCGACTTGGTCTTGACCGATGAAGCCGTTCGTTATCTCGAGAATTTTTTTAAAAACATCAAGAGAATAGTTTCCGTAAATTAAGTCTTGGACTTGACTTCGGTCTCGTCATTTATTGATACGTAGAACTAAACAAGTTATTCAAATCTCGTTTTATTAACGTATTCCGAGTATTTATGACGCGTGCATGCACAGCGTTGACTCAAGTCCACGCTTTAAACTGTTTTATTTTCGACCAGTATTACTTTCAGCGGTAGGACGAGTACGTTACATCGTTTCACGTTCCTTCATAACTAAACGACGGGTTTCTAAGTATTTCAACTTCCCATGCGAGCCCCGTGCGCCTCAGGATCCGCGTTCCCCGTTTTCCGTTCCCCTCGGATATACGACGACTTAGCTACTCACCGTTCATATTTTTGTTACAGGATCACAGTAAGAAAAGACGTTGGCGCGATTTCGAGGTCGTTCGTGGAGAATTCACATGGCAGAATGTGAATACGATTGATTGAATGCGATATCGTGACTCTAGTCGAGTGATTCGCGGAGCGTTCGCGATTCGAAACGAAGATGGGAGAGCCAGAGTCCGCCGACACGTGGTCAGCGTGGTTTCTAGACGCAATACGGAAGATCCGTAGTCAGAAACAACGCCCGAGTGTCGAACGGATCTGTCACGCGATTCGGCAACACCACAATTATCACGAGGAGGAGATCGCCGAGCATCTAGAGGTTGCCGTCAAGCGTGGCGATGTTCTGAAAGTGTTCAACAAAGGACAATCCTCGTATAAAGATCCGGGTGGATTGCAATCGCGTCCGTTAAAAGTATCAAAATCAACCGATCTGAGCAAAGTGTTTGGAAAAGCTGTTCGGGAGTTGGGCGAGCGAGAAGGCTCGACCTTGAAGAATATTGAGAAATATATCAGGCAAAGTCACACGGTCGAGGAAGAGAATGACGGAGATCTTAGAGCAGCGTTGAAATTATCAGCCAAACGTGCCGTCGACCGAGGTTTCGTCCTGCAGGAGGGTAGGTTGTTCCGGCAACCAGACAGACCCCCGAACTCCGGGAAGAGACTCAGCGAATCGGTGACACATAATTCCTGTTTGGATTCCCCGGCGAAGGTGAGTGAAGTTTGACGAATGCCACTGACGTTGTATGCATGTCTGTTACATTGTAACTCGCAATATGCGACACGAAAATTCTTTCAATCGCCTCGAGTTACGGTAGCAATATAATTATACATCCGCAGCGATTGAAGATGAACTTAATTGTTAAGATGATTTGTTATATTTCATCGGTCTCGCGTAAGATGAAAGTTCGTCATCACAGTTGGAAAGAAAAGGGTGTACATTGTTGGCAGTGATATGTCAGGTTTCAATTATTCATGTAAATGTTATGCCATCATGAAAATAATAAGAATCATCACGTGCTACGAGTTAATAATTATGAAATTAACTTCGTATACGGCATTCGCTTCCTAAGTTAGGCGAATCTAATTACTCGTTATTTCTTATAATCTAACAAGGTCAACCTTTCATTGTTGTTAGATGATTATTTTACGATTACGAGATTACGTGAAATTTTATCTTCTGGAATTCTAGGTGTCATGTGAAATATTTATTTTATACGAGAAACAAGTCAAAAAAGTGCACGTGCGTTTCTAATTTGATGGCTTCAATTTCTGTGTTGAGAAATATTGGTAGATAGTGAAGCCGATGACATTAACATTATTCAGATCGTCCGTATATGCTTGTCTCAAGAACGGACATTCATCAGCATCTGATACATTGTTAATAAATATGACTTGAGTAAATAAGTACGTATACATCGTACGTATACATTTCCGCGAATTAGTATCCAATTGTACTATGAAAAGTAATTAACATAGTTTCATATTCAATATTTGTTCGATCCGCATGAATAGATAACATTATAGATACCAAAATACCGATTAAATCCATGAGTTGTATATACTCCGCGGCTGACTACGCGGCTATCTCTAACTGTGAAATGCGTTATATGCTACGTAAAATATACGTTCTCGTTAGTGACCCATGTCAAGCTAGTGCAGACTTTCTATCGTGATTTTCTAATACCTAGGCCAAACATTTATATTATTGAAAATGCGACGAGATTCCCAACGAGTTTTTAAAACACGGACAAATTGTAGACCATTACTATCAAAATAGCGTACATTCGAATTTTAAAAAATTGCAACGCATTTGAATTCATGTTCAATATTATGAATTTATTGGCAATAGCGTTATTCGTTGACGACAATTCTTCGCGAGCAGGGCGAGAATATCTTCGAACACGTTCGTGTTTAGTGGTGAAACTTGAAAATGATACGGCCAAGTGATCACCCCAAGTGTTTGTAACTCCCGTAAGCCTTCCGTTATTTTTTGATGTTATCTACGAGTAGACTCTTTCAACCACGTTACAATGCTTCTGTAATAATCAGTTATTTTTCTTCACTACATTTTGCAAGGACATCGCGAAACGACGAGAAGAATTGTAATCATATTTCAACAGTAATTCATAGTTTATTTCTGCACCAAGGGGCGTTGCGTATCAAATTATTAGAATTGATAACTGTATCGCCAAGACGACATCTGTCCTGTACTTATACGGAGTGTCTAGTAGTAGGCAATTCCTGGAGAGCCGAGGAATTATCGGAAATTTTTCTTATCGTTTGGCTCACTTTATTTAACACCGGGCGCCAGGGAACATCGTGGAAATTCGATCAGCGTTACGAGAAATACAAATTTCACAAATGTTTCAACTCTCGAACGGTCTGTTATCGGTATATGATATTTTGTGGTAGATGAAAAATTTCTGGCACGTATAAATGGTCCTGCAAGTATCCTCGTACCGAAATATGCGAACGATTTTTGTTTTCATCCGCGATACTTATAATAGATAAGTTAAACGTGGTTGATCCCGGAATAAACCAGAATTGATATACGCACTGTTATTTATAGCTCGGATATGTAATTCGTATTTACGATGAGAATAGATTCAAATTAACATCTCAGTACGGCGGTTTGTCAAACGTAAAACTGTGTTTATTACGCGGATATGTAATTTGCCAATGACCACGGTACCCAAACAGTTGAATGACCATGAAGCGGCGTTCTACCTTTGGGAGGGGAGCCGATTGTATTGCGTTACAAGTTCGAGCCGATCAACGAACAATGCGTCCGGATACGTCTCGAGTTCGTGATGTAGAAAAAGATCTTACAAGATCTTCGCAACGATGAATTTGTTTTGCTCCACAGTTGTTCTTTCAGAAGTATACAAATATTTCAAAATACGCGTTTTCAACACTCAAGTGTGAACGGTAAAAACCGGAAATACCACTAGTCGTTGAGTATCGATTCTCTTTATTACTTTGTATTTCAACGCGTCGCTGTACGGTTCCGAACGAAAATTTAAGCCGAAACGGGATGAGTGGTATTTCTTCTCTACCATTATGTCTACCTCAGGGTTTTTTGTTCCTGCTCGTGAAAAACCCACTTCGAGTCACGCTGACTGCCTACGCAGTGAAAGGGGCCAGTAGGAGACTAAGGGGAAGGGTATATCTTAGTCGACTTCCGGCGCTTCATTTACATATCGTTCTCTTATTGATCCGTCCACTCCTGGCAACTCTTTTTCTCCGATGAGTTCCAACACTCGCCCATCTATAACATTGAGGGACAAGGTGGGAAAACCAAGATTCGGATGTTCATAGCGCATGCTTTGGCGACGGCAGGTGCTTTGGGTGATCCGTACGTTACGTTCTGATACGAGATCATTTATCACCTCGCTTGTTATGCATTCGAAATGACAAATATTTTTATTTGTAGTGCAAAGAATGTTTATCCGCCCCGTTGATTATCTTGAGAGATTATATTGGAAAATGATTCCGCAAATCTCAGCTAAAAATAAAACACATGAACAAATGAGGAAATCACGTCACTGCAATTCTTTTTCCAATTACCACGTATTACTTATTGGACGAACTCTCGGATGCAACCTCACGACTTGAATATCAGACTGTGTTAGTTGATCGTTTACTAGCTTCTTGGCCTCATGGTATTCTTTTCCACCTATCTTCCACAATTTGATAGGTTTAACTGAGCTAGAGATACAATCATTTCCAGCTACGTGTTTATCCACGTAAGATTCTTATGTAGATTTCGAATCGTTGGATTAAACTTAAATTCGTACCGATGCTTTTTGGATAGTTATTTTTTCAAGATGCGAGTCAATTTAGAGCGCAACCAAATATTTAGAATCGCAACTTTTCCAAAAAATGACCACACAATTTTTTTCACGCTCATGACATCACAAATGTTGCATGTGAAAGTAATCGACTGTCAGTATAAAGTCATTTTCCTGTAGGTACACAGTTGAGGAAGTGATTCGATAGGCTCACCATAGCCTGGTATTAGGAAAAAAGATGCGGGCAACAATTAGCATGTAGTGAGTGCGTTTTATATCAAGAGAACGGACAGAGCGACGAGATTTTATAATCTATACATATCGCGTAATACCGTCAGTACTCGTTGATAACAAACACGTGGTCTTTTCTAACACACTTAACAGAACGATCGCTGTTTAAAGCATTTTATTATTTATCTTTATAAACTATTAAATAAGTGGCACCTCAACGTTTTATCATATGGCATGTTGAATTTTCAATATTCCCTATCCTTCACAGTACGAGTATTAATGGGCGCGGTAAAAATATCATTTGCCTAATTCTACTACGTTTGAGAGCTATTTGGCGCGAATAATTATTAAGAGTTTGCGTATTCGCGATTAACATAACAGTATCTCCAGTTTTCCCTGCTAGCCATAAATACTAATTGATTAGTAAATACATTATTATTCTAAGTTATAATTAAATGTTTGATTCGTGCAAGTGAATAATGTTGTACGTTATATTTTGTGATAATCGGAATGAGATGACGTTAAGCAGAATTGGAATAAAAAGATAGAAGATCGATATTTTCTCAACGCGAAAATACTGAATTTTTACGTATACAGTATCATAAAACTTCGAATTTGAATTGCATCAATCTTACATTTCGTCTAACGTTGACATGAATGTATGTTTATTTGATGTTTTTTTCATCTATTTTCAGCCTCCTGCTCCTCTGCCAATATGTAAAGAATGTTTAGGAACCACAACGGGTAGCAACAATAATAACGGCAAGCGAAATGCTGCGGAAAAACTTAGCCGATGTAGTATATGCGGTGCGGCACTCCATAATTTGTGTGCACCTGCAGAGTTGTCTATACTTGTGGATCGAGGTAGTACGTGGTCCTGCGACGATTGTTCCCCAACGTGTGCTGGTTGCAAATTGGAACAAGAGTCTCAGAACTATCTTGTGAAATGTGCTGGATGCGTCAAGTGCTATCATCCAACCTGCTTGGATCCTATATTGGATAAGAAGAATAAGGCACCCTGGAGGTGTCGACATTGTCAAACTGCACATACACCCAATACACCAAAGGAAGACAGTAAAAAACATAAAAATCGCGACACTTCGCCACATGGACCTGGCACACCACTGAGTGCTAGGAAAAAACTCAACAAGCTCCGGGAAAATAGAAAGTAAGTTGGCTAGTTGACTTGTAATTCATCATAACATCGAGTGTAATGCCTCATTAGTATAATCAGGCTTATAAATATGGATCTATGCACTAATGCATTAGTCTTAAAGATTGTATGATTTCGTGAAGAGGATATGTTTAATGATGCGGCAATAACGTAGAGCACAGATATATATGTTATTGAATTAATCAGTATCATCTCCACAATTTGGTTAAGAATTTTTACGATCCGATATAATGGAGAGTTTTTGTGTCATGCATAAGTGTGCGAAAAGTTACAAAGTCTTTTTATGAAATTTTAGGTCGGGTGTGACGAGGAAGAGCTTGGCAGTCGGAACCTCGGCAAAGAAGATCACCGCGACTGCAGCTCTGGTGGAGAGCTGCTCGGACGGTAATGCGGGTGTTGTCTCCCCCTGTCAGTCACCTCAAATTTCCTCTCCATTACCACAACCCCCCACCCCGCTCGCAGGCCAGGGTAGGCTGCTGGAGGAAAAGAACGACAGGATTTCTAAGGAAAAGCAAAAGTTCTTTAGGTTGAGCGCGTTTAATGCTGATCACAATAAGTTGAAGCGGGTGGGGGGCGGTGATAAATCTAGGTCCTCTCAAAGTGTCAGTCCCAAATCGTCTCAGAGCAGTGTTACCCTTAAGAAAATCACTTCCAATCGGAGAGTGCCACCTGTATCTAGTAGCAGTGGCAGCGAGGTTAGCGATAGTGATAGCTCCGATGATACAGACAGTTCAGACGACGAGGAAAATAAAGATGCCAAACTTAGTTCAAGCAGTTCAAGTGAATCTAGTGAATCGTCTTCTTCCTCGGACGAAGAACAGGAACAGGAGGAAACCCCAAAATCATCCGGGCCATTTTCCTGCGATCTCAGTGAAGACAAGCCTTGGGGTTTTGCTGCAGCAGCCGCCAAATTAAACGTGGAATCGCCGTTTTTCAGCAACATAACTAATACATTTGGTGCATCATTACCTAAACTTGATTTGAGTACAAAGCCCACTTTTGGATTGCATATACAACCCGCTGCCAGTCCTACGGAATATAAAAAGAAACAGAAAATCACTCATAATACGTCCAGTTTTTCTCCTGACAGTAAAATCAAACCGGGTGTAAGTCAGCTGAAAGGTCTTTTCGACGGTCTTAGTCACTTCTTTTCAGCTCCGACAAATAGTCGGGTACGGTGTGGTGCTCAAGCTCCAAATTATGCTCCGGACCGAAGAAAAAGGCCTCTTAACGAAGATCAAATCAATTGCAATTCTCAGAACAGGCCTGTTAAAATATTAAAGGGGAATGAGAAATGCAAACAAGACGAGCCGCCTTTTGGTAAAACTGAATGGAAAAATACTGATGAAGTGACTGAAATTTTGAGAATACCAAGGCCTGGCATCTTCACACCTTCCGACGAAAGCTTATATAAATCCTCTTCGCAGGATTTTCCAAAGCAACCACAAATGACACCTTCTAATTTAGTGAAGACTGCTGTTAACAGTAAACGACATGAGCATGAAAGGAAAAGACTTTTAATAGGTGTTGATGATTCGCATTGCATCAAGTACAGCAACACTGTCGTTCCAGATTCATCACCCTCAAGTTTAATGACAGTTGAACAGAATTCGAGACGGAAACCGCTGACTACGGAGGCAGCCCAGATGCGCCACTCTGAGCCCGCTCTCCTCAAAGATACCCCCAACAGCAATCCTCGTCTCAAACCAAATCCCAAACCCAACCCTCGAGCCTGTAGCGCCACCACCACCAACACCACCACGACACCCCGCGCGACACCCTGCTCCACCAAGAAGGGTAAGAGTCTACCCCACCCATTCACAGTCCTAACCTCAGAAATGCACCCATTCGCGTTTTCCCTTAATCTAATCCTCGCTCACCACCGTGGATGTGTTGGCGGTGTGGTGTTGTGTGATGTGTGTATGATAATCTCTATGACAACTTGATTGTTCTATGCTCATATGAATTTACGGTATGAACAGTTTTCCCAACATCATGTTGCGACATTGAAACTGACAAAATTATAACAAATCCAAACGAAGTATTGGTAATTGGAATAAGTTACAATACCAGCCGTAATGAACAATCATGTTTATTTTTCAAAAGCTTAACAAATCCATGGTGCGAACTGGGTGGAGGTATAAATAATGTAACTCAATTTTGTAGCAGCCAATTATGTTCGTTAACATATTGTCACTTGGTCTCTGATAAATGCTTATCACCAAAGAGTTAGCTGTTATATTTTCCGCATATTGTTTGCAATATATCTCCTCACATTTCGCATCACGAGACCACTTCTGCATTTATTGCATGTTATGTTTGTTATCCTTTGGCAACATGGTATCCTCATTTTATTGTAATTCATCATGTAGAAATGATAGCATGTATTGCTTTAATTGCAAATACTGCCGGCTAACGTAATTTTTTACGTATATTTTTTTCCGACGCTTACAGTTATTGGCAAATAAGTAATAGTGACAGTACAGTAAGGTTGGTTTCGAATTTTACACATCCATTACTGTGTAATTAAAATTCCGAAATAATTTGTTCTTAATTGACGTATTATCCTAGGTGAAACATATTTTAACGTGTTAGGTAATCTGCCTCGTCCAACATAATAAGGCAAAAATACAATATACCCTTGCATCCAAGTAAAAGGTATCGGGAGACAACTCACTCATTGTTCCTTCCATTGTTCATGGTTCGAAGGGGCTTACCAGTGGTTATTGAAATTTTATCATAACAGTCATGATGCCCTTGCTATCACTCTCATAAGAGACCCGACATCATAAACCCATCGACACTTGCCAACACATTCCACGCTTCCAAAGCTTAGCCTCGCTATTGACAATTAACACCTGTTTATACTTTTTGCGCCCTGTTGTTTTTTATTGACTTTTATTTTGTATATTGTAACATCTATGGAACAAGATTTAATTTCTACCACCCTATATGTTCAACTGATACATTTTCTTGTATCAATTCGAGTTTGTGTTTAAATTTTGATGACAATTTAATCGTAATTTGTGAAAGTATCGTAATGGGGAAAGCAATGCAATTTCATTTTTGCCGAATATCCACATATAATTAGCGAAAAACTGGATAAATTGTACAATTTTCAAATATAATTCGGTACCTTGATATTGTTACACGAAAGAATAAAATTTAGAATATGTTGATTTGTCCAATATCTGAATTCTTAAATGGCAGTTGATAGAGCATTGATATTTGTATAGTTGTGATCTCTAGAAAAGTCATTCTTGAAACTTCAAATTATTGGCATATCTGAGAATAAATAATTTATATTTTTCAGATGAGAGTACTGTAACCCATACACTACCCCCTGGAGTCACACAAAAAGATGTTGACTTTTTTAAAAAAGCTCGAGAACGAGCAAACAGTCTTACAGTGGGAGGAGAAGATGGCTGTGAGGCAACCACAAGTCCTGGTGGTACAGGACCTGGTGCAGATACTAGAAATCCGGCTGCAATTGTATTTGGCCGTTATGAAGTTGAAACATGGTATTCCAGTCCATTTCCACAAGAATACGCTAGATTACCCAAGCTATTCTTTTGTGAATTTTGTTTGAAATATACGAAAAGTCGCGCAGTGTTAGACAGGCATATGGACAAATGTCAATGGAGGCACCCACCGGCAACAGAAATCTATCGCTGTAATGGTTTATCTGTATTTGAGGTAAATTTTCGCTTCTACTGGAATACATTTTTGTATTTTGAGTATGGTATCAATAACTTTTTGTATCGTTTACAGATTGACGGCAATGTGAACAAAATTTACTGTCAGAACTTATGTCTACTGGCCAAACTATTTCTGGATCACAAGACACTGTATTATGATGTGGAACCCTTTCTATTTTATGCGGTCACCAAGAACGACAAATACGGCTGTCACTTAGTGGGATATTTTAGCAAAGAAAAACACTGTCCAGCCCAGAGATATAACGTATCGTGCATAATGACTTTACCTCAGTATCAGAGACAGGGATTTGGAAGGTTTCTTATAGAATTTAGTTATCTTTTGTCGAAAGTCGAAGGTATTCCGGGCACACCTGAAAAGCCTTTGTCCGATTTAGGTAGGGTTTCTTATCACTCCTACTGGAAAAGCGTCGTTCTAGAGTACCTGGATTCACATAGAAGTGAGAAAACCATTAAGCTTGGCGATATCACGAAACAAACGGGCGTCTCTGCTCACGATATTGCAATGGCGATGCAGCTGCTCGGTTTTATCAGATCAATTAATTCTGCAAAAGAGGATAAACCAAAGGTGGCTATAGTAGTGGATTGGCAGAAGGTTGACAGTCATATGGCAAAGGTTCAAAAAAGTTCTCGAATAATCTTGGATCCGGAAGCCTTGAGGTGGATTCCATTACTTAGTCAAATTCCTAATCCGTACCAAAGCCCAGAAGAAACTTGTGAGACCAGTTCTGAAAGTTCTCCGGTACTGGAGCCTAAACCTGTACCAACAATGGTGGAGAAAATCCAGAGAGTCAAAATTAAAAAGAAACCACGCGGAAGAAGATCGGGACAAAGAAGATCATCACCCATGAAATTGAAGTCGACACAAAAAGTGATTCATCACAAAGAAAAAACAAAAATTTCCGATAAAGATGATCAAATACTAGCAGAGCAAAAAGACATCGAGGAACCAAAGATGGACGTTGACGTTGATACAAAAGAGATTCCTACAACACTGAAGAATTCTAAAACTTCTGCTACACCAAGGAACTCTTCTGTTACAAGTACTCCAAAAGCTGTGTTGTTGCCAACATCCAGACGAAGAATCAGACCGTCGAAAAATCTAGCGGCTCAATTACCAGTGACAACTCCTTTGAGAAAACGTAAACATTCCGAAAAGACTGAATTTGAAGAGAAAGATGAGAAGATTGAAACTAGTAGGAAACGAACTCGCGAGTCAATGAGGGAGAAGGAAAAAGAGAAGGAGAAAGAGAAGGATAAGGATAAGGATAAGGATAAGGATAAGGATAAGGATAAGGATAAGGATAAAGAGAAGGAGAAGGAAACGGAAGTGGCTAAGGAAAAGCAAAAAGAAAAGGAAAAAGAGAAGGAGAAAGAGCAGGAAAAAGAGAAGGAGAAGGAAATGGAAAAAGAAAAGGAGAAGGCGAAAGAGAAGGCGAAAGAAAAAGAAAAAGAAAGGGAACACGAAAGAGAAAAGGAAAAAGTTAGAGAGAAAGAAAAAGGAAAGAACAAAGATAAAGAAAAAGAAAAAGGAAAAGAACGAGACAAAGAAAAGGAAAGAGATAAAGAAAAGTTGAAGGAGAAAGAAAAAGAACAAGAGATTCCAAAGGCAGAGTCCGTGATGAATAAAAATCACACAGATGTCCAGAAAGCACCTACACCAAATCCTCCTATACCAACACCAAAGCCTTCGAAAAAACAAAGTAAATTGGATGATATATTACTCAAAGTTACTAGTAGGCAAACGAAAAACTTACAAGCTAAACAAGCTCGAGAGAAGAAGGCATTGGAGGAAGCACAATGTAATGGTAGTGAAGAGGTCAAAGAAATAAAAGGTTCACCGATGGCAAGGCGAAGTAGAACCAAAACGACTGCTGCAGCTGAGATTTTGAAGATGCCAGATCTGAAACCTGAAGAATCGCACACTGATAGAATAGAAAGCCCAGTGGTGCCTCCACCATCTCTGTCTCCGTCTTTGGAAGACGATCAAAATAAAGCATCAATAAAGCAGATGACAATTCCTGAGATGTTTCCATCCAGACCAAGTACCCTACACGATAACAAAATAGACCAGCTGGAAACCTCACGAGTTACAGATCAAACCGAAAGCGAGGTTCCGACTGGAAGTCCTGGTGAATACGAAGGAGGTGACGAGGATGAGGGAGAGGAAGAGGAGCTCCCACCTAGGCCAAAATCAATTCCTCAACATCCACAAACGCCGCCTAGTCCAGTGAAGGCGAAGACTGAGAAGCTGGAGAAGACTGCTGAAATAGAAAGTATGAAGGATAACGTTATAAAAGAAAAAGAAAACCAGATTTCGAAAAAGATGGAAACAAATCGACCTATTGATGAAGAGAAAGGTAATGTAGCAGAAGAATCACCGACAAATTCCGAAGTGATCATAAAAACTTCCGAAGCTGTTTCACCTCGACAACTAGAATCGCCAATAAAAGAAAATATACCCGAAAAATCGGAATCAAATCAATCCGTTTCTCAACAAGTTAATATGTGGGAAAAACCCAAAGATCTTAAAGAAGATACGGCATTGCCCAAGAGTGAATCGCCGCTCTTTGAGAAGAAGGATGTTTCTAATAGTAATACTATGACAATGGATCTGCAACCGCCCACACCTGTGGAAAAAAGTATGCCAATTATGGAACAGGATGTAGTGCATCATCCGACGCATCAAGACGAGAAACAACATTCACCAGAGAGTGGAAAAACTACACCTCATTTAGATAATCCTGGTTCGGTTAAAAGGACACCGCCATCGCAACCAGACCTTCCTTCGATGGGCGTTTATACTCCAGATTCTACTACTAATTCTGTACATTCATTGCATTATGGTCAATGTGATCTCGATGTGAGTCAACTTGGATTAGAATCTCCTACATCCATCGCGAGTGATTTGGCATCGCAAAATAGCGTTGAAAGACCGCCGAGCGCTCTACCATCAATGCCTTCGTCCGCTGTACCTGTAATTTCAACTTCTGTACAGATTGCAGCACCTCCCATCTCAGTGAACATCGCACCTCAAGTACAGTATTCCGATTGTTCAATGCCCCAACACACACCATCTACTCACGTAGCTATACATCCGATGCATCAGCCGCATATACCGCAGTTGCATCAACCACGAACTCCTCAATCTCACACTCCTCAGAGCCTACCGGCACAAAGTCCTCAACCTATCCCGCAAACCCACACACCACAATCTCATACTCCTCAGCCAATATCTCAGTCCCATACACCACAGAGTATACCCACGCAAAGTCCTCAACCCCTTCCGCAAAGTCATACGCCACAACCGTTACCTCAGTCTCTCACACCTCAACCAATGCAACTGTCTCTGGGAGGCCAACAACAGGCACAAAATCAGAATATGGGCCATAGTCAGCAGCAACCCCCGCATCAACAACAGCAAAGTCAATCTCACAGTAGTAAAAGAGCAAGCGGGTCGCAAACGACACACAGATCTAGATCTACGCAACAAAGTAGTAGATCTCACAGAGGTACCCCACCAACTTCTCATGCGCAAAGCTCTCAACATTCATCGCCTCATATTAGTCACAATACCGTTCCACATACGCATAGTACTCACTTACCACCACAGTATCAACAGTCTTCCGTGACGGTTCCACCAATGCCACATCCGCATTCACACACACACGCGGCCCACTCTCACAACATGGCGGTAATTTCGCAAGGAAATTATATGGCAGTAGCATCACAAGCATTTCCTTCGCAAAATACTTATGTTCTTCAACATCGTGGTGGTAGATCTGGCGCACCAACACCTTGTACAACAGCAACCAACTTTTATATTCAAACAAGTGCAATGCCACCTCATTCGCATACGCCTGCGCCGCCAACATTGACTGGATCTGGGAATCACCAAACTACAAATTCCTGCAGCTTAGCCAAATTGCAGCAACTTACAAATGGCTTGGAGATGATTCCCCCAACGCCTCCTCCAGCTATGAACTTGACTCCACCTCCACCGATACCTCATACAATGACACCTCCGCAGACGTCGAGACAGCTACCTACACCTCCTCAAGCTGGGTTAGGATACCCAAAGAACTACTATAATGTAAATACTGCTCCACCCGGCACTCCAGGACCTTCAAGTAGATCCGCCTCTCGGCCATCAGCGAATGCAAACATGGCATCTTTATCGCAACCGTATCCAAGTGAAAGTCTCTATCGTCAACCATTAGATCCAAGTGGTACATGTCCACAAATGCAGAGTGCTGCTTCACGTGTGAGTCCAAACGTTGCTTTGAATCCAAATTTGATGGCACAGTATGGATATCGAGTAGCGCAACAAACTACTGGCTACATGAACCAAGCAGCGCAAATCGGTGGATTTATGAATCAGGCGAGTCAGTTACCAGTTGGTGTTGTAAATGTGCCTGCACCTTACTCCCAAGATCCTCACCAACAAAATCCAGCTGCCGTGTACACGGCGTATCATGGTTACATAAATGGAAGCCTTATGCAACCCCTCAATGGTACAATGAGACCACGCTAGCCTTAATTTTAACTTTTGTCCTTTTGTTGCTATCACGATTTTGTTGCTATCGCCTGCAGCGACAGAATCCGATGAATTATAATGTTCAAAGTTGTTTACAGGGAAGAGAAATGGTCGGATTAATCCTGATTTCAACGTTTATTCTTCTCTTGTTAATACAATCGATTAGTCCCTGCAGCGATAGAATCAGATGCATTGTAATGGTCAAATTTGCTTACAAGCAAGAGAAATGATCGAATGGATATTTGTAAAAAAAATCAGTGATCACGAGAAGTTTTCATATGATTAATTCTGATGTATATGTTCATAAGCGATTTAAAAATTAAAATTTTTATTCTGACCAGCAAAAGGCACTGGCAAGATATGAACAATTTCATAAGTGGACCTGAATTTCTATCTTTCACGTTATGATAGATCGAATTTAATTTAATTTTGGATATCGTAAGATCAGCCGAAGTACACCCCACAATAAAGTAAATACCTATTTTTCGTAGGGCATTTTTCTCACGGTGTTACGTTTGTGTATCATAATATTTATATATAAATAATTATGAATAATATTCTGTTTGATATTATCGATTGTTGAGCATTGTTGTTTACGTTTCGGGGCACACTGTACTTTATGTATTATAAACTACTTATTAATATTACTACTATCAATACTTCACATCATTAGACACACATAACTACATACATATATTTTATTCTTATCAAACATTCACTCACAAATGCTATCGCATGTAATATTACTATTTAGTAACGCAAGGGCACACTATTTTCGAAAGGATTGTGACTGTATGAGAGTTATTCTGCAAATTGTTTGATCAGTTGTGGAAATTATTTTTTGTATTATTGTGAGAGGTCTATTACAATCCTTTAATGTGTGGTGCTCGTCCATATGTTTTAAATTTATCCAATTGCCACTGATGATTTGCAGAACAGTTCTCCAAATATATTTATGATATACATTCAAGTTAATTTTTTCAGACAACAGACAGCGAAAGCAAATCGCTAGTTTTAGTGTAACTCTAAGTATTAAGAAAGGTCTTTAAAATATAGTGTAAAGATACATCAATATTTATTGTACATAGATATAAAAAGTACTAACAAATAAAACAAAAATCATAAATATTTGCAGTGACTTGTTGAATTTAATAGAATTCGAATTCTCCTAAAAATTTGAATGAAATTTTCGGTTTTGAACATTGGAACATAGTGTTACTATAAATATTTCAAGTACAATTGATAAACTTACAAAACAAACTGGTCGATTTTAATGGATAGCTTTCAGATGGACCCATCTATAGAATACATGTTAGTACAAATATGTTTGTGTTGAATTTTTTGTTGTCGCTAACATTTCCGTTTATACTTTCGCTTATTTTTTTTTGCTTCTTGTCTCTTCTTTTCAGCCTGTGCTAGTAAAATGTATTTTTTTCGTTGACTCATTGACATTTGACACCACAATTTGCCTGCTTTTCGAGCGACTTCAATGATTGGTTTGTGTGGTCTTTTTCTTTGCATTCTTAGATAAAATAGGATAAAGGGATTGGTTGACCGGCAAAGTTTTGGAATGCAAGATATCGTTTGCTTCTTATCTCTCCTACAACCATTGCCGTGATTTTTCGATACGTTTTCATCTGTGCTAAAAACGATATTGTCAAGTACAGTATACCACGTAAAGTGATGGATTGATCTTACCCATGACGTCCCTTGCGATCACCCTTACACGGTGTGGATGTTTGTCCACCCATTTCTTTTCCTATTTATGTATTTCTGCAAATTTCAGTAGTAATGAAATAGAATTTACTGGATAATTTTACTCTGATAGTACATCAAAATCCAACAGTTGACAAATATACAGACATTTGCATTGAAAACTATTTTTATTTTTTAACAAAAGCCAAAGCAAACAAAACACAGGTATGGCCATTACACCATGATCGCATTGTTTCCCTGATTATACACCGTGTCTTAAAGCCATTGAGATTGAGATCAACAAATCTTAAAGGAAAGCCTTATAACAATTCACTTTAATAACATCTTTAATCATAAAATATCATGACTTTACAAGTTATCCGTTATTCTAAAAAAAATGATGGTAATTTGAAAGTTTGGAGATCAGTTATCCACCTGCATGAGCACTTTTCTTAGGTTCGTTGCGTTTATTCCATCGATCGTTACAATAACAAGCTTCTTCTTGAGCATCCAAGTAGGGCTTGCAACCGAGCGTTGTAATACCCGAGAAAAATACTTTAGCAGCTACCCGACACGCTTTCACAACACTGGTTTGTCCAAAGGTATCACAATACTTGTATAAACAACGTTTAAATTCTAAGTCGCATTTATCTTTATCAGAATTGCAGGTGTCGTAGCATTTATCATGGATGTTACAACAATTTGTGATGTCAGAAAGAGCGAAAAATTCTTGAATTTGCTGGAACATAACAAGGTAAATTTGAACAAATGCAACTTGTTTACTTCAGTACACACTATTTCGGTGAGGACAAATATTTTTGCAAAAATGTAGAAAAACATGGAAAATGTGTTCACATGTTTTTTATTTACCTCCATTCCAACCGTCCCACAGCCATTGCTTTGCGGTTTGTGGTTCCAATTCTGTTTTGGTGTAGCCCCTACAGTTGATAAAAATGCAAAACACGAGGCATATTAATCGTTATTCGTGGCTAGGTTACAGATTATAACAGGACTATAATAAATGCCTCGCTTAGAAATGATCGATTCCACATTTTACCTCCAGAACATGTAAAAACACATGATTCTTCGGCCGCAGCGTCAATCACCTCATGAACGTCTTTAAATTTTCTTGCAACTGTTATTGCATTTTGGAAGAAATCCCCAAATATCGTTTCGGCAGATAACACGGCGTCGCGCAAATTACGTAGCACGTCAGCACCATAACCTGACCATGCGTAAGCCAGAAACGTGATGATATATATCAAAATTTTTCGATACTTTGCAAAGTGCATTTTTTGACAATGGCACACGATAATTCGCTTGCTGCAAATAAAATTTGACCATTCGCACGAGTGTCTGACGTGCGAGATATTTTTAGTTTCTATCTGCAAATGAGTCGCATGACGGGCATTCTGGCAAAACTAACTACCGTGCAATAGTATCTCGTTGGTGACGAATTCGAAAAATACGTATAGGTATAATGACACGTGTTTTCTTGCGTTACGTTATCATTTAATAACATCAACATGAGCTGTGAACCTCATCCTCAAGAATATGTGTCTAACACGTCAACAAAAAACAGGTTCCCCATCATGTACTTACGTATTCCGTGGGAACGTATCATGTATATGTATCGACACGTGTCATCAATGACTAATCCTGATAGATCTAATGGACTGTACGTGCAAGGATATTTGTTTGCATTTGTGTCAAAGTCTATTTTACTCGTTACACTGTTTTTGCAATGTAATACAGATTAGATTAGTCATATTTATGTAATTTTCCATCTAGGTATGTCACATCATTATTTGACAGTGTGATCATAAAAATTATGATAAAAAATGATTACAAAAAATTTCAGTCTTATCTAGAATTAAGAAATCATCGTGTTAGTGATAAATGAATTTAAAGATATCAATTACGTGTTTCGAGTGCTGCAACAAGCTTTTATTGTGGTTAACAGTGATGTAATTAACTTCGTGGGATGCCTATAATATACATCGTATATTAATTTGTGTTTACACATCAAGCAATTTCAAAATGTTATATATTGTCTCTGACTTATAGTTTCTTTACAAGTTCACCAGTTTCGTACAATTTTTTTACATCACTACCGCCTCCCAGGCAGACACCCTTTACAAAAACTCTTGGTACAGTTCTCGCACCAGTCATTTCACCAAGAATGGTTTGTATTTCATCAGCATCATCTCTGGAATCAAGTTCGATGGCCGTGTACTTGTGCTTGATTTTATCGAACACCTAATCGATAGAACAAAACAATTTGTTAGCTTGTAATTTTTTTTCTAACGAATTATATGATGTAAATTATTGATAACTATTTCCTACCTCTTTTGCCATCTTACAGTAAGGGCAATATGTCTTGGAAAATATCACAACGCCATCAGATGCGATGAGCTGATCAACTAGTTCGCGCGATGCAGGCATGACAGATTTTAGTTGGCTGGAACCTAAACCCATTGCATTGAGCTAGAGAAATATTTTTAAGGTGGCATGTCAACTCTCAAATTCCCGTGATTAGTAGGTTAATGTCAATGCTAATGATAAGCATGCGGTTTGAAAATTGTTTCCACAAAATATCGTAATTAGAATGGATATAGCGAATCAGTCACCTAAAATAG
Organism: Arge pagana; assembly: GCA_963969455.1. NCBI lineage: Eukaryota > Metazoa > Arthropoda > Insecta > Hymenoptera > Argidae > Arge > Arge pagana. The sequence continues at coordinate 9,573,965 of OZ018311.1, read as the reverse complement.
TCCTTTCATCATAGGCAAACTCAGGACTATCCATTTTCAAGGTTGTATCATCCATTTTAGCAACAAGTTTGTCTGACAATGTATAGAATAGTTTTTGCACTTGAAGTTTCCACGAAAGATACATGTGAGAAATATTTTCAATTTTATGTTACTCAAAAAAAGTTAATTTCAAATTGTGGAAACTATTAAGTACCGAATGAAATGTCAAATTTAGAAAAAAAACAAATGAGCTGGACTACTTTACGGTATCAGATCTTCATCTGCAATTTGTTATTGTTACGGCAATTATAATCCTTTGACTATTACAATCGAATCTTAGGAGGAAAACTTTGAAAGTTGACAATAAACATACGAAGCAATAATTAAGGGTGTTCCAATAATGTTATGCATGGCAACCGGAATATTTCTGGATGAGGAGTTACACCAAGTTACACAGTACTTACGTGCACGACACCTGGCAAGACACTGATAAAGTTGGATAAAGTTATCCCACAGCGATAACTGTGGTCGATGAGTAGTGATGTTCTCATTCCATTGACATAACCAGTCAAGACTGGACGGGCGAGAATGACTGAACTGGACGATACTATCGTAAGATTCAGTTTCTGGACAAGTATAAGGAATCGACTAAAAGTTTTTTTCAAAATATGTTGTTATATTTAAATCTGTCTAGCTTATAATGAAGCAACTGATTGTGAGCATAGCATTGAAACGTTCGACTGGTAAATTTACGGCTAAGATATAATGATTCCGTATGTATATCGAAAGCCTGCGAATCGCACTGATCGCACGATCATTGCGGTGAATTCAAAAGCACGAACGTGTCTTGCTCATAAATTTGAAACTTGAGGCCGAGAAATCTTTTAAAGGTGAACATAGTGTTTGAGCATTTCCTATGTACATAACAATACATACAACTACTTGATCTGAGTTGTCGGAAAGGTATTTTGTCTCGTGATTTGAATTGTCTTCAATAAGTTCGAATTGCGATGTGATGTCCACGATGTCATGGTAGATGGCGTAGTTGAAAGTGTCATATAGAAGATCGTGGTATCATGACATCGTACATACCGTGATCGACATTCTATGATCGAGTTGATGTATGGTATCGTGTTGGAAGTGTCTTGACATTTGGCGTTATTTCATCGAGCTGTGTGCGGAAACTTTGTAAAAATGATTTGAATGCGAGTATAAAATTAAAGATGAATGTCGGGAAGATGACCTGCCCCGGAGGCGGGCTCTATGTGATAGAGGGTGAGGTCAGCCTCCTTATGACAGCGATGCGCCGAGGAACCCGATGGTCTTCACATTCGCACCAGGTTAGAAGAATCACATCAGCTGATCTACCCTTTAAATTATCTAGTTTCATTTGCTTTTGAGAACCGAACAGAATTATCTCGTTGTGTGCACTACAACAAATTTACAATTCCACTAATTGGACCTCAGTTCCATGCCCTCAGAAGCGACTTATGACCGTCGATCCTTAACTCAAATTTTTTCAATCTTTTACATTGTCATTATTTCAGTTAAGTAGTATATTCTGTCTGAGAAACTGATTGTCAGCTAATCCTGAAAAAATGTACACATGTTTTACAGGATGAGGACCAGGACCTGTTGATAAAAGGTCTAGCAACATTGAAAGAAGCGCTAAATGAGGCAGCAAACTTATCACAGCTGGAACCTGGGGTTGTATTGGCACCATTTCTAGAAGTAATTAGGTCTGAGGAAACTACAGGACCTGTGACAAGTCTGGCTCTATCTGCAGTTAACAAGATTATCTCATATGGCCTCATTGGTAAATATGTACACTATATTCCACATGAAATCGCTTGCTTGAAGGTAATATTCAATCGGTTCATATTATCTTCAAATTCTGGATGAATAATCGTGAATAACATAATGAAAATTAATTAGTATCTTATCTGTGTAATCGAGTTAATAATTGTAACTATACTTGTTTTACTGCACATTCAATGTTGCTCGTTTTTTTAGATCCTGATCACAGTGCAGTTGCCTCTTGTGTCGAATCTGTAGCTGATTCGGTAACTCATGCAAGGTTTGTGGGTACGGATGCTTCAGGAGATGGAGTAGTCCTCATGCGTATTCTCCAAGTTCTACGAGGTCTCATGCTTGCACCGGCAGGAAATTACCTTTCAAACGAAAGTGTTTGTGAAATTATGCTCAGTTGTTTCAGAATATGTTTTGAAACACGGTTGAGCGGTGAGTTTGTGATGGTGTGAAATTACTGATAAGTCGCATAGAAGAATCTGTAGTGTAAGTTTATCATGTGTGCTTATAGAATTGCTGCGAAGGACTGCAGAGCATTGTTTAAGGGATATGGTTCAACATCTCTTCATGAGACTACCACAATTTGCTGATGACACACGAGTTCTCCTGAACATGAAGGTTCGTGTTTGATTGAAAACTGGTAAATCTGATTCTAATGCAAACCTGCTTGATTGTAAATAAGTTCAATTAATTTTTCAGAAAATGAGAACCAACGGTATGGAAAATACTCGCACCAAAAATAGAAAAAATAAAACTTATGTCAAACAAAAATCAAAATTGGCTGTTGACGAAGAAGAAACTGAAACTAAGCTACTGAGTCCAGTGGAAAGAGTACGAGTTGATCATTTGTCTACTACTCCAGTTACACCAGCGAGTAATATTGTGGATATGCAGGGATCACTAGATAATGGAACTCCGGATGATGATAAAAATGACAAATCAATTTCAAATAAAATTGACGTCCCAAAATCAGAATCTGTTAAAAATCCAGAACATATAGAACCAAACAAAGACCCACGCAGTTCAACGGATGAAATGCAGAATGTGAATTTGGAAAAAATAGCAAATGAAAATGATTCGGAAAAGGACAAATGCACGTCACTCGACGAGGACACAAAAGTTAAGGATACAAGTTACGAGACAAAAATATGTACGAACGAACCTGGAGATGTTAAGCCAGTTCTCCAAAGCCCGATCAGTAGCCAAGGTACCGAGTTATGTTAATGTAGTCTGTGAAGAAATTTGTACTGTTTGTCAAATATATTTTCAAGTCGAACCAAAATAATTCATATTCATTTGGAAGAAGTCAATATTAATGGTAATGATTGCAGTTGGCAGTCCTGTCATGGATGGAGAAAAGGGCCTAAATTTAGTGCAATCACCTGCTGGAAGCGTAGAGGATTTATCGATGGATGACAATACTAACAACAGTAAAGACACAGATTTGTCAAAAACAAAAGTAGATGAGCTTCCTGAAGATTATATCAACGCTCAGGGAGTCAGATTTACACCACTTCAACAATTGGCACCGTATGGTGCTTTGTGCGTACGAGAACTCTTCAGATTTCTAGTTTCACTCTGCAGCCCTCTTGATAAGCAAAATACTGAAGTTATGACGCATCTCGGACTAAGTTTACTTCAGGTCACACTAGAAGTTTCAGCAGATGTGCTCGCCAATTTTCCCTCCCTCCTGTCGCTCGTCAAAGATGATTTGTGCAGAAATCTCATACTGGTAATCGATCTAAGATATTGTCTACAACTACGCAAATTTATGATAACATATGAGATTTATTTCTCTTGCTGATATATTATGTTGTTTTTTCAGCTTCTAGGCTCAGACAGATTGTCAATACTTGCAGCCGATCTCCAAGTCTCCTTTTTACTATTTGAATCGCTGCGAGAGTATTTGAAATTCCAAATGGAGTTTTATATTGCCAAGCTAATGGAGCTGGTAAACTCAGATTCGAATCGAATAACATATGACCAGAGAGAATTAGCATTAGGTAAAGGAAATGTACTTACTCAATATTGTTGTAAGTTGTTTATGTCTAAGATGTTCGAAATTTGACGCATGTGTGTTTGGAAGCTTATATTTGTTCATCACATTGAAAAAAAAAACATTTTTGTAGAAGCAATTGTGCGACTCTGGCGGATTCCTGGCTTGCCAGCTGAATTATATATAAATTATGATTGCGGATTATATGCGACAAACCTTTATGAAGACCTTGCAAAATTACTTTCCAAGGTACAAAACCAAATTATTAAGACTGAGTTTGATTTCTTTTATTATTCTTTGTATCGTACCTTAAAACAATTTTTTTTCACATAGAATGCCTCAGCAGTGACAGGTGGTTTCCACAGTATGCAGTTGATATCTTTAGAGGCACTATTGATATTAATGGAAGGAATCGAATCAAGATGTAAGGGCATCGAAGAACAAAAGAAAATGCCAAGACATCCACCTTCACCAAATTTACCTACACGCGAAGAATTACTGGCCACCAAATCTAATAAGAGAGTAAGTTTTCCAGTATAAATGATAATTAATGATCATTCAACATTCTTTAATGATGCAACAACTTCTATTCAACATAATTAAACCTGGTTGTAGTGGCTAATTCTTGGAACAGAGCAATTTAATGATAAACCGAAGTCTGGAATAAATGTGTTAGCTGAGAGGGATCTACTGGGTGGCATACCTGGTCATCCAGACCCGCAAAAAATTGCTAAACTATTGCGAGAAAATCCCGGTCTTGACAAAAAAGTCATTGGAGAGTACATTAGCAGAAGAGATAATAGAGCTGTACTGGAATGCTTCGTCAAAAGCTTTGATCTTCGACAAACACGAATTGATCAAGCACTACGTCTATATTTAGAATCGTTTAGATTGCCTGGAGAGGCGCCGCTCATCTCTTTGTTACTTGAACACTTTGCCGAACATTGGCACGTGAGTATTCATAACTTACAGGCTTTATTTCAATGAATTACAATAGATTTTTGCTATGAAGTATTGATATCCAAATATCCCCATATAGGTCATTGTTTCACAATTTAGCTGGAGACATCGATACGTGTTGGACAGACGATAATTTCAATATGTATTTTGTGTTTTTCCAGACAAGCAATGGTGAACCATTCACATCTGCCGATGCTGCGTTTACACTTGCATACGCTGTGATTATGTTGAATGTAGATCAACATAACCACAATGTCAAACGACAAAATAATCCTATGACTCCCGAAGAGTTCAAGAAGAATTTGAAAAAGGTTAATGGTGGCGCTGATTTTGATCAAGATATGCTTGATGAAATTTATACAGCTATAAAGTAAGAAAATAAATCTAATCAAGGATTTAGTAATCAACTCTCTAGAATTGGAGTATTCAGTGAGAGGGAATATATTTTCCAGAGGTGAAGAAATAGTCATGCCAGCTGAACAGACTGGTTTAGTGCGAGAGAATTACTTATGGAAAGTACTCTTACGCCGTGGTACTGGGGCAGAGAGTAATTATTTAAAAGTCGGCCGTGGAGGCGAGCTTGTCGATAGAGACCTTGCAGCTCACGCTTGGGCTCCTGTCATCACAGCCCTTTGTAGAGCTTATGATCAGGCTCCAGACAGAGCATTGCAACGCCGAGTTGCTCAATCATTTTTGCGGTGAGTTTGCTATTCGTTTGATATTAATTGACTTCAGGTATTTGAAACCACTTATATTCCGACTGAAATTAATTATATTTTCATCATGCTCATACGTGTTTACATGTCTTACAGGTGCGCCTCAATTAGTGCTCATTATGGAATGAGTAGTGATTTGGATACTTTGGTTGTGAGTCTGTGCAAATTCACCGGGCTTGCTACAGGCAGCAGGCCAGAACAACTTGTTCTTCAGTTGGGAGGTAGTGGACGTTGCCAGTTAGCTTCTCGGACACTTTTCGAAGTAACACATCGGCACGGGGATGCGTTACGTGCATCGTGGAAAAATGTGGTGGATTGCTTGCAAACCGTATATAAAGCTAGACTTTTACCAAGAATTCTAACAGAGGGAGAGGATTTTTTGGACCTATCTGGAAAAGTATCTTTGATTCGGGAGCCAACGTTGCCTCGGGCACCTCCAGTGGAGCACAGCATTCTGTCCAGTTTATATTCATATATAGCTTTAGATGCACCTAAGCCACCCCATGCTACTGAAGCAACAGCCCGAAGAAGGGCAATGCAATGCATAACTGATTGTCGATTGGAACTTATCATTGCCGAAAGCAAATTCTTACAGGTGACAATATCCTTTAACTGATTTCTCCTCGAAAAAATAACTTACGACGCCTTAATCAATATTATATTTCTGTAACATGTTTTATTCGCAGGTCGAATCACTTCGTTCTTTGGTTGGTGCGCTAGTATCGGCGACTCTGCCTGACGAAGATCTTTCAGTTTTTCTACTTGAACTTCTTCTGAAAGTAACGATTCAGAACCGTGACAGAGTAATGTGTATTTGGCCGATCGTTCAATCCCACATAGAAGGCTTGCTGACTACAGCAGCTCGAGAGAATCACACCTATTTACTCGAGCGAGTGGCTGTTGGTATGTTGAGGCTAGCCATTAGGCTGTTACGCGGTGAAGAGTTGGCTGGTGCGGTCTTACCACCTTTAACACCATTGACCCATTTACCATCTGCAACAACCGCAACATTAGCACGGCAAATAGCATATGGATTATTTGAGCTGCTGAAAACAGGCGCGGCTAATATTCATACTACTGAAGATTGGAAAGTTGTGTTCAGTTTGTTGGAATGTGCAGGTGCCGGTGCATTGGCTCCGAAACCTTTAAATCCAGTCTCAGACGAAATTCCTGCAAGAATGTCTGTACTGGATGCTAGGCCTATCAGCCCGGTACCGGAATGGGTACTGGTTTCTCCTACTGGAACTGAGGCACCTTTACCCGTCACTGCCGACACGATTGTTTTGGACCGAGATTTACACGATCATGACCCGGCAGCTCTGGTAAAATGTTGTGAAAGTCTTGCATTCCTAGTAAGAGACGTGGCTCACGTCACGCCTTTTAATTTTGAATTGTGCGTACGTTGCGTCCGCACTTTCACTGAGGCTGTATTAGTAGGAGCAGGAAAACGTTCACGAGCACAAAGTGTAGAGGAGGAACCAACAGGATATCAACAAACGCCAATTCAATTACTAGATTTGATGCATACATTGCATACGAGAACGGCCCAGGTTTTCCGGTGGTGGGCTGAAGAAAGTGGAGGTACAGAGGGAGTCTCTTTGTGGCCACAAGGATGGCGGCCATTACTTCAAGGAATTGCACGACTATGCTGTGATGCTCGCAGAAGCGTTCGCACATCGGCCGTCACTTATTTACAACGTGCCTTACTGGCTCACGATTTGGTACAATTGTCTGCAGCAGAATGGTCCCAGTGCCTGGAACACGTATTGTTTCCCTTGCTCGCCCAACTTTTAAGTCCCATCGCGCCTAATGATCCAATTGGAGTCGAAGAGACTAGAGTACGTGCGGCAACTTTACTATCCAAAGTATTTCTACATCATTTAACTCCTTTGCTGACGTTACCAGGATTCTTGCCAATATGGCTCACCGTTTTAGATTTGCTCAGAGCATTTATGTATGCTGATAACAGCGAACTTTTATTTGAAGCCATTCCAGAGTCTTTGAAAAACATGTTACTCGTAATGGCTTCGGCTGGTGTTCTGGCTCAAAATTCGAATCTCTGGTCACCCACTTGGCGAGCAATCGATACATTCCTACCAAATTTGAGAGCTGAACTGTTTCCGGAACCAGCCCCACCACCACCTCAAGTTTCCAATGCTCAGGTCGTAACGCTTATTGGACAACAACAACCTTCGTTCCCAAGTCCAATTGCAATTCAGCCGGAGATCACCTGTCCCATTCAACCGTTGACGCAGCCGGAATCTATCCAAGAAATTCATCTTGCTACTCCGGTATCAACAAAAGTAATTGAACCAACGCTAATAAGCTCAGTTCCAAATTCACCACCTACAACATCACCAACAGTGGAAAATAGTGAACCTCAACGAGTAATTACACTTGTGAACCAACAACCGCCTTCTGTGGCTAGTCCAGTTGCTATTCAACCCGTTTCTCAGCACTTATGTGACTTACCTCAGTCCTTATCACAGCCTCACAATTTAGAACACCAAACTCAACAGCAATATTATCATTTGTCGAACTCTGAAGAGACATCAGATAATCAACAGTCATTTGAATTCGATCAAGATCCATCTTACCAGCAACACAATTATCATCAACCGCAGTCGACAGATGCACAGGTTCCCGTTCTTCAGCCGCCTCAACAACAATACTTGCATCCACACCAGCGAGAAGATATGCGGCAACAATTTCAGTACCCAGGAACAGCAGGCCCAATACACGAAGTTGATAAAAATACACCTGTGGTAAGATCACAATAATCTATTCTCACAATTGGCAATAGATAGCTGGGATTGTAGATTTTATTGAAACACATGCATCGACTGGTTACAATAGTTCCATTTTCGTTTGAATATTGTTTACATTGAAGTTTGTGTTTTTCGTCTTTAACACAGCTGGTAATCGCGACAGACTATTGTTTAAGATCAGCTTTATGCTATTTTTACACGTTCATACATGTGAGACGACGTCGATCCTTCTGTTTTTATTATTGAAATCCTATTGGCTGCAAGCCGTTGATTTAAATTATACATTAACTTCACGAATCTGTGCATGAGAACATTGATTGAACGTAGTTTTTATTGTAGGTACCAGTAGGGGACGTTTCATCTGCCACAATCTTCAATTCGGCCGCGTATTTTGCAGAAGATCCTGCGGCCGATCGTCTATTTGCAGTCACTACACCTTGACCACTGTACATTCTTTATGTATATTGTACCATATAAATGTTATTATTAAGTTTTATCACAACTTCGATTATCAAAAATTATCAGGTATTAAACAAATGAACAGGCACTTCTGTATCTTTGGCTTGTATATTTGGCACAGTGACCTCATAATAACAATATCCATTATACAATAATTATTCTTTGTATATAAAGATCTCTATATCATGGCACATGGTGAGTAAATAATTCTAAAGAAAAAGATGATAACATCTACAACGCGATATATATATATATGTTACGGGTAAAGCTAGAATAACGGATAAAACTAGGTTTACCTGGGTAATCCTAGTTTTACACATTATCTAACTTTACCATAATTATATATACTATATATAATAGAGTTATACGAATTTATACAGATTAAGTGGCCCGCGGATAAGACCCAGTTTATACAGAACAGACAGATCCGCGGGATAGGCTACACTTTCCCAATCTTACCTCTGATATCAATGTTATAATTTAGAACCATCTTTTCTCCGCGAACTCGGCAATTAAACAAGTAGGCACCAGAAGGGAACCATTCGCAATCTTATAATCTTTAGGGAAGCTTCTTAACATTTCTCCTTTGGTCGATTATAATTACCAAGGTATTCAAATTGTAAGGTATTCTGGATTTCTTGATACGTGTTGAACGCGAACAGATGATATCAACAGTAATTATCAATTTCATTGATAAAATTCATTGAGTAATATGAATTGTATCGTTAAAAACTGTTCTGCTTAATATTCGGTGTGTAATTATTCGCGTGAATCTTTGCAAATGTTTAAACCACTTAAACGATTCCCTTCTCGTTAACATTCTCCGGTCACAAGTAAATAGCTGAGTAAAGCACGTTCTGTCCCGTGCCTTTCCTTCACTTCGAATCTATTTCACTCTATCTTCAGAAAAAGAAAGAGAAAGAGACTTCTGTGGTCTAAAGTTAGCCATGCTGTAAATACTCTGAGGAACAACAAACGTAAGATCATACCACGCCTTCGCATTATGTTAAAATAAAGCGTTCTCATAACTTATGACCTAGTAAAAATGCTACGTAACTTACGTCAAGTTTCAATCTTATTCGATTATTTTTTATAAGTAGCAGCAACATGATATGCGACATGGTAAAACGATGGGCAAATCCAAATTCGATTTTCCATTTTTTCTCGTACAAGTTATCGTGGATTCAGTTTAAATTACACATGCGAGAACGTGTTATTCGTCAAAATGCATCCTCCATATACAAACATCTAAAATGTTCTGGACTTTCCCCAAATTACTCATCCTTCGTAAGTATAGCTATCCGTTTCGTAGTTTAAGTACGAAATCTTTTTGTCAAAAAGTATGAAACAGCAGGACGTCGAATTACTGCACACGTCTGCAGTAATAGCCTAGTGTTTTACATTTTTCGCAAAGATGTTGCGGGTGTACCTTGCTTTGATCAGACACATCCAAACCATCCGGTTTTTCCAAGGGACGCTAGAAATGAAACTTGTCATCAGGGCGAAACTGAGCAGGACGGATTAATGTAACCATCATATCAACAACAAAAATTATTCTATCATTATAAATATCAATCTGATAACAATCATTCTTACGCCTAATTGAGTTCTTTGTTAGTTCTACTATTTGGAACAGTTTCAATATTTTATAATATCAAATAATTCACAACGTATAAAAAGTTTTCAGCGAGAATGAGATGGTTAGCTATGAAATTGCGTATATTTTGGCCGCACGATGATTTAGAGTTTTTTTTTCAACCAACGACCGCACTGTGAGAATGTGTGTATTTCAGTAGCTCTAGGAAACGAGCGCGATTTATAATTAGCTAGCATTTGCCAGTTTGCGTATACCTCGCTTGCTACACGGAGCCCACGTTATTAGAATAATAATAATAATTATTATTTCCTGCGCGCTGTATATTTCCAATGGCTTGTACGAAATTTTGTAGCATGATAATCTTTTATGAAATTGGGGAAACTGAAGGATTGCTTCAGAAAGTTACGAGAAGCGATAGCTTATCGGAAAAATGTACGTTTAGCGACGGTCACACGATACGTTATTCGAGGTGCAGCGAGTAAAAAAACGTAAAAACAAAGTTGAATGATTCGTATACGAATAAATATTACAACATATCGGATAAAGTTTTGCGAGGAGGAAGCATTTATATTTTGAGTAATGTTAATAAGTGGAAGAAAGATCTCGTCAGTTTGCCTCCTTCAATCGACAACAATCATACCAATTTCAAAATCTGCATAATTTTGCAGCTGACAACTGGCAGCGTTCCTGGGATTCGGAGATCGTATGCAGTCGTGCGAATTTCCAAAATAACTACCACGAGTCATTGTTATGTAGACGGTTTATCGTAAGTTACGAATAACTGGAAACATCGAGTGATCGGTGAATACTTTGAAAATACTGCGACTCGATCGCATAAACGTAGATACGACGTCAAAAAGTTAATTCTCGCAAATCAGGGTTGTTTTACATGTAACTTTGACAAACGTTTGAATTAATACAGTACATCTCATTCAATTGATTTACCTACGATTTTTTTTAATCACTAATAAGCAGAAATGCGGATTCACCAAAATTAAATACACACCATGTTGTTCCAGACAGCAATATGGATTATTGTACGCGAAAATATAAATCTAGAAGAGTGTCAAATTTCGAATTCTAAAATTTGATTCGTCAACCGAATATTATTAATACTGGGCATGCGATTGTAGCTAGCATGCAATGATAAGTTTCGAGAAGAAGCTTCTGATGAAAACAAGAAGACATGATCAGAACGTTGTGAGCATTTGAATGATTGGACGACAAATGAAGCCAATGGCTCACGATTTAACTACGTATTATTAATAACTTAGTTAAAGGGGATGTGTCTAAACTTACATATAGGGAGGGCGCGGGTGAGTGCAGCACGTGAGACGGGGATGTAGTTGCCGAGGCGACCCCGAGACTCACCTGCTTGTGTGGATAGACGTTAATGTGACATTTGATGCACTCTTGTCCCATATTGGCCCAACTGTTCCCCGACATCCACTTGCGCTTACATTTCGGGCATTTGTATTCTCCGAAACATCTTTTTTTGCCTTGATACGGCGTCAATCCTTCGCCCTTCGGACGTGCCTGTAAGAAAATGCTGATGCTAAATGGCATTCGAAGTTTTCTTCCCATGCGCGAAAAAGTAGTTCCGGTGATTCAACAGATCGTTAAATATCAAGAGACTCGGTGGAGTCTCGCGCCTAGTTATATATATAAAAAAAAAAAAAAAAAAATTTTCGCACTCGCCGCGGGAGACTCTGACAGAGTCTCTATACCCGAACGGCAACTGAGTGACCGTTAAGGAAATTTATGATCGTTAATTTCTTCCGTCTCGCTATAAATACGGAATTGTAATATTTATTGCAGGATGTGGCAAAGGAGAGCTTATAAAAAAAAAAATTGGTGGTGGTGGTACTAGGCGGGCCAATATTTCGTATCACTATATTAGGATTATTGACATGGTTCAACCGCCGTAACATTGTACTTATCTAGAAAAGGCCCGCCTAGTACCACTACCACCAAATTATTATTTTTTTTAAATTATTTTTTTAAAATGTTATTTGGGCGAACCAATGGAGGCGTCAGTCCTCTATCGTTATATCTATGGTACTACGTGGCAGGACAGGAAGGCTGTCAATACCGTGTTATGAAAAGCCCAATTGTCAATTCGAAAAAAGACAATGTGATATCGGTACTAGGCAATAGCATCTGATTTCGAATCTTTTTTTTTTACGAGGAAGGAATTTTTGTATAAAATAATAAGTGTATAATGTTTTCTTGGCATAAGAATGTATTGTTTGTGGGTGATTATCACATTTATATAACTAGGCGAAAAGTTTTTGCACCAGAGGTGCTTTTTATGGGGATAATACTTTGTAAACCGTGTTTCACATGCGTTGTACGACGTCCAATGTTTTCGTACGTGGAGTGGTTAGTCGGTCAATGCCCAGATGCTTATTTCATTGTCGAATGAATGTGTGGGTGTGTGTAATGCGAGTCACGCTTGGTCGTTGAGTTATACGTATATTTTTCGTTTTTACCCAGTCGAGTTGAGCTGGGAACGGCGAAACGCCGTATAATATTTGTAACCCATTGCAAACAGTAATTTGGAGCAACGTTTCAATTGAATGATCGAGATGCGTGTTGATGCGCGTGATAGGTATGCGGGTTGTGCCCGTTTTAAGAAGTCGAGCGAAACGCGCGTTGTATTGGAGAGTAGCCATGCCTCGGAATTGAAACTTCAGAGGCTTGGGATGCGCGCAGTGTCATCATTGGTTATTATATTCTAACGAGCCGCGAGATGTTTCATCCAATTGAGGAGTAACTTCAACGACAAACGATATCACCTCTGACAAGTACCACTCCTGACGTCATACGCATCAACAGCTGACATATTCTGATAAACATTGGGATTTCGAGGATTATTGTCTTCCGACTTTGAGCCTTGATCGAATGGGAGGGGTGTCAAATTGTTGCATTGGTAACAGCAAATTTGAGTTTGCGATCGGTACCTAATGTTTTTTGAAGAGTAGATAAACTGTTGCGTTTGTTTACCTGAGGGCAGTCTTTGATGTAGTGTCCTTTTTTAAAACATAAATGACATAAGTAAGTTGATGGTGGTCTTTTCGTAGGCTTTCGCTCCAGGAGGCCAAGTTCGGTGAAGTGTTCGGCGAGATCACCGATGCTGTCTGCCAAACTTCCAGCTCCTATAGGCGCTGTGGAACCTACGACATTTTGATGCATGTAACTTTGCGATGTCGCGGTTGGAAAATTTCCCCATATCGTGGGAAGAAGTTTGTTCTGCAAACATACAAAGTAGAAATTGTAATTAATCGTTAGAAATGTATCGCTGATCGAAGTTTATACCAACGCCTCAACATTCCGTACAGTCGATATTAATTTTCGTTTTTGAATTTCATAAAAAGTAGATGAGTTGAATATTGGCTGGGATTAGTTAACAGATTTTGTATCTATGGTAGTTGTGAAAAAAATATTGAAACACGTATAAGTATATATAAACTCCTGAATCCGCTTAGTCGTAAGACAAAGGTATCATCACATCTATGTTTTGGAAGGCGATCTCATCCGTTGTTTGTACAAAAGGATATACCTAGTGCTCGTACGTATTAAATTATTGTGTATGTATCATTACTATAGTGATACCTGAAACGCAACGAGATAAATTTAACGGTAATCAGTTCTTTGTAGAGGATGAATCGTAGCAACGCGAACGATTTGCCGCAACTTTACGTTTCTCGAGCCAAGAATTCAAGACTTTGGCTGACTTATTTTTACCTCTATCTGAAGCTACGCTTATCTGACGCTCTCGATTCTCAATGTTTTTGTATGTTTATTCAGTTTTTTCGCTCGGTGAAACTCGTCGAGCACGAAATAGATTGTTTCAAAACCCCTCGGTATTTTATACGTTTCGATCGAATGCGAAATTAGCGAGCATTGATAATTAATGTGAGGAGAACGATATTCTTGCGTTGAATTGTACGAAATTTCATCGAATACGTTCGAGCGATAATTGGACTAAACGAAATGCGAATTGGAGGGAATTTCGTAATGAAAAACATAAACACGTCCCACCTGTTCTGAAGCTTGCGGAGGGTTTTGATCGGCAATCGCAAGGTATACCCAATTAAGTAGATGCGGAGGATAATGGGGTTGTTGCGATGTGACTGGAGATTGAGTACCGATGTTTCCTAAACCAAGACCAACGCCGACGCCATTCGCTTCCTGCAACTGTGGATGCTGCAGGTGTTGAAGAGGAGGTCGGGGGTGGCAGGCGGCCATCTTTCTTCAGCCTTTCAAGGTCAGGCTGATCGTTGCCGCTCACGAACCGAAGATCTTTGGTTGATTCACGGGCATTGTACCCCACAGTATCACCGAAGTCACGAACTTTGACACACTATTCACAGAGAGATTCGCAATAGAAACACACCACCATTTCCTAGAGAACTCGCACCCGACAGGGGCCGGGAGCAGAATGATCGCGTTGCTCTCGGAACACACATCACGCACACATGCGGAGACGAAACGGGCATCGTGCCTTGGTCGTGAATACGTGAGACCAAGCGTGAGTGCGTGCCTGTGTTCTTACACGGAACGCAACGTCGGCGAAGCTAAGGCTAAGGTTGGCTCGCAATGAAACAGAGCTTTGTTTGTACGCCCGAAAACGTCGTAATGAACTTTACGTCATATTCAATCAAGTCTTTCGTATGTTCGCTTTTTTTTTTTGTTAATATCGTGCATCATGGACGCGCGTATTTCTCGTCACTACAGTTCCAATGATTATTACATAGCGAGGAACAGCGAGTTTTATTACCCATGTATAGAGATTAACACAGTTAAAAGACCGTCGTTGAACCCAAATTGCCTCATTTGCGGAACGTATAACCAAAATTTCGTCACCGACTCGATTATATGGAGTACTGTGCTGCGGTGATTAATTGTTGGAAGTCATATATATATGAAATAAAATATATATAGAGAAACGTCACGGAGGTACATGCACGATACAAATGAATGCATGCTACACCGACATAGAGCCGTTTTTGTGAAGAGTTAACTGTAGCTCCATTTCGATGGGAGAGTGTGAGCAAAGATCCCCGCCATGTGGTGCGTCTATTTCAGTGCTTGGTCGCCGACAAGCATACCGTCGCAGATCTTCTGCTTGCCTTCATCAACGGTCCTGCCTTCGCGGACGTTGCGTGCTGTTCGCCCGAGCGACTTGTCAGCCTACACAAACGTCTTTAAACAGTTTAGTGAAAACGAGGATTGCTATTTCCATTTTCTGCTACGTTGCTGCCTTCGAATCGTTACCTCAAATGTCATGAAAGCTTTTGGAATGTTATTTGCACGTGTTATAGTATACCGCTGACACAAAATATCATCAGCTTCATGGTCTGACTCATGTGAGAGAGCTATGCGTATACGACCATAAGGAAAAACGACCGTGAATCACTCTCAATTGCTGCAATCAGAGCATTGAACCAAAACCGTCACGCGTACAGTATTCCTTGAAATTTTTTTTACAGAAACCAAAACCGCAGTCGTAGCGTTCGCATATCGTAAGACATTTAGAAAACCGCAATTGTAATTGCTGATTACTGGATTAAATCTGAATAAAATTTGAATACGAAGGTCGGCAACAATGCAGTTTCTTAAACGCTTGTCGATCTCTGATAAGATTAATGGGAAAAATTTTCGAAATTTTTCACCAATATAAAGTATTCGTATAAGCTTTTCGTCAAAATGTACGTACACGTAAATTCGAAATTTGTTTGTAGTCAATATGTTTTGGCACAGTTTTACCATTTAGTGGAAATGCAGAAAAACGTTCCGGTTCAATTCGCTGGCTATAATTAATATACCAGAAATTTTACCGGCCATTAATTTGTAGTATTCGATTAATAGGATGAGTCCTAGTGACCCAATAAAAAATCAATCAACATTGATTGGTTGTTTGTGTTTGAAAAACTAAATTCTGTCGTGCGCCTGTTTAATCGCTCTTGGAAAATTTCTTCGCAATTTGGCGGAGAAAATGGAATTATTAATGAAGATTGAGGGGTTGGCAAAGCACTACTTTTAGATCGCGATACTCAATAATTGCGCGTGTACGAAAAGTCGTGGTACAGGCTACTTCGGCGATTACTTCCCTCCCGTCATTCCAGTCTAAAAATCGACAAAAGAGTCTTGTTAATTAGCTTGAATCGATGCACATCGATGGATGTCGCTGTCGTTGTCGTGCAGCATTTGTTGTATGAAGTAGTATAACGTCACGCAGCTTGGCGACCGCCTTCCATCGTTATACTCTAGCTAACCTGTTTACAATCGATAAATTTATTTTGGTGACGTGCGCGTGACTCCAAGTTGTCTGTTATCCTCGAGCAGACAAAAGTATCCCCTAAATACGCCAGAGTGGTGCACGTATAAAAACTTGCCATCGCGTTCGTCGAAGACAAACGTTTCCTTTTTCTCGCGTCTTTTAGAATTCGCAGTGTTGCAGATCAGTTTTGAATTCTATACATATGCATACTCGTACAGTCAGAGAAATCGTATACAATTGTTAATACTAGTTGGAAAATGTCGCGTAAGGTGTGGAATCAAATTGTTCGATTTTATCCTTGACACGTTTTGATGTTGCGAAAAAATGTGGATAGCCTAATGTTGTGTATTTCCAATCTCGTTTAAAGATCGGTACACGGTTTTCTGTGCATCAAACAAGAATGATCGTTCTCCAAAATGGAGGTTGCTACGAGTTCCGGGGATAACGTTACGCCATTTGAAACGGAATTTATCATCTTGCCGAATGTTTAACATGTTACAAATCTGTTGATCACCATCTGTTGGATAATGACATTTAAGGAAGAAATGACAAGATTGAAACCAGTTTAATATCAAACTCTGATACTTGTTTCACGACGGAATTACTCACAGTATGGACAAGTATGAGAGCATTGAGATTGTTGGCGAAGGGAGCTACGGTATCGTAATGAAGTGTAGACACCGAGTCTCGGGTGAAATCGTGGCAATAAAGAAATTTTTAGAAACCGAAGAAGACATTCATGTACGAAAAATGGCACTTCGCGAGATTCGAATGTTGAAGGTAATAGAATTACTCATGGTCTGTTTCTACTTTAACTAATCGAGGCTACTCCTTGAAACATTCATAACAATAGAAATTTGCTTCGAATCGATGCAAATCCGCGTCCGTGTGGTGAGTTCATCGTCAGATTGTTACGTTCAATGTTCCGGACAAATAGTGCAGCTAAAAGCATCCATCAGATAAATGTACATATATTTCTGAGAGTGATGTATGCGACGAAGCGCTGATATTGTATTCTGTATCCTTATAGAAATTACGTCACGAAAACCTTGTAAATATGATCGAAGTGTTTCGCCGTCGGAGAAGATTTTACTTAGTCTTTGAATACATGGACCATACCTTATTGGACGAATTAGAAGCAACCAACGACGGGCTTGGTATGGATGCATCGCGCCGATATATTTTCCAAGTTTTACGAGGGCTAAACCATTGTCATATAAATCACGTAAGTAGGAAAAATGATGAAACGACATACTTGTCTGGTATGAATGGTATTATTACCCATTTATCGTAATTTCAATCGAATCGTAAACGTAGGTACTCGTTACACTTCACGTTCGATTGTCAAATTCTAGTAGATTTTTATCTCCGTCAGGTCATTTTTTCTTTCCCATTTTGTGTGATTCATAAAAAGCTTCTGGGAATTCACGACTAACAATGAGTTTCTAGTTCAAGATTTTTGTGGCTGTGATAATAAATACTTCTATTTCTCACGTCTTCAAGCGCAGTTTGGTTTAAATTCTTCCCGCACTCGAGGAAGTCAAATCGATAAAAACGGTCTTCCTGTTGGGTTATAAATCGAATATTGCCACATATGTACGTTTCGTAGAATTGGTACTTTTATATACCCCTCATCTGCGGTTTATCGGCAGACGCAGGCTTGTGATGCGTTATGGAATAAAATCGCTTGCAGCGGTTGTAAACAATAAATCCATCTTACACAAATATTATTATGGGACATTGCGCGGGATATGAAAAAATTATCAGCGTTTTATTGCACATCATTTATTTCCTAAATACTACCGCTCGTTCAGCCGTAATTATATTCATTTGGTTCTGTTGTTCAAATCAACAGATCATGCACAGGGATGTAAAACCAGAGAATGTATTGGTATCCTCGTGTGGCATAGTTAAACTTTGTGATTTCGGATTCGCTCGATTAGTCTCAGGACCTGGTGAATCTTGCACGGATTACGTTGCTACCAGGTGGTATCGTGCGCCAGAACTATTAGTGGGCGACTCGAAATACGACAAGTCCGTCGACATTTGGGCTCTTGGCTGTCTGTACGCTGAGATGATCAACGGAGATCCACTCTTTCCCGGAAGCAGTGATATCGATCAACTCTACCAAATAACGAAAGTTCTGGGTGAGCGTTTCACTTTCCTCGTAACTCTAACTCATTTCTCATAACTTAGATAACCCACTGGATCCGGAACGATAAGAGTTCTTTAATCTTCAGGTGGTCTTTGTAACAAGCATCAAAGTATCGCGTTTCGAAATACAGCGATGCGCGGGATCAGACGTGTCAGTACCGATCTCGGTGCAAATGGCGGGATCAGGACGCTTCGAACTTTGTTTCCGACATGGCCGACAGCGTCGATTGACTTTTTGATGCAGTGTCTGAAAATGGATCCCGATTTGCGACCTTCCTGCGCTGCGCTTCTCGAGCGACCTTTATTTACTCAAGATTCTTTTGCTGAGAGGTTTACCAGGGAATTGCAGGGACTTATTGCCAAGGAAATGAGCACAAGTCCAAAGATACATCAACGCGTTGAAACTCGGCGACTAAACACTTTGATCCCGGAAAGGCCAGCTAGAGTTTGTCATAGCAGTACCGGCAGGTGTGCATCTCGTTCGGCCATTTTTCAGATTCCTTGTGTTTGCGATCCAATCATGTTTCAATTAATTTTAATTCAGTTGGCAGATGACGTTGATCCGTGGAGGCGGGACGTACACGGGTTCGGGAACCATAACTGAACCGGAACCTGAACGAGCGGAAAAAACCGTGACGATAACAGACATAACACCGACGTCAACGAGCCATAGAACAAGGGCACCCTGCTATTTTGGACCAGTCTCTGTGATACCGAACACAACGTATATTCGTCGTCTTGAACATCGAGGGATTTTACTTCCAGACGCGAAGGGATGCTCGCTTCCAGCACTGCCCTCCAGAGAATCGAGTCACGCGAGAGGGAACACGAAGCGAAAGCGAATCGACTTACCGCACGTTGATCGTTGATCGATCTAAAATTATTGATATAACAATTCGTTTGATCGACTGATTCCCGAGAATATATATATATATACACACGAATCCATATATTCGATGAATCCTGTGCAGAGACTCAATCACCTTACGCAGCAAATTATTTCGGTTGAATGTTTTGCTGAATAATAGGGAGCAAATTAATGAATAATGATGTACAAAAATAACTGCAGAATTCTTAACTCTATAAATTCTATAGCCTTTTTCGCTGTGAGATTCGATACTTATACAATTTTGACACAACAAAGGCATAAAATCATACATCTCAACACGAATTATATTTGTATACGTGTACAACGGTTCATCGGTATCTTTGCATTGAGTTACACTAAACGTGTGACCTTACGGAAATATGATGTGTAGAATGTTGTAAAAATATGGTGAAGATAAATGTATTACGGAGAATGTGGCGGGTGATTCTATCAAACCATTGTATGACATTAAATGCATTCATGACAGAAATACATATACATAAAGCATATATACATATACGTATATGATACTTATTTCCCTTCATCGTATTATGAGAATCTGCTAAGCATTCGAAAGTCTGTCGACCATCGCCTCTACTGGTGCACTTTATCCGGCACAAAGCTACAGAATTTAGTAAGAGATTTTGATGGTAATTAAAAAAAATAACTGGAATTAAATGCGCGCGCGAAGCTGCAGCACGTGTTAATTATTAGGTTAATTATGTCTTTTGTGTGGAGAATGAGCAAAATGACAAGATTTGTGAAAGAAAAAAGAATGTGCGTCTACCATTGCAGCCGTATGACAGACGCATATTTAGTCGTGTCCGACCGAAATTTCGGTTTCGATTTGGAAAAAAAATAGGTTTCGGTCGGACACTAAATTTATAAAGCGTGCGTGTGTGTGTGCGCGTCTGTAGTGCTTTTTGTCAAAACGAGCAGCAACCTTCAGCATGGGAGGCATGATAGGAAGGTACGCCGGAATCTGTTGCTCTGGAGTAAGAAGAAAGGAAGAGAGTGATCATACCCACAATTGATATGACTAGTCGAGTAATCGACGAGCTCGAACATGTCGATACTAGCAGAAGCAGATATGTATGTACCTGTTGAGATCGGTTCGAGCTGAATCATTGAACTTCCAAGCATTGAACAAAATGTGTTGCTATATAAACCTAGATGTAACAAGCTGATTGAGACATCTACGGGTTCAACGCTGAGTGAATCTGAGTAAACCAAGTACATTGTGCGAGCTGTGCCACAATAGCAATCACTTCCGAAGCTATGCTTCTGTCATGAGCATCCTAGTAAAGAATCTTTAATGAACACAAATCCACAGATTCCAGCGTGTCTTTCAGGAACTGAACTGATATGTCGCTGCTTGAGAGCTGGAACCAAAGGCTGGAACGTACTTCGCAAGTGATCTGTGGTCTGGTTACATTACTGCGAAGCAGTATGACCAGTATGATAAAATTGATACAGTGACGTGGATTTTTACTGTGAAGTTATTAATTAGTATTTAATTGACACATTACCGTTTTATTTTTTGAAGTTTATTTTTGGCGATACTCCAGGTAGAGATGAAACTCATTACAATATAGATGTATGAGTAATGTTGACAACTTTTTTCTTGGAAACATATTTCTTCCGACATAAAGATTTGGATAGCTTTAGACTCATTACTTGCTCGTTAAGCCTCGTAAAATGCGATAAAAATGGCATTGGCGAACAAGCTAATCACATCACATATCACAGCTAACCTTCCAGCCCTTAGTTGTGGTCCTATAATTACAATATATAACATAAGTTATAAATGAGCTATAAATATAATATAAGTACTTTTCCATGCTTTTTTTTCTGAAATTAAGATATACATATCTTACACTTATATGCGTCACAGATAATCATGTAAAAACCATTAAGCAACCAATTTCTTTTTCGTATTGCCGATGTGCGGCGTGAACATTTCAATAAATAGCTATTTTTCCAGTGATTATCACAATTAATATTATCACGTATTCTTGCAACGCCTATCAAATGTATATAAAAATAATATTTTTATCTACGAGCAAAGTTTGATAACGTTACTGAATAAACAGAAATACCAACAATCTTTTTTATCATTCAGGAGAGTTCAGGAGAGTCAGAACCACCTCCTTCAGCCAACTCAGCAGTGATACTTTTAGTCAGTATTTTCCAGCTGAATTAATTGTTCGTACAAGAACCATGAGTCTGAGCCCGGGAGACCCAAATTCATTTGCACGACCAGGTAGGTAATCGATTTCTAAGTCTTTCTATGCTTATTTCTTCCTGCAGCCTCATTTCAAGTCTCGTCAATTTTTGCACTAGTTATGAATAATTGATTATACCAATGCATTGAAATCTAACACTTTTAAACTGTGAAACTCTGAAACGTAAATAACATTGCATGGATTGTTGTAATGTTTATTTCATTTCAGATCTTGCTGTAGTCACTCATACACATCTGGTTTTGGATGTGAACTTTGATGAACATATTTTAACAGGACATGTGGTTCTAGATGTTAAAAAACTTAATTCATCTGACGAATTGGTTAATAAATATGACATTATTATAACAAGCAATACAATAGATTTTCATAATCGCAAAGGATTTTTAATTTCATAGGTCTTGGACATCAGAGCTTTAAGTATTATATCGGTCATTAATATTGCTAATGGTGTTGCTTTGGACTACATGGAAGGGGAGTCAGTTGATTATGGAACAAAATTTACAATCAAGTTACCAACCGAAGATGCAAATATTAACACGTAATTATGTTATTATTTGAATTGGTTATATTTTGTTTTCTTTCTTCCAGGAATAATTCCCAAACCAACTAACATACCTTTGTACATAACTTTAATATTTATCCGTTCAACGTTACTTCAATATCTTTCATTCTTTTGAGCCTGAAATTTTAAATCTAATATCACCATATATTTTTGACTTGAAGATATAAGATTGAGATAAAATACAGAACTTCACCTAAGGCTAGTGCTCTACAATGGTTAACGGCTGAACAGACGGCTGGTGGCAAGGATCCCTACCTTTTTTCACAGTGTCAAGTAATTTGACGATGCACTAAACAATCGTTTCCTAGCTGAAATCAATTCTTCATTACAATTTGGCTTTCTTACATCTAGGCAATCCATGCCCGCTCTATGCTGCCGTGTCAGGATACACCATCAGTAAAATCAACTTATACGGCTGAGGTCAGCTGATAAAAGTTTTAATAACACTGTGAAAGCTACAAAGGTTTGTAATATCATTGAATCGTTGTTCTAGATCAGGGCCCCAGCTAATTTGACTGTATTGATGTCAGCTCTGCGTGATGGATCAGAAGACTCTGACAACAATACTAAAATCCATAAATTTCATCAGCCTATTCCAATTCCTATTTACCTTATGGCGTTAGCAGTTGGTAAAATAGTCTCAAGAGATGTCGGTCCAAGATCAAAGGTTTGGGCTGAGGCTGAGTTTATTGAACAAAGCGCATATGAGTTTGCAGAAACTGAAACTATGTTAAAAACTGCTGAAGATATTTGCGGGCCATACGTATGGGGTAAATGTGACTTCCAAATTTCTAAATTTTATCAGATTCGAATAATCGCACACGTGATGTGAAATTTATATAACTTTACCAACATTTTTCTAATCTCATCCAGGTATTTACGATCTGCTAATTTTACCGCCAAGTTTCGCTTTTGGTGGAATGGAGAATCCATGCTTAACTTTCGTCACCCCGACACTTTTGGCTGGGGATCGCTCTTTAGCCGACGTAGTTGCGCATGAAATCTCTCACAGTTGGACAGGAAACTTGGTTACCAATGCGAATTTTGAACATTTTTGGTTAAATGAAGGTTTTACCATGTTTGTTGAACGTAAGATACGCGGCCGGATGTTTGGTGATGCATTTCGAGATTTTTCTGCACTTGGAGGAATCAAGGCACTGCGAGAAAGTGTAAGTTTCAATTTGAATTTCTTGTCGATTTGAACTCAGAAATATTAGAAAACCAAATGTGTTCCTACAGATTGCGACTATTGGAAGTGATAATCAACTAACAAACCTTGTGCCAAACTTGCAAGGGATTGATCCAGATGATGCCTTCTCGGTTGTACCATATGAAAAGGGTCACACGTTCTTATATTACATTGAACAGCTTCTTGGTGGACCGGAAGTATTCGAACCTTTTTTAAAATCTTATTTGGATCATTTTAAATTTAAAAGTATTGTCACGTCTGACTGGAAAGATTACTTATATTCTTACTTCCCTGACAAAATTGAGGTATGTTATTGTGGAACTACTAATAAAATTACGATGAATGAATTTGAACATTATTATCAACTTTCTCTCGTGCAATCCTGATTTGCAATTCCACCTAAATATTCAGGATTCATGTAACGAAAAAGTATGTTTCATAATAGGTATTGGACTCAGTTGATTGGAATACATGGTTCTATCAGCCTGGTATGCCTCCACAGATACCAAATTACAACACAACTTTAATTGAAGCATGCGTGCAGTTGACAAATCGCTGGCTAGAATGGAATGAAAATTCTTCCAGCCCCTTCGCAAAATCAGACATTACAGCTTTCAGTTCGAATCAAAAGATTGAATTCTTGGTCGAATTGTTATCTGCTAAGAATACACTGTCCCAAAAGAAATTGGAAGTTATGAACACGACTTACGATTTTGATTCTGTTAAAAATGCTGAAATCAGGTACTAGAAACAACAGTGCAACATTACAGTTTTACCAATTATTCAAATTTGATAATTTAGATGGGCCTTATATGCTAATATTTTTTGACAGATTTGCATGGTTGCGTTTGGGTATTAAGGCTCGTTGGAATGCTAAAGTAGAACCAGCATTCGCGTTTGTCACAGAACAGGGCCGTATGAAATACGTGAGACCAATTTACCGAGATCTTTACGCATGGGAAGCAGTTCGTCAGCAAGCTATCGACGTGTTTTTAGCAAATAAAGATAAAATGATGTATGTGAGTGCGTATACCGTGGCAAAAGATTTGCATCTAAATATCGATGTATAATTTTATTCAATCACGAAATTATCAATAAAACCCATACTAATGATAAATAATTTTTGATTCATCAAATTCCATGGTTCATCAAATTGATTCACTGCTGTTCTCTTTGAGTGTAAATGATACTTTAAGTGTCTTCATAACAAGAATAATTTTTGATATATCTCTGTTACAGTTTTTAAAGGCAGCGTTTAAACTGACATTAGCAACGTGAAATCTTTTCATATATTTTATTTTAAGGACTATTTTTTTTTAATTCTATACTGCAGTAAATTAACAGTTGATATTGACATACAGGATGTATCCTATACAACCTATAATTGCATATTATGGAGAACGTTCGAATAATTGTGATTCTGGTCAGAATATAATTACCAAATGAAAATAATTAAAAATATAATTCAATGTGAAATATGAAAGCAATCTACCAAATCTTGAATAGGCACTGTGTTCAGCCTCGTTTTACCGAAGAACATAACTTTTAGGGTAGTCCATTATTTTCGGGAACTTCTGAACTTCCTCAGGTGGTATGTGATCCAATCTGGTTGGCACGGGTCTTAAACGTTTAATCTGATTGCTAATATTGGCTATAATTTCTTGTGGAACTTTGTTGTCCGGATAAATATGTAATCGTTGCATAGTATGTCTGCGCTGTAAGTTACCAACCATAGCACGGTATACAGCTTTTTTAACAATCTGTAAAAATTTCGTATCATAAAAGTATTAATACAAACAAATAGAAAGCAAAAATACCACACAATAACTTAGTATTTTGATATATACTTGTGTTGCATCTTTTGTATGCAATTCCCATGCTAATGTCCATGAAGCACCTCCGGGATAACCAGTATGATGGAAATAAGCACGTCTACGCCATTCGTCGCCAGGAAGAGCAATGTCTTTACTATTGATGACCACCACGTGATCGCCGCAATCATCTGTGAATGGATAATAACGATGTAACATAATAAGTGTTAATTTTTGTTTACGTTATTGATATTTTTTAAAATCATATATACTCATAGGATGATAAATCGGTTTATGTAGGCCCATCAGATGTTTCTTTATAACTTCAGCACTTTCAAACGGATTCTGCCAGGTTGCATCGAATACGTGCCATACTCTGGCAAATGTAGTCCATTGCTAAGAGTAATTAAAACAATTAAACAATATGTTACGTGATACATTAATTTGAACGCTAAAAAATTAGCAATTCCTGCATTCACTGACCTGTGCTCTTTTCACTGCGGTCATTTTTGGAAAAGTATTATAATATTACAACTAAACCAGTCATGAGTGAATTGGCCGTGTGTAATGGTGACAACCTGTTTTAACTTGAGATGAGTTTTACTTCCTCACAAAATACTGCTGATAATTAAAGTATCAGCTTCTCACTTCTGTTATTCTGTGATGCGGATTGAACATGGACGGCAGGACGGCATCAGCAGGGCTCGGTGCGTTGTCGGCTGCTAGGTCCAATGCGTAGTCAAGGAGGCTAGAGGGCCTACAGACAGGAAATATAACTCATGTGGTGGGGGCGGTCCCATATATGGCAGCTACCTGGTGGCGTTGCACGACGACGTGTGACGTTACTTTCAGGGCGCCTGCGCATACGACTTGGTATGCACGATACGCCGAACGCACTTCTCGGACGGCGCAAGTACACGACAGAAAATGAAAACGCGCTGAAAGTACACGTCGGCTAGCACTGCCACCAAGCGGCTGCTATATATGGGAGCATCTCAAACTCGACATTTGATAGGAGTTAGATCTCTTGTATCTAGTCTTCTGGAAGGCACAAGCTTGTGCGCAGTATTTCAGCCTTATTTTCGGGTATTTCCTGATCGAACTTCAGCAAGGGCAGTAATGCCAGAGAAAGCGATGAAACATTACTGTTGGATTTCTGTAAATCAGAAATGCAATAGTAGTGCGGGAAAAACGAATCTGTATCATGAACCTATACATGAACATATATTCGGTGTACCGACCGTGTTGGACAGTTTTGTTCCAATAGAAATGCCGTTCCTGTGAGATTTCTATATTACCATTGGTCCAAATCTGGACAAAAATGTCCACGTTACATGTATAGTACCGTTAAAACAAGCTCGGTCGCCTCACCAATTATTTCTGCTCACTTGGCGCTTTCTCAACCTCGGGTTGCTTCAAGTTGCTTCGAGTGAGCTCGAGCTCGAACTCGAATATCGTATCCGATCACTGGACAGAATTCAGCACTTTACTTAGTACTCGAGCTCTCTAGAAAGATCTGGAAAGATCTTTCGCTCTAAAAAGTGTTAATAGATTAGTTTGTCGCAGCCACGCTGTAACACATTTTATTATATCATTGAAGTTCGTTCTCGAAGTGCTTTCAGTACCAAGGAAAACTGCACATAAATAAGTTTTATTTTCTGACTTGATCTTCGGGAAAACTTGAAATGTCTCTTTTTGGATCTTTGATGGGCGATTTTGAGGATGATCCTATTATCGGGTATGATTCTACGAAGTCTTATTTTTCATGTCAATACCTTGTTTGACTAGTTTACTCACCTTAAAACCCTTCATCGCGCAATATAATCACTGATAACGCTTCATTTTGCGCCCGATGGTATATTGCCAGGAATTCAGTCTTGGACTGTAACCGCGATTGCTATTGATTTTATTTACCCTGTTTTGATCTGATATTCATGCGAATTTGTTTAACTTCACCACTGTATAGATGTCACGTCTTGAGTATGCGATTTATTTGTATTTGTTTTAACAAGTGAACTTAAACAAAATACCTCGTTCATTTACCTACCAGTTGATATAATCTAATTATCTACGATTGCCCAGACAAAAATTTCTCGCTTCACAAACTCAAGCAATGGTGAAACTTCATTAATTATTCTTCAAATGTTGCATCATAGACATTGTTGGAAGCTTTAAAATCCTCCTTAGCAATCATGTTACATCTCCTTCACTTATCAAACTTTTACAGCAATAAAGATCGTACCCATAACAACTATTTCTCATTTGAAAACAAAATTCATACAAACAACCCCATACAACCGATATTACATATATCTCATGTAGTTAACGATAACACATATGGTAATAATTTGATTCCAATATATTGCTGAGGTTAGAACAAAGCTAAACACTGATAAAAAGGGATGATTGTCCACAATCCCTTTGCTCGGATGTCAGTTTGAGAAAACTAATGCTTTTAACAATCTACAGGTCACACATGCGTTCGATGAGGCACATGAACAATATGATGAACTCAATGTTTAGTGATCCGTTCGGTATGATGGGTGGACCACCAGCTATTGCTGGACCCAATCATCGAGGTCACACGCGTCCAAATGACATGCAAATGATGCCATTTGGATTTCCACCTATGCCTGCTTTTAATATGAACCGAATTTTTTCTGACTTTGTGAGTATTTCAAATAGTTGTGAACTTAATTTATTTTCTGGTAATTATATCAACAGTGATAAACTTGTCTAATTAGTTGCCATGATCCTCACTTCCGAACTAAGTATTTTTTGCTCCTTTGTTCAGGGGACTATGGGACAAAACAATGGAAATTGTCACTCGTTCATGAGCAGTTCTGTGATGACAATGACCAGCGGTCCTGATGGAAGACCACAGGTATATCAGGCATCATCATCTACGAGAACGGCACCAGGCGGTGTAAAGGAAACAAAGAAAACTGTGTGCGATTCACGTACTGGCACCAAGAAAATGGCGATTGGACACCACATTGGAGAGCGAGGTCATATCTATGAACGGGAACAAAATATTCACAATGGGGATCAGGAAGAACATCAGGAGTTTATAAATCTTGAGGAAGGTAAGTGATGGGCTATATTCCTTTGCGCATTCCAATCTGATTTGATGTATAATGTAGCTTAGTCAATTTTTTAATTATGTTCTTATGTTCGTAATTGTAATTGGGATTATCTTTCCACATTCCAAAGAGGAAGCTGATGACTTCAACAAAGAGTGGGAAATGCGTACAAAACGTGCCGTCGGTGCCATAGATTACAACCGTGGATCGTCGAACCATGGATCCTCTCGCTATCGGGCTTCTCATTCAGAAAATTCTCCACTGGCTCTGCCAGCTCCAACAGCAAGGTCAGTATAAAATAACCCAATATAATTTTCATCACCAATCTTCATTATAACTTCCATAAAGCATAAAAATTAATTTACGGTAAGTTTGTAAAAGTAACAGTGAAAAAATTCTACGATCTTGGATTGATCCAAAATTTATTTTCCCTAATTATCACATGTTGGATATTAAATTTATTAAATTGCTGTACATTCCAATGCAATACTAATCTGTTATTATTTTTAATTACATATGAAGTATTATTACATACTTTGTGGGGTGAATTAAAGTTTGCACCGTTGACAGATGTTCAAATTTTTTGAAATAATTTCTGCAAATGAATAATAATTATTACTATATTTATTTTCATGAGTTACATTATATGCATACACATACATTAGATTTCCTTATTTAACAGAGGCAAGAAACGCAGAGGTCGATTCGGTAAAAATATCTACTCGAAAAACTAAACAAGAAAAGAAAGCAATGCATCTTGCACCAAAATCTTGATCGTTATAAACCTTACTGTAAAATTTTTTTGTAATCCAATATTGGAATAAATCAATGCATGAAGCATGCTACAGATTATGCGTATTGAAATCAATATTTATTGCATCGTAGACAGTAGATTGTTAATGTGATATGAAGGTGTACTTTGGAAAGGTAGATTTAACTGGGCAAATTTCAAAAGAGTATTATCCAACAACGCCAATTCCACAAATTCAGAACATAAAATTTTATTTTCAAAATACAAGGTGAATTATTCATGTCAACTCAGATAATTTTAGCTTGAAATAAAGACACTATTGATGTTCAACGTTTTTATTTATTGTCGATATAACTTTTTTTTGTGATTCTGAACTTTGGGCATGATTCCTAAAATTTAGTTTCTACTCTATTATGATTCAAACAGATAGTTTTATTATTAAGTAAACTGGACAGCTATATGCTTTTACTTTGTCATTTTATTTTATGTTAGTTTTTTTTATTCATTTGTTTTTATTTTATTTTATGTTTCTGGTCTGGTTGTGGTTGCTATGCTTTTATAGTCGACAATCAAGTCGGGAAAGATGGGTACCGTCTCCAAGGCGAGCCTTAAGAACCATGACCATTCCAAAATGCAGCAATTCATTACACGCATCACGGTAAGCTTTTATTTTTGTTTATATAGCAAGTTTACTGATATTAGTATTTCTTCAAAGTTTTGTATCCAGTGTTGTCAAAAACTATGGCTATTTCTCTGCTGTAGTCAGGATTACAGTGAACGTGATTTGACGTTTGAGGAAAATTAGTTACAGAATTAAGCATATTAGGTGTCATTCTCGCATAAGTATTTGAATCAAACTTAGTAATTTGAACGCATTTCCATATTAACCCGCATGCATTTCTTTTTACTAATGTAAATTCGAGTGATTGATATTGATCAATCGAGGAACAAATATATTCTAATAGAACTTGGGCAAGATCAAATATCTCTCATTATCGAATAATTGCTGAAATCCGACCGGATTATTCTGTATTATGTATTGCAGGTACAGCCGCAAATATTAATAGTTAAAAAACCATTGTTCACAGTGGTGACGCTAGTACGAAGTAAGTACGATGCGTAACCTTCATTCTTAGACTAATTACATTATCTTAATAACTCATTAAAAATAGTGTATTCTCGCCTATTCCTGCACTTTTTATTACCCTAATCTACATCAATTTTTAATTCATGATCGTAAATAACGTCTACATTAGATTTTCACATGAAACAATCTGTGTGGCAATAACTGTTATTATTTTGGAAATTATGCTACCCATGCCTCCTAATTCATGTACATATATCAGCGGGCTTGCAAATAATTCCAATGAATAAACACAATTGCTATGAAAGAATTCCAAGCATCAGTATTTAAATGTCAGACTATGTTCATTTTCAAAATCATTTTTAATCGCAGAGAACATATTTCATAATTGAAGAGTATATCAACGTATATTACAGAGTCAAATTTATTATTTTGGGCTATCAATTTCGTGATATTGATTTATTTCATGAATACCCCATAATTAGTTGTATCATTTCTAATGAACAATCATATGCTACACTGAGACGATTCACAAATTTTTTGTAAACATAATTTTTCCAATATTCACACAGAAACACCGTATTCTCTTTCTATGCAATCACTTTTCTGGGTCCATTCAATGTCTTTGATGTTGAGTATCTGCATAATATTTACTGTGATTTATTGATGCATTCTGTACTTGGTTCAATTTGGCTTCTGTGATGCAAACAAACCTGAGCAATTAATCTTATGGATATTTCTCGTGGTCGCTAATAGAATTTCACTAGCAGGGAAGCAATGTTACTGTTGCGAATGGTTTTTGAGTATTTCATATCAATTAATATCTGATTAATATGAATGCCCCCACAACGTATACGCTTGGTCAATTATTGGAGTTTTATAAATCATATTATACAGTCCTTTAACAAATCAATGTTCAAATAACTGATTGTCCGATATACTTGAGACAATGAATTGTGAATCCAAAAACTATAATCTTTGGTTTAGAATCGTAGAAACTTCATTAGATATTCATTCATTAAAATTAATTTGATTCTTTTTAAATTGAATTGCTTTATCAAAACATTATGATGTCTTTCTCTCGAAATGTTTTACATATTGCACACGTTATTGCACGAGGAATCGTGGTATTTTGATCATGATATTATTGGACATTCCAAATGCATTAAGTTTCTCTCAATTTTGTAACAAACAACTGGAGCATCATGAAGGATTATATGGTGCTGTTCAATTAAGGTTTACATAAACAAATTAAGAGAGTAAGCACTTTATTGGTACTTCCAGTAATTGAACTGTGCTAATTATCCGAATGTAACCACATGCGAGTCTAGCTGTTTCTCAAATGTGCATAAAAATATTTAAAATTCTATCGATTTCTATTCGAAGGATCAAGTTGACATCATTCGAATTGTCAATTTCATGTTGCTGCCTCATAAACGTAATGAACGTTTGCACTATAAGAGTCAATTTTTTAATCATTTGACGTTAATGGCTAATGTAACAGGTTTTGATATTTTTTGGTATGATCAATTGATAGAAAAATAATAAGTCTAATTACTGCTAACAATGAGGCACACAATTGTCCTTAGAAATACCACAGCCCAAACGGATTGAATGAAATTATTTCTCAATATCATCATTTATTTTATACTTGCAGCACCAGTAAATTAGATACGACTGCAGATGCTACCGTAACCCAATCATCAGTTTCGCCTGCTGGTTCAGGAAGTCGCAAACGCGATCGCAGTCCGGATAAAGAACGCAGTAACAAACGAGTTGTGAAATCAAATTCCAGCGATTGAAAAATATATTCCCATTAGGCTGAATGCCATAGTTCATTTCATTACCTTATTAGAATCGCGACGTAACTTATTTTTTCTTTGAAACATTACGATTGATCGAACCCAATAACTAACTTCAAGTTCATCTAGATGAGTAATTAAATTTTATGTCTCAGGCTTTTATTCGGTAAAAAATTTCCTGACTTGGAACCACAATGTTTTTTGTAATCATTCTCGAATGGATGAGAGGTGTTGACAGGAATTCCTTTACACTGAAATATTGAAGCAGATTCGTGGTACTCGTGTCTTTAAGTGTATGTTTCTGAAATGAGAACGACGATGCATTGATCTGGATCAAATATAAAGCGAACAGAATCCAGTGAAATATTTAACATACATAACTTGTTAGCTACCGTGATTACAACGATTCTTTATAAACTGATGAATTTTGTCGTGTAATTCGTTTATCTCTGATTCTTGATAACAGAGATTTTACTATCTACTACATTAGACTATCCCATTTAGTTCAATGATCTGGATGTTACATTTAAAATAATTATTTCACTAAACAACCCAGTAATATTTACATTTGCGCTGATCCAGAGTAATTCTTTGTGAAAATATCATTTGACCACGAATCCTCTTGGCTCCCTGTCTATGTCTGGAAATACCTAGCATCTCGAGTACCATAAATCCTGAACAGTAGTTGCAACTTGAATCTTCATTAAAGTACAACGTAGATTGTTAGTTTTTCGAATAATATTGAATATCTTTTCAGTAGAAAGTTGAAATTACACGCCAGATGAGTACAAACGTTGCGATAAAGTTAACAGCTTAATTATTAGTTTATCATATGTTGTATAGATCTGTGTAAGCTAAGAAAAATGTCGACAATGTCTAATTTTTACGCAATTGATTGGGAGCTACTCTTTGAATGTCTTTGCGCTTAATGTATTCGCGATATCTTGTGAGAAAAGTATTGAGATCGCGAATTTGATCTTCAATAAATAGATTAACGCTAACAGGTTTATTGGTAATGTCAAACGTATTTCATGAACATACATATAACTGCATCGACTCACTAATTATAAAGGGATATAGATTAATGGATTTTATTATACGATTATTTAAATATAGGTTGTAGGTTGAGAGACGATTTTGGATCACATGTTCATAGGTGAAGAGCAGAAACTTATATTTAAGGAGGATATATTTTGGACATTTTTGGATTCAAATATTCGGAATAGGAAATTTAATAATCACACCTCATACCCATTAGAATACTTTTCTTTATTCTCTCCAATTGAACCAAGTATCAAATTTGCGTTAACAATTTTCTCTTTGGCGAAACTGATTAAGCAAAATTATAAAGTGTGGTATCGAATAAATACATAACAGAATCCCATATCTTTATCACTACCGATAAAATAGTTTTGTTTTTAATGCGTATGTAATAAATCAATGTTTGATAAAATTAATGAAAATATTGACAGATCATTGAATTTGTCTGTTCATTTACTCTCTCTTCGATTATTGCAATTATCTTCGTCTTCTTGGTGTAACTCATAACAAGTTTTGAAAATACACGTTCCATCGTGTAAAAGTAATTTTTCATGCTTCTAAAATTCACCAGCAAACCTGTATGGATTCTTATTCATTTGACGTGTCAATATTTTCAGTAGATAAACGACAAGCTAGTAGAATGAACTTAACTAAGCATTAATTCACACACAAATATAAGCAACATATAAATTTCATCCAGCTCTGACCTAATGTATATTCAACATAGGAGAAAATTATAAAAAGAAATTATAATAAGTAATATTAACATGAACAAAAGAGGAAAACTGGCAGAAGTAATATAAACAAGAACAAAAGAGGAAAACTGGCAGAAGTAATAACAAATTTCATAGTTGTCATAACACCTCTCTGGGTGTAGCGGTCTCTGTTAATTATCTTCCGCTAAACTGTTAATTCTTGCGTTGATGGCCAAGAGTTGTGCAAGGTAGGGCGTGTCGCACATAACTGCAGCTAGATTTGATAAAAGATCTTGAAATTTCTCATATGATAGACCAATCTGTCTTGCACATTCCATGATCATTGCAGATTCTTCGACATCTTCGTGGGCCTGTAAATGATGATGAATCATATTTTCATAAACTCAGTAATGGTATTGATTTGTATAAATATTAGTTGTGCTTGTAATCATAATAATGTGCGCAACAGTAATCACCTTCAGTGAGCTAGAAAATTTACTGAAAGGTAATTTTATCCGTTTCTTTCCATTGCTAGTTTGGTAAAAGATGGTAAACGTTTGCTCGTTTTTCATGTCCAATACGATTGGAAAATATACTCCAGCTGTGACATGACCCTTCGTATCTCTAGCTAGTAAACTCCTGAAGTTGTAAACCAGGTTTCGACGTTCCGTTACATCAATAGCTGTCAAGTAAGGCCTTGCAACGTAAATTAGAGCAACCTGTGTCCGTTCCATGGCTCCAGGCCGATTCTCACGTTCATGCCATTCAACGTAATCAGGATCTGAGGTACACATGGTGTAATTGTATTCTTTTTTACAATTCGGTTCCTCAGATTGTGTAAACCAGCCTGTATGCGGATACATCTTATCAGCCATAACAGTGACAACACGAGCGACATGGTATCCAGGATCCAAAAGCAAAACTCCTTTGCGATCGTTTATTTCCACTTTGAGGCAAACAAGAACGTGTTCTTTTTCACCGCTATCAGCAGCTGGTGGGCCTCCAACATAACCCGCGATATCTCCGATTGTCTGAATATTCATAATGCAAAAAATGTCGTTTTAAATTTTGAACTGTGCAACATCGAATTGTTCACCTTTCATTAAACAATTTAATCACTTCTAATCCAATCCTTATTCTCTGCCAAAAACTAATGAGACTTTTTATAGACAGAAACTTTTAGTTTTATAGAAAATTTCGTTGGAAGTAGTTTACATTTCATTAAAAAAAAATTATCTAAGGAGTAAATCTCATTTCTCACCTCTTCGCAAGATACCAAGTATAAACGGCTCGCTATACCAGGAAATTTCTTATCAAGACTGCACAAACGTCGCAACAATTCAAAGCCAAGACCCACACAAGTATGGTGTTGGTGGGTGATTACAGGCTGATACTTGCGAAAGAATCGCTCCAGTAGAGTATCGTCGCTCACTTTGAACTCATCATAGAGCCTTTACGAAGAAACATGAAAAAAGAAACAGATTTTTGAAAAATCATCGTGCCACACTG
Organism: Arge pagana; assembly: GCA_963969455.1. Lineage (NCBI taxonomy): Eukaryota > Metazoa > Arthropoda > Insecta > Hymenoptera > Argidae > Arge > Arge pagana. The sequence goes on along the minus strand of OZ018311.1, from coordinate 9,538,600 downwards.
CATTATATCTGTTAAAAGAGTAAAGATGATTCGTACCTAAGGAAGTTGCCGATGGTATCATAGCGATGCTCGCGTAATAGACGTTGCGTCTCGAGTTCAACGCTGCCTGCTAGTTCCTCATATTGTTCGACCGTAGAAAAGGTCAGGGCTGGTGATTCATCGTGGGCCCATACCGGTAGGGGCAGTGGTAGGCCCCTGAGCCAGGGCCCACGTGCCTGTCCCCGTGGCTGGCACCATATTTCTGCCGTCTCGAGTCAACTTGGCCATTCGCTACCCCAGCGGCCAACTGTCGGCACGTAGCCACGCTCATCCCTGCAGCTGCTTATTGGCTCCACAGGGCGCTCTCCGTGTTTTACTATCTTCTCTCGCTCTAGAATATCAAAGTTTTCGCTCGTTTCAACTTATTCATATTATCATTATTCAATGTTGAAGAAAATAAATTAAATGGTTCCACACGTTGATCGCATCCTCGTGTTCACAATATGGCGACCGTTGACGCATGGTAAATCAATACGAAGAGGTGTTTCACGCCACGTGTGCATGGTTTCTCCGCGGAAATATGATTAGTCGCAGAGAAAGGACGAAACGCGTAGTTATATGTGCAATGAGTCATCGGAAAAAACGACGGAGCAAAAAAAACCACCGAGGTGTTTCGTAACACGACGGATGTTTGTTTATGATAAGAGATTCTGCTCGGCTTCAATTCATTAGAGTTGATAACAGTTATAAGCATATGAGTCGTACGGATGAACGGACTTAATGACGCGTGAGAACAAAGCAAACGGAACCAACATAAAAATTCTATACCGATGTACGCGCTATTTGGTGTTGCCTGGTGACATTTAGGCGAAAGATGCTAAACGTAAAAGAATTTGGAACTATTCGATGATCTTTTGGAAACTATCACATCTGTACGCTTAATATTAGACATCAATATCGCATTAGTATACCGTAAAAAAACGAATAGTGTAGTATAGCTCCTGGATCAGCCACGTCATAGGATGTATATTTGAAGAAGAAAGAGAAAGTTACGAGGAAAGTGTACCGTCTAGACGTCAATGGACGTTTCCGTAAAGTGTTGTAAATCAGTTCGAAGAAGATTGACGTGGTAGTTATGTAATTTTACCGAAGAGATGTGAAAAGTCTGACGTTTATACGAACACTGACGAGTGAAGATAAAAAATATTCATAGTTCTACTTACCCATACAATGAGCGCACCAAACAAATAAAAACTTTCGCTTCTAGAAGGCTTATTGAATACACACTTCCGAAGCCCAAGCAGAACTGACACCACGGAGCTGCGCGAGAGTTTATATATGTTCGTCGACTCCCCTTCCCTGCGTCGTCTAACCCCTCCACCTGTAAAGTTTACGCATCGCCATCGCATCGCCGACTTTTCGCAGCCGATTTCCTAATATTCGACAAACAAAGTATTTTAGACGCTACCGACACGTCACAGGCCATTTGCCTCCTTTCAAGTCTAGCCGTCAGATCCGTGTCGCATTTTATTTTTACGAATGCGATAAGCCGAACCAGTTATTTCCAGATTTTAATTGTGAGGCACAAATAAAGAGACTCATTGTCAGACGAGAGTTTGTTGGCGGTGTCGTATATTCGATTCGATACAGATGAAAAGCTTTATCCAATAATATTTGGACGATATTAAACTAATATTTTTACAATACGACTTATATTACGAACATTTGAAACGAATTCTTGTCGGTATGACGCCGATTCACGCGTTCTCATAAGTCGCCCACGTTCATTCGTGGCGGAACAATCGATACTTATATTCACTGGCTTATAGTACGCGATACGCCTGAAGATACGGCTCGCATAGCTCTTTTCGGCAGATACTCCCTATTAGCGACATAAAACCAATTGACGCAACGGAATGAAAGGAAACATATTATAAATGCGATTTAATACGTGACAATCTTATTTGAGTTATGCAGGTATTTTTATGTATATGCTGCTATTGCTGTGAGTTGCTGATATGAATGATAAGACGACGCGAATAAAATCCAGGCTGTAATGTTATCACCCGCGCAGCGGCTGAATAGTCGAGTTGGACGCAAACGTTTCGTTGTTTGATGTGATCGTTGTCGCGTCCACTTTTCCGCAGCATTATAGTATACGGTATGTATTTCCAACATTGCGTAATGAACGAAAAAAAACGCGGATATATATGTGCGTTGCCACAAAATAAAGGATGTTTCGATTTCGATGAAATATTCATGTGAAGCATGTATATACACTACATACGGACAACTTTGTTTGAAATTTGATATCTTCCTCAATGCAGAGTATCTATCGTTACACGAAACCAGATTTTCACGTAGAATGTCTTGGTAAAATGCTTTTGGTAAAACCCAACTCGGTACATACATGCTGCTGCTGTTGGTATCAACGTCACGTTCGTCACAACGTCATGATCACGAGTCACTGTCTAACAATACAGTATTATATACGCATGTATATCGTACGTCATCGGTTCATGGAAAAGCTCTTGATTATTGATCCAATCGTGTCGCACCCTTTTATGTCATTTCTTTAGTAGGATTATATTACATTCGTAAAATAATGTTGACAGCGAACGTAATATTTCAATGAGAAGTACCTGTAGAAAGCAGATACAAGATGCACCGTGCCATTGATACGTTATAACATACAATCGAGAATCTGATAAGTATCGGGTAATAATCACAATTATACAGCATGTTGCTTTGTGACCGAATGACCTTGACGTAGAATGTAGAAATATGCGAAGAAACATTGCCAGTGGTTCCCATCCTACCGTTTCTTTCTTTCGTAACGAGTTCGTAATCACAGTATCCTAATTTTTATGAAACATTGTACCGATTTATTATAATTCTGCCGAGTTGGTGAATCAATTTTGCATTTTGATCCCAACGTGTGTCTGCTTTTGTGTGACTTTACATACTACGGGATTTAAATACGTAAATTCGACCACAAGTTGTACGGTAGACAGAAACCGTTACCTTGAACCGTGACGTCTAAACTCGTGGTAAATGTAACATGACGCCTGTGATCTGAGATATCCGTTCTCCATTTCGCAACTTTAAATATTTTTTATAATATACTATCGGATGCGAAAGTCCATTTAATTTCGTTTTCTACTGTTTTATTCTCTAGAAATCAGTATCCTCGACGATATATGTAGGTAGATACTAATTATATTCTACGGTAAGTGAAACCTCGAAGTAGGTTTATGTTTCTATAGCCTACTCGTGAGGCTTCGTCGCATCTCAGCTAACTAAATGTAAGAAGGTTCGTGTCGAATATTGAATTATGTCAAAACGTATATTATTTTATAACGTATTCAACCTACCAAACAAAGTTTCCTAAATATTTGGAACCTCAGTACACATACGTAACAATATGTTTACGTACGAAGGCTCGCTTTCTATTTTGGTGTATGATCTGGTTGCATAATCACAGTACTAGTGCATTAGTAATTATAACCGGTTAATTTTTCAACTGGCAGTGTTGAATTTGCGATAGACATTTTTTCCTCGTTGTCATTCGAGAAATAATGTCTGAGCGATATCAGTTGCGTAATATTCAGCCATGAAATGTAGTCGTGAAAAATTTTACCTCCTATGTTATCTGCAGAATTATCATACAAAAATGAATGTTATTTTTAAACTCAAACCGCTGAACCTACAAAACCACACGCGTAGGTCACGTCGCTTTCGATGTGAAGATGTACGTCATGGTGAACTTGACACGGATGGTCTCGTGTTATGATGATTGGTGAATATAAATGCGTCACAGTTCGTGTTTGGATTTTTATTCATGGAAATTTTCGGACAAATATTGAAACTGTTATTATTCGCAGTATTACGGTTCGACGTAGGTGAATTTGAAACCTTATTGCTTTATCGCATGTTGATAAAAACCTGTATCTCACGTATGTGACCTGTAAATAAGACATTATGAAATATTCCACATCTCGTTCAACTGTCTGTTTCAATGTCAAATAAACGAATCGCTTCACACGCGAACTCCATATGTTACCGATAAGAAATGGACTTTGTGATTACAGCTCTGTGCAGCACAATAATTGCATATTTATGTTTACTGCGGAACCTGTGAAAAAGTCGAAGTTTTATTGCGATATTCCATTGATAAACATCCTTTATATAGAGGTAAAAATGATCATTCGAGACATTAATGCGAATAGCTATTTGTTTGAATTCTGATCCAAAGACTATTCATTGAGGCAATTCAAGTATGTCGCGAAACACATTACATTATAAATCGTGGTTCAAAATGTCTGGATCACAAATCCTGAATTTGTTAATAATAAGACAACTAGTTTCATAGGCAACAAGCTTATCCTTGAAAATTTACAGTAATTACATACGAACAATTTTCTCAGCCAAACTTTTTGGCACCAGTACTTCTAAGATTCCTATAAAGTTTACAATAGTAGAAATTTTTTTGAATTGTTAACAAATTCAATTTTTTTTGGTCTCTCGATATCTGTTCTGTGAAACCAGGGCAACCTGATTTCAACATTTCACGGAGCAATTTCACCTTCGAGACAATTTCAAAGCATCGCTGTTTTCGTATCGTCGACCTCTATCCAATGTCGACCGGTCTATGCAAATGCTACATAACTGCATTACACCGAAGTAAGTCAATGTTTGCGATTGGGTGGAGAAATTCATACTCAAAGCTGTATATTCTAGGTTATAGAGAGGCGTATTCGTACCTATGCGTAAATTTAATAATCTAGGTAGTTTTAGCAATCGGGGTACAGCGACAGCGTGTGTTAATTGTTGATTTAGATTTACGCGTACTGATATCGTTAGGTGAATTTGAACCGCGAATAAATCCGTGATTAACATTATCATTAGCATTGCGTTTTTGCGTTATATCTACGTCTGAGTTTTTTGCGCATGAAAAAAACTGCGCCGTATATTCGTTGAAGTTTATTATCAAGTCTATTTTAGATCTGTTAACATTTTGCGTACACCAAATTGCCAACAGTCCCGGTAATTTAAACAACTACTTATACTAAAGTATATATTTACAACACAAATGAAATATATCTGCGTCGCATATATACTAGTAAACTGTTTTACGAAATGTATGAAAAACATATAATGGTTGAATTATATTGTCAGATTGAAAGTTTTCAACAGGAAAACTACCGATAACTCGCTTTGTTTTACAATTTTAGCGCATAAAAATAAATCGTACAGCTGTATACATTCATTTTATCCAAAGGTTTCGCCAAAATCAGCCGGAAAACGTGCGAGTCGAAAAATTTCACGGAATATTTAATTATTAATGTCGTGTATTTCAGCCATTTATTTATTGTACACAGTTATTCCAGACATGAACAATGGAACTACGTTTGTTACACCACTGATATAATGATAATTTAACGACCGAGAACGTATTGTCAGATGGAAAAAATGCTCGTGTCACATCACACTTTGTTTTGGTCTACACGATACTACGGAGAATAAAAATATACAAAGATACGAGTAAGTACATCGAATCTTTAATAGAATCCAGTAGTTTGAATTATTGCGAGATATACAGAAATACATCCGAGAACTGTCCAATTACATTCGTCCTCATTCGAGTGTCCAAAATACTGTTTTCGTATTGCCGTTCCGGTTATTTGATTCCGATGCAGTCTGAAATGGATATGCCCGTGACCGAACATGTCCCATAATAACGTCATATTCAACAAGCTGTCTTCATCACTTCAATAATCTTTCCAGTACACTGCAGTTCATTACGAAATATTGAATTCACTTGTCATCAATTGCTGGGCAATAGAGAACTAACCAGGTAAGATGATGTACTTCACGTACAGTGCAGCAGATAGGGTTGCAGAACCGCAGGCGCCGTATTGTGGTGCGCGAATTAGTTGCTCCCATTCGCACCAGAACACTTTCACTGACCCGCAGGTACGATACATATCATCGATCGAAAACTGATTAGATACCCGTTCATTCGAACTTAGTATGACTTCGAGCGTATCTTATGCATGACTAATAATGTCATTGGCAACTACATAAAATACTGCAAACAAAAAATGTGAAATCATTAGATATTGGGCATTTTATTTATTCGGCCAAGTTCCCGTATAGATAATTATTACGCCGAATTTATGGTAAAATTGTAAAATAGTAGTAAAATTGTGTTGATGAAATGCAATACTTCCGTTCCTTACCCCATGCTTACGGATTAAATCAGTAAAATACAAATCATTCCGGGTAATCGAAGTTTCTCTCTAATTGTAAGCCCATTGTATCTCGATCATAGTGGAAGTTCATTGTAGTTAAATTGAATAGTTTGTACGAAGATCACCGTATTCCGATGTTTAATTCAATCCTGATATCGATGAACTGATGAAATAATGAATTGGTACTCTACAAGAAAAGCATATTATTCAATAAGCTTTACGCTAGTTAAATGGTTGTACAATATTTTCCCATAATGTATATTGAGCGCACAACAGACTCTACTTGACACAAGTCGCACAAATCTGATTAAAAGTAGATATCATCGGCCACGTATCATTCCGATTATTGGAAGAGATACGTCGAATCTTATCTTATTTTCTACCACTTCTTATAAATTGAGACATTCCGAAGATTGGACAATAACTTTCCGTGGATTAATCATTTTAACACACTTCCGTGCAATATCTTGAATAGCATTGATTTACTTGATTCTGAGGCGAAATGAGATTTACCTGCGTCATGGTGTTACTGGCGGTAGTCGCATTTGCGGCTGCTACAGATCATCCTACGGATTCCTGTATTTGCCCCAGGATATATTTGCCAATCTGTGGCAGCGATGGTGTGACTTATTCAAACAAATGTGCTTTCGAATGTGTCAAGACTACACTTGTTGGTCGCGCTGCTGAAGGTAATAAAATTATTTCAGATCGAATAATCGGGACATTTCATATGATGCATGAAATCTACGAGTATATGCTTGTATTAGAATTCAGTACACGACGAGTACATCGCAAAACGTGTTCTTTGTATTATGTAGATTTCCAGATTGCCAGGGGTGGAGCATGCGACGGACCGGAAATTCCTGAGTTTCTCCTTGAACAAGAATAAGCTTCCCGGAATCGTTCGATCCCAGAGTTTTAATGTATTATTCGGCTAATATGAAAGGCGAAATACTCAACCGTGGTAGAATTAGATACTTGTATTCGAACATTAAATTTTCTCGACGCAATAAATCTATCCAGTAAACATCCTACAGTGTGCAATAACATGATAAGCGACACGATAGGATGCGATACATTGAATGTTAGTGCAATCGGGTATGGGTGTTTGCTTCTCAAAATGTAATATTATAAACGGCACTTTTCAATGGGAACATTTACAAATACATATAATCTTTAGAGAATTTCTATGATCTTAATAATTTCACCAAGAACGATATCCCTACCTATCCCTCTCATACGACGTTTTATTTATTTTTTACATGACAATTGTAACCTGAAATAGGTGGAAGAATTATATTCATTAAATTGATATTGGGAAAAACATTCATACGGTACTTTATTGGTAATTGCTAGTAGCACTAATTATATTTTCTGGACGTTTTCTAAGTGCAAATTCGTCGATATGATATCTTTGTCCCCGGATTATCTGCCAGACGGCTGTCGGAGATTATTCTAATTCAGATTTGATCGCGGATATAATTAGTTTATTACTGATATATCTCATTTGATTTGGTTCCAACTGGTTTCGCAAAATACAATTTGGTTTGTCACATCGACGCTAGCGCTATCACTCGGTCATTGTGACAACTTCCAATGACTACACTGTCGCGTGGTTCGTGGTCCTCTGTTTGACATTGGTGTCAGTGACTTTCCATTTGTATATTTGATTTTTGTCAACCAGATTTGTTTTATTAAAGTGCGTAGTGGCATCAGTATACAACGGAAATGAACAAGGTTATGGAAAGTCTTGCTTGTGTTTCAACGTCGAGATTATTTCTTCGATCTTCGGTAAGTAACTTCATTCACAGAACCATGATAGCCTTTCTCTTACTCACAAGATGGCAGCACGATGTTCCCAAGGATGATTTGATTTTGGCGCTGAAAATTAAAGGCATTCGAACCAATTCGAACATGAATTTTGTTCGAGTACAACTCAACTGGATATTTCATCAGATACAACGTTTCTTTATAAATATGCAACGAATTGTAATTGATCGTCATCGTTATGACTGAAACAATATTTTTCATGGCCATGCATGATAATTAAAGTTGATGGAATTGAGAAAATGCAGTCCATTTTCAGGGCCAAAAATCATGAATCTTAAAACAAAATGTATCTAGTTGTATCGCACTCAAAAAACATTTCTTTCCTTTGGCTCAAAGCCATCAGCATCACAGAGAAGTCTCAGTGTGGCAAATGCAAGTGCTTTAAGGCCCGAGATTGTCTTAAGTAGTAGCAGTCGAGAGGCCTGCGTGAAGAAATTAAAATCATATCATCCACCCAAACTGAAAAAAGCGAACAGCGATGTTAGTCAAGCTGCGGTTCTAGTACCACTTTGTTTGAACAAAGGTGAGCTTGGATTGTTGTATACGCTAAGATCAACCAAGTTGAATACCAACAGAGGTCAAGTATCATTTCCTGGAGGAATGTATGACCAAGCCGACAAAACCCTAGAAGAAACAGCTTTCAGAGAAACATGGGAAGAACTTCGTATTCCCAAGAAAAAAATCGAGGTATGGTCTAATGCTAATCCAATTCAAAGAACTCACGTTATTGTACATCCGATTCTTGGGTACATTGGAGAAATTATACCGGAAGAATTGCAGCTCAATGCTGAAGAAGTGCAGGAAGCTTTTGTTATTAGTTTGAAGAATCTGTGTGATCCTTCTACATGTCGGTATACTCAATTCCGCGATAGTTTTACTTTACCCACATATTTGGCAGGAAACCATCGTATCTGGGGCCTGACGGCAACAATTACGCATATCATCATGAAAGCCTTAGTTCCCACTGTCTACAAACACGAATTAGTATATTCTAAGCCTTTGGTCACCTATGAAAGACCTAATCCAACATCATCAAAGGCTTACGCTTCGTAGATCGTTAAAATTTGTTTATATTAAGTATATTGATTTGTCATTGCTGATTGAAATGAAGACATAGGTATATTTATATCAACAGTATGTATCAGATGATAGGAAGTTTTTGTTTTTTCGTATCGTAAGATGAAGATTTTACCGGCTAACCGTTTTATTCAAGATTTCACTACGATATAAAATTGAATCAAATTCGAAAAAATCACAATGGTCACAACAATTTCCTTGTCGAGTTTCGTGCAAGCGCGGAACTTTTGTCATTGTCACGTAGGTGTTGTTGCAGCCTGCAACGTTATATGAAATTATAGACATATCTTTCGGCGTTGAAAGGGACTATTACTCAAATTGTAATATATTAAAATAAATCATTATTAAGGATACTTATTGCTGTTATTTTTACAATTCCACATTGACCAGTCTAGGCATTTCATTTTCGTTAGAGATATTGTGATTTCTTGAGTTGGTACTAGATTTCATGCTCAACTTCAATGTGCTCAACACAGCCATCCGCCCACCTTGCACGAATACTTACTACACACACTACCATATGCGAAGTACGAAGCAGAGCGATATGATGGCGATATGAGTGAACGCGAACGGTAGTCATACAAGTCACACCAGTCGTACATACGTACGGGGTCGATTCGTGCTGGCACGTACAGTATTCGGATAAGTGTAGATTGGACGGGAATTGACAGTCAAGCAAAGATGGCCGATGAAAAGGAACCACCTCCTCTGTTTGATAACTTGGAAGTTAACAAAAATGATGATTTTGAGGACGACGATGATGATCTTTTCGCCTCGGCAGTGCAGGTACGCTAAATATAATTATGGCAGAATATTGCAATTTGGATATATGCACGTAAAATTTGCAAGTATTTGACTTTATTGATAGTCTGCCAGTTTTTCAGTAATTATCTTGTACCGCAGTTTGTTTTCTCATTTTTCAACTTCAAAAAACGGAATAGGTAAGATCGTTAAGTTGAAATAATTCATCTCTCATCAGCCGATGAATTTTAATTTCTAATACTTCCGGAAGTATCTTCGAGCGAACTGTTAACTGTCACCGCCCTCGATGTTCTAATGTGATAAAGATTTAGCATCATAAAGCATATTGACTACTGTCAGCGTTATTTTATCAAAGACACTAACAGTATATAATTAGGTCGATGATAGTGGTTCTTTTTTTATCAATGTTTAAACCTCAGGTTCTTTCAACGTTCTCTTGCTTATTTGTATGTATTTGAATGAATCTGGAATGACCTTTGTGAATCGACCCTTTTGCAAATATCCTCAAATACCACATTTGGTGTGAAATCAGATTTTCTAATCATTTTAGGATCATCATCAGTCCGACGATAACTCACCGTTGAATGGCATAAGTATCATCCAACCTCAATTACCCAAATTAACATTACGAGATGCCGATGAACAAAATTCAGTTTCATCAATATCGAGTCCACCGTTGGAACCATTGAATCCTATGATGGCTTCAGTGGAACATGATATCGGCGAGCTGGATGAAGTGCCTATTAATGATGACAATGACATAATGCCTCGAAAAAGTGTCTTCCAATCACAATCCCTCGAAGAGGTTTCTTTTTTTGTTTAACATCAGTCTCAGAATAATATTGCAATGATGATATTTCCAACTGACATTTGATACAATTCACACTTCTGTTATACTTGTTCCTTAGGTGCCAACCGAATCCTCTGATGTGTTCTTGAAAATCACCGTAACCTCGCCACAAAAAATTGGAGAGGGTATGGGAGCTTACATGGCATTCAAGGTGGAGACAAAAACGAACATGCCAATTTTTAGGAAACGGATTTTCAGCGTACTGCGTCGATTCAGTGACTTTCTAGGTCTTCACGACAAGTTGACGGAAAAGTATTTGAGGAATGGTCGAATCATACCACCAGCACCAGAAAAAAGTGTTATTGGTAAAAATTGTTTTAGTTTTGTTGCAATGAATTCTGTAAATATGATTGATAACATTCATAATCTTTGATTTTCCATTCATTGTACAGGTATGACAAAGATAAAAATGTCAGGTGACAAAAATCAGGAACAAAATTCGAGTTCCACAGAATTTATTGAACGACGTCGTGCTGCTCTTGAAAGATACCTCAACAGAACTGCCGCGCACCCTGTACTCAGCGTTGATCCAGATTTCAGAGAATTCCTTGAAGCTGGTACAAATTATTCGAAATAGAATTTTATAAATTATCCTTAATTTGAATACTAATTAACATTATTCTTATTCTATGTATGATATGGTAGATATGGAACTACCAAAAGCTACTAATACTTCTGCTCTGAGCGGTGCAGGAGTCATGCGACTTTTTAATAAAGTCGGCGAAACTGTAAATAAAATTACCTATAAAATGGATGAGAATGATTCGGTAAGCGCAAATAAGTTTTTCTTCCCCAATCAGATATCTGGTTTTTTATCCATCGTTCATCTTGACGAAAAAGTTGTGAAATTATTTTCTGTTGCTCACATTTAGGAGGGTAAGGTATGTTCGTTATCATTACGCCACATGGATGTTGAAATATGTTGTAAATTGCTATTCTATTATAGCTTTAGTTTCATCTCGTCAATTTTCCAGAACCTTTTAACTATTTATTTCCATTCATCAGGTATCTGCAAACCGTGTACGCTCGCGTGCACTACAATACAGACTTATCAATCGTGTCACATTAGAATATGATTTATCAATATAACGTGTTGCTGTTGGTCTTTTGTTCTTGAAATACAAACACCGGTTTTCAACACTTGCGTACAAACTATGGATTTCAGTGGTTTGAGGCCAAAACAACACAAATAGATTCACTGGATACCCAACTGCGTGCGTTACATTCCGCTGTAGAAACTTTAACGAATCAACGAAGAGAACTGGCCAATTGTACAGGTGCTACAGCTAGATCCATCGCTGTACTCGGACATGGTGAACCAGGGGCATCGCTTGGCAGAGCACTCGCGCAACTAGCTGAAACTTTAGAAAAGGTTGAAATCGTAAGGAGATCTCAGAGCAACAGTGATCTGTATCAATTCGGAGAGATGCTAAGAGACTATGTTGCATTGATTGGTGCGATTAAAGTAAGGATTCATAGTTTTTCATAGTGATTAAAAATTCTATTGCCTGAAAAAAATGTACATTAATGTTTTGTTAATTTTAGGATGTTTTCCATGAACGTGTGAAAGTCTTCCAAAATTGGCAACATGCTCAATTAATGCTCAATAAGAAACGAGAACAAAAAGCTAAATTGGAACAGTCCGGCCGTAGCGACAAATCAAATCAAGCTGCAACGGAAGTTATTGAATGGGAATCCAAGGTTGAACGTAGTCAAGAAGAATTCGATAATATCTCAAGGATGATAAAAAAAGAAGTGGAAAGATTCGAATCTGTCAGAGTGGATGATTTCAAAAAACAATTAACAGCGTATTTGGAAAATATGCTACAGCATCAAAACCAGCTAATTAAACATTGGGAAAGTTTTCTTCCGGAGGCTCGAGCAGTGGCCTGAATTCTCAACTCTGAGATTCGAAAAATTGATAAATACATGTAACATGTAACTATAAAAATATCTTTTATAAACCTTAGGTAAGAATTCTTATAAGATGCGATGTTAAAGGTTAAAATTCAGCTGTTTAAAAGTTTTGGTTAAATCTACCAGTATATTGATAATTCAGGCGTGCCCATTTGAAAAATACATTGTCGTTATATTTTGAATTCCGCGAACTTATCATTGTTCTGATCAATCAGAATGGAAAATGTTAAATAAATATGTTGATGTGACTAAGTTAGGACAATAGCTCGTTAATCAGTACATTTATACAATCACATATACACGAAATCGTACTTCTTGATATCAGTCATGTATTCTGTGCACATATTATTTGTTAACAAATGTTATTCGACAATAAAACCGAAGTTATCTCAAATATATGAATCAAATCATTCCTGTAGTATCCAACTTATAAAAAGCCTGAAATTTGTAAAGAAATGGACAAATTAAATCTCCACAATGAATGGTGGATGTCGTGTTATTTTCATTGTCTTATGCAAGCGATGGGTCTCACAAACTACATGTGATGTCTAACCGTAGAAGTTTAAGCATCTTACAATTAGACGTGTTTTCGTATTACTTCAAATGTTCTTCCAAAGTAGGGCTGATGAGAAAATGTGAGCTCGTTTAAAAAATAAATTCCATGCCACATTCACGAAATTTGTAGCACCCATATTTTCCTATATTTTAACATAATCGAGGAAACTGCGCAGTAAGCTTTAGAAATTCCCGGGTGAAATTATAACCGAAAATTTGAGTTCGACCTTGTATTTTCGTCGGGCTGTAAGCCGATCCATAGGACGAGGTTAAGAATACAACAGTAGAAACAAGGTAATCAGTACCGACGGGACACGAAAAGAACAGTCCGCCTTATCCAATCTTTTGGCAATGATTAAATAATCTTTCATAATTTATCCTCAATGATAGAGAATGCTGAGACACCGAACGGCGGTACTTGAGTTTGACGTAATTTCAGTGCTTGATAAGTTCACGATCAATATATTACATTAATCATCAAAGTGAATATTTGAATTTCCTGCGTCAATGTACCATGGTTTAACCATTGACTCTTGTTGTGCCGACTTTTTTGATTCATTCGCCATCGTTCGTTGATGACATTTGGCAATCGTTTAAAAATAAGTCCGAATCCAGATCACATTTTCGTGAATTTTTTCGCGCTCACTTAAGTTGACGTTATTAGCTGAATTGAAAATTCTATCATGAAGAGCAGCTGGCGAGACAGAGATCGCGTAAGCTAATACCTTTCACCGTTTCATAAAGATAAATATACTTTATACTTGGGTTACATTGTTACGATACATTGGGTTACATTGTTACGATACATCGGGTACATATATGTATATATACGTGTGTATTGTTGCTATATTTAAATTTTTCCAATAATAAGCATATGGACTATCATCTTTTACCAAACCATGCTGTAATACTATACAGGGTGTTCCAGCCTCATCGTTTCAAGCGATTATCATAGAACGATTGCCAGGTAAAGGAAAAAATTCCTACAAATGTTGTAGGATTTAGAAAGAGAAACAGAATGCCGCAGTTTTGGTTGACCTTGGTCGACGGCTTCAAGGTCAAGTCAAGGTCAACTTTGTTTTTATAAATTGGAACTCATATTTACCGTGTATACATGTAGAAATACAACGATCTTCTTGCTGGAATTACAAGGGAATCCTTTACAATGGTCATTTTCATTTATTCGAAATAATAATATGGTTTTGAGGTCATGTGATGTTCTCATCCATTTCTAAAAATAATTCTCATGTATGATTTCTGTATTCTAGGATTTTCTGAAAGATTTGGTTGATGGAGAAACAACACATACATACCTTGCAGAGATTCTTTATTCTACCACAACCGACTTTCAACCAGTACCAGGCTGTAGTGATAAAAATGAAAGCAGCAATTACACTCTACAAGCTAAAGTCGACTGTGACGAAGTCTACCAAAACATTTTCATCGCAGATGAGTAAGAGATCACCATATATATACGTGATCCTGACTGCTTTGCCAAAAATAAAAGTAGAGCTAATATTTTGTATATTACAGAACAACAGCTAAGAATAAAAAATACCTGAAAATGTTGGGTATAACGCATATAGTGAATGCAGCTGAAGGGAAACAGTTGGGATGTGTCAATACTGATGCTAATTATTACAAAGATACTGATATTAAATATTTGGGTTTGCCTTTGATTGATTTGCCTTCGACTCGTATCTGTGAATATTTCCAATCAACCGCTGACTTTATGGACGATGCCCTGCAATCAGGAGGTAATGCGATATGGGAGAATTCATAATAGTGCAGTCAGTCGTAATTGTGAATGTTCGAGCTTGATCATTTCATTTCCTTTCACAGGTAAAGTCATCGTTCACTGTGTGATGGGTATGTCGCGAAGTGCAACATGTGTTCTTGCATACTTGATGATTAAAAAACAGATGTTAGCAGCGACAGCAATTCGAACTGTTCGTACTAATCGTGATATCCAACCAAATGTAGGATTTCTTCAACAGTTAGCCCAACTTGATAATTATTTACGTCGGGAACGTTTGTGACATGTTCCATTTGGATAGATGTGGTATAACAAATGTCTATTGACGAGCATTCACTACAAACTGATCGTTCCATTCAAATAGCGTCAAACTTAGATCACCCAACAGCAATAATGATCAAAAGACTATTCGTTCTTTTTTGTATCTTCATATCTCAAAATTGTTTCTTCACCAAACTTGTAGAGATGAGCAGAAATGTAGTTTATGTTAAAACATCATCAATATTGATCGGTTCGCACTGTGAATCTTTATTTTGTAGTTAGTTCACGACATAGTTGTTTTAAGTCGTTTGATGATTTTATAAGTCGGGCTTTTTTTTCATCACTAAAACCTAGCTGAAAAATTCTTAAACACAACTATGCAGCGGATTATTTTAACCGTCATTCATCACAATTGTAAATACACACCTGTGCGTGCCCGAATGAAAATCGAATTTATTCGAGCAATATTTTTATTGTTGCCAATGATATTTGAGTGAGACAATGTCATCAAACTGTATAAAATATTAACGTGCTGTAAATTTGGTCACAAGATCCAAATAAAATGCAGAGATGCTTAGAAAACTTGTGACGTTCGAGTGCCTGGTACACTTGTCAACTGATAGTGATAAATATTTTTGGTGCAAAAACACAGTATGTATTTCAATTGAAGGGAATATTCTGTACCGGTTTGATAATGCACTTCATAACACAACGCACGTAGTGTGGAAATAATAGATTAAGGCTGAAAAAACTGAAATTCCACCAATTTTGATATTAATATGATCTGCATATTGTGAATTATTACGGATAGTATTATTATCAACATATTTTATATTATGCAACATGTTTGTTAACAGTGTGATATTTCAACCTACCAACAACGAATAATATAAGAAAAAATGTAATAAAAATTATTGTAGATTAAAAATAAATTCAACATCACATTTTATATGTCAGATTCTGAATTTGCTTAGATACCACACTATCATCCATTGAAATTCTATTGGAATTATTTTTGGATTACCTAGAACTGTTTCGTTTAGCATACGTTGAAGGGTCATAAAATAACAAAAAAATCGACTTTAGGAAATTCATCCATTTATTTAAGATTTATAAACAAAAGAAGTATGGTCTTATTACTTCTTAGCCTTCTTCTCTTTGGGGGCTTTAGTAACGTCGTCGGGGTTTTCAGCTGCATCCTTGACTCGTTTTGCTCTGATACCAACCAGACGAGCGTCAGCTCTAGCCTTGCGAAGAGTGGTGAAGGCAGAGAATTTCTTCTCGTCTTCTGTCACGGCACGTGCCTTGGCCTTGGCAGGTGCTTGATGTCTTACAGGCATCACCTCTCCCTTGATTTGGGTGGCCAGCTTACGTTCCTCCTCGGTGGCTTCTCCCTTTTTCAACTGCAAGGAATAAGTTACATTGAGATGCAGCAGCACTGAATAGTCTTCTATGAAATTACGGAGAATATTTGCACTCTAAAAAACTTACTTTCTTTTCATTGAGTGGGAAGAGTATCAATTTGGCCCGATATTCCTTAAGGCGCTGCGCATTGGTCTGCAGAGATTCAACAGACTTATTCCGTCTTCGAGGATCAACTGCAATACCAATGGTTCTTGCAAACTTTTTGTTAAGACCAGCATTCTTCAGTTCCTCCAAAGTGAATCCTTTACCAGCTCTGACCTTCGTATGGTAACGAAATGTTGGGCAATGTACGATAGGTCTCAGCAAGGAAGCAGGTCTGTTTACCGAAATGAAAACCAGAAAAGTAAATATGGGTCCGCAGAACATTTCTCAAATAATTTGAACGTTTTTATACAAGAAGTCAAGTTTTCAATAAGATCTTATACCTACATACGTGATCTATTATTATTGAAGCAAAGAAGCATCGCTTCAGCGTTATTCAATGATTATATGTTATCAAGTTATGAAAACTTTACCTGGGTGCAACAGCACGTGCTTTCTTGATACGGTTTTGTCTTCGACGATATTTACGTGCCGGCTGGTTAAACCAGGTTTTGACAAATCGTTGCCAATCTTTATGGAAGTGCCCATTAGGGATCATATTGTTGCGCTTACCCATTTTGGCGCTAGAACACAAATAACGTAGCGTGAAGAATTGTAAGTTTATAAAATTGGAGAAGTGATCAATAGAAGTCACAAATACGTTGTTATCAGAGGATAGAATATAATTTTTTCAGATAAATATGTCAAATTATTTCTTTCAAAATGCATCAAATTATAGGTTAAGATGGTAACATCACCCACTTGAAATGTAACACAAATAAGAAATGCAACGATATTGCTTATTATATCCAATTTGAGTTTCGACCATTCAAGTAATTATTTCTTTTTGTGGACCGGTCAAAAGTATTTGGTACAATTCCAAAATATGGTTAACCGATACATGTCACTTGCATAAACTTTTGCTTACAGTTACTGCAAATATGTTGAAAGTATATTATAAATGAGTTTTCCGATAGATTTCGTGGCACTGATTCTACATCGGATGTACACTCATTGCGGAGATAAATTCTGATTAAAAATCATGAAAATTTTCTTACCACCTTGTTTACGATTAGCACACCGGAAAAGGAGCACGAATAAAAAGATGGAAGTTGCGGAAGTCGAGGACTATGTAGTAGTCGTATTTCCCCGAGAGCTGGGCGTGCTAAGAAATTCTAAAAATCGATGAATTGTTCTATTAAATTGAAAAATAATATTAGTTTATGTCTACTCATCGTTAATTGAAATTTATTCATATATACTATGATTGTTGGTCGTAAAAGAACTACGTCGTAATTCAAGATGGCTGCTTCTAGTAATTATACAATCTGAAATCATAACACTAACTGAAGTATTTAAAAATGAATCACAAAGGTGTATTTTCGTTCAGATTCATTTCTGAACTGCGGTTAAAGAAAATCCATCGATTTATCGTTGCACGACATGCGTCCGCAGGGCTTAATCTTTGGGTACATCTCCCCGAATTTTTTGGTTATGTTCTACATATTGTCATCGGTTAATGGCTATTGCCGGTAATTTGGCAATACAATTATACTTGCTGTAAATAGTTAATACTATCAGATTTGAATCAATCATGCATCCTTCCTCACGTCTTGCCAAATAATCACTCTATTCAGCCATAATTATCAATTATAAAACTGTTATGATTTCTCTACTTTTACATGTTCTTCGCATCAAATACAGTCTACATATCGTTTTAAATTTGGTGATCAATCAATTACAAGGAATTGTTCATGTACAATTCGATCATATTTTTTGTCAATTATTCATAATCTAGTCTTGTATGTGTTTGCATAATCATACGCAAAGTTTAGGAACATATACAATAGCAAAATCAGAGCAATTCTAGTTGTCCAAAATTTCACTTGCATCAAAATTTATAAAAATATGCTATTTTCATAAAATTTTCGAAACTATTTAGGGATACATCATTTCACTTGTTAATTTCTGATCTGAAAGATACTTCGTAAAATCTAGTCTTTGTAACAGGCTTTCCAATAGAATTGGAAAAAAGTGAATCATCACCGAAGAAATTAAATTCATATATTTATTAGAAAAATATTGCAGGATCGTGAAATCACTTCTGAAATAAAACTGAAGATAGAGAATCATTGGAGAAATAATGTTGGACAATCTCAATATGATAAAAATGATTGTACGAAGAAAAAGTTTTATGTATTGTCCATGTTTCCATATCCATCTGGTCAGTTACATATGGGCCATGTACGTGTTTATTCCATCAGTGACACTGTAGCCCGTTTTTACAGAATGGAAGGCAAGTTCTATATTATTTTACAATAACGAACAGCAACATTAATGGAATTAATTGGATTTAGCAAATTTATCGCATTCGAATACCTAGCAATGTTGACTGTTGAGTAATAAAATTTGTCTTCAGGGAAAAATGTATTGCATCCTATGGGTTGGGATGCATTTGGATTGCCAGCAGAAAATGCTGCAATAGAACGAGGAATAGATCCATCATTGTGGACGAAAGAAAATATTGATAAAATGCGCGAACAGTTACATCAGCTAGGATGTTTGTTTGATTGGGATTGCGAATTCTCAACCTGCGATCCAGATTACTACAGATGGACTCAGGATTTATTTTTGAAACTTTATGAAAAAGATTTAGTGTATAGAAAAGAAGCATTGGTAAATTGGGATCCCATTGATCAAACAGTTTTAGCAGATGAACAAGTTGATACTAAAGGCTGTTCATGGAGATCTGGTGCCAAAATTGAAAAGAAAATGCTGAGTCAGTGGTTCATCAGAACAACTAGCTTTGCAAAGTAAGTTTGCAGTTGAATATTATTATTCATTATGTCAGAATTAACCTATGGATTCCAATAATAAAATGTAATTATTTATTTGTACTCTAGATCTTTATATGATGGTCTCAGCGACCAGACGTTGAAAGAATGGAGAGATATAATAAAATTACAAAAACACTGGATTGGTGAATGTAATGGAATTACGATTGACTTTCAGTTAATCTCAGATGACTCAACGTTCCCTAACACGCTGACACTGTGGACAGATAAACCAGAGTTAATTGAGAATGCAAAGTTCGTTGCGATAACGTCACAGAATTTCCTGAGTAAAATTGGAAGTCTAAACAATCAAGGAGATGTCTCCCAGCGGTTAAATGTGCGAGCTGTTAATCCTTTAAATGACGAAACGCTACCAGTTTTTATTACGGACGAGATTGAATACGCACCGTTTGCAGACACCCATTTAGGAATTCCATGTGCTTCAGAAATAGATGCAAATTTTTGCAGTACGGTCGGCATAGAATTTGATCTCAAACATATTTCAACGTCAGATGAAAACAATCGGAAACGCGAGGAGATATTGGCTAAAGCAAAACAATCAAATATTGCTCGATATCCTGTAAGTTCAAAGTTACGTGACTGGCTGATATCCCGTCAACGTTATTGGGGAACACCAATTCCTATTGTGCATTGTGAGTCCTGCGGCCATCAGCCAGTTCCCAGAGACAAACTTCCAGTAATTCTACCAAAAATAAGTGCCGTATCTAAAACTGGAACATCACCATTACATCAAGCGAAAGACTGGATGGAGACAAACTGTCCAAAGTGCAATGGAAAGGCTACCCGAGAGACTGATACCATGGATACATTTGTTGACAGCTCTTGGTATTTTCTGCGTTACCTTGACTCGAAAAACGATCGAGAAATGTTTTCTTCTCACAACGCCAATAAAATGTTACCTGTAGATTTATATATCGGAGGAAAAGAACATGGTACCTTATGATATGTTCGAATGTGTAACAATCCATGTGTTCGAAACATCTTACATGTTATATTTGTTTTTAGCGGTTTTACATCTTTATTACGCTCGTTTCATCAACCACTTTTTGCATTCGGAAGGATTAGTTCCAACACGGGAACCTTTCAAACAGCTTCTTGTCCAAGGAATGGTGATGGGAAAATCATATCATATTAAAAACACTGGAAAATACTTGAAGGAAGACGAGGTTGTGAAAAAAGGAAACAGTTTCGTGCACAAAGAGTCTGGTGATCCTGTAGTGTGTGCTTGGGAAAAAATGTCCAAATCCAAATACAATGGAGTCGATCCTTTAGAAATGATCGCAACACATGGAGCGGATACAACTCGATTAATAATGCTAGCAGATATGGCACCAACATCTCATCGAAATTGGTCATCTGCTAGTACGTTTATACAACCTTAAAAATTATGCAATTTATAAAAATTCGGTGTTTATGCATATACGTCGTCCTGTTTTCTTAGCTTTTCCTGGTATTCTGAAATGGCAGCATCGCCTGTGGCTCACTGTCAAGGAGTTTATAAAAAAACGAAATGAACTAACGTCAGAACAGCTTGCAACTCGACCTGGTGGTGAAGATTTTGTGAAACACGAAGAACTCATGTTCGATGCAAGAAATTATTATATTAAAGGCACAACTTTCAATATTATAGACTCGCAGCAGTTGAGTGTAGCTATATCAAAAATGCAGGGACTCACTAACAGGTATGCTTAGATGACCAGGCTGACTACTCGTCTGATTTCACTTAATAGGTTAGTTCAATGATCAGTATTAACAGTTCTCAAAATTTGCCTTCATTTTATTACAGTATACGTAGAACACCAGCTCATGTTGTTGCCCGAGGTAGCGAATATCAACGAACATTAGCTGTGCAATTAATCATGCTTGCACCATTTGCACCACACTTTGCATCGGAACTTTGGGCTGGGTTTTGTTCTGTGCCTCGTCTGACATATACGGATCCATCCGAGGAACATGTTATAAACTGGGATAAAGACGTTTTACAACAAAATTGGCCGAAACTTGATAAAACATACAAATTGAATCTTACAGCATCCGTAAGTTTTGATATTCTCTCTATTTTCAAATTATGAGATCAAGAAATGAAAATTGGGAAAATATTGAATTAGAAGTTTGTGTATAATCAAATGACTAATCTGTTCAAGAATTATTAAAAAATGTTTTATTATTCAAATTCTTTTGACATTCGTTCCATGAGTTTTATATCACATTGCATGTGTGCCATGATCGTTCGAACATGTTATTGCAATTTTCCAAAAATTATCTACATTACTTCTTTTGAATAATATACCTGTCAATCCTATATACAGGTGAACGGTCATGAGCTTCTGACTCTGAAATTAGATTACCAAACTTTGGAGCAAATGAACATAGAAGATGCCACGGATCTGATAAAATCGCAACCAGAGTTCCAAGAGTATGTCCAAAAAAGGCAGATTGTCGATGTTAATTTTCATCCAGAGAGAGGCTTTGATGCAGCAATTGAATTCACCACCAAGAATATAGAGAAAGAGACATTAGGAATAGAACAATGCAATTGAGTACCATCCTCAAATAAAAACAAGATTACAGTTAGCACCAGGTGCAAAGTATAAAGATTTGACTTCATTCATGTACATGTGTCGCCTACAATTTATATCCTTCAGTGATATAACGAGATTATCGTTTTTTTCCTTCATGTTTATCATACAGATATCAATTAGTAATTCCAGTACAAATATGTATCATCTGCAAAGGAAACAATCAACGATTTTAATTGTTATTTCAACCGACTCACCCAATATCGGTTTCCCCGTTATAGCCGTTGTCTGGAATTGTTTCTATAAATCTGATATACTCCGGAGGCAAACCACTTTCTTTAGCACCTCTAAGAATAGTATTCCTGTGACAGAGAAACCAACTTAATTGATGTTTGATCATAGATTGTGCATTGACCAGAAAATGATTGAAGCATTACCAATAAACCGCGGAAGGTCTTCGTTCTAGAGGTAATAATTTGCCTCGTAAATCTACAGTAGGGTTATTACATTGCTGATAGACTCGGCATGATAAAAATTGACCGCTAGGTGTTTCGACGTCTACTGTTAATGGAAAATACATGTTCTCCCCTACGCCTTCCTGCTCATCCAAATCAGCCATATTTGAATTGTGAATTTCCCATATTGCTCCCCACACATAATTCTGCACCGTGGGAACTATAGTGGCTGCCGCACCATGCCATCGAGTGGAATATCCACCAAAATCGAGTCTGAAATCCTAGGAAACAAGAAAAGATTGTTACAACTGGTAATTACTTCAGACTCAGAATATAAAATAACTCACTAATACTTTGTATTAGGTTATGATTTGGTTCTCAATTTCGATGGTAGTATCAGCGTGCGGACTTTTGATTCGATCCGTGCTCACAAAATCGATTCAACAGGTCTACGCAGCACTTGCCAAAATTCATCTGTTAAATATGCTTAACCGGTGATTGTACCTTAATTTTTCCAATACCACGTCGCACTGCTGTTGGATTGTTGATGTGAATTCGTTGAGCAAGCAAATTGCTCCCATACGCAAAATATAAAAATGTATTTGCCATAGCAAGAGTATTGGTCAGGTTGGCCATGGCGATTGAGTTCGTTACGTTAGCCATGACACACCAATGGATCAGAATCGATGCAATGGATAGAGCCCTAGCAATTTATATTGCTATCGCTTACTGACTACACTTGATTCTGAGATCACTATATATCGTCACAATTGGGGCTACAATCAATCAGGGTCCGTGATCTTTGGATGTTAGTTTTTTTCTTCAATTACCCGCGTGACACTCGACCTCTGTTGAAGAACTGAGTGCTGGGTCAAATTGTAAGATGTAAACAACGCGATGACACACAAAACACTCGAGCTGCTGGCGAGATTGACTCGGAATCACCGAATATTAGTTTGCGCCGCGTATATCGTAGATTCTTAGGACCGGCGTTTGATTCGATGACTGACCGGCTAACACACGAGCGATGAGCGTGCCAGAGCGTGTGGTGCAGTGCGGTGTCGGTAGCGATTCGAATCATTCGAATGCGTCTGAATAGAGAAGGAAGACGAGAAAACGCGGCAAATGTTAAGGAACGCGTTGGTTCTGCGCACCTGCATTGGCCATTGCAACCCGCAATGATTTAACTCACTTTTACTCGTATTCGGTGATTTTTGAAGATTAATTTTGTAACTTTCACAGTGTACCTGATTCTCTGTAGTAGACTGATTTGGAATGACTGTAATCAAAAGTAATCAATTGGAAACGGTAAGCGGAAAACGGATAACGTATTGCTTCCGGGGACATAACTGATAATTCAAAGATACATTCAAACATACCTAACCCAACCGAGCGTTGAATGAGCGAGTTGGGCATATAGTTTTATGACCAATAAAATTGAATTGTACGATTAATTTTCGTTGACGTGCTAAATTGATGCCCCAAATGAAAACGTGTAACAGTGAGATAGGCATCTCCCAAAAGCTAATTTTATTCTAGTTTTCCGCAGATCGTAAATACATCAAATAGGCTTGAGAATGAAATTACATACACGTACAAATCAAATATTCTCAATTTATTTTGCAGATTACGATAAAAGATGTGACATTATATAATAGCATCGATATTAAAAAATGTGTAAACAGCAAACAATATTTCTCGACCTACATTTCGATAACAAATTAGAAATCTTTAGCATAATGAGTCGTTCTCTTTTTTGTTAAAAATATCTGTCCTAACGCAAATAGCAAATGAATGAGTAATAAACATCGTATACATACCTCCGTTTTCGATAAACGTATAATTATTAATAAATAAATAGTTGAGAAATACATGACAAAATATCGACTGCTGCTTGTGTAGAGTATTATTCAGCGTTCGATATGTATGTTATAATATACTAATAATATCATTAGATAATATAACTCACGATTACTTAGTACATATATATTACAGTGTAAGGTATGTATACAGTCAAAATGAACGGTGTAGAGCTATGTACAACAAATAAATTACGATCCGTACCACTACTTCGTCCCGATAATAGATTCAACGCTGAAAGATATGACGGGTTTCTTCTCGAATACTGGCTGTGAAATCGACGATGCCTGCTTGTTGGATTCAATATCCCGAGAGCTCGATGTTGCAAAAAGGAAACCGCTGAGTTTTGACGCACAGTTTTGCGATTCCGTTGCACACGTGTACCATGGAGCATTGTGATAAGTCGGATATAACGACTGAAAATCCAGAGCTTCGTCCGCAAAAGTACGTCTCTTGCGTTGTCTGTCAGTCGGCGTCAATGTATTCAACATTTGGGAGGGTTGGATCACTGCAACAAACATTGAACGATTGTAACGTACAATTGCGTTTAATTGGCCATCTATTCAACGATCTTCTCGCATCACTGGTCAGGCTCGGGAAACACAATCGATCATGAAATCGGGACGCAGTGATATAACTAACCGCCTGAATCTGGGCAACCGGCCATACGTCGATGTTAGTTCGGACGCATTACCTACGCGAATGTCATATTTACGAATATCAGATTCGGTTCATTTCTGAGAAACAGGCGTTCCGACTGAACGACAGAAACGTAGACGGTATGAAAATTGCGTTACGATTAGACCTGAATCTTTTAATAAAATAATCACCCGTGACGCCATGAGGGATCCTCGTGGATGGAACATCGGTATACAAGAGTATCACCTTTCATGATTTCCTCTCGACGCTTTGAAATTCAAGGAATGTCAGATGTCCAAAAATAACAGGATTTCATTCCCCGGAAAAGTGATGGAACTGATACTGTATCATTTACAATAGTAAGGACAGGAATAAGAGTCGGAAGGGGGACATCGTGTAAACGATCGTAAAGTTATTTAGAGCCCATTGTGTATCTACTCGCTGAAGATGTTTGCAGAGTGACGTAAACAATCTTTTTATTCTTTCCAGGATTAGTAAATTCAGAATTTCGTTGTAGGGTGGGTTTCAACAATTTTTTCGCCTTCTATGGAAAAAATACGTCCTCGTAAATCATACACGTTACGTGAGGGGATATTCAATTATTAAATTCAATCCGGATCGACGAACACGAGGTACCGATTTATATAGACATATGTAAGTATAATTACAAATGGATATAAAAATTCACCTGTACCTGAATTCTGAATACTCGGCATACCGTTCAAATTTAAATTTTGCGTAACGTTGATCTGTGTTTGAGTGAAATGTAAATGATGTTGCAGGTTACGCAATCGTCTCTGATATGCAGCAGCAGCACGTTGCTGATCACCGACATTCTGTATATTTCCTTCTGAAGTCAATTTACCAGTTGCTACGAGGCCATCTTGCATATAGTTGGTGTGTGCTTGTTGCTGTCTACGCAAAGCAACCTGTGCAGCCATAACACGTTGTCTTTCGACGACTAAAAGGCAGCACGGACAACGACAGTCCTTCCAGGCGCAGGATCTCTTGTGTCCCTTTAAACCGGAAATCACGCCGTGGTTCCTGCATCGTGCACACTTTGGACTTCGAAGTCGATGTTCCGTCGACGTTGGTTGCTTAGGCGATTGATCGGTAGACAAGTCTGTCTTCATCTTCCAACTATATGTTTTTACTCTTGAAAATACTCTCTCTCAACGGTTTTTCAAATACTTGATTAGATTTCTCACATCACATCTGCCAAGTTAACTCCAGTCTCCTTCGAGTACGTTGATTGTTGTTAGTAAGATGAACGGAAATTCGCAGCTCACTCTTGAAAATTCACCCGATAGTGTAATTCGGTTTAATCACAAAGAACATCACATGACGGGACAAAGTCACTTGTAGTGTACAATCGTTGCTTCGCACTCTCATGTAAGAAGCGCTAATTCCGGCTTACTATGCGCTTGCTCGTAGTGAGAAACTCCGTCTTGCGCAAGATTTCTTCCCTCGGTCAGCGAAATGATACGACTGGGTGAACTAGCTGAGCAGAATCGCCAGCGCATAGTACTGTACAATGCTACAGCTACTTCAACGGAGAAAAAACTCTTTGAAAAGAGGGTGTGTCGACTCAGCCTCCGCCTTCGAAATTAAACCCTATTTTTAGGAATCACAAGCTCTCATTGGCCATAATCTCAAATAAGCTCCGCCAGAACAAGATGCTTCAAGCCAATAGATTAGTGTTGTGGTATCTCTTCACGTCGCACTGCCTAAATCCGTCTGCGTTAAAAAGACGAGGGGATGCAGTTATTTACTTCGACTTATATAATAATATCTGATCTATGATGGCAGCATAGCGATACGCCGATGACGATCATGCATATTCGTTCGAAGATGGGAATTTTTCATTTTTCGTTCGCGAACTCGTCAAAACTACGAGTAATTTCAGTTACTTTTGACGCGATGTGGTTCGTAATAGAAAAATGGGTAAGTCGCAAAGGCAACAGACGGAAACAATGATGCTCGACTCTCGTAAGAGCTGTCGGAACATTTTTGACAGCGAGTCGAGAATGTAATATTCTTTTTTCAGTAAGCGTTATGATTGACAGCCCGTTAAGCGTCGAAGTGTATCCAAACACGAGGGTTACTTGTTAAAAAAGAGGCTACCTCTTCGAGAAGTCAATTTGTTTATCGACAGTGGATTATCCGGCGTATATTTTTAGCGCCTACGAAACCAGATTTTACGAAAAGCAAACTTTCACGCCAAGCATCAATCTGGCAACAAGAGCGTACAATTCGATTCACCAATTTATATTCTTAAACATCCAGTGGGTAGTCGCAACGTTTCCTCACGAAAGCAGAGACCGCATGCATCTCGCTTTTTTAACAACGTCAAATAATATCGGGCTCTTTCTCGCACGCTCGAAACATCCCGCACCAGCTGCGACCACATGGCATTCGTTCTGTGATCTGACTTTAAGAGCTCGTTAACGAGATCCTCTTACGCCTATATGTGTTGCCAACACACAGTTAATATTAGTTTTAAGCTTGTTTTTCTAACGTATGACTGTTGTATGGACTTCCTCTCGGACGTGGACCATCTACATACGAACTTGACGGACTCTCTTAAATGCCACCCAGCTAATGTTGTCGCCCATTGTTATTACTGCGTGAATGTTTCTCCGGACGAACGCCACGTGGAGTATCTTCCATTAATGAAAATTTCATCATTTTTCATACGTTGTTTTATTTCTACTCGGATATACGCGCATCTATTCTCGCTATTTGTATGCGTGTTTAGAATTTCACTCCCTACCCGGATAGCTCTAATATATCGCCCGGAATTCGATGTTGACGAGTACCAGACACGATAACGGTACGACTGCGTAGTGATAATGAGATCTCGAGCATTCGGTTACCTACATTTGGCACGAAAACGTATTAATTGACACGAGAGGAATGCAGACCGCTGATCAGTTCTGCACACTGTGCTTGTCTTTAAGTCGAGTGATTGAAAATTAGCCGATAATGTTGTTAACACAAATTCTGGGGGATATCATATAAAGACATGCGTGCTCTGATGTCGTGATGTTACATGGTATTATGATCGCGACACGTTAAATCGATGCTTACGTACGTAGGCAATAGTAACGTGAATAAAAATCTATGATGCTTTTTCCGGGTATTTAGCAAAGCCATCATCCAACACATCGTCGCACATGTTTCCGATGTTTTTTTGTAATTTATTTCTTGCCTCTTCTGGGCTTTACCGATCTGTCTAGACCTATCTTTGCAGAGTCTTCTAGCTTTTGGATGTTTAAATATATCGATGGGAGGTACGCGTGAAATGCGACGAAGAATTTCTTCTAATGAGCGTGAATGACACGGTGTCGGTTTGACAATTTTTTTCAATTTTTTTCCCTCCGTAGTCGACACCCCGAAACGTTGTTGCGGCAAATATGTTGACAGGCCATTCACCATCTTACGAATCGTCGAAAAGCGTGACTAAAACAGCGGTTATACGGTACTTGAATTTTTCTTCGAAGTCTCCTGCTCTGGAATTTCAATGCTTAATTTATCATTTCGAGCAGATGATATATCATTAGAAATGCACAACTCGGTAAAGGTATGGAAAAACCAGACGACGTACATATTCTATTCCATTATTTGTTTCAAGTTAGTCGGTTGTTTTCCGCCTGTCAAAATTTCATCGCACGTAATATATCTCAGCTATCATCGAGAAAGCCAACCAATATTCCTAATGTTTCTCCTCAAATTTTAGTGACCGCAAAGTAGCATGCGCACGGCATGCATGAATCGCCGTGGGCCTCGGACCTAGAACCATGTTCGTGAACTTCGTTTTTTTTTTAATTTCAAAATAACAGCTTTTAAAATAGGTATGTTTCAAGTTCAGATTTTCGGATCAGTGGAAACATTATAATGTGATTTGTCACGAAATCGGGGAGATCATAAGATGATGCTCGTAGCCTCGCGTCTAACATATTTCCATCACCGTTGTCAGATTCGAGTTAATCGTGAAATATCGTCGATACTAAACAAGATCATCCCAACCATCGTCGCACAATGCCGCACTGCACAAATGATTATCCATGGTATATAACAAAGTTTACGATCGGATTCGTCGGACTGATATTCCTGTACATGACTTTTTTGAAAGAGAGGTGAGTCGTACACGTTAGTAATTCCAATTCCACGAGTACATCCGAAATTTTAGAGTCGATTTAATTTCGTCGAAAAATACAGACAATTCAGCTGCCTGTGCGGACCAAGAAAACGTCGATGGGCACAGAACAGTGGAAAGTGAGTGACATCATGTAGATTGTAAATAAATGTAATAATATTCAGTGAGATGTGTTGTTTATTAGACCTCAAGAGGGTCGTTGCGTCTGTAGAAAAGGGTACGTTTATCTCGATTTTATAATTATGTCACGTTGTTTGTCAATTCAAACTAATGTTTTTTATTACGTTCCATCTATAGATTCGAAAAACCAAAGATGTACGGATGTGGATGCAGAAGACGAATGTCGTAAGTTTTTGTTAAGTTAAAATATGCTCAACAAATTACTTGTCATTTGCTTGGAATTCAACCGTAAGAAATACATAAATTTGTATATTTCATGTTCTTCGTCGCTCCGTTCACAGCCCGGAAGTTTTCAACCAACCGACCGCTGGAAACAGAGGATCGACCATCCTTGAGGGCGAAGACTGCTGTTGCTCGCAAAGAGGAAGATGAAATCGGTCAGACAAATTTGCAATCAGCTATCATTCGTTTTTTTCCATAACGACGCGAAGGTTTTCATTTTCTGGCTCATTATTTCTCGCACAGATTTGGTATCCCGACGGGGAGAAGTGCGAAAGACGCGACTTCCCTTCAGTAGAATGAAAAAACTATCCAGATTTTGTTACGAAACGCCTGTAATATCGGACGTAGAGGAGGAAGACGAAGAGAACGAAGCTATGAATTTTCTATCAAGACACTGCGATTATCGCGAAAAATCGCCGATCGGCTTGTACGATATTGACGACAGAGAATTCAACGCAGCGAATGGCGTGATGAAACAAATTAGGTTAACCGAGGGACACGAATATTTAGACGAATGTGATACGCTACAGAAAAATTGCTTGAACGAGAGTCGGATTTCGAAAGATTCAAACGAAACGTGCAACGTGGAAAAAGAATTCGATTTCACGATCAATGATACTTATTCCGATTTCACCAAATATGTGGAGAATTCTTGTGGAGAATCGACGTGCAGTTGCAAGACGATGAACGAAGAGTTTTACAACACCGTCGATACGTTGCATCTGTGTAATTCCGAAGTGTTATTCAACGCTTTCCATACGCCTATTAGTACTCATGGGATGAAAAATTCATTTTTGTTGACGCTGATGTACTGTCTTCAAAAAACTATCGCAGCTTTTAAAACCGGACTCGGGAAGCTACTGATCGATGCACCGATTCCGAAAAATACGACATCAATGTATTGCCAACATAAATTAAAAACAGTATCGGAGTTGTGCAGCGTCGCTGCTGAGCGCGATGCCGAACACAAAACTAGCCGTAAACACTGTCAGCATTCTCAAACTCTGGAAAATAGGTATTCTCAACAAAAACGACACAAGCACAAACGACTAGCAGAAAAATTCAACCATAGGAATTGTATGAATAGCGTAGAAGCACAGACTGAAAAGAAGAGCGTGGAAAAAATTAATCAGACGTCACGAAATACGTTGGTATCGGTTTCCGTGAACACCGATGATAACGGATGCAGGTCGCTGTTATCATCCGATCCTATTTGTCCGAAGGATCTTGCGTTTTCCCAAAGATCTGTCGGATGTACGGTGAAAATACACCGGAATTCATTTACCACGAGATCCACTACTAACTCGGGGTCCAGCACATCGAGTCTTTCGAGTATCGTATCCGTGAATGTTCTGTCTACTTCTACAGAAGAACAGAGTAACAACGAACATGAAAAATATAATTCAGCTATCGATCGCGATAAAATTGCGGCGTTATTAGATTCAATTATTTTTCCGGACATCGCGAGTCATGGGGAAGAAATGCTACCGGATGTTCAAAATAAATCTTGTGTAAATCGGCGTACAGCAGGCAGGGTTGTGAAAAGAGTCGAGACGAATCCTTGCACGGCATGTGCGCAACAATCGGAATGTGGGTACCTCGAAGAACCGGAAACAAGGGGTGTTCGAAAAATAAATTTGAACAACGACGTTGAAGAGAAACCGGAAATTCAACAAAAAAGGGACCACTCGCGAACAGGTGTCAGCTACGACAGAACATTGGCAAATTCGCGTAATTTTGTTAACGCTACTTCATCGAATCACATCGATGGAAGGAAAAGCAAATCAACGTTCTTCGGCGAAGATGACCGAACTGGTCGCCGTCGTTTTCAGAAGCCGTTCATCGTGAGACAGAATTGTTTCCCCTATGCGGGACGAAATAGGGTGAAAAGTGAGAAATCAAAAACTGAAATTTGTAACAGAAGCGTAGAATCGAACAGCCGTTACAGCACGTTCGAGTCTCGGATGGAATATTTCAAGGATGAGGCATTGGCGGCGATAACAGAAACGGAATATTCGAGACCGTCTACTGCGGAAAGCAAACGGTTGTCCAAGATCCCTACACTCGTTCCACGGAGGGTCAACTATCAACAGAAATTAAAAAGCAATATCTCGCGAAAGAAAAGTGTCACGTGCATAGTAGAAAACAGATGGAACAATCGAAGGCTTAGCGTCTCAACTACGCAAAACAAAGCTAAGACCAACCAAAAATTTTCCCCCAAGAACGAACTATTATGGAAACTCTGCAAACACCCTCGGAATTGTAACAGCCCTTCAAATCGGTCAGCGACGATCTTTACTTGTTAGTGTCGAGTCGTTCGATCGAATTCGCGCAAGAAAAAATGAAAGTAAAAAAAGAACGACCGTCGTGACTTTATATTCGTGTTCATATTTCATTAGACTAATGCAACGTCGGAAAAATGTATAAAAATTATCAATAAAACATCGGTTAACACGCATACGTACAAAAATATTCGGTATGCCTCTGTTGTACTAACAATAAGCCGAATTCGTCGTTACTAATCCAGCTGAGTTGCGTATAGATTTAGATGCGGGGTCTATGGTGGGGTGGACAAACCGAGTTGAAAAATCCGAAACTCAATTAATACGTGTCTGGTCGGAGGTGAGGCTGGTTGACACGTCTATAAGTAGACGGAGACTTGGAAGCTCGAAACAACCATCATTCATATTCATACATTAACATCATCTTGTCTGAAATCTCGTTCGAGTAGCCATTCGTGCGGAGTCAAGCGAATGCACCACCTTTCGACTAACGAGACGAGTCGATGATGGGATAGCGATAATAATACTCGTATCGAAATAACTGAAAATTAGATTGGCTCGAAACAGTCGGTTGCTTTTGTTGCTCGATACAATTAACGCATGTCTTCGTGAAATAAGTCGATTTTGATGAACAAAATCTCGATTGTTCAATATACGTAAGACCAATCAAATGCTCCCAGCAATGATAATAAGGGAGATGAAAACCAACGGCTTGTATTTCGAATATGAACTTCGTAGCATTAATTTCTCAATCTTTTTATTATCATCACGTGAATCTCTGAAAGGCTCCTTTGTATGCTGCTTTATACCTACGCGAAATATCACAGCTGCGCTTTCATTACATTTTGCATGCATTCTGTGAAATAAATGACTGAAATGCAACCAGCCGTAGGTTGAAGGACCGCTTTGAGGAAGGAGAAGGATTTTTCAAAAGCCTCTCGTAGAAAGATGTTAAACGAGCAAACTGTCTGCTGTCACTTCGTTTTACATCTGACAGCTTCGAGTTTCTCATCTGTCTCAGCACCGCGTCAGAACTCGAGCCCATCGCAAGAGTGGTGCAATAAGTTGTCTATTTTCGTGAACTCTCATCTCGATATATGCGCGAAATGAATTTAGACAACGTCATTTCATGAAACCGTCCGACTCTTTAATGTAACTAAACATTTTGCATTTATCCATCACAATATTCTAATATTAAATGCACACTGCGCAGTAACAAGTTCGCAAACAACGTAGAAGACTTGTTATTTTCCTGATAACATCTTTGTCATTTTTGAGATTGCATGAATGTATGTTTTGCACGCATTGCATAGCATTCGACGCATTCTGATTATTTGTATGTTACAGCTGATTAGAGCTGTATGAGATAAAATTAATTTTATTAAAATTATGTTGCGGCACTTATTCTCTCCCTATCTATTATCATTCACGGTTGGGCGTTGAATGACTGAATTCTGTTTCTGGAAGTAATTCACCCTTCTTGAAGCAATCTGCGATCCATTGTTCATCTAGAATGGTGATATTGGGATTCGTGTCTCTGACACGTTTGTAGATATCTGCCGATGGCGAGTTACGTTTATTCAGAAATACGTGCGTCACGCTGGTTCCCAAATCCTCGGAGACTAGGCCTTCCATGAAACGAAACATAGACGTTCGTGGACTGTTACTAGACGTGAAATAACCAACGTATCCTCTGAATATGGAAAACGGTGAAACCTTACAGCCGAACAGTTCTTCATCTATGAGTTTGTATTGTTCTGATGTAAGTTCGATGTTTGTAATCTGTGGAAGATTGTAATTGTAATTTCATAGGGGAATCGGTGAAATCCGGACACTAACCATTGGCTCAGCTTTTTCCAAGGACCTTTTCAAACTCTCTAAATCAGCATCTTCCGTGTAGCTATCAAAAGTTTCATCGAAATTAGCTGAAAGCTTCATTTTCGTAGATTCAGACATCGATACTAATTCCCATGGAAACCAACTTTGTAATGCTGCCAAGTTATTCGGATTTGTGACGCGCAAAAGCCAATCTATCATGACTATGTCATACTTTCCGCTTTGTATTGCATTTTTAACTTTCAACTGAAATATATTGAAAACGTTGAGGTAACAATCGTTCATACGAAGAGTCCCACGCGGTAATAAACGTAGTACCGAGAGAAATAAACAGGACAGACAGTTTTAGCATAGTTGTTACCGTTTCGGTATTTCCAACGATGACGCAGAACGTAGCATTAGGATTCGCGACTACGTTGCCTCCATGCTCCTTCACAAGTTTCTCAATGTCCTCCTTCGACATTTCCTTATTTCCATTAAGAACACAGATCTGTTTACCATCCAGTAAATGACTGATTCTTACAACATTGGCTGTCGTTGGAAAAAAACTATCCAAAACACTGATGGTATTTTGCTTCATTTTTTTCGGAGATTTGCTTTTATCGTCATCGTTGATGTCACTGATAGATGCATTTCGCTTACTCAACTTCTGTATGACCCCTGGATTCTGATGATAGTGAAACGAAGTGAATATGTCAGTTACGAACGATGATTTTTGAAATGTCAGATTTTTGCCGGGACTTCAAATGTACCTTGATAAGCGAATAGAGTTCTTTACTGGTACAGCAATCACGCCAACTTTTCTCCGATTTATCGCGAACTGCAATTATGCGAGGAAATCTTAGGCTGTAATTGGTTGGATATTCACTCGAACGTAGCATTTCTGATGCGCGTAGCTTCAATACTATCGAGTTTTGAGGGGCAATCCATAAATCTGGACGTTTCTGCAATTCAGTGATAAACGAACGATGCGAGATTCGAATAGATTAAATTTCAGGCTTCAGGAAACTTACCTTTGGCCCAACAACGTCAGGCG
Organism: Arge pagana; assembly: GCA_963969455.1. Taxonomy (NCBI): domain Eukaryota; kingdom Metazoa; phylum Arthropoda; class Insecta; order Hymenoptera; family Argidae; genus Arge; species Arge pagana. Next base: position 9,503,810 of record OZ018311.1, on the reverse strand, counting down.
GACATTCTTTGACCCAATAAGGCTGCAATTTTTGTAGCAAATCCTCCAACATTTCAATGGAAATACCTGATCGGACTGAACATACGGCATGAAATTGTACGCGAAATTCTGCTGGATCGTTTAAAGGCTTTGCGACTCCGACAAGAAAGCTGTTAACGCGTCCTCTGAATCTACCTTCCCCGTAGTAACCACCAATAATCAACAAATCCAAATCTTCAATAAGACCCGACGAATACTATCGAAAAATAAAGAGTCAATTCATCGTGTGATTTGAGAATAGTTTTTGTCTAAGACTAAGTGTTCAGAAATCAAATTTCTCGAATTTACCTCTGCTTTTATCTTGTAACATCCACTTCCATTCCGTATGCCGGATTTGTATGTACCGTCACTTATTTTCAACACAATTCCTTCACCGTGACTGTCTATGCTCTTGTTAAATTCTGAAAACAATTCAGCTCTGCCAAAATATTGGCATCATTATTTTGCTTTTAGCAAATAGTTTAGTCTCTATTTAGAATAGTTTTCGCAAGTCCTACATGTTCTATAGCTTCTATTCATGCAACTTAAATGTTTACAGAATTTCAGGGATTTTTAACAAATAATGTGATGACATTTTAAATTCAAAGCAGAGGTTTATGGATACTGAAGTAGAATGTTCAGAGATATTAAGATCGTACCTGTTCGAAATTGTTTTTCTTTCACTATTTATCATAACACCTTCCTCGTCAACAAATGCTTTTTCAAGTACTTTCAAACGCTCCGTCACTGGTTTGTTGATCAAGAGCTCATCATTGTACAAGATTATATCAAACGCTATAAAGCACGGCTGATGAAAACTGGTGGGCTTCATTTTCTTCACGTCGAAACTCATTCCTTTTGACCCAAATCGTTTCTTCGTCTTGTGCCAACCCATCATTTCACCATCCAGAATGATCGATTGACAAGCTGGATTCAGTAACTTTGCAATTTTGCAACTCAGTAAATTATCTGAGAAACAGTAGTAGCAAATAAGTCTATTTTCAGATGTTGAATATTACCAATGGTGTTATCTCCAATTGAAAAGTGTACCTGAAGAAGCGGATTCTCCATAAGCATGTGTGAAATCATATCCTCTTCTTGTAAAATACTTGAACTGACCGTCCTTGAAGTGAATTTGAAATCGCTCTCCATCGTGTTTCGGTTGTAGAACATACGTTTTATTTTGTACAAAGAACTTTTCCGTATCTTCAATCTTACACATTTCTAATAGCATTGGTTTGAACGAAGAAAACAATTCTATTTCATATGTCAGTCTGGTTGTTTGATTCGTCAATTTTTCACAGACATCCTGCAGACTCATAGTTTTGTCAAACATATCCGTTGCATCCGGGTGATAAGCTGCATGAAATAAAACAGACATCTATCAAATTGCAATTCTATAAAACGCAAAGGGGATGTATCGCGCTTACCGACCATTTAGAATTTTTTTGTAGGAAATTCCAAGTCTTAAATCTTTCAATATAATTCGAATCAACCATTTATGTTCAACGGCGTTCAATTCTTGAATCAGCTCGCAAAATTGATGCTCTTTACTTTCATTGCTCGCATTATTCTCCGCAATTCTGTCCAAAATAGCATTGATTTGTTCAATTGTCATCGAACTTTCGCGTGCTGGAATTCTTCCTTGTAACAATCTAAATGCCACCTCTGCAAAGTCGCCTCCACCATCAATGGCTGACGGGGATCTGGGAAAACAAGAAATGTCAAACTCACAAATAAATTATCATTATCTGCTTTGATATTGTCTGGGTCTTCGCGTTCCCGTACACATACTTATAGTGTAGCAGCCGTTGTTCATCGGCACTATTTTTACCAAGACATAAAACTCGCACATACAGTTTTGCTAATGCAAATTGTTTCATCCCATATGATCCTCGATCGCGAACGTGTTGTGGTAATAATAATTTGAGTATTGGTAAAAACGATACGTCCTGAAACATTAGAAAATATCTTTGTTAAAGAACTTGTGATTTTCTATTAATACTTTCTACACTACTGCATAACGTAAACTCACAGCATCTTCATACCGGCTCTTAATTTTTTCACCATGTGTCCGGCAATCCGCGATGAATTTTTTCAAATATTCATCCCTTTCCCTCTTGGTTGGTGATTTAGATATTCTATCAAATACTGCACAGATGTCTTTGAATAGAATTTTCGACGCTAACGTCAAAGTCATTCTGAAAAGATACAAATTAACATGTCGGCATAATTGATGTTGCGTATCTTTCAACTCGTATGAGAAAAATGTCAGAGTATTATTTCAATTGCAGAAATAGACACAAAACGTATGGAAAGTATATTTTATTCATCATTTTACGACAATTAGTTAAAGCAATGCTTGGCACTAAATTGTTATATATTTCTCTAAATACATCCTTGCGACATAATCGTTTTCTGCAGCTCTATAAATTAAATGAAGATTGAAGGCAGCTTCTTTTTTCAAGTCCAGTAGATTTGGTGTTTGAGTAACAAGTGCAGGTGGTTCCGATTCCAAAACAAGTTTGTAGTAATGAATCGCCGTGGGTAACATTCCCAATTGATGGAAAGCTCGAGCCATATTGTAATTTGCTTCCTGTTCTCCACCTTTTCCACGTAATTGAGTATACTTCAGCAAGAATGCGGTTCCTGCAAAAATTATAAGTTGTACATTGAGAATAATAAGAAAAATGACCGATGTTCGAATTTTCCAAGAGTTGTGTCAAGAATTTACACACCTTGTATCACAAGTTGATTCTTCTTTGCAGAAAATTTCTGACAAGCCATTTGCAGAAGTGTTACCCCGATAAGTAATGCCAGAAGCGCACTTGGACTAGCTTTGAAAAGCGACATATAATCATTAAGCGCATATTTGTAAGTCCCGGAGACGAGACAATTATTCGCATGTAAGATGTGTAGGTATGAAAAGACATCTTCTCTTCCCAGCAGTCTCATGATGAATCTATTATGTCGACAATCTTCAGCTCGCTGTATAACGACATTGAGTAAGTTCCATGCATTGGATCTTCTGCACACACGAACTAATTCTCGAACCATATTATATCCGTAGTAAGAGTCATTATTATGTATGCATGAAATCAAACACAAAAACGTAATACGAGAGTTTTTTTTCAAAAAACGTTTTGACGTCATAGCACTGAAGCATATTCTTTCAAACAAGCCGTATCGCTTTTGCTTACATGCCAATCGACATATTTGTAAAAATAGGAGAAATTCATTCTTCAGGCTTGGTTGATTGTCATCTGAGAATCTTGGTGCATTTTCATCCCGTAAGGACTCTCCACGAGATAAACGGTATAGCTGTAAGGCATCTAGCCGATGTCTCACTCCAATTGCCTTAGTCAATGCTGTAAGTTCTGCTTTGGATCTCAACGAGACGCAATGTCGGGAGAAAAGAAGAATCCCAGATTGAAAATATTCGTTGTATCGTTTCACTTTCAACAATAATAAAGTTCGCCGATAAATTACGCCAGCGTCAAGTATGTCCGTTTCAGGATCTTGTTTCAAAACATCTATTGCTTTGTTGAGCTGACCTTTTAGTTTGTACAATTTGGCTAACTCTAATCGAGCTTCGAGATGTTGGGGTGACAATTTCCTAACAATTTCATAAGATGTCATTGCGCGTCGCAAGTCTTTACAGCCAATCCAACATTCAGCGTGGCGCAACCAAACAGCAGCGAGGCTGTAGTTGCTACTGTTCACCAAAGGTTCCAATAATAAGAGAGCCTTGTGAAATTCTTTTTTGCTCATGAGAGCTTCTGCAACATCTAAAAACAAGTCTCCCGACAGTTCTGGATCCTCCTCACGATATAATTTTGCTAGAAGACCATCAGCTATTTTAATTTCATTCAATTCGATAATGGTTATCAGCAATTTCGCTTTCAAATCGACAACAACATCCGCAGGAATAACACACGATTCAATTTTGCGTTCGTCCATACTCTGCTCTTCTACCTGTTGTTTTTGATTTCCATCGTCATTCAAAGATTTATCATTTTCTTTCTCTGTACTATTACGGATGTTCGAAGCCTGATATATTATTCTTATGCTGGTGTATTTTGATAATACGTCCAAGCATCTGTGAAATTGCTTCGTAGCAATTAATAATTCTGTCATTACATTTACTTCCTCTAACGTGACTAGCTCGGGACATTTAACGAAGATGTTATCCATTGCTTCCAAAGCCTGTTCGTAATTATTGTCTTGCATATAACGCTTGGCTACAAATTTAGCATACCTTATAAGACATTCTCCATCTTCTGGCCCTAAATGGTGTAACAATTTTATATAGCCTTTCAAAATTGACTTTTTGTCTCCTATCTGCTCTTGTAATTTAGCTCGTATCTCATACAATTCAATGTCCTTTGGACTCGCCTGAATTGCTTTCGTATAGCAAGTTATTGCTTGCTTCACATTATCAGAATCTAGTGATAAATTTGCTAATCTGATCCATTGATCTGCGTCATTTGGACTTAAATGAGCAGCAATCAATGCGAATTGAATGGACTTTTCTGGTTGACTATTTTCGTAGATCATCGCCAGCGTGTGGAAAGGTTCAGGTGCACTTGGAACTTGCCTGTAAAGTACAACAATAGTACGAAAGTCATTCATCGTATAAAGTAAGTATTGCACGTCTAATCTTGCATTATTCATCTGCTATGATTCTGAAAATTGAATTTATTAGAAAGCTGTACCGAATTATTTCCATACACATTTGAGAAGCAAGCGTCACATCGCCTCTAGCAAATCTCAGATTAGCTTCACCCATCAGGCCTTGCAAAGTTAAAGGTAACGTTCTTCTCTTTCTCTTCTGTTTTTGTAAAGTGTTGGATGTTTTCTGCAATCTTTTGTTACCAATCCTCTTACTCGCAGCTAATTCGTTCTCAAAGGCTTTTCTGAAAAAAAATTTGGAGCAATGTTCGAACACAATCTTCAACTTCTGGAAAATTATAACAAAATAAAGACCAGTAAAGACATTTGCACCTGCTAACTTCCACATCTGTCATTTCAGTTTCAACACCTTGATCCATTCTCAATGAATATTCAGAAAATGTTAATTCACCATTTAGGAACTGATTAGTCAATCGATCTTCTTCATCGATCGTAAGTTTGTCTGTCTCTTCTAGATCATCAGCAGGCTCAAGGGTAAAATTTCCTTGAGTGCCATCTGCTCCAAACTCTAAGCTGAGACTTTCTGCTGGACATTCCGTAATTTCTTTAATTTCTAATGGTTCTGTGTTAACGAATTCCGTGATGTCCACATCCATCGATGTAATAGCGCTTTCGTCTAATTCTTCGATAATAACCGGAGCCAACGTCGGAGCATCATCAATGATCAGTGAATGACCACTGGAATTGGATGAAATATCCAATTCCTTCACTTCGCTGCTATCTTTCTGCGCAGCCATTGCGAATAATCTATATGTCCATTATAAAACAAAAAACAGTACATCAATTTGCGCTCAAACTTTTGCCATCAACTTTTACTCCATGTATATTTTTTGCGTTTGCTTTCATATCTAATACCTGGTAATACCACATATACTTACTACAATGCTTCGATTTAAACGTGGTGAATTTTGTAACAATTCGTTTATAATTTCCACATAATCTCACTATTATTTTGCACTCACAACAACTCGTCGGTAAATCTTGTACAAGCTGATCATTTCACCCAAAAAAAAACTGTCAATTATAACCTGTCATATTTTGCAATTCGCAAAGTTTGTTTACCAACAAAGCAGTGCACGTTTATATAGTTTCAGCATTTTCAATGATCCCGTTTATTGATTATCAGTACGCCAATAGTACGTCTTTCGATTCATCGATATTAATATTAAAAAGCGTACGGTTGTCGTGTTGAAAGTGAATCGGAGCGCAGCGTTAGCTACTAGGTTATACTTATGACGTCGTTCAAATACCTGTCAAATTTGTTGTCTTTTTAGGAACTGTCAAAAACCATTCGTTCATATGTGCTTATGAATGCTCATTTGGTTCCGATCACAACCCTTGGCGCGAGTGAAGTTCAGAGTCCGTTCAGTAAAAAAAGCCGACAGTTTTCATCTTTCGTAATTATCCGTATCGCTTTTGCTCTCACGGAGGTTACACAGACACAGACGCTTAATCATCGTCAGTGTCGATTGAGCGGTATTCAGCTTGCTGATTAACCAATTCACTTCGTGCTGTTTATATACCCATCCGTATAACGTTCTCGTTGCTCTGTGATATCAGAATTGATAAGAATGCGCTGATTACATTACACGTCGCTGGTTTCACAGTGACCAATTTCCATTCCGGAAAATAAGAAGAGCAGAGATCATGGCATCATGACTACAAAATGCTGATTTAGGAAAAGTGAGGTTATAATATGAGAATCAAAATATCGAAGCACGTGTAAATAAATATCTATTTGTAAGAGCTGCTTAACGCATGACACATCACAAATTTTATTGTGGTATGTAATAATTTATGGTTGTACAGGGAAAAGCAAAAGGTGTACAAAATACTGAACACAGGCAACGTAGTTCTACGTACAATCTGTCGATATTGTTCGATGTAATTGAATTTTATGATGCGGGAGAACAGATAACCATAGCATGAAGCCACACATGGAATGGCTGCTTATTCTACAAGTGTTATTCGTTGCATTTGCCACTGACACATCCGCGAATGCGAGGCAGTCATTAGACGACGGTGAAACCACTGACAATCAGCATACCCAAGATCCTCCTTGTAACGATCCCTTGGCACGCTGTAACACAACCCAATTTGGACCGGAAGTAAAAGTTCAATTCTCTAGTCGGATTGTAAAGAATGAATACATTGTAGCATTCAGGGGATACTATAAACCTAGTACAAGGAAAGGTTATATTGGCGCTGCGTTAAACTCCTCAGGAGTTCGTAACTGGCAAATTTTATCCAGAGACAATCCCGCTAGTGGATTTCCAAGTGATTTTGATGTAGTGTTATTAGAAGAGACCGATAGGCGAAATGGTTTGAGCGCGTTGAGCGACCATCCGCTAGTTAGAAGAGTCACTCCGCAAAGAGTTGTACACAGAACATTGAAATATGTTAATTCAACGGAGGATGGAGATACGCCGGAGTACAAAAATTTTAAAAGAAAAATTAACAGCTATGTAAGCATTGGTGGTGCAAAATTGACAATCATTAATAGTAGAGATTATATTTGATAATACTAGATTCGCAGTGCTGATGCTGTTATATTAATATTATGATATTGTAGTAGACTTTATACATTCTTTAAATTACAGTACAACCACTTCTGGCAATCTACATCTCGTCATGCCACTCGCCGATTATTACGTGCTATTCCTCGCCAAATTACCAGTATACTGCAGGCTGATGCATTATGGGGTATGGGTGTTACTGGACATGGCATTAAGGTATACCACAGCACATCTTTAAGGAAAATGAATTTTATAGAATTTCATAAATTCTATAAACCAACAAGCACAGTCTTGAAAATTCCCTTAGCCTACTCAAAAACTTATATACCTTGTAGGTAGCAGTGTTCGATACGGGATTAGCTGCTAGTCATCCACATTTCAAAAAAATTAAGGAACGCACAAATTGGACAAATGAAAAAACTTTGGAAGATGGCTTGGGCCATGGAACCTTTGTTGCTGGTGTAATCGCCTCAGTTTCCAGAGACTGTCTTGGCTTTGCACCAGATGCCGAGCTGCATGTTTTTAGAGTTTTTACCAACGCGCAAGTCTCATATACTTCATGGTTTCTTGATGCCTTTAATTATGCTATACTGGCCAAGGTTGCAGTTTTAAATCTCAGTATCGGTGGTCCTGACTTCATGGATCATCCATTTGTGGATAAGGTTTGGGAGCTTACAGCCAATGGTGTCATTATGGTATCAGCAATCGGCAACGACGGTCCGTTGTATGGGTAAATTTCCAAATTGCGAAAGATTGTCCGTCAATTAATATCTACGTTTTCCATGGTATTGAGATCTTGAATTTTTCAGTACGTTAAATAATCCTGCTGATCAAATGGATGTGATCGGGGTAGGTGGAATTAATTGGGAGGATCAGATAGCAAGATTTTCTTCCCGTGGTATGACCACCTGGGAGCTACCTGCAGGTTATGGCAGAGTGAAACCAGATCTCGTTACTTATGGTTCGGGAGTTCGGGGTTCTGCTCTTCAAGGAGGTTGTCGAACTCTTTCGGGTACATCAGTAGCTAGTCCAGTTGTGGCTGGAGCTGTTGCCTTATTGGCAAGTGGTTTCTCTCGCTCAGACTCAACCACAGGTTCACAATTTGTCAGCCAAAAAGTAAGTAACTATTTTCTAGTGCGTATATTAATAAATATCGTTGAATAAAATAAGATTGATGGGGCTAAAACTAGGAAGCATGCACTGATTGTTTGTAACTATTACTATTATTATCTCATGTTAGCCAAATTACACAGTCTGGTAAATTTTCAATAAGGTAACACCAGCGAGTATGAAACAAGCACTACTAGGATCTGCTCGTCGGCTCCCAGGAGTAAGCATGTTCGAACAAGGTGCAGGCCGACTAGACCTATTACGAGCCTTTCATTTTCTCCGTTCGTATCGTCCCATGGCCACGCTCAGTCCCAGGTTATTTAACAATTGAATTAAATACTGACGTTCACCAGCGATTTAACGTTTCAAGTGATCATAGCTATTTATCTTATCTCGGAGATTGTTGTAACATTTTCTAGGAAGCCGGTATAAATTGTGACTGTGGGATATACATACTCACTTGAATTATTCTTGTTTTATTTTTACATATCAGCTACATAGATTTGACCGAATGTCAGTACATGTGGCCATACTGCACCCAAGCAGTATATCATACCGGAATGCCTACTATTGTGAACGTTACAATTATAAATGGATTGGGAGTATCAGGCCACGTCTCCTCACTAAAATGGCATCCATATGCTAGAGATGGCAATGGAGAGCGTATCGAAGTTGCACTGACGCACAGTGATGTTCTGTGGCCATGGGCAGGCTGGTTAGCAGTAGCAATCACTGTTCCAGCAACAGCCAGTAATTGGCAAGGCATTGCTCAAGGTACTAGTATTGACGAACTCGTATAATTCCATCTAAATTGAATCTTCTATGAATCACGAATCATCGTCAAGGATTATTAATTATTTCATATAGGTCATATATCTATGACAATTGAATCACCGCCCGGAGATGGAGAACAAGAACAAAGACGGTCTACAGTTGAGCTACCACTGAAAGCAAAAGTCATACCTACACCTCCTCGACAGTTAGTGTCTTTGAAATGCAACCTCATCTTTTTCTGTAACATCCGAGGTACCATCCATCTGATACCAGCTAACGGTTTTCGCTGACTGTTTCAAATCATGATTGTCGATTCAAGGAATATTACTCGTTAAAAGAAGCCTTTACGATTTTTCGTCACTTGTAAATTCGAACGTTCCACAGTTGTAGAATGTTGACATCATTTAAGCATTATCAGATATGGCCATTCGATTCTTGGTAAACATCTGAATCTTCGTACTAAGCATTATTTGGCATAATTTCTGTATCTGGATTGTAGCAAGAGAATTTTATGGGACCAATTTCACAACCTCCGTTATCCACCTGGTTATTTCCCGCGAGATGATTTACGAGCTAAAAATGACCCATTAGATTGGAATGGTGATCATATACATACGAACTTCAAGGAGATGTATCAACATCTTCGCAATGCTGGGTATTATTTAGAAGTCCTAGGAACTCCACTAACTTGCTTTGATGCTAAAAACTATGGTACTTTGCTTATTGTTGATTCTGAAGAAGAATTCTTCCCTGAAGAGGTACGTTTCTTACATTGCATCCTTTTTTCATTGGAAAACGCACACGAGGATGCGCTCAGAATTTACTACTGATGCGACAATATGGCAAACTTGATTGTTTCATAGGTGGCAAAGTTGAAAAATGATGTTGAAGAACAAGGATTATCTGTTGTGGTATTCGCTGATTGGTACAATGTGACAGTTATGCATAAAGTTAAATTTTATGACGAAAACACCCGTCAGTGGTGGGTGCCTGATACAGGTGGTGCTAACGTTCCGGCGTTGAACGATCTCCTCCACACGAATTGGGGTGTAGCATTTGGCGACGAAGTTTCTAACGGGCAATTTACCCTTGGTCAACATCCACCAGTTACGTTTGCCTCAGGCACAACTATTGCAAGGTATTTACATATGAAATTGAAACACCCCTTGATACAAAAAATTCGCTCGACACATTTACGGTCAAACTAGCATAGAATAGTGCACCAGTTTCAGAAGTATTTGGTGAAGATATTTTTTTTCCAAGGTTTCCGCGCGAGGGTGTTTTATTACATAAGGAATTAAGAGACCAGGGCCACGAGCTCTTATTCGAAGGTGAGACAAAGCAGCCGAAATTGGTCCCTATTCTGGGACTCCTACAGACTCAAAGTCATGCAGTGGTCGATCGTCGTTATGATACTGCCGATGACAGTGTACAAAACGAAATTGAACCAGAAAACACAAAAGATAACGAAAAAATAACTGCTGGCAGGCTTGTGGTTTATGGAGATTCAAATTGCATTGATGATAGCCATCAACAGAAACGTAAGTAGGTTAGCATAAGTTGCAGTGGTCGATGCGGATATTGATAACTTGAAAATTTCATTGGTGTAGCGTGCTTCTGGATGCTCGATGCTATTTTGGAATTTGCTACAACTGGTCGCGTGCCATCAGTTTTTGAAGAGGAAAGTCGCCGCGGTGGACAATCGGAGTCAAAAGTGATCCATCAAGAAGTTGAATTACCACGGCGCATAGAAACCAGTCATCTGAGTCGTCACAGTAAAGTGTTGGAAGTCGAAGGTGGTAGCAGAGGTCGCCTGAGACCACTTCCCGCTTGTCCCACTCCTGTTCTTGCTGTACCACAACCTCTAAATGAGACCGCACCCGCGTTAGTATTATTTTCCGACTATTTTCGCTCTTTCTTTTTGTAAATACTCTGAATTACAATACGAATTTACAGAAACTTGTACAAGTCACAACGATTATTGTCAGTTGGTGAAGGTCTCATAGTTGCTGTACCACAACTCCAAGATCCCGACTCCTCCTGGCCCAGAAGACGGAGTGGCGGCGGAAACGGTGCGACGTTACATTATTCAGAAGTAACAGACAATGATAACGAAGAGATGGAAATAGACAATGAAAGCGCTTGGTGGAGAAATCCTGAACAATATCGATTATTGGTGGGCATTGCTGCTTTTGGCGTGGCAGTAATCTGCGCATTTAGCCGATGGGGATGTTGTCATACAAAACGTCATCCACGTAGAAAAAAAGCAGTGGGTAGATTGCGCAGAGTTATTCAAGCCATCGCTATTCACAGAGTACCTCAATTGTAAGAGGACGTGGAAGTCTAATATTTTCAAAGGAATCATGTCTTTGTACACGATATAATTTCGCTATACAAAGAATTTTTTGACTCGATCAATTTAGTCAGTTGGAAAATTTGGAATTTGATAGAAGTATTGAACTTTGTATGAAAAATATACTCACTTACGACACGTGAACACGTTTTTTTTTTATTGCAAAAGATATTCTGAACAAAAAATAATATAATCATAATTTATATGAACTGAATTAGCATTATTGTAACAAATCAATCATTCAATTTTCGGTGGAGGTCATCCAAAAACCGATCTATATCCAATTAGTTCCTGAGGGATCTTTAAAAGCGTGGAATTTTATCCCCAGATGCTTAAGCGCCGATTAATTGTATTATCTTAGCCAGTGCCTTATGGTCTATAACGTGTCATCAGGAATAATCGTTGTCTATGTTTCAATGACGTAGTAAAGTTAACTGAATCAGCGTTGAGTAATTTTCGACAAATCAAGTGTGCATTGAGTTCTCCCAAATAAATTAAATGCAGGTCTAAATACGTCAGAGTCCTTACGTTGATTCTTAGTAAATTACTATTTAAATTACTGTCGTTAGTGCCTTAAAAGCGTTTAAAGCACAGTAGCGTTTCGAAATTTCAGCGGTTGTTATCAACGTCGAGATTCATGACTCAGATCGACACCTCACTAACATTCTTTGTGTCTCCAACATTTCGCAGATTAACTCGTATACTTTATCAGAGATAAAAGGTCCCGATCCCAATGAATCATGTAAAGCATAGTATAACATCTACAAATTGTCGGTAAGACTGTATCTATCCGAAAGCCATAAGTGTCTGCACTTGAAATTAAAGGTTTTGTTATTCAATTTTTGAAAACAACCTAGAATGTTGATGTCAAATTTGTTGAGACTATTCGTTCTGTATCGACCATTTTCTTGTCGTTTTGGTAACTGACGGTAGAATAGTGTGACCGAATTGATAAATATCTTCCGAAGTACCTACTTATTTAATCAATTGACACGCGTTTCGTTTCACTTAAAATCTTATCATATAACAAAAATCCTCAACAAGTGTATTGGCAATACATTATCCCGCTAGTTACACTATATTGTATGATTGCCAGATTTTTCAGTATAGGTATATGTACTTTACAGCCTGTAACCGACTTGTTATACATCTAAGCTTTTATGTCTATAAGTGAAAAACAATTTGACCTTACGAGTGCAACTTTATTTATGACGTATCTGTTTTTATGATCAATTCAAACGAATGTACTTATTATTATGGATTGTAGGTAATATTTCCACACGACATAATTAGGAGCCCGGAATATTTTTTTTACTTGAACGCAATTAAATATTTTCCACGCAACGCTCTTGAAGATAATTTTGTAATTTATTTTCAATCTGTCCTGTGTATTTCGAACCGACAGGACGCAACACCTGAACTGGTAGTTGTCTCAATTGTAGTATTTTTTACCATACTTGATTTAATTTTTTTTCATTTTGTGGTTTGTATACGTAAAAAAATCCTACAGAATACATACCTTTATTACTTATAACAAATTAGCTTTGCACTTGATCGGTTTTTTTTCTCCATCTTATAGATAACCAAAAAGTAGTTGAACAATTTTGTGAAATTATTTATCCACAAAATAGTAGAAACATTGGTATACTTCTCAGGTCGTTTAGTCAAATTGCCAGTTTTTATACGTATTCATGTACATATATGTATTACTTGTATTTTCATAATCATGCGTTTGCACCCTGTTGCATCACAAAGGAATACAACCTACACAAAATCCTAATAAAAGTGTATCCAATACTTATATTTTATTTGTTCAATCCTGGATATGATTATATTATGAGAATGATGACAGGTAAATTGTGAAATCATAACAAATGATTTTTCTGTAAATCAGTACATCTGATTTCCTTCTATTTTCAGTTGCAATATCAGTAAAGATTTGTAGAATGAATAGAATTTAGCGATTTCCTTTACCTATTGATCATCATTAATACTAGCTCATTTTCACGTCAATAATACAGTCTACTGTTTTTGACCTGTATAGTGGAAAAAATATGATGCTAATTAAACTAGTTAAATATGGTAATATGGTACTGTCAGCTCGATTGTTGGCGATAATTCTTTCTCTTATAATTGATGGTATGAACACGAAAAATTTCAGACATAATTATCATTTTATTTTGGGAAATTGAAGACATCGTATATGTGAAATACGTTCAGATCTAAAGTTAATTATAAAATGGATTGTATGTGACCCAATGGGCTCTTGTTTGTTCATCAGCAGATTTATGCGATGTAAAAAGACTTTTAAAAACTTCAGTAGCCTTCGGATCCTTCGAAACACTGTAGCTATCTTTGGATTTCTGATAGGCAGGGTCTACAGCAGAATTTTTGTTACTACTTGTTCCAGGTCGCTCGGTGTCTTCTTTCTTAATCTTTTTCTTTCCCTTCATATCATCCGTGCACGCATCTCCGTGAATTTTCTCGGTTTCGTGATTTCGCTTTTTCTGCGACTTCCTTTGTGCTTTACGTAGATTCATTCTGTCCTCCATACGTTCAAAATCATCACCTTCCGCGTTCATTAAGACGATGTCTGATTCTGTAAACGACGTCTGGCATTTGTGGCATACCTGTCGAAGCCAATAATTAAAACGGTATTGGTTAACAATGCGTATATGTAATTCAAAGACAACTTACTGTACTTTTAACTTCCCGAAGAGCACGTTCACTCATGACGCAACCACAAGTCCACAAGAAGCAGAACTTGTACTTGCCATTCATCTCGAGTCCAATGACAGGGCAGATGTACGGACTCTTGCCTCCGTCAACGTAGCCATCTCCTTTTTCGGCTTTGAAACCTTCGTATGCTGGATTGTCAGTAAGGTTCAAGTCTCTAACATCTTTAATACTTTTGATGTGTTTTGCAGTCTCAGGTAACATTGTCCGATCCAATAAACCTTCTATAACTGATTCTTTGCTGTACAGACGGCCCAAACCACAGGCTACAATAGGAGTTTGTAGAGGCAATTGTCTAATAGCGCAATGTTTCCACCTGAATGATAATTCCGATACTCGATCTTTCTGAAAAGGCAAACAGTATTTCTCATAATTTCATTAGTATGTATAAACTCTCAGTAAGTTGTTTTCGTCGTACCTGTTCAGGCTTCTTCTGAACGCGTACCAACTCATCTCTACGAGGGATAGTGCCACCATCGCAACCCATTATTATTTATTGTACGCAGATCAATATCCTAATATTTTTTAAATACGAACTTCAAGTTGCGTTCTTAACGCGATTCAAAGCAATTCACCAGGCTACTTTGGAAACATTAGAACACATAACCCCTTGCATATGCGCCTGTATGTCATGGAATGACGTATCGAGCAGCATCAAGCAGCATCGAGTATGAAAACAAAATGGGTGCGGCAGTCAGCTGTTTCGTTGGTTCGAAACGTCCCGAGAGATGGCAGCACAGAATCACGTGAGATAATGGTGGAAGGTGGCAGCCGAGCAGGGTTCGCGATACGTCTGAATTTCGCGAGAAATTCAGTTTCGTGCTGAATTAATCGAGCATCACCGGGATCTTGGTTGTTCAGGTAAATATGATACGTCTGTTCATTGAGTAATGTGTTGAAAATTTGTCTGTTTGGCGATAAAGTGATACGAGTTGTATTTTAATTTTCGACGGTTAAGTGTGGTGGGATGGGCTCCTGCTGTTATTTTGTCTCCAAACTTCGATCTACCGGTCGCAGAGTTGACAAGTTTTTCATCGAGTCGTTTCGCATGTAAACAGAGATTTCAGCAAATGAATAACATGCTGTTAGAATGAACATTGAAAGCATTATTGATTTTTGCCTATCAAGGGGGGCAGTAACTGGCGCCGACCAGACATATGACTCGTCTGCTAGTAGCAGTTTGACTCAAGGACATCGCACGCCGTTTAGTTGCTTGCATGTTTTACTGTATTATTGTTTTTCTTTCTATATCGATTGCATTCTGCTCACTGTCTGAGCACTGTGTTTTCCGTATTGGTAGCGGAGAAATGGCAAAAATTACGTAATGTAACGACAGAAACACGAAGGTGCCACACCCCCTTTTCCTCATGTCTTACTCTTGTGATCTCTCAAATAACCACTTCTGTAATTATTTTGTTATTCTTTAATTTTAGGTTTTGCACGATCCAAGTCAGTGCGTCATTTTTGAAACGTATTTCTGTATTTCATTTCATGTATTTGGTAAGAAACTGGTATCGCGTCGCAAGTTTGACAATATTTCAATATCATCTGCAAATAAGTATTCTATAGTCGTAGTCAAATTTTGCTACCGTTTATTGGAATTGCGTTTACCGTATATTAGATATTAATCGAAAAGAAATGAAAACGTCTCCGCAACTGCACCAAATTAAAGTTGATACTATCACATGTGAATTGCGTTGAATTGTACGCTCAATAACATTGATTGAAATGTTGCAGAAGTCAAGCATCGTGGTGTGATTGTAGTCAATAAGAATCACAATGACGGAATACTGGTTAATTTCGGCACCTGGCGACAAGACATGCCAGCAGACATGGGAGACTATGAACAATCTTACGTCCAAGCAGAATTCACTTTCGGCAAACTACAAGTTTCACATTCCGGATTTAAAGGTTGGAACCCTTGATCAGCTGGTGGGCCTATCAGATGATCTTGGCAAGCTTGATACATTTGTTGAGCAAGTAACACGCAAAGTTGCTACGTACTTGGGTGAGGTGCTCGAAGATCAGAGAGACAAACTTCATGAAAACCTCATGGCTAATAACAGTAAGTGCTTTTATCTTTTGGTGTTTTGTTGTATTTGTTTTTTTTTTGGGTTTTTTATTGATAGATCATTATTTACGCACGAGACCAAATACCATTAAAATATAGGCAGTTGAATTTTGCAAAAAGATTGCGAACGTGGGTTTGTTGATGTTCAAGACTTAATAAAGAATCTCCAAATTATCAGTTGTAATGACATTTGGAAAATTCAATTAATGGTTTAACTCTTTGTTTCGTACATCGCGTGGTATATATGAAATTTGTTTCTATCACGGCGAAATTCTTTAACTTGTTGGAAGAAAGTTGGGCTCGTGCGTCTATATACCTGTTGTTTTACACTAAATTTTTATTATTGGTCGACTATATTTAATAGTAGAAGTAAATACCAAACACTACACAAAACAACCACACAAATTGGAATCAATTATTTTAAGCTGTGGTTTTGATTGCCTCTCAATTGATTTGACCAAATATCCAAGTTAAGTTGTCAATAACTTTGATACTAATCGATCCTTATTTATGACCCACTCCTTTCTGAAGCCGTATGATATACGACTATACGATAAAAGTAAATAATTGCCACAGATAATGTCCATGGTGGGTGATACGAATAGCAGATGAAAATTATAATTTTCGTTTCAAAATCTTATTCCCTAACTATAACGGAAAACTATTTTTTCAACGAGTCGTACTGTGGTCTGATTCTCATTTCTACTCGAGAACAAATTGAAATTCTAAGAGAGAGAAGCCTATGTACGCTCTCACTTACATGTACAGCCATTTGATTTTTGATTTGTAAAAATCTAATGACACGTTCAGATAAATTGAAAACAATTTCAGATTTGATTCCGTGCGACAATCGTTGAAAAATCTAAATTGGGATTAAAGATGTTGAAGTAGTTCAGTACTTTGACTCAAAATATCTAGTTTTGAATTCTATTATTCACCATATAAATGTAACGCATCGAATTGTTATGCAATTTGTATGTATCATCGAGTGCTTGGTTTGATTTGTTTTATTGATTCGGTTTTAATGAAACATTCATCATTTCAGTTGACTCGAACATTCTTTCAAATAATTTATATTTGCAGTGTTGCTTGGCTTGCTTTAACTCAGTTAGACCACACTAACCCTCTTTCCCTACCTCTCTTAATTATGATTTAACGAAGGACCTCTTCGTGTAAATGTTATCTACACTATCGTCTACGATTTCGATGAAACAATCGAAGGATGCAAAGTATCGTGTAGATCCGAAAAATCTATTTGTATGAACAAAGAATACTGTCCTCTACCAACGAACCATCAACACGAACGATTGAACCAGCCACTGCCGATCTTATCAACGCTCGGGTTAATGTGGTCACCAAGTTCCGATTAGTAACTACACAGGTTTCAGTTTTTTTTACCTTAGAGTTTTTGTTACTCCTAACGTTATTGGCTGATTGCGTTGCACGGTAAAATATTTATTTGCAGCATCTTTTTCGTTTCGGTTTCTTTTGTTTACATCTCTTCATTGAGTCACCTATTGTTTCTATTAAATTTTTACATGTTGGGTTACCAGCCTTAATTTTCCTGTTGGTCATTTACTTTCATTTCATCTCAGAGGATTATTCTTACGAGCGTCCAAGATTTCTAACGTAACTGATCATCTTTTGCAGCAAAATACATTCCATTTTCCTAAATTGAATACGAAATTACGAATAAATATAGTCGTAGATCCATTTGAGATAAGATTATTGTATGAAAATATAATGATATTGGTATGAATTCGTATGCCGTCATCCTGAGATGTATGATCTTTATCAAAGTGGAAAAGAGGACACGTACATTCTATTCAAAAGCAGTTATCTCATAATTTTTGTAACTTCAATCGACGCTCCATTGTAATTACTCTGAGATTTTGGTTTAGTTTATATTTTCGTTCTATTTGGTTGCTATTGTCGTTAGGCATTTGCGTAGGACGCAATTATAGTTGAATGAGACGTAAAAAAGTCGCGAGGAGATTGGGACTGGGCTGTAATGGATAGGTCAAACGTCAGTGGATGGGGAGAATTCGCCCCCTGGGGGGGAACCGGATACACCGCCAAACACACCTGTCACCCCGTCGCACAAGACTTCCAGGGATCATCACAAGCAATGGAAGGAATCACACGAAACCGAATGGACAGCCTGCCTAGGTCAGCATCACCGTCAACGTCACAATCATCACCAAAACCACCACCACTACCACCACCACAATAATCATCAACATCATCAACATCCTTCCAACTCTGAAAAGAGAGCATCATCTAATTTCCAAGGCGCCTCTGACGTTCGAACGTCAACCGACTCATCGTCGATGTATTCGTGCTACCATGCACATTGGTGTGTTGCTTCTAACCCACCTACCCCGATTCCAAGTCCAACCCTCTGCAGTCCGACTCGTTCTCTGTCGTCGGAGGATGGAAACGACTTTGAAACTAAGCCAGATTTGGAGAAGGCCACTCGGTCCAAAGTTTTGAAAAAACAACGTCGAACCTCGACGAATAGCCAATTGGATGACAACGATGCCGGCCCAGACCAAGAAACCGACGGTCAAGATCATAGCAGCGAATTGCCCAGCCCAGGTACCCATCCCGTCACCAACCCGGCCGTCAACCCCTCACGCCCCCGCTCTCGACGCAATGATCCCGTATCCCTATTGCACTACGCGGAGAATGACTCGGCAAGCAGATTATTCCGCTAGCCATCCCTACCCCGGCGTTAACCAACAGGGTTTGTCTCATGAAAAACGCGTGTGCTCCTATCTTTAAAAAGTCAAGTTGATTCTCATAATCCAAGAAATTTTGTTTCTCTTTTCCACTTTGTGCTGCTCGAATAACTTGTGTCCACCCAAAGAGAATATACCCAGTCCAGTTTGGGACATCTCAAGACAAATCGGCAATCGTTAACGCCGATAATTCCTCAAGCTTTTGCTTCTTTCGCTTTTAGTTTTTACTTTATTTTTATTTCCGTTGCGTGTATATTTCTTCTCCATCGAGCTTTCCAAGTTTTATTATGTTATTTGATCACACTGTCGCTGCTAGATTCTTTCAACAGAAATAATACGTTCGTTAACTTGCGGCAGTTACGAAGCGTCATTATAATACTCCAAGAATTGCTTTTTCCTCTCAAAGAAGGGATATTATCTGAAAGAGTGATGCTGCTCCACCTCATCTGCAATGAAAAACATAATAATTAGCCAATAATTCGATAGTGGGTAACCCAGCTCCGAACAATATTGCTCAATTCAAATTTTTTTCTCTACCACAGGTCTTCAAAACGAATTTAATATTTTCTATTGAATGGTCTAGAATTTTGCAAAACCACGGCAGGCCTTCCTTCCCACCTCCTTTTTGCATTCAATGATACATTAGCTTATGATGATAACAATAACAATGATTTTTTTGATTGCCCTTGAAACCAAACGCAACATACGATACAATCACATTACAATTACAATATTATTAACATTCCGACCATACATTACAACGGATCGAAATTCAACACTATCAACCACAAACTATTTATGTTGAACCAAATAGTTGAATAAGCTATTAACGCATGTTCCTTTTATCGTTGACGTTAATTTACGTGTTGCACGATCAACTTTCGTATGTTAATAAGATTCTGAATTGCATAGACATTGTTTTCATCGACAGTGATTAATGCTTCGAATATTAATCGATATACTCATATCATCAAAAGTTGAAACTGTTATTCCGTTTCCTTCTCAATCCACCTTATGCAATTCTAGCGAAATTGACAAATTCTTTTATGCTTTGCTCGTCCTTATTTTGCACAGCTTCTGCATCTCTATGATAGCTGATGAAATCAACATGGTAGTGCAAAAGTGATGATTTCATATCAATGAAAAAAAAAAAGGGAGCGGGGATTCTGGATTATGTTGCAAACTGGATTTAGCTTTATCATTCGATAACGTAACGTAACGTTCAAATTCGTGACGTCACTTTTGAACCACCTTATAAGAATTTGGTACCCATTTCCGTGAGAGAATTAGCTAATCACGAGGTAACGACTTGTGTCTTAGATTTGTTTTACCAATTCGCTTATAAATGTTGAATATGAAACAAGTTTAGTTTTATCTTGATACCAGAATTAAAAAACAAAATGATCAAAACGTGGGAGCAGGTTGTACAGCAAAATATTTAGTTGTTAGTTCAAACGAAGAAACTGCAAAGGATATATATGCTACTTGATGTACAGTTGAAAAGACTGTAAAACCATTAAACTTTGAATGCAATTGATTTTTTGTTATTGGATTTTTCATACAATATTACAGGAAGTACATCATGAAGCTGTGTTGTTGCTGTACGCATATTTCTACTCTATCTGGTATTACGATATCAAGAAAGATGCTCAAAGTGATGTGTAACGAAATGAATCGAATCTCAGTCGTGAATCTAATTTGCTATTTCCCTGACGCTCATTATTTGATTGTAAAATGTATTTCACACCACTGCACAGGAAAAACAGTAGCCATCATAAAAAAGTATGCGAGTTTACGATATTTTATCACGCTGTACACCTGCTTCACCTTCGTGTTTTTTCTATTCCAAACAGAAGCCAAAGTACTTATACCGCAGCAATAGATTATCTGATGCCACGATAAGATCGGTGTACATAATTCGTCAATATTCACTATCAAGGAAAATTTAATTCCCGTTCTCGTAAAATAACAGGCTGTTAACTCATCGAATCTACGATACATTAATGGCAATGTGTATTGTGAGATCTATGATTTTGGTTGAATGGACTCTGCTTTGAATATTAATGCAGTGAAACAGAGGAGAAACTTGAGAAATTGGTTTTAAGCAAATGAATCCTGTAATTAGGTGATCTGCCAACCTACATCACAAGATTCCAATGGGATATGGCTAAGTACCCGATTAAACAGTCATTGCGTAACATTGCTGACATTATCAGCAAACAAGTGGGACAAATCGACGCTGATCTCAAGACCAAGTCAGCAACTTACAACAATTTGAAGGGAAGCTTGCAAAATCTCGAGAAAAAGCAAACGTAAGTTTTGGTTGTTTCATACATTAGACGTGGCTCTGGAAACAATTTCATTACCTGAGTTTCGAATCAGCTAATATCTAATGCTCATTTGATTTAACAGAGGTAGTTTGCTGACTCGTAATTTGGCTGATTTAGTCAAAAAAGAACATTTCATTCTGGATAGCGAGTATCTTTCGACGCTCCTCGTAATTGTGCCCAAGTAAGCATATGAATCTTCACTCGCTTAAGGAAGTTTCGTTGTGATCATTCGTGAAAAAAATATATATTCGGTGTGCCAACGCATTTGGATCGAACATTTCATGTGAATGTTTCATTTTTAGGACATACATTCACGATTGGCATGCAGTATATGAGAAGCTGACAGATATGATTGTACCACGCAGCACACAGTTGATCAGCCAGGATTCGGAGTATGGCTTGTTCACTGTAACATTGTTCAAGAAAGTTGTGGAGGAATTCAAGTTACACGCACGGGAAAAGAAATTCATCGTTCGCGACTTCACCTACAATGAAGAAGAATTGGCTGCTGGTATTTACGAATTTTCCTATGCTCATTTGAAATCTATGCAGATTCACGAGTTTTCATCGATCGTCTAATAGCGAAAATCATGTTATGATTGTTCAGGTAAAAATGAAATAACGAAACTTGTTACCGACAAAAAGAAGCAGTTTGGACCTCTAGTTCGATGGCTCAAGGTTAACTTCAGTGAATGTTTCTGTGCTTGGATTCATGTGAAAGCTTTGCGAGTGTTCGTGGAATCTGTGCTCAGGTAATTATCGGTCGATGCTGTTAAGTTAATTATTCAAACAAAAAAGGTTCATGATAGGACAATAGAGATTATAACTTTTATATCATGCAGGTACGGACTACCAGTAAATTTCCAAGCTATATTACTGCAGCCGAATAAGAAAAGTAGCAAGCGACTACGAGACGTTTTGAATCAGCTT
Organism: Arge pagana; assembly: GCA_963969455.1. Classification (NCBI taxonomy): domain Eukaryota; kingdom Metazoa; phylum Arthropoda; class Insecta; order Hymenoptera; family Argidae; genus Arge; species Arge pagana. Next base: position 9,481,539 of record OZ018311.1, on the reverse strand, counting down.
TACGCTCATCTTGATTCGTCGGCTACATCTGGTGGTGCACAATCCAGTAATCAAGACGTAAGTAGAACAATTATACTGTCTATAAATATCTTACTGTGTATTTATCTCAATATTTATTCTCTTTATTGGATTATTCATCAAAAATCTCAATTCATGAAATTGTTGCGCTTTTCTGCTGCAGAGCGTCGATATACCGGGATTGGTTTTCGGTCAAAGTGATTATTACCCTTATGTCTACTACAAAATTAACGTAGATATGGTCGACAGCAAGGTATAATCGATAAAAAACAAAGTATCGTCTGTCCGCAGCATACCTTCCTGTGCTCTGCCCATTCATTTGATTCAACATTTGTTAGCTCCAAAAATTATAGGCAACCAACATTATCCAGTAAAACTTCTGAACATGAATATTGATATTATAAAAGGTTGTCTTCTCTGTATATACCTTCCGTCTCGTTGTTGATGTCAATCTGTCATCTTTCAAAGACTACTTTCGTTGGTAAAGGAATTGCACCTCTTTTCTGTCAGCAATTTTGACAGCAACAGCTATCAGCTATAATTGTCGGATACTAACTGCAAATTTCAATAAATCTCCCATATTATTTTTGGTATCAATAGTCAATGGAAGCTCGGCATAATACCATGCAGAGTATAAATTTGTAAATATCATGTGCAGAAAATATAGTAAAACACATATGAACGTTAGTCGAACTCAATCCATATGGAAAAGTTTATTCGGTAACTTTGTATCCTCGTTCCACCGAAAAATTCCAACGTTGCTCGTTGCAATAGCACAGAAAAATATATTTAAGTATATAATTATATTAGATAATGAAGAAAACAAAAATGTCAAACAGGGACGGATTTTGGATCGAACAACTATGAGATACGTTTTACACATTACACGTTATGGCTTAAACAAATATCGAAAAGTTTCGAATGGTTGTTTTAAGTTCTAAAGTAACGTTATAATCATTGTTCGACTGAGATGCATTTTATAATTACCATTCACGTTGAATAATGTATGAGTGATACACAATTAGATATAATTGACAAGACAATAACTCTTGTTAAAACGTATCTCTGTTGCATTTCTTCCTGTTCATATTGGTATTGTGCAACTGGTACGAACCTACTAGTATTATTATAACGAGAAAATAATTTATGCAGACCGCGATTCGAAAATCAGTTTTTTTTTGTTAAAACGTCCTACGCTAGTTATTTTAAGTAAAAATAACAAATCGATTTAAGCTAATACTTCGAGCAATGCTACTCCTATACAACTTCATCTTTTATCCATGAACAAAACAATATATTGCGCAACAAAACGAATTATCAGCTTACATATGATTTCTCAAATTGAGCTATAACACATTCAGAATGTAAATCTTCAAAGTATACCTTGGCGGGTGCAAATATTTTTGACGTATATATTAGTTTTTCAAAATCGATTTGATTCCTACCAAGTTTTGTCGAGTAAGCAGCTTAGTTGGACGACGTGGAAATTGAGCGACGTACACCGAAATCGTTACGGGCTATTTCAAATGAACGAAACCAGTTCACTCGAGGTTTCTTTCAGGCCGTGTATGATAATTAAATATGGAGGTCAAAAGGTATCGAGATCATCATCTGTTGAGCGTATGGTTATAAGTATACATCGAGGACGTAACAACATCTAATCAATTAATCATAGAAAATGATGATTAAAATTGATCATATTATACTATACAACAAAAGGATAAAGGTTATATAATATTTGGTATCTATCATTGCATATTGCTTTTAGTTTCTCTTGATATTCTTATCCTGACATAGAAATAGCTTTCACTCACCCGAAAAGGTTTTGGTATGGTTGTTATGTGGTTTGTTCAAAACCGCGAACCATGAACATTTATGCGGGATTTGAATGGTTTTAGATTGGTAGTCAATTATTATATCATAGCTTAATATAAGAAAGTTAAGAAGTAACGCACAGGCAGTTGACGATCAACATATTCAGATCCTAGCCACCATATTTAAATAGTGTTTACCGAAAATGATTCTTCTACGTCGTTATTCAAGTAGAATAATAGGTTTTTATATTTCTAGCAAATATTTTTTAATTCTTAATAAACGCCACTAAGCTCCCGACGTTTATGCAACAATTAAAAAATGGATATTTTCCTAGAGAAAATGAGAAAATCATTCATTGGGTTTTAGATATCACAGTTTGAAGAACAAGTAAGTGTAAAAATTAAATACGGTATAGAATTTTCGGCAGTCTAATAATTGAAGGTTGATTTTTCAATGATAAAAATACCAATCAACTCTATTACCTATAGCTTAAAATTAGTTGGTATTTATCACTTGGCATCGAACTCAGTTTCCACGTCGCATTCTCTTTTGGGATGCTCAATAGAATTTTTTCTAAATTCAAAATTTTTTCAAAGGAACTTTATTGGAAACAAAATAGTTCAAAAGTGGTCATAACAACATTCTCCGAACATCAAGTACTCTAAAAAGTCATGCTAATTGCTGCTTTCAATTGTGGCAATCGATTACCTAATAATTAATGTGGATAAATTTAGTTAGTGAAATGAAAATTATATTTAGCACCTGCTTATTCTTTTGTGAATATATTATTATTACTGTAAAAAAAGTTTAAATAGACGATGAAAACAGCAAGGGCAAAATATGTAATTGTAGATATATTTGAATGAACGATTTATTGGTCGCTGAATATATATTATTAAATGAATCATTATGAATAAATATCACGTTCCGTTATCATAAGTATCTTTCATATGAGTTTCAACTAGTTTATTTCGTTGCAATCATTTCCTTTTCCCGCATCTACCATCAATAACTATTTAAAGTTTATTATGTAAGGTGATATTAAACAAAAACGCGGTACGAATAGTTGGCAAATCCAAATATTTTATTTCCAATTGATTACGTGTCTATAATGACACGTTCAGTGACACGATTGGCAGCTTATATTTGGAATTATACTTTATGTAGTTGCGTTATATGACATGTTACCGCTCGCCACCAAATTCTGAAACAAATTTTTCACTTTATGTTAGTTACACTGTTTTCCCTCTTTAAAAGTGGTCCCAATATTTTCTGCTTGGTTCTAAAAAATATACCTGTAATTCGTCAATTTCTTTATTCCACATCTCTTGCTTCGACGGAGCACCAATCAGTTTCACCGTTTCCACTAAAATCTCAGTTACTTTAACGACGTTCTTCTTAAAAACCGCCAGCACATCGGCCACGCATACTTTATCTGCAGTGTCTCGCCAACAATCGTAATCTGTTGCTAACGCAATAGGAGCATAGAGAATACCTGCTTCTTTTGCCAATATTGCCTGAGCATAAAGAATAAACGGAGGATCAATTCATCTATAATTGAACTGCATATTTCAGTCAAAAGAATATGTTATCAACAAACCTCAGGACATGTGGTCATATTAACAAGGTGTCCACCCCACTGTCGGAAAGCCAGGCTTTCTGCTTTTGAAGAAAATCGTGGTCCCTCAATAGTTACTACAGTTCCCCCGTAGCGAATATCAACTTCCAACAACTTTGCTGCCGCTGCTAGTTCCTCACAAACGCTAGTAGCAAATGCTGGCTCCATTGGCACGTGAGTTACACCTAATTTATACGTATTACGAGACAGATAAGTATTTTTTCTTTCAATTGCCATCGTCTTAGCAGTATAAATATTTATGGTCCACCTTCGTAATTTGACGATGTGCCATCGAAAAATGTGCCGTGTCGTTTTGTGGTGCGATCCACAAAGCTATCTGGTATAACAAATTGTCCCGGTGGAATAGATTCACAAAGTGAACCACACGCTGTTGAGGCTATTATATGACTGCATCCAACTAAACGCAAAGCTTCAATATTGGCTCGATAATTAACCATCGTAGGATTCATTTTGTGTCCAATTCCATGCCTATAGAAGTTGAATGGATTTTATACATGAAAGATGCCAAAACTTGAGTTTCAGTTTCAGTCTTCTTGTCAACTATTACCGAGAGAGTAATACTACGTCGATACCAGCTATTTGTCCTTGATAGAGATTAGACGACGGAAGACCAAAATCATTTTTTGCATCTTCGCGCAGTATCTCACGACGACTTTTCAAAATATCATTCGCAGGATCATCCAAGCCAGAGCCACCGATGATTCCTACCTGAAATGGAAAGGTAGATTATCAATTACGGACAAAACCAATTACCTCATAAAATAGCTAGCATGCACTTTTACGAAATTATTCGACAACAGCAAATAATTTGGCTCTTATATTTATACTAGTACGGTTGTCCATAATTAGATAATTAGCGATTCCCAGACTCGGTTGTCAGACGAATACACGCTTGTCGCAATTAATTTACCGGTTAAATAAGGTATTACAACATCTCTCAATTAAACATTTATATTTCAATGAAAAAGAAAACATGAGTTACAGGTATATAAGATATAAATCTGTATATCAGTATATACTTATAGACAGGCAAAACCATGCTTCATTGAAACAATTAAATCATCAGATGATTATTCATCCGGTCTCTAAGTGTCTATTCACATTATTAACAATAGAGAACGTTTTCGGAACGTGCTTACAAATCGAATAATAATAGTGAACAATACCGCTTGCTGTAGATACAATAGATGTCACTTAACCTTAATTTAAATCTTGATTTTACTTGACGCAGTAAATTTGTAGTATTTACCTTGATTTTATATTTTCCCATAGTGGTCTGAAACAAGTACTGACGGTCTTTAAATTCAGAAGAATTGTTGGAAATTGTTCTATCGCTGTTCGTTATCAGTTGTAGCAATGATTAGAATTAATGCGAAAAAATCTATGAGCCAAGGTTATGTACCGTGGTTGCGGGTGCCGATATCAACGCTGTTGAAATAAAAGATATATACTATAGCTTAGATATGATAGGGAATAATAGATAAGAGAGAACGTTGAACTGCTTTTGCTACATCTCCCAATGAAACCAATTATGATTGACATCCAATTCCGAATAGGTAAACGATAATCTTAAATACGAGTCTTGCATAAGAGTAGGTTAAATTTTTGTGGTCTGATTATTTGATATGAACTTTCATTTAATATCTATCTACCATAATTGAATTGTGTTGGTCTCTTTGATGACAAACAATGAACGAAACATTACCATTCCATTTTATTGTTTCGACTTTTTCGACTCATTGCCGGCGTGGTATCACATCTCGTACGCGTGAATTTGTTTCAAGGTCTGACCATTTTCTATAAAACTAATTTTTACATCCTCAAATGATTGAATTTTCTACGTTTAATTCGATGGTAATGAATGCTTATCGACGAGAAAATATCAGGATCATTTCCACAATGATCTTTTTTGCTTAGTATTTTCGAAAGCTTATTAAGTGAGACGAACATTTTCCCTCTCAACGTTGGAGATTTACCTGTACCGAACGAGAGGGATTTTTAATGTTACAGATTCTTAACATTCGCGATTCTTGATTTTGAAAAACAGTTGTAACGAATAACTTCATCGGGAAAACGATATAACTTCGAATTTCTCTTATCGTGTGTCTCTCGAATTCGGGTAGGTTTTTTGACTATTCGACAATTGACATGTTTTTGACGTAAGATCGTAGAATGCTCCAACTTGGATCTTTCAGCTTTTCGCATATTTGGCTAGGGACATTATCGTTAGTGGAATTGCAATATTTTAGTTACTTTCATCCAACCTTGTTCTTACTGACATCATGTATCTTCTGCTCTTGACGTTAGCAAAGTGAACACAAGCAGACACACACATACGAGTGTCCTACTAGTATACAGACGTTACGAACGGCCATCAGTTACCAGTTAGGCACATACTAACTAATTCTTTTGTTATTTCTGTGTTTCCTTCGTCTTGAGCAGAAAGAGTCGCCATAATATATGAAAAATGCTGGCGACTCTGCAGAGAGTTCGCGGCCTTATGGTGAGAACAACTAAGGTCCATTAAATTGGTGTCCGTAGTTTCCTTATGTAATACTCTAACCTCCAATCATATTTGTAATTTTATTTATGGATTATTTTCTTCCATTGAAAGGCTCTGAAAAATATTAGGGGGGTGCAATCGTCCGCGGGACGATTATCGGATCACCTATTTGTCGTAAGTATCATATATCACAGCTTAATTGCAAAACAAAGTTTGGTATAACTTTGTTATGCGCTTCACGTTGCAGCACAGAGACACGGAACAAAACAATCCAAATGTACCGTTTGAGTTCAATGAAGCCAATAAAAAACGTGTTGAGGCACTTCTTGCTATTTACCCCGAAGGCCATAAACGAGGAGCTATGATGCCTTTGTTGGACTTGGCACAGCGTCAACACGGCTGGTTACCCATATCTGCGATGCACAAAGTTGCAGAAATCTTAAAATTGCCGCACATGCGTGTGTACGAGGTTGCCACATTTTATACAATGTTCAATCGTGAACCAGTTGGGAAATACCACGTGCAAGTATGCACGTGTACTCCTTGTTGGCTTCGAGGTTCCGATGCAATATTAGACGCTGTCACTAAAACCACTGGTTGTGCTGTGGGACATACTACGGAAGATAAGCAATTTACTGTGATAGAAGTTGAATGCTTAGGTGCGTGCGCTAACGCTCCTATGCTTCAGATAAATGATGATTATTACGTATGTATATTTATATTTGCTTGAAAGAAAAATTATTTGAATATTACGATTTTCTTTCTGATCATTTGAATATTTCGATTACAGGAGGATCTTGATGCCGACTCTACAACTAAGATCATAAATGCATTGAAAAAAGGAGAAAAACCTCCACCCGGACCTCAAGTTTCAACAAGGTTCGCTGCAGAGCCAGCGGGTGGTTTAACATCTTTAGGTACGCCACCACCTGGTCCTGGTTTTGGAATTCGTTCTGATTTATAGGCAAGAATGAAGGCTGGAGCTTAGAGTATCTTCGATAGTAATTGTAACTCGCAATGGTCAAGTATATCTGACCTATCAGATAATCCAATAAATCAGTGGAGACTATTGTATGATACTGAGAAGGATTAACCACTCGTTATTTTCCAATTTCGTCTCCGGTACACTGCTTAAAAGAATTTAAAGAAAATTCAGTATTTCATTTTCGGCAATCCAACTTCTCAAAATGAAACATGAACCAGACGTGGCAACTCGTAGAAGGTCGACAAGCTAACGGCAAATCAGTACTCTGGTGGATCCAATTTTGACCGATATTAATTGACGTGTCTTTATCTTTTCCTGGATGAGATCAGGATAAAATAAATTCCAATGAATGAGAGTGTCTGAATTGACCTTACGGACTGCTGCCTTGTTGGTCAATAACCGAGAGTTCTATTTCACGTACCGTAGGAGATTGTTGCACGCTAAGCGAAAAATCACTGTCATAAATCGGATCACATTAGATAATCTCTAATGTTTGACAATATTTTTCGAGTTTTCATGATGTATCACGTAAATGTAATTAGATAATTGAACCTAGCTAATGCGAAATAAATATCCTGTTATAATATGGAAACAGGCATGCTTGAATTATATTTACGAAGTTGAGAGTAAATCTGTTACTAATATCTGCTGGCAGCGGAAACCTTAGGTCTAGTTGAAAGAATTCATTCCGCCCGATTGTGGTTTGCTAGTATGTTACCAATAATAATGCATTTTTTTTTAACATCTTTAATTCGAATTTGTCAATTATCATTTTCGAAATAATATCGAATTACGTCTACATCATATGCTGGTTTTAAAAAATGATAAGATTGAAACGTATGACAGTTGTTTTTCTTCTTGAAACAATTGAAATAAGTGAAAGTTTTTCTTTCTTATTCATTTTCAAATGACATTTATATACTAATCGTTCGAAATACATTGAATCCTGAGTGTGCGGTTGTTATTATAGATCCCGGGCATTGCGGATGCCAGTGTAATTCTTTGATTTCGGTCTGACCTTGGTGAATGAACAGTAATTGTGGTGGTAATGATGCCAGTTGAACTTCCTTTTGTTTCACCTTATCCGCTTCTACGGAGAGATCCCACTGTACGACTTGATCATCGGCGCCAGCAGATGCAAATACTGTTGATTCATCAGGATGCCATTCGACACTCGATATGGGTGCAGTATGATGTTTGAAAGTTGCTACCGGTTTTGTGCTACTGATAGAGAAGTACCGCAAGTCCCACACATGTAGGACGGCATCATCGCCACCAGACAAGATGAATCGTGGATTTGGACGATTCCATGAAATCACATTTACATCAGCTGTGTGTGCGTCACGTGCCGTAATCATACATGCTGTGTGTGGGTTAGCTCTCGTATCCCAGATTCTGACACTACACAGTAAATTTGAAAATTTTATGTTGGCGAATTTACATTAGGATGGTGGTTAGTATGAGAAAGTGAGCGATACCTTTTGTCAACGGAACATGTTGCTAGCACGTGTTTTTCGTTAGGAGACCATTGAATGTCTTCAACGCTATTAGGTGCATGAGAATTGTATGATCTGAGATCCACGTGCCAATCATGACCAGTGCCAGTATTATCGTACTGCCAAATGTGAATGTTGCCGTTTCGGTCGCCCGACGCTAACGTACCAAAATCTGTTGGACACCAGTCCAGACCGTATCCTTCTTGCAAATGTCCTTTGAATGTAAATAGTGGTTTTGGACTGTTCTCGCTCTTTGCCGTTTTCTTCCGATACTTGTATAACGATAATGGATCGTCTAGAGCTTTGAGCTGCTCGCTCAAATCCCAAATAGATACACGGCCCAATTCGCTCCAACTCGCGCATAGTATTTTATGTCCAAACTGTGTGCATCTACAAAAAAAATCATACATTTCTGTACATAGTGCGACCACGCAACGTATTATTTCCATTTCAAACGGATTGCAATATGCTCTCACCTCACTCTGTTGACGCAACCCTGATGCTTTATAGAAGCGACCGTCATCACGGGTGTACGGATGTCACAGTCTTCATCTTCAGATTCAGTTGAACTGTCGGAATCTTCATTAGTGTGGAAGCTCCGCATGCAAGTACTAAGTTTACTCATTTTCATGACGAGTAAATTATTAACGTGAGCTTGTGCCGCTTGCGTCCCAGCAACCATATACATCGTCATAGGATACTCACTGCGAGAATTACCCAGGTGGTCTCGTATTATATCGAAACTCAAACAAGGAGCTCCGGTTTCAGCTTGGTGTAACATTCGATAGGCTGTTTTATCTACAGTTAAGTGTTCTCCTTCCGCGAGTGGTTGACCAGGCAAATAAATTTGAGGAACTATCTTATTCCCGTCTTCATCTTCGTCCTCGTTTTCGTCGTCTTCCATCTCCATAGAGCCATCGTATTCACTGTCGTATTCGGCCAAATATTCATCCTCGTCTATCATACTTTCATCGTCGCTCTCCATATCTTCGTCCCTGATGGTTTCGGACATTTTATCTTCAACACGCGAAGCAAGGAATTAGATTGAACCTTGAAATTATCATTAGCACAGCTATTGAGAGTGAACAGCAAACCTAACCAAAAATTTATATACGTATATCTGCGTACAGATTCGGATCTGTGGATAGTTATTTGCGTATAAATTTATTTGCTATACCAGCTATGAATATGATATACTTACGGTTATTGAAACTCAACGAACACACGAAGGAGTTCAAAACGTGGGTTGTTTTCTCTTACAACCTACCGATGTCCTCGGATTTGGTCAGGAAAACCTCGTGCGGGCTCGTGCGTCTCAAGTCTACCGAAGGTTAAACTAACCAACGCATGTGACACCGATCGCATTCACGTAACGCGGGTTTCATATCACTAGGCGGAGCAATCTCGAATCATTGCAGTTTCATGCAACGGTCATTCAATTTTTTATGTCGCACGAGGATGATGTTTGGTGAACCATTATAAATACAATCTCTGCGTATCATGGTATAGAAAGAAATATTCCCTCGCCTCATTGTTGTTAACAGCACACAGATATTGTTCAATGATGATGCGTGAGTATCGCAACGTTGCGTCGCCGCCATTGAACTCGCACTAGCTACACATCCAAGACACAATATCTTTACAGAGTCGGCTTATCATTTGTCCAGAAAACTTCTACGACTGACGCAACGACTAACATTGACAACTCTTTCATGTGCTTGGTAAAACTCGTTCAATCAGATGGTAATTCCTGGAAATTTAGAATATCTTCTCCTACAATCATGTTCGTATTGTTACCTCGTAATCGAGTTCAGTTTATTTAATAATTGCTCGTACAAAAATTGCATCGTTATTTCAATGGCACAGGACATTCGTAAAAATGGTCCGTGAATTTTTCGAGTATACCTACAACGACATATTTCAGATGCAGTAGTTGTATTTAGAGTCATGACGTAACGCCAGATATAATTTCTCGTACATATGGTTCCGGAATACGGAAGTTATGATATAATATTTTCTCCGTATTAATTGCCACCGGAGGTCGAGGTCTGCGGTTGGAAATGTTTTTTGAGGTTTTGCCAGCATTGGTAGTAACTTGGGTCTAGACGTTGACACTTGTGTTCGCCCCATCGGGTAACGGCGAGACTAAACGAGGATTCGAACATGAATGCCTGCGTGCCATCGGCTATACGTTCGGCTCGCGATTCCGCGTTGGAGGCATTCTCAAAACACGTGGTATCCGGTCCATGGGGCGTCATAATGGAATGCAGCGATGCACCTCCGGGTTGAAAACCTTCCTCTTTAGCTTCGTATCGTCCCTTTATCAAACCCATGAACTCGCTCATACAATTACCTAAACGGATATCGAATAAGTCCAATATGACAAAAATGTGACGTATCTCGTGTCATTTCCGAACGTGGTTCGCGCGTCACTTACGATGATAGTACGGTGGTCTGAAGGTGTGTTCTTGAACCGACCATCTTGGTGGGAATATGACGAAATCTGCGACGGCGGTGCCAGGTTTGTTCGAGGGGCAAGTCAGTACCGTAAAGATCGACGGATCCTGCGTTTGTAAAACGGTCCTCTCATTGTTTTTCCCATCTTCCCGAAACGGGAGAGTTCGCTCGACGAGCGAGAATACTCACGCAGTGGTCGAAGGAAACGGAATTGATGACCATGAAGTGATCCAAATTGTATTTATACGGCACGTAGTTTCCGTGCCAAGCAACGACGTCGAACGGACTATGATTCTGGGATGCGACGAAAAGTTTACCCTGATACTTCGACACTATCGAGAAGGATGTTTCCAGATCTTCGAAGCAAGCGACAGGTGTCTGGAAGTCTCTCGGATTTGCCAATCCATTTGCACCTTGATTATATATCACATTATACACATTGGACCCAAATTCCCGATAGAATATATAACGAAAAAAATAATAACGCCAGTCGATTATAATGATCCTACAAGGAAACTCACCAATCGGACCGAGATTTGGCAGTTGGAAGTGATTGTCGAATACTTCGAGGATGTACCCTCTCGATGGTCCGAAAACCGTGACGGAAAATCTCATGCCTTGTTGAATCACGCAGATCTCGTTTGGGTCGACGCGCATTTTTCCAAATTCCGTTGTGATCAAAAGGGCTCCGAGTTGCGGTACTGGAATTTGTCGCGAGAACCATAAATCGTGTTGGTCATACCGAACGGTACGTGGCTCGTAGATGCTAGATGTTTACCGTTACCGTTAAAAATTTGATTAACAGGTCGTGATCCACGTTTCCATGAATTTCCACGAATCGCGTCGCCCCAATTTTTGACGACGGAAAAAAAACTTTTCATATCGAAACAATTACCATCCGCGTGGTCATCGCGTCGAAATTATTTCCGTTTTCAGAGTTAATTTCGAGATTGCTCAACCTGCCTCGCGATTATACGGCGGTAATAGAATGTCTCGTTCGTTGTAGAACTACGAGTCGTCACCCTTTCCCCTCAATTATTCCTCATTGTTATCACGATTATCCACTCTCTGACTACCTTTCGCCTAAACCTTTGCGTAACATTGGCGCATAAAGCATAAAATCAGGTTGTAACATTTATCTCTTGCCACACGCTAAATTCACCCGTGTGCCGCACAATGCATGCAAAAATCGGCGGCGAAACGTGTTGGTTAATACACGCGAGGAAACTACGTACCAATCAGGAAATCTCCGTCAGCATTGTACAACGCTTTGTTGCGCATAGACGCGTTGCACAGATATACGTGTATAGCTACGCCTGAACGTGCTCGGACGTCCCCCGCACCGCAAACGGTATGAAGACCCTGAACGAAGTCAACTCTCGTGTCTTGACGAGTCGGAACTTCGAAAGGTTTCCATCGCATCTGCAATTTTTTCAAAACAACCGTACCTTTACGACACATCAGCTTGTTTGATCGAGTAGATAAAAACTCTCGTATCGTATTTAATTAGCCTGTCATCGTATTTGTTTTTCGTTATCATTGCCTACCGCTATTAAAAAAAAATGAATTGTTGCCTGAAACCATACCCATTACTTTCCTAATATTTGTACCATCGTTCTCTTCCTCGAAACGTGCTTTTTAAATTCAGTTTTCATCGTTCGCTTTTCAAATAACGGCAAAAAAAAACAACAATAAGGGAATTTCGTGGTGCCCTGAAAAATGTATCTTACAGATTCTAGTTTATTCGTTGTATCGAAAACTTTCGAATTCCACGGTTTATAATTAGCCGAAAGATGAAGAAACGATCAATCGAAGTCGAAACCTGTTGCAGCAACGAGATATGGCTCGCTGAAATTAATCCTACGAATCATGACGAAGCTTACGTTACGCTGCGAGTTCTATGTCTAGTCAACGAACGACGTTTATTCTGTTTTCGGATCTTTTAAATTTCACCATAATAATCATCTCGGTGTTACCGTTTAATGGGTGGTCGCCAAGAATCGACTACGGGTTTCCAACTGCAATTGGTAGCGGTAGGCGGAAAGTGTTGGACAAACGACAGGTGATACGTACTTGATTCGGATTTGGTGGAATTTCATCCCAATTGTGCGTGAGGTGTGCAGCTTCGTCGAGAGGTGCGAATGGCTCGTGGATTACCGAGGGCCGAATGCGATAGAGCCAGCTTCGTTTGTTCTCCAATCGCGGTGCTGCGAAAATTGAGCGAATAGTTGATAAACTGGTTGGAGAAGGTGAAAAAATATAATGTGTCGGAACGAGGATTCGAGCGTCGCAAAACTCGGGGTGCTCGCACGTACGAAATTCGTATGAATAAAATAAGAGAGAAACTTTCTTTCGGTCGCGCGGTAACTCGATAAAATTATTACCCGTGAAAGCAGTGCCAGATAGTTGTTCGGCGTATAAACCGTAGGGGCACTTTTGCGGATTATTTTGACCGACGGGTAAAGCGTTCGGGCAGCGTTCATCCTCGCTGGAAAACTCGGAACCAAAACCGGTGAGATACTGCAAAGGAAACGATGCAATCGATGAAAGAACTGATCTCTCACCGCGCGATATGACTTTACCTTGAATTCGTCACGCATTTTAGAGCGGAGAGTTTTTCACTGAACAAGAAATTCCGCGCTCCGCATCATTTTATAATCGTCGAATGACCTTAAACTCCTGTAAACAAGATAGAATTTATGCAAATAAACGTTCAAGCGACAACATTCCGACCAATCGCGCGTCTTCTCGTCGAAGGCGCGACCATCCAGACTGGTTTTGCCTCCGCTTTGGATACTCCGCTCGCCGAGTCCTTTTCAATAATGGCCGTTGCCAATTTGCGATTATAAAACGACGCAGCATACCGATCGTGATATCGGTACTGGAATTCATCCGCGAGTACCTACCGGGCGCCACATTCGTTATCTTATCAATCCTTTTACCCACGAATTTTGTCACCCGTCGTTTTTTAAATGAAATTAGGTGTACAACAATTTTTGAGATTGCTGATTACGAATCCGCTGTCAAAACTGCACAATCATTGACCTCAATAGCTCGTAAAAACCAGATTTCAGAAAAATTACCGTACTTCAATCGTATTGGATCCGCCATTTCGAATTCCAAAACTTTTACAGTGAATTCATAATCAGCGATCTCAGAAAACCTGCTTTAACAAATTTCGTCTAGCAATAACTATTTTAAATACCTTTGCAATATAATTTTTTTTTTTAACACTGACTGGATGTTGGGAAGGCATAGATCTAAAAACTGCAACAAAATCGTTAACAAACTGATGGTAAACTCCAAAAAAGCATCAGTAACTAAGTGAGATACCGGTGTCCCGGGGTGACTGAAAGGGTTAATAGACATCGATCATCATTATTATCCATAAGTGCAACAATTTCCTCAATGATAATCGCAGATCGCTTCCTCGTCCCGGAAACTAGAGGCACAACGAAAAATATTCTGTTTCCAGAAAAACAACGATCATTTTCATCATTTTCGCCGTAAACATTCGCATCATCGTATTGAAATTCCATGACGCGCGTAGCTGTGGCGTTGGGTCTTCGTGCAAAGTCGCGGAGCAACATTCTTTGCACGGATTTTTCTCGAATCAGTATCGTCGCGGCAACAAGTATATTTTAGGGCCAAACGGCGAGGAGGAAATATTCGCGATAGGGTCTCGTGTTCGTTCCGTTACAACGGGAATAACGGGAGAAATGAAAAAGAACGAGAAAAGGAGATTTTTCGTCGGAGAGCAAAAGGCGCGATCGACGATTTCTTCGCGGTTACGTAAATCGACATAACGTGTCCGTGAATAATGAGTAATTGCAGGGATTTTCGACATAACCTGCAGGCAACGCGTCGACTCGGGACGCGAGTAATCCTAATGTAACAATTTTATACCGCAACGGACAAAACCGTGAAATGGCTGCATCAACTTCATTTTCGTTGGTACGCCTCATCGTCGAATATTTATTATAAATGATGACTGTTGTTATTATTATAATTATTATAAATAATAGTCGTGCTAGTTTCCACGTTAAGACTTTTATTCTCTCCAATTTTCTCGTTTCTCTGTGTTCCTCGTCGGTGCGATCTTTTGGCAAACGTCTATCAGTCCACGTTCTTTCGTCGTTGTTCGTGGCTTTGGTTCTTATTTTGTTCCTGCGAGTTCTTCGCGATGAGCAGGTATTTTACTCGCAATCGGCTCACGATAATTTTGCCGACTCCTCAAGGTAGCTGAGAAAAATTCCAGAACATCGTGGTAAGTCCGGTCATAGGACGAGGGTTTTACAGTTACATGGCGAAGCAGCACGGCTAGATAATATATATACGAGTTCTTCGAGATCGGAGGGTTTCGCATCTCACGGCCATTATCGGTAGGTACACGGCAATTGCCGTATTAATACAGTTTAGCCAATAGAATATTCGACGTAATTTCATTCCGTCGCCGTTTCTAAGCGGATTCCGCGATATTGAACACATCGCGGTCGATGGCTCTTGAGTAGGTAGGTACGCCGATTTTGTGCCGTTCGATGACTCTTACGTTGAAATTATTGCCCATCTTCGCCGGTAAGCAATCCCGTTGCGGTCGCGTGGTACATAATCGTATAGCTGTATCGAAATACCAGAGCGAGCGGTTGACTTTCGTTTGTGTGATCCGTAAACCAGGAGGCACCAACGAACCAGCCGACCGACCGACAAACCGAGATACCGACAAACCAAGTCCGGTGCATCCTCGATCGCGCAACAAAGCCGACTTCCTTCCTACGACGTACGTTTCCTCTCGGTCGGTCAAGGTCGACGCGCCGCGGTAGGAAAGCGAGAATTTTTCTCTCCTTTTTTATTTCTTCTTCGCACGCTTTTTGCACGCGTTGGCCCGATTACACCTGGCATCTCGATAACAACGACCTCTCGAATTCGTATTTCACGCCAATTACGAAGATTAATTACGTTGACCGAGCAACGCCTCGGGTAAATAAAACAAATAAAACTACAGGACGACGTGCTCCTCGTCTGGGTCAATTTAACGTGAAAAATTCGAAAATCTCGATAAAAATCTCGACTCTGTCTCGATTTACCCGTAAGTTCGACGAATACCGCGCCGCAGCTCTCGTCTTACACGCATTTTTACGCAATTTTCGTAATGCTGTTCGATCGTTAAAAAGATCGAATTCTCGGTTCAATGTCCCGTCCATTCATGAGCTGACTTTCATTTACTCGGAAGGCCGTTTTGCAGGTGAACAGCATTGTTCTCTCTCTCTCTCTGCTTCATTAACGTACCGGTGAACACAATTCGTACAATTTTCGAACCAGGTTAATGATACTCGTATTCTTTCGATAAATCTTCGATAGAGGTAACAGAATCGATCGGAGAAACGTATCCGCGCTGTAACAGTTGCTATCTCATTATATGCATGACTATGCAATCATCACGTGCGAACTGCGCGAACAACCGATTTCACAAAGTAACGATTCATCATTATCGCCTTGTTTCTCTCGTGTTTTCGCATGTTGGTTCGAAATGCTTCAAAGTTGCCGGAGAAATGACAATTTCGACCCGAGACGGCGCCGTTTCGATGGTAAATCGCGAATTCAGGCGAAGAGTGGATTTTATCGAGAAAAATCGCCCAAGAAATCGGATATTTCCGGTGAAGTTCTGGCGAAATGGAACGTTTAAGCGACAAATCATGGTTGCTGGGTAATGGAAATTTCTTACGAAACGGAACGTTACACGAGAAATGTTCTTGGAGGTATATTGACGAAATTGCGATTAAGAGAGAAAAATGAAAGTATCGCGAGTCCTCGATGCAAATTTGCGCTGTGGTTTATGTCGATCGTCGACGTCGGTTTCCCGTGACAGTGAGCTTCTAGGTCAGCTTCGAAATTCTTTGCTAACCGATGTGCGATAGCCGCGAGTCCGAGACGCTTAGATATATTCAAATGTCCCGGGAGATTCCATTCCAGACCGTATGAATGTTTCCGCGGCACGTTTCGAGGAGAAAATGAAACGTGATCCGCCGAAAAGATTCTGGGTTAAAAGTAACGCTTCGAAGAGTTTTGTTCGAAGATGGGGCTAATTGCTCGGAGCGTGGAGTTTCGTTGAGAAACAATTCCATTATACCGAGTGACTGATACCTACCAGAGTCGTAGAAACGTAGCAGCTCTTTTCTTTTTCGGTTCGCTTGTCTGCTCGAGGAAGAACTTGATTAATCTTCGACTACCGTTTCCACTCCGAAACCGACGACCGCGTGTCGCTTCCCAAAGGTGAACGCGGGGTAACCGGCTACATGAAATTCCGTTAGGTAAACGCCAAACTACAACTCACGAAAGTAAATATACCTGCGCGTCGGGAAAAAAATTGAAAAATAAAAAAATTACACTCAACGTTACTCCAGCCGATTCGTCGCTCTTTCGCGACAACCCAAAGCCTTCGAAAATGGTTGGATCAAAAACTATAAATCTACCACGTGCACCGCGACCTACCCACAGTTTTCTGCCTTCTGCCTTCCGCTTTCTGCCGATTTCTACCGTTCACTTATCAATATCGCGTCGATTTTCTTCCGCATATGCTGATTTCATCCGGGTAGATTTCACGTCGTTGATATTCGTAGGATTTCGATTTTGCGTAAGTGCCGCATCGGCGTCTCATCATGATCGATCATCGAGAATTTCGTCGCGACGAACCTCTGCCCACTTTCGTTTCGACTTCCGTAATTTGTGCTCGTCGAGTTTCTCTCTCGATAACGTGCAGTCGTCGTCGATGCCGATTTTGTTCTTCCAATTCCAGCATCCATATCGATTTCGATTAAGATTCGCAATACGAGCGATATCGATCGCTCCAGTTGAGATGCAGCCGCGATTTTCGCGTCAGGCTGGTTGTTTTTGCCCGGTCACGTGTATTTTTCGCACCTGACACAGATCTCGCGGCGTTGACACTGATTTTCTATCGTTCTTGTCGATCTGCAGTTGCTGATGTAAATTTAATGATCGCGATGCGATTATGTGGCGTTAACGGTGGACATATCGAAGGTCCCCGGCGAAGGTAGCGATGGTCGTGATCGTGGTGGCGGCGGTGGGGGGAGGTTGGCAGAGGATACGGCCCGGAGCTCGGGTAACAGTTGGTGAAGGCAGGTGTTGGGCCGGAGTCCCGGTCTGTCGCTTTCTGCACCTAGATGTCGGTTGCGCGAGTTCGTTGGCCGCAGCTCACGTCAGTTGCGAAGTTAAACATTTTTCGGAAGACACGATCGATCCAGAGACAAAATTGTTCCGGTCGCCGAGTACCAAAAAACGCGTACCTAAAAATTCAAAAACTCGCTTACCAGCAAAAAAGAAATCGCCAACGAGCGTCGTTTTCTTTTTCATCGCGCGTGTGAATTGTTGTACAGGTGTGGTGCAAACAATACGTTGTACGCGCGAGTTTCGATTCGCGACTCGTGGACAGTGCGCGGCGACGAGTAATCAGGACGAGGAAAAAAGCACAAGTCGAAGACGAACGGAAATAAAAAGACGGCAGAAAAACAGGTGACGATCGTTCATTGCCGAGTTTGTTACGAGATCGTTAAGCAACTCGATTCTCTTTTCTTTTCCTTCCCCCTTCTCTCTCTCTCTCTCTCTGTTATTGCTGTTTTTGCTATCACTGAACTTTTGGCTCACTCCTGATAATAAACCGGGGGAGGCTCTTAACATCAACCATTTGCTGTCACCATATTTTTTATTAGATCATCTTTCGTGTTACTCGCGTTAACCGTGGCAATGGTTTTTCTGTTATTCCCCAGTTAACGAGCGAGATTTTATTTACTGCTATTTTGTTCACGTTGCCATACTTTGTTATATCGTTTTACATGATCATTTTCGTTTCTTCATCTCTGTCTGCAACAGTGATGTTTCATCCGACAGGATCTCATCGAAAATAATCGAGTCAAATCAAATCTCTTTTTCTCTCTCTCGCTCGCTCGACGATAATCGAGTTTCGATCGAGGCTAGTTTTTTCGCGCGATCGCGATGCATCGATGAAGACGATGCGTGTCGGAAATTAAACGTGGGGCAATATTTTTCTAAATGGAAAGGATTCGAGTATCGGTAAGCACGCAGAGTGGAGCAGAGCTCGCCTTTCGTTTGGCAATTACCGTCGAATTACTTTCGGTTCGATGATCGGTTAATATCGCGATGCTCGATGTAGATGTTACGCAAACGTGTGAAAAAAAATATTTGCCCAATCCAATCGTTACGAGCGTTCGTTGAAAATCGGGGATGCATCTTCGCGTGAAAGTTTATTCTCCTTCGAATCCTCTATGCTGACAATGAGACGAGGCAGAGGATCGAAACGAAGCCACGGAGATCGGTGGACGATGGACCACTGCGTTTCCGTATTCATTTCGCTCGCCTGAGAACTCAAAATAGAAATTTTCAACGACTCGACGAAATTTCGTTTCGAATCTCTCGTCCGATAAATTTGCCTCTTACTTTTCCAGTCTCGCGATGCAACATTCATCGTTCGATTACTTCCGGTTCGGGATCCCGTTTCGAATCGATTCCACGAATTCACGCGTGCTTTTCGCGCGCAACATAGCTTTTCACGCGAACGCAGCTATTCCGCGGTGGACAATAAAAGAACTGTTATTCCCTACAATTAGTGCGCGACAGTGACTCGGTACATATTACAGTTGCAACGAAACCTGTCCCCGACGAAAAATACACATCGCGCGTTCCGCACAGGACGGTCAGAATTAAAAAAAATATATTAAAACAAATGAAACTCGAACATCGGGTTAAATCGACGAGTGTCTCTGACAAAACAAATTTCTTGAATAATTTCCAGCGTTTCTATTAAGGTATTCGAGCGTTCTTTTTATCCGGTTAGTTAGTAATAAGTGTAATTAAAGTCAGTCGAGGCAAGTTTCTCCGCGGTAGTTAACGCGCACGAAACCTATATTCTGCCGTAACGCGTGGGTAGCGCGAGGCATCGTATTAGAAAAAAAGAAACAACTTTTTTTTATCACCCCGCGAGATTATCGTTATCCCTTGTTCTATTATTATCACCTCGAGGCTCGATCGATTGTCCAACATCGGCGTTGAGACATCGGTTAATTCATAGATGAGTTGTTTTTCCGTCCGAGAGCGGGCAAAAACTTGGCTTTTTTTACATTTCAATAAAACAAATGCCCCACCGGACGTCGACCGTTTCCTCAGCACATAGAAAGTTCCCCGGATAAATTCAGCATCGAACGGATAATTGTCGAAACAGGGGAAAGCGTTTAATTCGTCGACGAATCGCATGCTTCGATCGTAGTTTCGTGGCTATTTCAAAGAAGGAGATACAAATTTATTGAATATCTATGATATTACCGCTCGTTACAGCACTTCCTCGTTGTAATAGCCGATTGTTACGACGAGTCGCGGAAAAGCTTTCGAACGAACGTCCAATCGATTCTCTCGCCGCGTTCGTATCGAAACGATAAACATTACCTCGCGAGATTCGCAGAAATTACGGGGATACGCGAATATATTGTCGAGTTTACGAGAAACTTTCATTTGTTTATCGCATCGCGACTGACGAATCGTGCGCACTGATCGTGATTGCCGTTTGTCCCGAGTTTGTTTCCAATATAGATCACGTTTTAATCATACGATCGCGATTTTACGGGCATTTAGCGAAGCGAATGAAGATTTAGCCGAGTTGTGAAACGTAAGTAATCGTTCGTATTTCATGTTCAACGATTAGTTGTCCGTGCGGTGATGTTACGTTGCGCAATTTTCATTTTACGAGTTTCGTATCGATATCTCGACTGCGCGCGTGGAAGCTCTTCGCACTCGCGTGCCCGGTCAACCATCATCGAGTTGCGTCACGCTACCATCATTTCTCGTCATCTCGGAACAATCTCTCAGGTCTCTACCTCCCGATCAAATTCGTTCCCGAAAAAAGTCCTTTTCCAAAATTATTCCCCAATCTTTCGCGAATAAAATCGGTCAAACGTAAAAATTTCGAATTCCGTGGCCAACGAAACGAGAGAATCGAACGAAGAAAAAAATAAATGAAAAAGTCAACGCAAAAATTACGTTTTGAAAGCTGGTCGTGAATTGACACGGATGACATAGCGTGGCCGTGAATGCTGTTCGCGCGTGTTTCCGTCCGATGGGTGAAGCTATTGAGAATTGTGGACAAATTTGAAAGGAGAAAAAATAAAAATGGCGAACAAAGGTTGGAACCGTCAGCAGTTTTAATTTGTACCGATTCTATGGATGGTTCGTTTCGAGCGTGTATCGTATTGTTCTCTCAATGTCGTTGCGATTGCGCGAAATAAATGAAAATAGCAATGTATGTTATGAACTCCGCGAGACCGTCTATCAACAAATCGTGCATAGATGAAACGAAGGATGAAATACGGATGTAGGATATAGAATGCAATACGTGACACAACGAATGAAAACAACAGTCGCTTCCGTATTATCGAACCGTTGACCGATAAACAAGACCTTAGACGTTAGATAATGTGTATTGAAAACGAGAGAAACTTCGTTATCGAATCGTGAATAGATAGAATACATTATAAAAACAGGAAAAAGTGCTGATCGTCTTCCGTAATCGAGTTCGTGGACGGGAGAAAAAACGGACGTTGAACGACGTTTCTCGTCGTGGAGATTCTTGAGTCGGGTAAACGTACGCGGTCGAGCAGGTTAATGGGTCAGGAGATGTCGATGAGACGACGAATGGATTCGCGATTCTCGGGTCAACGTGTCGATTAAGCCTCGTAATATTTCAGGAAGTTTTTCATCGAATCGTCGCTCTGATGCTGGGGCTAGCGCCATGGCGCAGCATCACCTAACAGCATTGGATTTATCCGAAGATCTGAGCGACGGGACAACCTGCAGCTGCACCGAAAGCGCCGTCGACAAGGTACTGTCTTATACTTTTCATTTAAGTTCATTTCTACTCTCAATTAATTAAAAACGTCAAGGAAAACAAAAACGCGCGTGGTAAAAAAAAAATAAAAAAATAGAGAGAAATGGACAGGTCGCGAACGACCTCCGAATTAACGCGTTTCCTTCGTGGATGTAACGTAACTTTATTTTCTGATGCAAGACCGAGGTGACGAACTCTGTTGGGTAAGTCCGAAAAATATTCACACGGTCCGCAATGCGAACTACCGGATTACAGGATCCATTTCTTTTTCTTATCGAAACATTCCATCTCTCGCGTGTCTACCGCCACCTACCTACCTACCTACCTACCTACCTAACTACCTATCTACCTACCTACCTACGCAGTTCCCTCTCACGCGAAGCGAATAGCCAGCAGAGATTCGTCCGCGCGGTGTTGGGAACAGGTGTTTGTTGGACGTTTATTAAATTTCTCTGCGCGCGTTTTGTTGCAGTGCTCTCTCCGCGGATGCGAAATGTTCCAGGAACCGTTTTTCTTGCATCCCCCGGGACCGAAGCCTCGCGATGGCATCTACATTAATCCCATGTCGCCGTACATGGCGGACCAACCGCCGAAACCGAAGGACACCGAATCCTTTTACCTTCACAGTCCCAACGATGTCGTTTGCACGCGCATCACGCATCTGTTCGGCGATCCGGGTACTCGGGACGGCATCGCGAGGAAAGATGAGACTCTAACCGGTAAGTGGGGCGTCCCAGATATTCCGATTCCGAGCGTAGCGTTCATGCCTCCGCCCAACGTGACCCCGATCCGGTACACCACAGTCCACGCTATCGTCCAAGATGTATTTTCTCCTAGATCAGCTCCTCGTCGTCGGTCTCTGGTCCCCGAACGAGAGGATCTAAGGACCGTCGTTTCAGCACCCATCGAAACGTTGTACAAATTACAATGTCTATTCGGCCAACGAATGCGATCGAAATTCGCCAAACGTCAACGCTGATGACGAATAGATCGAGGCAAATTATTTTTTTCTTTTTTCTCCATTCAAAATGTTGGTATCGATTTCGCCTGACGAGACACGAGGATCGACGAGGAAGAAAAAATCGTTTCGACGGTCCTAACGAATAAAAGCACAAAGACATTTTTTCCTCGAATCAAAATCATCAATCTATTTTATTATTCGCCAGGGCCGTTGGAATTTTCTCGGTTCGAGATTCGGCTAATTTGAAATACGGCTCGGAGTATCGCGCCTGCGCCGAAGATTCCGTGTTCGGAATAGTAGTCGGCCGGTTTTTGGATAGAAATGAAAAAACGTAATTCTCCCAGCTGATCGTTGCGTACATTTCGTGATTTTTTCCCCACCGAATGCGATACGATGATAAGACAGTAACGAGTCGATTGGCGGGGTGCGAAATGAATGTCCTTGAGACGCGAGGTGCTGATTACCGGAGTTTCCGATCCTGCGCGACGTTCCTTCTTATCCCGGCCTACTTTTCCTTCCGGCCCGCGAGCACCGCGACGAACATCGAAGTCAAAGTCTCGTTGAGAATATGATTTACTCTTACATCCGGTTGATATTTTTCCACGTCAGAGAAAGTATAACTGCTCGATACGTTCGAGTAGTTACGGTCGCGGTCCCCCTTCCGGTCTTCTCCCGCCACCAAACATCCGCCAAAGTCCCTTACAACCGCGAAGGACACACCTCACGATCCTGTGTCATTTTTGTTGCAGTGAAAGTCGAGGTCCACGCTAATCACCACCACCACCACAACCACAACAACAACAACAACAACAACCACAACAACAACAATTATAACATCGTCAACAACAATCATCGACGTAACCACAAGAACAAAATTTGTAGCAATAACAACAGCTACAGTCCCGCGAGCAACGGTGTACCCGTAATCAGGTCCAGCTTAATAAAGGACACGGAACATGCCTACGAACAAATTTGTTTGCATCCATCGGAAAGCGACAGCGTCACGTCATCACGTAAAAAACTCTCCGATAACGCCTCAGATAGCAGGTAGGTGGTAATCAGCGTCGATGCGTTATCAAAATGACTGTTTCTTCGCGATCAGTTTATACCGAGTTGGGCGCCGTTCGACCGCGTCTGTCACTTTTTCCGAAAAATCGGCCGTCAAAAGTGTGCGACCACGTGCGACGGCCCATTTACTTACATCGCGAGATTCGCAGTTGCCGCGTCGAGTTTTTGCGTTTTGGCAATGCGTAGAACGCTGAGTCGATCAT
Source organism: Arge pagana (assembly GCA_963969455.1). NCBI lineage: Eukaryota > Metazoa > Arthropoda > Insecta > Hymenoptera > Argidae > Arge > Arge pagana. Next base: position 9,457,488 of record OZ018311.1, on the reverse strand, counting down.
GTCGAGTGTAAAAGTCCTGACGAGTCTGCGTCAGCAACACCGATCAACGTAACGTCGTTCAATTGTCGATTGATCGAACGCTTTTTTTCCATACTGTGCTCCAGCAATTTGCGAGATACGGACAGACACTACAGCAGATCGAGCAGCATCAGCGAATCTTCGAATATGAGCAGCGAAACTCCCGCCTTCTCTTCTTCTTCGACGACGACACCGTCGCTGTCGAGGAACAGCAGCAGCGAAAGAATCGATAAGCAGAAGCTGGCCGGATCTTCGCCAGGTAAACGATGCAGATTTCGCTCGTCTATCTCTCTCTCTCTCTCTTTGTCTGAAAAGTATCCGCGGACTAATCGGTTTTCGTACTGACAAATTCCGCTCAACCACTTCGCCGTCAAACACGATGTTCGTTTACAGAGCGGAAAACGTCGACGACCACGCTGGCAGATGGCGATACGGAAGTGAAGATAATTACCAATGGAACCAGGTAAGAGAATCTTGATTTGTTGTAGATTACAATCGATATTTTCCGCCTATCAGTGCCAGTCCGGATCAAGCCAGTGGTAATCAATTTGCCATCGACGTCTCTCATCGGTCGTTGCATAATGTCATCCGGATTCAAATTTCCCCGGAATTGATGGACGTTAATCTTTATTTACGCTCGATAAGAGCGAGCATTTCTCACTCTCGAATAACATCGATCGAGTTGTGGAAATAAAAATCGGGATATCTCAACGCCTCGCGAACGGTCCGCGAATCCAGCCACGTGGCTGAGTGAAAGGTGGCAATTTTTCAAGTACGAATCAGAAATGTAATTGGATTTTTGGTCTCACGCGTTGAGATACGCGGTCCACGCGGAAGCCGCGTATTCCGTAGTTTTGATAAAACGTCAATCGATTTTTACTCATTACGACAATTGGATGATTTTTATCAACGCGTATGATTCACGCCGATAATTGGAGATCTCGATAACTCTCGTGATTCAGCTTATTGCGCTATGTTTTGCGGCAGCTAATATCTGTAATAACAACAAAGCTTGTTACAAATATTGATAAAAACGTCGGTGGGATGGAAAATTTTCGCTGGATTTTCGCCATATGTTTTCTCGGTGGGACGAGATTGTTTGAATTCAGATTGTAAACTCGGGCAACCGACCGATAAAGAGTCGCGGACTATTCTCAGCAAAATCAATCCTCCCTCACATTTTATTCCCATCCAATCATTCGACGATAATTCACGTTGCATTTTCAGCTTTGTCTCGCCACCTCCACCTCCGCCACCACCTCCCTTCGATTCCGAAGAGATCCTCGTCATCAATACGAAACTCTTGGAAGTCGCCGATAAGGATGCGACTGCGGGAAAGGCAGCGGATGGAGAAAGCAAAAATGAACCGGAAAATTCCACGTGTAAGTATTCCATTGCATCTATAATTTTACACGCACCGATACGTTTGTCACACGCGAGCATTACCGCGATCGGTCTACTCCAGAGGCAGCTTATCGTTACACGGCAAAAAATGTTCCGTCATTGTATAAAGTGTAAACATTTTTGTGCAGAACATATAACATTTTACTACGTTGATTCAACACAGTCGTCAATATTGTTCTCACAGTCAGTTTTTTAACACGCGAAAATGTTATTTTATACTCAAGTAATACTTTTTAAATGTTACTCTAACATTTTTTCGTGTTACTCTTACCCCAGAGCTGCGTTACTCTCAACAGAGAGCTGTGCTGCTTTCTCACTAGACACGTAGTGTATTGAAATAACCCTAATTTTGTGCAAAAAAGTCGTTAGCACGCGTTTTTCTGTTAAATTTGAAGGACAATTTTGTACTGTGTACGACAAATCGAACCTTGGAGTATCACGATCGGCGAATCTGCATTTATCTCATGTTTACAACTCCCATAGAATTGGTACTCGTACGCGTTGACAGGTCTTACAATATTCGGCAGAGGAGGAATTTTGCCGCGACGACAATTATTTTGCCACATTCGTGAGTCACGTGTATCGAATAGCTGGTAAAATATTAGATTGAGGCGGGAAAAAATTCGACGACTGTACACTTTAATAATGGGATACCTGCAACGTATTTAAATTTTCGGTGCAAATGTTAATCGTACAGTACTGACAAGATAAGGGTAGTAATATCTCGCTACTCATGCTTACTTGGAATGGAATCGATAAGTCTCCGCGTTCCTACATGGTACCACCAGTCGGCCACTTTGCAATTAACTATCATACCGTTGCACGGTTTATGCGGTAGAAAATTGTTGGCAAGAATCTCGCGGCTCTTCAGGAGCGTTCGAGCTGTGGAACGTACTAAGCTCGTTGGCGAGTACCAACTTCGTTGAGTTTGCTTATCTCGGTCTGAAAATGCATAACGCGCGGCAATAATCCTACGACACATCGAGCAGGTACTAATCAGAGTGACGATATATCGAGAATACATCGATATAGAAAGTCGCGTCATCGGTGTTGGTTAAAATTAAGGGAAAAAAGAAGAAAAACAAGGAAAGGAAAAAATAACGAGCGGAGATTTATCGAGGGTACGATTTATTTGCAGCTGGGTTTTGGCGGCCGTCGCCCCGGTTTAATCCAATCGTAATTGCAATTTAGTAATTTGGCAATTTAGGGTGTTGGTAGATTTTAATTGGACTTCTCTTGATTATGGATGTGAATATTTACTAGACCATGTCAAGCAGCAGGCATGTAATATACTTACCTAGATTTCACTTACACGCATCCTTCGGACGATCGGTGGGGGATCGGGACGAGGAAAGTGTGGTAGGGGGTGGCGGTGATCGAAGTATCTATCGGCGACGATGGTGTTGGGATACATGGAGGGGACGCGAGGTCCGCGTGATAAAACGACTCGACACTACGCGTGGCATTTACCTGATTTTTCTCTCTTTCCTTCTTTTTTCATTCTCTGCCTCTTTCGCCACGCTCCAATCTCGGGCCTTCGTCCGGTCGCCCCTCTTCGCTCTCTCGATCGCAACGGATCTACGCGATACCCCTGCGCGGTTCCGGGGCGCTCCTTTGTCGCGGCACAGCAGCCAACAAGAACGACGCTACTTCGTCGACGGAGGCGGAAGTCGATGGAGCCAGTTCGCAGCGAGATATCGTGGAAACAAAACCGCAGGTGAATCACCTGGTGAACAGACACATGGTGCTGCCGTTCATACCACCGAAATTTGTCAACGCGGCCGATTCGAACACGTTGTTAAAACCGTCCGAATACTTGAAGAGCATCTGCAATTCCTCGGGGAAAAACACCTTGTCGAAGGCCAGGTTTGTGCTTTTCATCTCTTCCGAGCCACGTTGTTATTATTCGCAATATACGATTATTCGCCCGAGCCTCCGATTTTTGTGACACGGGAATCGATGAATCCAGGTCCGTCGACAATCTCGACATCCAGAGTAGACAACCGGAGGAAACGAGTGAATGTTCACCGGAGCCGACGCTTCTTCAGGCTGGACCGCCGCCGCCACCGCTTCCTCCGCTCCAGAAATCTTCGGAAACACAGAGTTCGGCTAGTTCAGAGCCGGAGTCTCCCGTCAGGCCTCATCAGCCGCTGTCAACGATCAGCATACAAGATTTGACCAGCGTTCAGCTGCGAAGAACGAGCAATAAAATGCACGCGACGAAGACGTTCTCGGCACCGCCGCCGCGGAGTGTATCCATGACTAACGGTAATCGCAATAAGTTTAACCGGTTCGTTTCCACGACGAGCGTCGATGATTTTAGTTTAATTAGCCTGACCGATCTCGATTTACAATTCAATTTCCAGACTCCGCGCCGCGGACTATATTTCTACGAATCGTTCGTTTTAACACCCCCACGAAAATATGGTTCGTCGGAAAGGCACTTCGCGAAGTCTGACGGCGTGGTGTTTTTTTTTCCTTTTTTTCTAACATCAGCGAGAAAATTAACCGCCGCTGAGATGTACCGTTTGTCGGTGAAAAAATTGACGATCCATACATTTCCGACTAACCGACATCGTGCCACTCGAAATGATTGCTCAAGCTCGTTACGCTACATTGAAGCGCGCGAACGTAGTAGAAATCTCGGATCGTTTGAACAAAAAGCTAATACGGCAAACATGATTTAATAATATTCCGAATCGGTGATGGAAGTTTATTAGAGAAAGTCGGAAAAACTAGATCGACACTTGACGAGGCGTGGAGAATGGATCTGGCTGATTGCTCGAAGTTTGCGATTTTATATCTTATACCCTCGGGTTCGTTTCGCGCAGTTTCAGAGCCGTTTTTCGTCCAGAAAATCGATCTCATCGCCGAGCTGAAAATGTCGAAGGATATTTCCGGCATAAAGAAACTAAAAGTGGAACGGGCTCAGGAGGAGAAGTCCCAGGAACAGAACTTGCTGTCCGAAATCAACAAGTCTTTCAACGCTTCGAAATTCGTGGATCAGGTGAGCAAATCTCCAAACTCGAAGGAACGTCGTAGAGACACGTTACGGCGCGCTCTCGTTGTCGGTCGACCTTACGCCGCGTTTATTTTCCAGATTCCAGAAAAGGACGCAACGGGAAACGTCATTCCTATATGGAAACGTCAGATGCTCGCGCGAAAGGCGGCCGAACGAGCGAAGAAAGAACTCGAAGAACAAATCGCTAGGGAAAACGAAGAAAAACGACAGAAAGCGATTCCAGCCTGGAAGAGACAGCTTCTCGCGAAGAAAGAGCAACCGGAAGATAAAAAGTGAGTTTCCTTCGTGCGGCGATACAGTGAAATCACCGACCCTTTTCACACTCGCTTATCACACGCGGTTCCCAGAAACATCGACACCTCGCATCCCCCCGACGCATTTGTAGCGCGTTTTTACGTATATTCAGCTACGAACGGCATTTTTATTCTAATCCGTTAAGAATCTAACACATTATTGAGTAAACCCGTTCCTCGCGATATTCTGAAAATTCGAAGATTTTGCAAGTTGTGAAAAGCGTGAAATATGAATGTGTTCCATCTTTTTCAGGCCTCCCCAAAGCAACGTGAACGGCATCATCGTCGCCCCGAAAATCGAGGTGATACCACCTCCTGAGACAAAATTGGAAAAGAATCCGGAAACGAAATCGAGGGAGATGAACGGGAAGGAGGAGAGAGCAGATTCTGAGAAGAAAAACGATCCGAGCGACTCGGACGACGGTCAGATTATTCCCTGGCGAGCGCAGTTGAGGAAAACTAACAGCAAGCTGAATATTCTCGACTGAGTTGTAATCCGTCGTACAGCTATCGGGTGTCGATCGCATCGTGGATTCGTCGCGAGGTTCGAATTCTACGAGACGTTCGTTTGGATCGGTCAATCGTGTCGGTATTCCGCGGTCGGAGAGACGAGGAATCCGGCACGTTCGTAGATTCAAACGTCGTTGCGGTTCAAAATATTTGTCCCGAACGAATACGTCGTATTAAACGCCTCGGTACATATATATATATATTTAGGTATATATATATTTTTTATCTATAAGCATTCAAGGGACGAGTGATAAACGTGTGCAATAACGAAAACATTAGTTTTAAGGTGTACCATTCTATGCGTTCTCTCTTTCTCACCCCGAGGCCGATGCTGCGCTTACGTACTGTTTCCCTGTGTTGTTCATTTGCTAATTTATTCCTCTTCTAAAGCCTCCCGGTTCCCGCAAAGAAAGGACATTAGTCGACGATTTCGCTGCTTTCGTTTCTCTAGGTATAGTACACTCAAGTGCTCGAGATAAATGGATTACTCTCGCAAAGCTATTCGCGCGGATACTCACACGAGTTCTTCGTCACTTGAAATAATAAAAAATCCCCCCACACAGACACACGCGCGCGCGCGCCGCGCGCATGTACACTCACACTCACACTCACACTTGCGCGTACACAATCCACGAGAATCGGTGCGCAACCTTTGTCAAAAGAGTTAAATAAATTTTTTACAGATTCGAATGTTACGTTTCACGAATGAGCGATTGCCGACTAACCTCTAGTTTCCGAGTGTTGTGCGGTGATAATTTTTGGGTCATACAAAGTTGCTTAACGGTCTCACGAATCGTTTCGCGGCGTACGAGGTTCGCGAGGAGCGGCAATGCGAAAAAACCTGTTCTCTTCGCAACATCGCGTGGCCACGTAACAGTACAACAACGGTTTGTGATACAAGAATTGAAATTATCGGTTGGTATAATTCGGCGGACGGTTTGAACGGTACCTCGAAACTTTCTCGAGGCAATAATTACGGAAATTTCAATTTAAAGGAAATCTAAAGAAAGGCTCGATGATATTTTGATTACAGTTGATGAGCCACTGATTGACAACACGTGTCGTCGTTCTACGTCACGCGTTGACGTGCATGTCAAAGATCAATGTCAAAGTCGAGATGACGTACTCGTGGATGCGAAGAAAAATGTGGCGAAATTTATATTTATTGCGCACAGTTTCGGCCTGTAGAAAGTTTTTGTCAAGTATTTTGTAATTGCCGCTGCTCGGACCCAAGCGCGCGCGTGTGCCGTGTAATTACCGATGCTATATAGCATCGTATATACGATCACCGTCGAACATATTTTACTCGGTCGACGTCGATATTTGGGCCGTTTCAATATCCACGTCGAGTTATTTCGGTCCGGCAGGATCCTCGTGACAGCGTTGTCAAAAATGAAAGGAAGCCTCGTTTCGTTTCCGACGAATTTTCGTATCCCCTTCGAGAGGAATTTTTTCGGTGAAACCAAACGAACGCTAATCAACGATGAGACCACAATTTTTATTAATTACATTTATTCAACGTCCTCAGAGCCTGGTAGCGGATGAACGAGACTGAATTGTCTTCGGTTTACAATCTTCGAGTCAGCGTCATTTGGATCTATTTATAGCTACAGTTACTAATCGTTTAATTCATAGTTTACTTTGAACGGATCATTAAGAGGCTTGCTTTTGTAGCGATACTCGATACCAGGGAACAAGTTGACCAATCTCTGATAATGATGCGCTAACGTATTCTGACGCAAGAGACGAGCCTCCGCGTCCGAGTCGAGGTGGAACAACCAATCGCGGCGTCCATTTCAATCAGCAGTTTCATCGACGAGAAACACATCGGGTCTTAATTCGCCGAATATGAACGAAATTAGAATGAATCGTAGGACAATCCATGTAGAAATACCAAAGTTCCGGTTGAAGCCTCGGCGTTTACGAGAGACACGAAGAGTCCAAGGGATTCTTTGTACTACCTTCGTAAAGCTACCACTCGCATCACAACATCGCGTGTAGTCACCATACGAAGCTGTATTTACCGCCAATTCTCAGCTCAGCCTTGCGCGGGCGCGTCCGGTGCTTTCAGGCAGCATTATCCAGCATCAAGCGGCGAAAGGCGATGCTAGATGTCATTGAGCAACGTCGATGTGCATCTGCAGTCAAGTTGCGTAGAGGAATCTAACGAGGTCGTTCCATGGTGTCTCGAAGCAAGTGCCTAAGTACTCCCGAAACGTTCGCAGCTTGAAATACTCAGTCTCTCGTGGAGTAGCTTTACGACTCCGACTCTCATACACCCATTTTTGTCCGCCCTTCGCACATTTTTGAAAAATTCGATTCACGCCTCGTTCTTCGCGCAGTCAGAATTTCGAGATTTCCATCGACTGCGCAGAACTTTCCCGATTTCGATCGTAGAATGATCCAAGGATTCGAGTGCGAAAATAGATCGCGCAGAGATTAACGAGGAGATAAATATCGCGGATCCATCTTACCCAACATCCGGAATTCCTCATTTTCAAGTCGACCGACTCAGCGCGAGAATTTCTTACATTTAAAAGCATCAACGTCCACGAAAAAAAACAGACCCCTCTTGCCCTCCTGTGTTCCAAATTCCCCACACCGAGAAGGACAAAACCGAGCTAAGGGATTCCAGCAGGAATTGATTTAATTTGACTTTTTGCGAAGAATATTTGTATCGTCTACGTTGCAAAACAATCTATGGGATCGCAGTCGATCGGTTCACTATTAAGATGATAGCATCGTTAGGGTCGAATAGACTTTTTTAGCACGTCCCTACGTTCTATTTTTGTAAAATAATCCTGATGGCCGCGTTGATAATTTCAAACAATAGCGTAGATTGTGCGATGGATTTGGCATACGTTTGTCACGGGATGACGATAATTTTTCTGCAATTTTCGCCACGAGTCGTTCTAGAAGAACGTTACAGCTGTCTACCCTCGCCTCGAGACCCACCACTATACGTGCGAACTTGGCACAGGTTTGCATTCGTATTTTTTCATCGCGTTTTCAATGACGTAGCGTTCGCCCCTCTCGTATCGAGGCGTCGTTACGTCACGGCGTCGAAGACGGTGCTTCGTCCAGCCGATGGCTACCGTCGTCAGTCGTTGACTTGACCGTTTCCGCGAGCGTTCGCCACCACCCACGTATCGAACGAATTCAAGTGCATTGCCGCGTGTTCGCGTGGCGAGGCCAAGAACGAGTCGACTGACTCTAGGATATTGCTAGGCTCTAAAAATAAAATTTCACCGCCAGCGTTAGTTATTTTACAAACTCGTGAGCAACGTCAAAGCGTCGGTGCCACGTATCTCCGAGAAGTTCGGGAAGAGAACATCTTTTTGGCCAATTTTCGTCGAGTTTCGTTCCTCCATCCCACGAGAGCACAACTTCGAAAATCGCGGTTGAACATCGAACAGGCCGAAGAATGGCGTCGAATCGAAGCATCGCAGGTAAATAAGTTCGCGTTTGTCATTTCTTTTTTTCAAGGTAACAATTCTACTGCTATTTAGGCAAACGTACTTATTGTTTTCCTTGTAGTTCCTTATCGTTTGCGATAGACAGCAGTCGCGCGATGCTATTACGAATGCTGAAACGCGACTACTCATTTTTAATCCACTTCCAACGATTCCCACGGTTTTACATTTTTTTCCCAATGAGCTAAAGATCTGAACTGTTAAACCCAGGTCAAAATTGGATGACAATACAATGTTCAATCCCTTTTTTTGTCTCTAAATTTGTGTAAACAATTGAGTAAAAAACAGAATATAACTTTTAAAATTAAAAAAAAAAAAAATTAAATACCACGTTTTTAAAATGGACTAAAAAGTATGAAATAATTTTTCACGGTCCTACAGATTTTGCGAGAGGAGTGGCTAGTGGCTACGGATATATTTGTAATACTTGGAGAGAAAACGTGGAGCACAGCTAGTAAATAATACGAGTAGACAGCTAATTTCAGTGAATCGGAAATGAGATTAACTGCAATTTATTTACTCCTCCTTAACTATCATGGATTGCCCGTACTCCACGTTTTCTCTCCAAGTATTACAAGTATATACGTAGACACCCTCAAAATTCTAGGGCTACGAAAAATTATTTTATACCTTTTAGTCAGTTTTAAAAACGTGGTATTGAAAAAAAAAGTTTTTCTTCCGTTGATCTTCGTTGGAAGAAATTTGATGTATGCGTGGTTACAAAAGCTAACGTTTGTCGCAAGGATTCTGGTTGGAATCGACACAAATCCAAATCTGTAATCGATCCGTCTCGATCGATTATCGCTTCGTCGAAATCGTTGACTCTTCGGACGAATGGCTATCGGGAGGGTAGAAAGTATTTGAAACTCGACACTTTCTTAGCACCGATGTTACGGATTGCCGAGCTAAACGTTTACATTGCCGGTATCGACGTGGCGAAACACGATGACGCCGAGTCTATCGTCGATTAATTAAACGACCAGCATCGAATTCGCGCACCTCGCGTTACATACTACTAAAAACGCGAAACCCATCGCAGTTCCGATTTGTCGACTCAATATTGTATGAATTTCCGATCCGTTGACTTGTTCATTCACGCGGATAATTGTCACTCAACTCGGCGGAGTTGATACTTCACTTCCGTCTTCACTGCCTGCAATCACTCCTATTTCCTATCCAACTATAAACTTGGGCGATGTGCAGATTGATCGGATGATGGGTATTAGCGTCGGAAGGAACAAGCTCGTTCGTCGCATTAACTACCTGAACGAAAATCGTTTCGCGTTGCGACGATTGCAATGATTCGTATTCATTGCCACTTCAGCTGTTTCCACGGCTCGGGATTTATTCATCATTTGCCCCCTCACTCGATAAGAATATTTAACGAAGTATCTTCGACAATTTTTAATTTTTTTTCAACATCCAATCATAAGAATCGGGTAAAGTTAATCAACGCGCGACTCGTAGATGCGCCAATAATGTTCGAGTTGCGAAGGAGGTTCACGAACTTGATACATACAATCTGCACGACCCGACACGTGCGATATCAGTGGCGTGTCCAAAAATTTGCTCCGTACATTTAAAGAACACTCCCGACAATGTTGAAAATCATTTCGAATTTTGATTTTACATTTGTATTTCTTGATTTTTTTGTTCGTTTTCAGATTTCCAGATCGGTGTCTACTATTTGCAAACGAGGCAAAAACGCCCGCTGACACGTGACAAAATTGTCGTTAGGGAAAACCCAATAAATTGGGGGAGCTACGTTACAGAAAAAACGTTGAGTTATCATCATCAAACGATATGAAAGTTACGTAACGTCGGCGAAAAGATTCGCGTATCACTGCAAATAATGACAATATTCAGCGATTTCGCAATTTCGCGAGATCGACGTACATTACGAATTCTGTCGAGCGCGTGTTTCGTTATTGTCGAGATTCGCGGTAATCGAATGAGTTTTTGCTTCGCGAATAGGCCAACATCTTGACCTACAAACATCGTTGTATCGCGTGGTCGTAAAAGTGCGTTCTACGACACGCAGCGCAGAATTACAATACGATTTTATGGCGTGCGTTGCCTTCGCGTATTCTCCGGAGTAGTTGATCCGCTAATAAAAATGACTGACGTATTTGATTAACTTTGACACGGTTAATTAGCGGGCTACTAATCGTTCCTCGTGGCTCTACAATTTCATTCGCGTCTTGGGAACCGCGAAGAATTTATTCTTCTGTAAATTTAGCGCGCCGAACTTTTTATTCCACAATTCTCGCGCAATTCCCCCGCACCGATGAATGTACGATAAATAAAAATGACCGACAGCGGCATCGCGATATTCGCGAAAATTTTTGTTTCGTACGACGAGGAGCAGATTAACCAAATGAACGACCTGCACCTTGCAGCAACTAGCTGTCGAGTGCCGACGAAACAACTTCGATAATTGTCCGACCAAACAGAAGATGGTTCTCGATTTAGCACGAGATAATATTGGCAACAGAGACGATCGTATTTGCTGTCCGATGTCGGAGATATTATCACTTCGTTTTATCCGCGTAATTGACGAAATTCTTAGATGGATTATATGAGTGTTGATTAACGGCTCAAGTGGTAATTACCGGATGTCAAGTGACGAAGTTTATACAAACACTTCAATTTCCATGTCAATTGAAGTTATACAACAATTGTGCTTATTTATAGTTCTTCGCGAATACAAATTAAAAATCAACCGGTGACCCGTGTACGGTGCAATCTGAATAGGTCGCCGGTACTTTTTCACTCGCTCATAGCGCACGCTTTCGGTAAATTTATTGAATCCTCCACAGTAATTTCGTTACGACATCGCAACTAGTCACGGTCGCAGCTAACGTAATTGCTCTTGAATTGTATCCATGCGAAAAAATTACACGTCTACAAACTTGTTCGCATTATTGAAACTTACGCGAACTCCTTCCGGAAATTCCAGAAAGTCTTGCAGCAGTCGCACGTGTCGTGAAACCACGCGAATATTTTCTGTCACCCCGTATGTTTCCCGAAGTACGATCGAGTTTGCCAAAAGTGCCCGGCGAAAATAGGCAAAAAATTGATTCCGATACGCTTCACGGTCGATCCACGTGAGATCGTGTCGTATGATATGAATAAATCATCCTACATTAATCCCATAGCATTCGCTGCTAGAAGAGACACATCTCACCTGTCTTTGGTAATGATCGAGCTAAAAAATGTAAGCAAATTAAAAAATTGATAGCAGCCTGTAATTTCACTTCCGGTCCAAAGAAAAAATCGTTGTAGGCGAGGAATAATTTGTGTCGGGGTATCCCAATTTTCTTTCGCGGTACCATGCGCTTACATGGCTTAATAGTGTAACTGCCTTAGAAATATTGAACACGATTGACTACTAGTGACGAGCTTCTGTCTGTCGCAAAGCGTCTAGAAATGATCATTGCGATGGTCCAACTCGGCCAACTTTCGTCCATGAGGCATCAAAGCAAGGCTAAGGTTGGATATAAATACTGTATCAAGCTGCGCGTATTTGTGGTTCGGACCAGACGTAGTTATGATACGAAAACATTATCTACTCTAGATCGCATTCGCGGTGGTTTTTCCAAATTCAATTCTGACGACACGTGTCGATCGACACGCGTGAGTCACCAAAATAAAAAAACAAGCAAAGTCTTACGAGTTTCAATGGTTCGCATGTTCCTCCGCTATTACTATTACAACGACGTACGTAAACGAGTCGATTACCCGCATTCTTCGTAAATCGCAGCGTTCGAATGAATTTTCCGTAATGACAGGTAAAAAAACCCATCGGTTTCGTCAAAACCGGCGCGTAACAATTTCGATCATCGATTGTGCCGAGGGGAAACGTTTCGTCCACCTTCAAATCCATACAGCATTACGTTACATTTTATACCGCGAAATTCGTCCAACCGTTTGACGCTGCTTGTGTTTTGAAAATTCCGCGACAAAAATAAAGTCTGGCGTTCAACGTGACGTAATTCTGTTTGTCTGTTCTCTTTAATTCAATCTACGTTTGTTTTCCGTGCCAAGACTTGCACAGCATAATCTCATGTCAGCTTGTTTACGCCGATGCTCGTCGTACGCATTTTCGAAATGACCGTTCGTCGATCGTTACCGATGATGAATCTGATACGTTCGTAATTAAGGTACGGAGCAATTATTGCTCCACGTCTCTCTGGTCGTTGTTCCGACGACGTAACGAACATGTAACGATTATCGACCCGAGTTCTGTGAAAACTGCCACGATTAATCATTTCACTACCGGTCATTTCATGCTACGTATACGAACTTCGCATACGATTACGTGATCAAGGCTATCGTACCGAAGAGCCACGCTTCATTTGCTATTCTGATAATTTAGCCAAGGTTGCTGTAGACCACGTCGCGCACGTGCTCTGTGAACTCTGCCGATGAATATTAATCGCTAGATTGTTTTTGACGAAATTTGCAAATTCTCTGCCGTTTCAGCGGCTCCTCGTCAGCTTTCGTCTGTTCTTTGGAGCAAATGATAACGGCTTTGGTTACGGAGAAATTGGCGATTCGCTCGTTAGGTCGATTATTCGTATTCGTTTATCGTCTAGAAATTGTTAGAAAATTGTTAATTCTCGTCTGATTTTAGAACTTGCACTTTTCAGATCGATTGACGTGTCGTCAGGTTTTGAACTTGATGGTTACGGTTGGATTCATGTTGAACTACATGCTGAGAGTGAATCTGACCATAGCAATCGTCGCCATGACAGTCCCTTCGAATCAAACCGATTCCACGCATCAAGCCGTCGATTCGGGTTGCGGAGGACTTTCAACCTCGTCGCTGGTCATTAACACCAGCCTATTGACAAACATGTCTGATTTGGATCAACAGAAGTCGCCGCCTCGCGAGGTAAAGTAACCTGCTAATTGTCGAATTCGCGTCGAGATGTGCCGATTGAAAATGTTGAACGGATATTTTTGGATCCTATGTACGATGGAGCCGCGAAATCGCGTTCTATTTCACCGATACTAATCCGGGATTTCTATACCTCTATCAAGCTAGAAACACCACATGATCGAATCGAATTCCGTGATATCTGAGAATAAAGTGCTAATTAGATGCTAATTAAATGCTCTATTGCCGAATTAAGTACTCTTCATCGTTTGAAAAATACCCGTGGTGTTGCTAGCTTGAGATCATGCTAGAAACATCACAACCGAAGGAGGACCAATTTCGAAAAACTGTTTGGGCAGGAATTAAGTGCTAATTAGATTCTCCACGAAAATCCATCGCCCCAATTAGGTGCTCCACCCCTTTGATTTTTTTTTCTATGTCCGCCGGATGTCGAGAAATCCGGAAAACACGAGGAAGACCCATCGCAAAATCATGCAAAATTGATGTTTTTGCGATTCTCGATGTGTTCTGGTCGTCGGACAGCATGGAGACCATGCCCAATGGATCCAAGTCGACCCTTGCAGATCCCAAACAGTACCTGATCATATATCTATGTCCGCTGGATGTCGAGAAATCCGGAAAACACGAGGAAGACCCATCGCAAAATCATGCAAAATTGATGTTTTTGCGATTCTCGATGTATTCTGGTGGTCGGACAGCATCGAGACCATGCCCAATGGATCCAAGTCGACCCTTGCAGATCCCAAACAGTACCTGATCATATATCTATGTCCGCTGGATGTCGAGAAATCCGGAAAACACGAGGAAGACCCATCGCAAAATCATGCAAAATTGATGTTTTTGCGATTCTCGATGTGTTCTGGTCGTCGGACAGCATGGGGACCATGCCCAATGGATCCAAGTCGACCCTTGCAGATCCCAAACAGTACCTGATCATATATCTATGTCCGCTGGATGTCGAGAAATCCGGAAAACACGAGGAAGACCCATCGCAAAATCATGCAAAATTGATGTTTTTGCGATTTTCGACGTAATCCGGTCGTCGGACAGCATCGGGACCATGCCCAATTGATCCAAGTCGACCCTCGCGAATTCCAAACAGTACCTGATTGTGGGACCAGTACGGGGACATAGAAAGAGAGTAGGAGAACGGAAGAAAGGGAAAGCAGGACGAGTGCGGGAAGAGGAAGAGGGGAGACCGATGTTCGGTCGATGCCACCCATATCAAGCTAGAAACACCACATGATAAAATGAAATTCCGCGATATTGTAGACTTAAGTGCTGATTAGATGTTAATTAAATACTATAATGCCTAATTAAGTGCTCTTCATCTTTTGAAAAATACCCGTGGCGTTGCTAGCTTGATAGAGGTAATTTCTATTGCTTAGGAGGAGTTGGAACAGACTAGATATCCGTGGAACGAGTACGAGGTCAACTTGGTTTTGGGATCTTTCTTCTGGGGATACATCTGCACGGAATTACCTGGTGGCCGACTCGCCGAGGTATTCGGAGCCAAACGAGTCTTCGGTTACAGCATGCTCACGGCAAGTGCTGTCACTCTGTTAACACCGATCGCCGCCACGATTGGATACGTTGCGGTGGCAGCTCTGCGAGTTATCTTAGGCTTCGTACTGGTGGGTTCTTCGTGCTTCTCTACGCAACTCGTGGCTCGAAATGTCGAGAGAATAACGATGGGCATGTTTTTTTTTGTAGGGCGCCACGTGGCCTGCCATTCATCCCATGACGGCACGATGGATCCCACCGATGGAACGAAGTAAATTTATGGCCAATATGATGGGTAAGTGATCGTAATGCTTCGGAAACTCGCTCCTGCTGATCCGACATGCGAAAAATCGCAATTTGTAAGTAGTGCGTTATAAATTGCAATACTTATCGTGTAATCGAGAGACCCTTCGTTACGGATCGTGAAAAGTATTAATAGTACTATGCAATGAAGAGACGTCGAGTTGTCTTTTTCGTATTTTCCGGCATTTCTCGATAACTCGTAACGCAGCATCTCTCGATTACTCGTTACTAACTACGATTCGTGACGGGGCGTCTTTGCGACACATCTTTTTCCGTAATTTGTAATGCGTTGAGTTGAGTAATGCATTATTGAAGTTTGGCATTATTTACAATTCCGCTCCTGACTTCATGCTGTTTTTTACAGCGTCGTCACTCGGAGCAGCGATCACCATGCCTATATGTGGATTGCTGATCGCTTCGATTGGCTGGGAGTCCGTCTTTTACGTGACCGGGGGAATCGGCCTTGTTTGGAGTATCCTTTGGTTCGTCGTGGTTTTCGACTCCCCGGCGCAACATCCTCGAATCACCGACGAGGAACGCCGATTTATCGAAGAGTCCATTGGGACCACTTCTTCCAACAAGGTAGCAAGAAACTCTCATTCGCGAATTCGGCTCCGCGATGGGGTGTTCGACAAATTCATCTTCTTTCCGTTTCAGCACCATGCGGTTCCTTGGAAAGCGATTTTCACTTCGTTACCAGTGTGGGCGATCATAATTACTCACGGTTGCAGTGTCTTCGGCTATTTCACGGTGGTAAATCAGCTGCCAACTTACATGAAGTACATTCTCAATTTCAAGATCAAAGAGGTGAGAGTCGTGTGGTTAGCTTCGTAAGATTCCTGTCTCGATAATCATAACATCGGGCATTTTCTAATATTTCAGAACGGTCTGCTCTCCTCCTTGCCGTATCTCGGCAAATATCTGTTTGCTCTGCTGACAGCTACGATCGGTGATCATCTGCGACGCACGAATAAACTCTCCGTGACGACTATTCGCAAATTATTCACTGCACTAGGTGAGCTAGTAGAGTACCTTTGGGTCGAAAAGTATCTATGACCAGTTGGCATCTGTGGCTCGTAGTCGAGTAGCTAAATGCTAAGGCTATTTGTTTTTAACCACGTGAATTTTTTCCAGCTGTAATGACTCCCGGAGTGCTGATGGTACTGCAAGCTTATCTTGGTTGCGACCGAGTGACCTCGGTTACGATATTCACGGTGGCTCTGACAATCAACGGTGCCGTGACTGCTGGTTATCTCGGAAACGGCTTGGACATCGCTCCGAATTTTTCCGGAACTATTTTCGGAATGGCGAACACTTTGAGTTCGGCCGGAGGTTTTTTGAGCGCATTTATGGTGGGATCATTGACCTTCGAGAATCAGACATTCTCGCAGTGGAGGATCGTCTTCTGGATCCTGGCCGCAACTTACCTGGGCGCTGGTGTCACGTTCTTGACGTTTGGTACCGGAGAGCTTCAGCCATGGAACAACCCAGAAGATGAAAGAGTTGCCTCGAAAGTGGAGGACAATCGCAAAAATGGTGGGCATTTGGAGGAAGCAATTCCCCTAAAAGAGAAGGAGCTATCATGAACGAAGGATTTTACCGCGATTAATCGTCTTGATCATGGAAGAAGAAACTATTATACAAATATCGTTAGGTAAAATATTTCGTGCTATGGCGGATCGACGATCAGATTCGAACTCACCCAACAACAATTATTGCCGAACCGAAAACCACAACTATTCGTAGCAACGGTTTCTAGTCGAGAACGATTCGTGACTCGCGCGTTGCTGGTTTACACATTCGTTACCACGGTTCGGAAAAATTGTTAGATCGACGCATTCTGTTGCATCACGAGACTCGTGCAATCTGGATCTCTGCGGAACATGTTCGAATTGAACGGAAATCTGGATTTAGCGAGTGCTCAGAAGCTGAAAAACGATTACGAATAGGCAAATTCAGCTCATGATTACGACAGAGAACAATATCAACAGAGTAATCGTAGCCGAGGAAATGATTGAAATTTTCTGTTACGCGAATCCTTGGTTGCGATGCAAACTCGTCGGCTCGATTCGTGACGGTCGGTTGTTGATTGCCGATAATACAACTACAAGTCGCGAAGTGAGCAAATTATCAAGTCACTACACGAACGAAAGAGTCGGAAATTGGTTCGACAACATTCCACATCCACTTGAAAAACAGCTCATCCCTTAGAATATTTCTCGTACGTTCTCATAGGATACTTATGATCTTATAGCTATCGACGTTCACATCATGCGGAAGCTGAATCCTAAGTAGACGATCGGTAGCGCTAAAATTTTGACAGATCTCGTTTAGTTTAACGAATACCGCACGTTTAGTTTAATGTCTTCGAATACCGCACAAGATTATGGCGGTCTGGGACGCCCTATGGGGTAGAGTAGAAAAATTTGCGACAAAATCAAATATCCCGTGATTGAAACAACGTAGGAAAATGAATCCGTATGCACTTTGCAGCCAAAGTAATACTGATACAAGAAAAACGTCCCAGCTCATCGGATTTGTATTCTTGACCCTGAAATTGAAGGTCAAGCGTACAACGGTGTGACAAAGAAATATCTTTTTCCCATTTTTACCACAGCTATGCTTATTTTTTTTTTGGAAAAGTTCATGATGTTTTGTAGTTCTTGAAATGAGGAATGAGAACATGCCGTTCAAACCAATTTTTCGTCCTTAGGGTATCAAGAAAAAATGGTTAAAGTATCGACTTCTTCAGTAATTGTTTTAATTTATTCGATACCGTGTATGATTACATGGTGACACATTTTTCTACTCTATCCCCCAGCACGACGTACAGTATTCAAATCCCGATGTAAATAAATATTTTCTTACGTATATACACAGTCATATGAATGTAATTTTGGAAACCTGTTTTTCTCTGAAACGGTACACTTTCTTAAAAATATACCTACATAATCTTTTTTTTCGGGCAATCAAAGATGCAAGTGGTGAAACGTTGTGCCGTCGAGCAAACCTTGCAGTTTTATCTAGTCTTTACCTATTTATGATTACACGTTGAATCCCCCCTACGATTACCCCCGTTGGGTGGTTTGCAGTTTCAGCTGTAGTTTACAGGTTGCGTTGTGACCTACAGTGTCAGCTGGTACGCTGACAGTGGCAGCGTTATAGTTCGCTCGTTCACCACTAGATAGCAGCGGCGTAGCTTCGCTTCTCGTCTTCTATTCACTGCAGTCGGTACGTACGAAAGTTGTTTTTTTGTGCCCTCAGTATTGTATCATTTATCGTACGAGCTCGAGATGGGTCATCAAATGCGACGTCGCCGACGTCTTTCCCCGCGAGTCTCTCGATCCACTCATCCCCACCTCGCCAGCAGCTACTCGTCCCTCGGCGACGCGGCTCTGTACTGATTACCAGTGCATACTTACGCCGGATTTGCAGAACTCGTGGTTTTTTCGAGTCGTAGCCAGACGCGGACGAGGACGCCGACCGGGAAACGGTGGAGTGCGTCGCGGTGGCCGGCGTACTGGCGCCCTGCGTTGCGATGCTGCTCGCCATGACGCGTGGCGCTGCGGCGCTCTACGCTCCTACCAGGAGACCAGGCTACGCGAAGAGCAACCGACGAGGACGAGTAACGGTAAAGTTCCGTGACCTAGCCCTCGTCTCTCCGACCATCTGGCCAACACGCTGGTGTGTATACGGAGATGGCAATCGTATCGGACCAATGTATCGGGGCGATAAAACGTTTCTCACAGGCAATAATCGATACTATATATCCAGGCTTATCGTAAGCTGAGTTTCAATCGCCAGGCTGGAGTATCCGCACGAGTACTGAACGAATACGTAGTCGCTGGGAGCGCTACGTTTTGCGTAACTCCGTAAAGTGAAGCTGGATAAAAAATAGCTCGCGCGTGCAGAAGTTCAAACAGAAACACTACAATGGTATTATCTGTTCGTGGCTATCTCCGACGGAGTTATAGATTTATCTGTACATCGCACGATTTGATGCGCTGGTTTCATGGTTTATTTGCCAGTCGAAAAAGCGAGATACGTTGTTTGCAGCAATCAGAGTCGACGAGCATAACAGTAATCCTACGAATGTTGCAGACTGCGATTCGAGACGTCCACAAGGACCTCGCCGTTCGCGAGAGAGAGGAGATCGTGCTCCGCGCCCACACGTGTCCGTGGACTGGTGTTGAATGGATTTGCGTACAACCACTAGCATTCCCGTCGATTTTCGACTGAAATTGCTCAGACTGGCCAACGTCAGATTAATTCCTCGCTTGTTCCGTTCTCCACAGGCTCCGGCGTGGGTCGCGAATTCGAGGAGCCACGCTCTGGTTCGACCGTGACGGAGGAAAGTCGCGTGACCACTGTGGAAGAAAAGAAGAAAAAAAGGAGGAAGAGACGGTCGAAAAGTATGAAATCAGGGAAGAGAGGGTAGAGGAACGTTAGGTAGCAGTCGAGACTCGATCGAAATGGTATTAGGTACAGCTGTAGAATCTTAGGAATTCATGGATTGCAGCATTGAATTCAGTTGCTATGTCGAGAGTACGCGGATCTCATGCGAATCCAAGAAGTAACTCGTCTTTGTTTTGCCGCGCAAGATTCTTCGTTGCTGGGTCGCGATATCAGGAACGCAGGACGCGGAGGAGCACCGCGGCGCGTCGAGAAACCTCGGTCCTGTTTATACGATCCTGATAGGTTGTGATTAAGTAAGGTTTAATCAGCTTTACAAGCTAAACTTCTTTTGTCAACATGCACGTGCATGATAATCCCAGCTATCTTTCCAACTTGGTCGTTTGACGGGCTGATTGGATAGCGGAGAGATACCTTAGATATCGCCTTTATCGTAGCTTCAATTATCAACTCCAGACCATCTTGGCCCCTGCATGACGCACGACTCGACTCTGTCCGCTCGTACTCGGAGTTCACGTCTCGACAGGGGTGTGCGCAGCCTCTTCTGGCTCTTACCTCCTGTGACCCTGATGATCAAATGTACAACGTGTTAGACGCAGGTTAGTCTTTGCGACAGGAAATTATCCGCAGATTTCAAAATCAGTTCTAAACTCGTATTACCGTAAGTATGTCCGGTTCATTGGAGCCATCGAACGCGAAGTAGTTTCTCGATAAAAATTATACACCCTGCTATCAGCGAGGTGGTCACGGCATCCGCCGCGTCGCGCGACGACGACGATGCGTAGGATTCGCACCGATGAGAATTTCGTACAAATTTATTACAATTATCTAGTTGCGAAGTCGAAATTGCGATGCGTTAGCCTTGTCCCGTGCAATGATAGCCTCGGTTATCGTACAGCACAAGACTTTCCAAGAAAGCTGCATCGTCCCATTAGACTGGCGACAACGACATCGAGAAGCGTGGAAAAATATGAGAACTTCGCGTTTTGAAGTATGTACGATCATTGAATTGGTTATAATTAATTATTCTTCGTGCGTTCGTGAACATTCGGACAGTTTCCATCGTATGGCAACGCACAGGATCTTATCACGCGCAGACCAGTCGTCGGCCTCTTCCGAATCATCGGTTCCTGGTTCGACGGGTTCTGCCATTTGTCGTAGGGCTTGATCGACGATTCCACCGGAACAGTACCGACCGCGTAGCAGCGACAAATAACGATTTATCAACCATTTCACGCGTTTATTTCCCCCAAATGCAAATGATCGACGACGCTATTAGCATCGTGTTCGTTGCGTTTCTTGTGGCCGAATGTTCTCCGTATTTCTCGCATAAAGTACATCGAATCTCGCGATCCGACACGATTGATTTATCGATTCGTAAAAATATCGTAAATTGCTTGACAAATCTTCGGAATCGTGGAGGCGAATCTGCCGAGAAAGCTGAGCTGTGATACGAAGGAACCATTTTTTGGATTTCATTTTTCAAGTGTTACGAAACGGAGCGATTAACGGGATGAATAATTGCGTCGGAGGAAACAAATGACGATCGTTAACGAATTTCGAAAGTTTATCCAGCCGATGCGATTTCACCTCCGTTGCGATGGTACGAAGCGTCTTCCTTCTTTGTGAAAATCCGACTGGCAGTCGCGCCGAAAGGCGGGGAGTATTCGAGAGGTACGTACCATTTTTTTATTATACTTTCAGCGATGGATATTCGCGCACCCGAAGTGTGCACGAAGTAGACGAGCAGCGAAGGTGGTCGGTGCCAGCTATTAAGGGCTTTTGTAATAACGTGTATCGGAGTGCAGCGCGGCTGCACGCACGAGAGAAAAAGAATCGGAGGCGGTGAGCCTGCGAGCCCCGAGGCTCTGAAATACCTCGACCCCACCCCCGCGACTCATGGGAACCCCCCGAGGCTCGCGAGCCCTTCGTCTCGACCTTACACATTCGTGGTCCCGTGGGCACGCACCCACGTGTTAGATGCTGGTCGTGGTGGATGATGTGGCAGCCGTAGCATAGGAGCCAATTTCACGGGAATGCGGCACGATGGAGCGAGACAACGAGCGGCGCGACCGGGCGATGTTCTTCGCGTTGAAAACTGAATTCCTTCTCCGTCTCTAAGAAGGCGAAGGCGAATGACATGATTGGAGCGAATTAGACCTCGAATTGAACTCGTTCGGCGTGTGAAATTCGGCTGGTACGATAACGTAGTAGGTACAACTTTCGCACGGTCAGAGATCCCACCGACTGCGAAATCTTCGTTTTACGATGCTTTTACAGCCACCGTGTACCCACGTGTTTGACTATTCGACGAGCCAGCGTTTCATCGATCAGAACCCGCAGCTCGGGCAGACAAGAGAGGAACCAAACGCGAACTAACGGAGAGACGCTGCTTGCTCGTCGATTAATTAATCAACCGGACGTGGACAATTTTCTTCTACAACCTTAACACTACAACCTACAATCTTTAATCGACTCCTCCGAAGCATATTGAAGAGAAATCAGTTCTGTTCGTTACAATTGCGACCGATGTTGTAGCCGCGGCTTTTAAATTTGCCCTTGCCAATTTTTTCGATTAGACTTGACTACAAGAAGCGAAACACTCGTTTTGTACGTTCGGAACTCAGATCACTTCCGGTTCAAAAACGTGTGGGTTCACATCACGTTTCACTGGCGCTAAAACGAGACTGTCTGTAAAGCACTCGAATGTAGGTGAGAACGCGGTCAGATACGATAAATCTATATTACAATTTTCCTCCAGTATAAACGTGCTAAATATTATACTTAATCGCGGTAGTGAAAATAGATTAATATTGGTGCTCGAATCTGGGTAATAATACTGATCGATGATATGCTCGTCACGATAGTTTTCCTGTAACGATACAGAAATGGCGGACAAGTAGGATATCGATACCGATGCTTCGGTATCGTCGAGGCATGCGTTCGCCACACCGAGTCTATACTTACGCCAAGATCGCCGCTACTTTTTTTTTCGCTCGGTCTACTAGTCTGCCATTTCACGCGATGTATCCAAACGTTACTAGCCGCTGATCTATTCCAGTACCTACGCGAACGTGTCGAGGAATCGTCTCGCGTGGTTTTCATACCGATCGAGAGCAGCTCTACCGCGTGCGCGGTGTCGAGAGACGACGATCGAGCAGATCGTACTCGAGGTATGCGGGTGAGAATCACCCGGGGCAAAACGGTGCCCGCCCACATTTGAGCGAACCACAAGGTTCGCGCTACCCGCCACTTCCGATCGCGGTAACCTCCAGGTTGATCCCCTTGCCTCGCCACCTGACCGCTTGGAAATTGAGCGTACGCGATCTTCTCGATCGGGTCGACGACGCCGAAACGCCCCCGCGGGCACACGCCGTCGTCACGCGAGGTCCGCTCCTTTTTTTTCCCCCGCGGTATGCTCGTTGCCCGGTAAAACTGTTCGCGGCTCGATATCGTGAGGAGAGCTCGGAACGAAAGCAGGCCTCGCGAATTGGATCTATCGATCCTGTTTTTTCCCCCCCGATCAACATCGCGATCGAACCGCACGTTTTTCACAGCCACGCGTCTCGACCGAGGTAGCTATGACTTTTCCTGCCGAAGCGTGTCACGAACGTCGCACGACGTAAGCTGCACAAAACGAACGCGAGATTTCTATCGTGGCTGCGATAATAATCGGATGATCGGTACGATAAATCGGTTCGGTTTTTATTCGATCGGTAAGGAACCGCGTACCGGTGGTCGGTAACGCGCGTGTTTTGTCGCATCGGTTAGAACAGTAGTAGCGGATGGTACGCCGAATCGCAACCGTAGCTATTTACGATGATCCGGCAAAGTATTTTCCTACGTACGAATCGTTCCCGTATTTTTTCCCCAAAATTCTGTCCGTAAGATCACGACGGTGTTGGCGCAGTTCGTCGACGCGGAGAAGGCGCCGAAGAACGGGGAGCTCGCATGGGGTTCGCATGACGGAGTAACGCGAGTGTACGAGTCACGGAGATGATATCACGTCTTGGTCCCACGCTCACCGGACATTAGAGGATCATCTCCGACCTCTGCCCACCGTATTGTTGCTGCTCCTGGCTGGAAATTTCAAGTATCCCGAGAACTAACCGGCCCGAGAGCTAGAGGTTCGCGAAAAAGTTGCGGACCTGATCGCTCGCACGAAAGCGAGCGATCGAGCGATCGAATCGTTGTGTTAATTCCTCCGAAGTAGAATTTCGTGTCGGTCTTTGATAAAACAACGTCGGATTATTATTCGACACTTAACCTCGGCCAGTTCTCGCGGATAATCAGTTTTCATAATTACACCTCTTCGCGGTAACCCCTCATCGAGACACGCGATTCGAGAACTAGTGCGAGAAAAACGAAACGTGGCACGAAACACTCGGGTAAAAAGAAAAGAAAAAAAGAAGACGTATCCAAAGAGGACGTTGTTGTGTCTCGTTACCGAACGCCTCCGCGAAAGTTTTTTACGCGAGATTCCCATCCGATGCAGCGCATCTGCAACGCTATTTTATTAACGACACACCGACGCCTTCTTCATCTTCGCGATCGCGTATTCCACAGTCTTCCTTTCTTCGGATTCTCTTGTTCCCCGCGTCCGGTGGCGCCCCTTGATCGTGAGCGAGAGATCTTCCTTCTCTTCCCACAGGAAGACTTCTTCGCGGTTAAATTCACTGGGCTTGCGATATGATTGTTATTAATTAGACAGTTGGCGGACCTGCAGCGCCAGGTGGATGTGTTCACCTGCGAGCCCACGCGCACGAGTCGCCGTGCACTTCTCGCACGACGACGACCACGACGCTTTTCCTATATAGGGGTCGCCCACATCAGCCGTGACATCTGACCCACATCCGGGTGAGTGTTTACCGGCCAATAATACGATTCGTGGCATCTATTAACACGAAGTGAGCCAGCACGTTGATTCACGCATTTATATACCTAGATATCGCGCAACGGAGCGTTTTATTTGACCGAGGAGCAGAGAGATCTCGGCGCGAGATCGGACTCTCGTAGATCACAGTCGATATATAGCCTTCGGGTTGTCGGCGCTTCGGTCTTATCGGTATCAAATCGGGCTATCGCTGTTGAAACAAAGACGCTATCAAAGTCTACGATTCCTTGACATTGCTTGATGTCGCGATTGATTGATGTCATCGTTTCGGTTGCCGGCTCGACTGTTTATAAATAACTCTCGATAGCGAAGTGATTTTTCTAGGAATAGCCTTGCGCGCTTTGTCTACCTGTCTCGCCTATTCGCTACCGTTTCCCACAATTAAATCACGCTCCACGGTACCCTTTTTACGTACAAGGTACGCGTCTCTCCGTGGGTAGTAAACGCGGGCAGATGTTAACAATTTCTTCTTCGTAATTAACAGTCACGTTCGAGTTTCACCGGTTAGTAAGACGTATTAGTATTTAACGACGACACGTCTCGTTTGTAAGATTCGGTAATAAAGACAGAAACGAATAACCTCGTCGCGGCCCATCGTCTTTTTTCCCCGTTTCGTTCGAATATTAACCATCGATGCTAGTATTTACTTTTTCAAAGCACGTTTACACATCCCATAGCACTGCTTTCTTCTCCTCGGTTTCCTCGCGCCTCTGTTTAATTCATCGAGCGAACTCGGCACTTCGAAAACAAAACGACGCAATAATAACGACGCGAGCTTAAATTACGCCGGAGGCACGCGTACCCGCGGGGTCACGGGCTCGTTTCCGGTCTCCACCGTCGCTCTCTCCTCCGGGCGAGGAACGCGCGAGACCAACAGCTTTTGCACCTCGACGCGTCGTCTTACGGAGCGTGTAAGTGACACCCGGTTATTTTTCTTCTTTTTCTTTTACTTTTTTTTCTCTCCCTTTCGACTCGTCGTGAAAACGAACGGTTACACCTGTAGGCACGAGTTAACCGGGTGGCATCCGACTTGTCGTACACGGGGAACGTCGCTTGTATAATATTATTATGCAGATATGATATTCATGCGCGCGTTTACAGGTACCAAGTAAGGCTTCGACGTCGAGACGTAACGTTGCGTATAATTAATACGAGAGGTGGCTCTCGACGCGCGTCAAGTCGTACCGGCGGTCTCACCTATCGAATAATGAGCCAGATGCGAGAGGGTGATGCCAATGAAGATGATGAGTTCTGTAAATGGTGGTAGTCGATGGACTGCCGCTACTAACACCAGATAATAACTACAAATGACCCATGATTAAACGTACAGGTGTTTTCTTATATTCGAAACGCTATTGATCACGTCATTCGAACAACCAAACCGCCCAATTTTATCTCTCTGAACTTTGCCCTTCGTTAATATTGTAATCGGATATATTAACCGTGTCCTAGAGTCCACGTATATCTATCCAATTCACACTTTTTTTTCACACCATCCCGCATAACGGCGACAACGCTTTTTTCACAGCACGGAATTCATATTTTTGTACAATCGTACGCGACCTAAAAATCATAATCGACGAAACGGTATTCTATTTTTCATTTGGCCGCTGCTTTGTTACGATAGCAGCGAAATAAGCCATACGGTCCTCCGGCTCTTAAGTACGTTTTGATAAATATTTTTCACGAGGATTTGATAGCTTATAAATATAGCAGAGTGTGTATTCGCGAGTGGTTGGTAATACGGACTGACTCGGTGAATAGTCGTTTTCGTTATTTCGTTTAGAGCGAGGAATGAAAATAAAAATAATGAAAATTGTTGCTCGAGATGTTCGTGCAAAGATGACACCGCGGTAGCGCGTGACATTGGCACGGATGTATCTTTTCCCCCGAGGAGCCGTATCTTTGTAGTTTTATTTAGAAACAGCTGTTTGTTTATCTCATAAATTCAGCGAGTGTTATCAAAACAAACGTTTGCTTTGTTGCTGGCATTTTCTTTCTCCTCGGGATGCCAGGGATTACTAGAGTTCCGCAGTTCTTTGAACCTACGCGCCCCACGAAAATGGTTCACGACAATCAATTTACGTACAAACATTTCCCCCCCCCCCCCCCCCCCCCAAGAGCAATTCTTACGTCACTCGAATTTTGATCAGTTTATTTTCACCAGTTTTTCAGATGCTGGAAGAAGAAGAACAAGAAGAAATGATAGGCTGATCCGGTGTCAGTTTTAATACATTTTCGTGGCCCACGACGACTCTACACGGAGAGAACGGATTGTGATGTGGTAACCAAAGGGCTTTGGTTATGCTGCACTTAGTAATGGTACAAAAATAATTTTTGTCCTGCATCCAAAGGAATGGTTTCATATTCATTTGCGATTCGTTGCTCTTTACAAAGCTAATAGTATCGAACATTTGATTGTGACATCGAAACTTTGGTTGTCGTACCCAAAGTTCACTCAGTATTTTACTCTTTAATGTAAACTATTACGATATGTGAACGTGTACAATGTTTCGCGTTTAGAAAAAAGTTATATTGAGGAGTTCATATTATATGGCCACTTTTTAGGTATTAATACAGTATTGTAGAATAACATAGCGGTACAACTAAATTTGGAGGCGATATCTAAGCATAGTCTTTGGCTGTGCACCCAAAGCTTTCGTTCTCATATCGAAACTGTTCCCTGCGCGTAATAAAACGATGCGTCGAATTTCCTCGGCACATTCCCTCGAAGATACGGCTTACGTTTCCGTCAACGCGTAAACCGCCGAGATTGATTCGGACGCGTTGCGTTTTTACGACACGTTCTTGTTCGCCCGTTCCTTACGTACGGAGGTACGAAAGTATATAATTATATCGCGCGCGCGCGCGCGAGGGGAATGCCGAGAATGCGTCACCCCAAGTGAACGCAGCGACAGACGTAAAAGTGGAACAGTTCTACCCCAAATTTCCTGCCCGCTGCACTCTCTCGGCTGCAGGGTATACCCTATAGGTAAAAGTATATCTGATAGCGTTGCTCGTACAAAAACGAGACATGCGGTGCGCGAGCTGCTCGCGTGCTCACCCAGCTTCCGTTTCCGGCTGGCGCGTGCGAAGTTCCTTTCGGTTCTCCGTTTCGGCTCCCCGTATCCCATCCATCGAGTTCTCGCATCGCATCGAGGAGCACCTGACGCGCGCGGCGTCGGAGGTAATATGCGAGGGCACACGCCCATCCGACGTAGATCGCGAGATATATAGATGTTAATGATTGCGAATTAAGACGATGCTCGAACGAGATAGCCGAATAAACATCGACGGATAAACGCCGCAGCCAATAATTACCGGGCGAACTTTCGACGCGCGATTTCACCTCGTATCTCCTCGGACGTCACCTCCGCCGGTCGAACCCTTTCATTAGGTGCGCGAGAATGGCCAATCCGACGATCATTATTACGCCCAAATTCATTACCTTTAAGCCTAATCGATCCTCGATCGATCCGACTGCTCACGCGATTCGATATCGACGTTTCCGAATAGTTCTCTACCGATCTTACGTACATCACACGTATCGGCATCTTGCCAGATACATCGCGTATTTATGTAAATTCTGGCAACTGTTGTACCTATGATAACCCGCGAACGATGAACTCGTACATGATGAAACCGCGTCGTTAACGCGATTCTTCTGCTCTGGAGCGTATTACACTGGTACCAAAAACAAGGGCCCAGTTTTCGTCACTCTATCGTGGAATATTGCTTCAGGATTTCCAATAGTTGTGTTTCTCACCTGTAGAAACCTGACATTCCAAACTAAGTGTACGTCTTTTTTGGGTAAATCGTAACGTAATCCTCTTGTTAAAGAGTTCATTTTCGTCGAATTTCAACGTCATTTATTTCTCCTGTTTGCGCGACAATCGACCCTGAAATTTCGCACACGTAAAGTACTTTAGTTTCTAAACGATATGTCAAAATTTAGAAACTCTCGCAAGAACCACGTTAAGGCGATGCGATGAGGTCGGAGCGAAGGGTCGTTCGATGGTTCGATGTCACGTTCGAACGCCACCCTCGCTGCGCTGCGAAAACGATACGATTTGACGGGTAAATTGAGCATATTTGAAACTAGTTGGACGCTCGTCGACGTAATCGTTCCGGCATAGCCGTAAGCGAGGCGAGGAGGAGCCGTATAAAAGCGACGTGCATTGTACAAATTGGAAGTCGTATCGCGCGAGGTACGTGGTTCAAAAGCATGGGCTAATATAAAGCTTAATAAACGAACCACATGGCCGCCTTATGGATCGTAAGGTCGTGCACGTGCACGTGGACGTAATCGTGTTGGTGGATAGACACGCTAACAGCGAGCTTTCCTAGTGCATACAACGTATGGTATATCAGCTGCTGACATCTGGTGCCTTGGATCTCGAATTAGAACATCGAGTGCTTCGACTAACTAGCGTAAGCGTACGAAAAGCGAGTCGTTCGCATCTTCTGCGCTGCTACAATTCTGATATTTCCGACAACGAGCCGCAGTTTTACTCCGCGAATGACCGAGTTTAACGACGAAGCTACGACGCAACGACCAATTGTTGAAATAGGAACGAAGGTGTTTCGCGTGCCGACCGACGGATAAACTGTTGCGCGAATCGACCTCGAGCTTGATTCGCTCGTTTACGACGTTTCGATGCAGAGGCTCGATGATACAGCAAATCGAGTTGGATAACAGCCGGCGGATATCACCTGCGCGAACTCTATCGAGACCGCTCATCGTTTCCAGAATCGATTCTGGTTTCGTCGAACGGACATAGATAGCGAGGGAATTTCGTTCGTTAGAACGGGATACGATTAAGCTGGCATTGTCGACTGGGAGTCTCCAGAACGCGGGAACTTATCATATAAATCATCGTTATTCTCGCGCGCTCGACGACGTGGCCTCCGCGTAACAATGTTTACGCGATGGGATCATCATTGCACCAGATGTCAGCATGCATTATTTAAAACTTGACACAAAAACGTCAAGAAATCGGTACGACCGCGTTGATGTATGAATTCGTTAAAGAGAACGCCAAATGAATTATCATTCCGCTCGAACGCGACGTACACGAATAAAAATCGCGTAACGAGTAGGTGCATTTTACGCGTGAAATTATCTCCGTAATTTCACGTTAGCATATTTCGCAATGGCTGCTAGGTACGGCGGTCGCAAATTTCACTCGATTCGTGTAGCAAAAATGACTATATTCGCCCAACTCCACGCGAATCTTCGTGTTTCGCCGGAAAGTCAGGTCGTAGTGAGAAATGTATAATCGCACCGTACGAAGCTAATGCAACTCTAATATAAAAACCGCAGCAACAAAAATTGGGCGTAACTCGGAAATAGGCTTCTTCTTAGGCTTGTTTACTCCCTGCGATGAATCGGTGTGAGCGAATCCCTCGCGCCGGTCCGTGCATTCAGCGTTACGCTCCTAATCGCGATTCGCTCGATCTCGGCGTGGTCGTTCGCAATTACGCGGCTGAAATTTCATTGTACATCGCTGCGTGGAAACAAGAGGTGAATGCGATAGGTCCCGGATAACGACTCGCGCGCGCCACCAGTCGACTCACCTCTCGCGCAACCTCTGTCTCCGCTTTCGGGAGGATTTCTAATTGCGCGGTTACGTAACGCGGGAACGAGACAATCGAACGAAACTTCCGCTGAGTCCGGGTTAAAAATGTGCGCGGGGTAAACTTAATAAATCATTAGCCGTTATAGTACCGGCGGTACCTACTAAGTAGCGTGCTTTAATACCGGTGTGCACACAACATCGCGGATCAATATCTCATCCGATTCGACGGTTGCATACCCAGCGTCGTAACTTTCTTAGGAACGTGACTGAATTTAATTAAGTCCACGGCACCGTGCTACTGCTACGCTGGATCTATCGAGCATTGCATTCGTTTCATATAATGAGGTGGGCTTCTGTCGCGCGGTGGTTAGCGCATATGAATCACGGCATAGTTTTATAACTGGCGCCAACGATGAACCATATCTCATTCTCCTTTCAGACTCCCCCCGCCCCCGCCCCCCGTTGCGATAAGGAAGAGCGTAATCTACGCTCTACGCTTCATTCACGCTGCTTCCTCGGTAATTTCTATCGATGCTCCGGATAATTCGCACGTCGCATCTTTCGCGTTTCGAGATGGCGTTACGTACCGCGAAATCGTGGTGGCAACGACTCCTTGATTTCAGGTAGCTATCATCTTATGATAATCAAAAGCTATTGTGTCGAACGACGCGTTGAATTCATCGACCCGACCCCCTCTCCTACCTCTCGACTATTAATTAAAGCGGAGTTCAACGGCATTCTGGGATCGGTGCAGCCGAACAGAGCGAATCTCACTCAAATTTCACCGCCTGCCCCGATTTGTTCGCGACCGAGCATCAGACTCGATGCGACGTGGTCGAAAGCAAGAAATTGCATTTCTCCCTATTTCGCGGTTTTCAAAAACGCGCAATAAGCAACGTTTTACGGTGTTTTCTTGCCTCAGTGAAAATTGTCCCGGCTTTTCGCAGAAATACGGCTCAAGGTCGTGACCCGCGAACGAATATATAGATACCTCGCGAGGTGCGTTCTCCAGGCGATCGCGGATGTCGACTGAATTTCGCGGAACGACGCTTCGAGTTTTTCTCTTCTTCTTCTTTTAGCAACATTAAAACAGTCAACTTTGGAATCGTTACGGTGAGAGCTGCTCGGTGGGGTCAAGACTTCCGGTTCCTCGCGTCTTCGTTTCAGGCTCGATATAGCATTCGCACGTTCGCTTTGGTCGTCATTGTGGCCTGGAGCTACAGAAATTACTGTTCGATTCGAAGAGTGAGATTGCCGCGTGCAGGTTCAAGAGATCATAGCTTCGAGATCAGCGATCCCAGCAACAAAGGCATCGTCGAACGTAGCCGTAGAGCCGAGATCCATTGATAAGCAAAATAGTCGGTCGTACAACGCGTACGAGAACTCCATTGAACGTAGAGGTCGCTCGCATTTATACAGCTCCGAAGTTTCTGCGGCTAATCCGACTTCTTCTCGTACGCGTTTGCCCTGACGTCGGCGTCCGCATTCGCGCGCGAGACA
Source organism: Arge pagana (assembly GCA_963969455.1). Taxonomy (NCBI): domain Eukaryota; kingdom Metazoa; phylum Arthropoda; class Insecta; order Hymenoptera; family Argidae; genus Arge; species Arge pagana. The sequence goes on along the minus strand of OZ018311.1, from coordinate 9,425,673 downwards.
ATTCCGGTACCCGAGGACACGCGGTGGAAAAATGATCCCAATCGGAGGAAGGCGCATGCCGCGCGAATAGTCCTCGAGGACTCGAAGAAAATCTACTGCAACCGTAATACAGTCGTCTGTGACGGACGTTTCCCGACGCTGCAGCTCAACCTTCCGAGAAACCCTCTCGCCGCGGTGGCCTCGCCTCTTTGAGAAGCTTCCACGGTTCGAGCTCGACACACGAACGTACGTTCTAGATGTTCCAGGGAAAAACAGAAGAAAAACTCTTCGATCATCGGCGAGTAACGATTCCGAGGCCGACAGTCGCTTCATTTTTGCGCGACTCGCCTCAGCCTCGTGCTACTGCCATCGATGAGCAAACCGATGCCAGTAATTCGTCATCGATAACGCTTGGACGCTACGCGTAGCATGTCGCAGAACGTTGCCGAAAGTTGCGGAGACCTGCTAGAGTTTCAGCGAGGAGCATGTCTATGAGAGGAGACTCGTTGGATGAGAAAAAAAAACAAAAGAAAAACGCGAACAGGGATTTCTCCTCGATTCCAAGTTCTTGAACCACGCGGGACGAAGTGGCTCTATAAATGTAGTTATAAAAGCAGTTGGGAGTCTAACGAGGGAGACGCTCTCGATTCAGGTAGCCGTGGATACTGTATTTATTATCCAAGATGTAATTGTATAATATATACCGGTGCCGGGCTCGAATGTCCTTAAATGCCGCGAGGTACACAGAAGCAAGAAAGAAGCAGTTTGTCTCGGGATAGTCTTTGAGAAAGGTGTTCCATGTCGCACGGTAGCAGTGGCGACTGGCCGCGGCGAGGAGCTCTCGACTGGCTGCATTCCGTAGAATGGCTTGGCCGACTGCGCTGGCGCCACACACGGCTCCGAACACGCGGATCTTCCGCCGTATGTACACGACGGTGTCGACGGTGCGCGTATAAATCGGACACGCACACGCTCGAAACTTCCTTTGCGCATCGCTCGCTCCTACTAATAGTCGCTGACTACGCGACAGCCGCGTTCCACCTGATCACTCCGAGTTAACCGTGCCAATTGCATCCACCTGACCGTTGACCGCGCGAGGTATCTTTGCCAGCTTCTTGTGACGCGTTGCCCGGTTCTGTCGCACCTTTCGTCGCCGGATCGTGCATCCCGCGCATGATTCATCCAACATGGTTTTTTTCTCGAAACGTATTCCCGATCCTTTCCCGTCTGCGAGATTATCAGCTCCATGCGTTGGACACCAATTTATATTCGATCTAAACAGGGTTGAACAATTTTTGACGAAAGAATAATACGCTTACTCGTTAAATTTAATTTTTTCGATGGGCAGGTTTTTACTTAACAAAAAAAAATTTATCAGTTAATGAAAATGTCTCCCACTGAAAAAATAAATTCAATGGTGAATAAACATTTTGTGCGTTAAAAAAATGAATTTCATGGTTAATGCAAATGCCACTGGGTTAAAAAATGTAACGAGTTACTTGCAACTCTGGGTATAAATCACGGTTCAGGGAAAATGTCCTAAATTGAATCGTATCTCGTATGAGCGCGGACCTTTCCTTGTTTCGTCGATTTTGTTTGATCGGTCGGAGATGACATTGGATTTTTCTCTTCCATCTGCGATACGTCGCACGCGTAGAGCTCTGTATCCGTCACAGCGAGATCGCGATTGCTACGTAAGCTACGACTCCGAGTCTGAAAATGTCGCGGTCATAAAGATCGGCTCGGTTTACGCGGAGGGTGAAACCTTTCAATCGTATCGCGTGGAATCACCGTGGGCTGACTACTCGGAAATTCCTCTGCCTTTCTCAGAGACCGATACGGGATAATTGGACCCAGTCATCGTTGATAGTAACGTCGAGTGTGGTAGAGCTTCGAGCTTCGTCGCGGTAATCGCGTCGGCGGCGGAGGGATACGTGATTTTTGATAAATTATGAAACCTTTTATTAAAAATTGACTCTGTCCTGGGAACTAACGGGACTATTATCCTTCCACATCCAAACGCTCATCCTTCTTCAACTTTATCGTGGGACGTTCGCGGCTGCGGGATAAGACTACCTACCGACGCTTTATGCACGATACGTATACCACTCGTGCGTGAAGACTTGCCGTGAGTCACCTACCGGACTCGCTCACCGCTTAAATTACTACCTCCATTCCCCGTTGGTCCAAATCGAACGAAACGTAACGTTTCTCAAACTTCACCTCTTCCACCGATTTTCCCACAACTTTTCCCATTTCCCTGCGCGAACTTTGCGCGTGCTCGACGCGTTTCATCTTCTTCTCCGGTGTAGTGTACTGTATACGAAGAACGTACCGGTGAAAACGGAAGCGGAAACGGAAAAGTCGTGAAAGCCAACGCGAATTACGCAACAATTCGATCGTTATTTCTGGAAAGTTCGATGTTTACCGCGAAGAATATTGAAAGTAAGGAAGCATCCATCGAGAGCGCTGCTTCGTAAAAATAGATAACGCGTTGCGTGGAAATACGAGAGAACAGATGAGAGAGAGAGGAAAGGGTGATGCGGAGATCTTCACGGCTAAGAGGCGTCACAGGATCGAACCGACGACCGCGGCGCCACAAATATCAAGACTGGGGAACCACGGGGGACCACGCGTCGCGTTTTCCGACGCTGTTTCTGTTGTTGTCAAAGATGTAGTCCCCCTCTTCGGGGCGAACCCACGGGACGCATAATAATGCTACGGTCCCAGAGTTCGAGCGGCACAAGTCCCGCGGGAGGTGAGAAACCGTCGCAGCATACTCGTCGCGGGATTCGCGACCCGATGTCAACCCCTCCGCAGAGCTGCATCCGCGGTGGCTGATAAAGTTCACTGTCCAGTTTTAAAACTCCTGCGAATCAAGTGTCCTCGACGTGTTGTCGAAATTTGCGCGAAGACGGGTCAAATAAACTGTCGAGCGACTCGCGCCCTTCTGAATCTGGCGGTGTATTCTTATGGAGAACGTGTGTCGCTTATACGGGCATGTGTTGTACACGCGTAACCCAAACCTGCGACGAGCTCTATGGTAATACGGCAGGCACGACAGGAAGTAACCGCGCGCGAGATGTAATGAATTAGTAATCAGTAAGCTTAGCTGTCGATAAACAGTTATACACTCTTCCCATTACGTTCCTCGTATCCTCGGCTGTCACGTGGTCATTCAACTATTATTATTCAATTATATTCCCTTTCGGCTCTTCCGCTCGACTATTATATCTCCATACTACGGACGTAAGCGTATGGCGCCACGAAAGAAAAATAGACAAGCGTGATTCGCCGGATTTCCTAGAAACTCGGTAATAGATCTTCGTAGAGAATACGTGTGCGAGGAAAAACCGGCACTTCAGTCGCGAATCCGAATGAAAAATTACAAAAATTCAAACTTGAACGTACGAAAATACCATTAATTATAAAATCATTTTTCATTGCATCTAACTATATTTTTTCCTCGATTTTAGAAAAATATTTTTATTTTCCTTAATGTTTTGGAAATAATTTCACTCCATGGGAAAGCTTCCGGGTGAATTTTTAACCCTTAGCAATCAATGAAATACATCACCTAACTTTTGTAAGGTTTATTTTGCACAAAAAATGCATTAAACTATGATTTTATAATCAGTGGAATTTTTGAAGTCATTTTTTTGAAATATCAAAAAACGAAAATCGATGCTCACTTTGGTTTTCAAAGACGAGTAATTTGATACCTGTGATATATTTTTCTATTTGTTCCCCGGTCGCTGGCGGGGTCCACGAAAAGCAGCCCATTTTGGTGTCACACTTTAGAATAAAAAAAATAAGAAAATTGAAGCACTAGATCAAATTTTTGTTGCAAAATTGGCTAGGAATGAAAAGTCGAGCACTGAGAAGGTGTTCGATTCGTTGTAGCTCCGCGAAGAGATTTCTTTGAATTATGTAGAAAAAAGATGACCGGATTCGGAAGGTACGGGAATTTTGGTCCCACGGGAAGGACGCAGAAAACAGGATTCCATCTCTGTTTGTTTGAGAAGTCGAATACCTATGTATAGAGCGAGTGCGACGGAGGAACGCAATTGCGAGTCGGAGACTCGAATGGACGTGCGAGAGGCCGAGAGGAATAAAATGAACGGAACGTCGATGACGCACCGCGAAGCTATTGTTCTATTTATCATTGAATGCGCGCGACCGAAAGGCCAGCGCGTGTGAAATGTAAAATAAGCCTCTAGAGACGTAACTCGAGAGTGTCTATAGGTGTCCGGAACATCTGTTAGCGGCAAGACACGTGTGCTTATAAATAGTCGGATGTTACAAAAAAGAAGGAGATACAAACCGAAATAAAATTACGAGTCGAGATGAACGTGATTTTAGACGAAGTACGACGATTTTAGAACGGCTGTTGCCTCGCGACGTCATTATTGCTTTTCGCGATGCGTATACTCACCTACATGCAAATGTGCCCATCGATGTATGCAAATATTCCGACCACTACCACCGCCGCCGCGTTATGCTAACTGTGTCGCTGTTCTCCGCGTCTTTTCACGCCTCGCAACATATTGGACGATCTTTTGATTTTAATGGTCCCATGTGCCGGTGCTCGCGTTACGTCAGACGTCAGAAACGCGAATTGCTCGTACGTACGTAACCTGCGAAAGAATACGTATTTGCATCCTCTCTCATATGCGTTTCCATCCACGGACACCACGAATGATTACGAGCAACGCGCAGGGTCTATCCTTTACGTTGCTAATTTTATTCGTCCGCCATCATCCCGTAACGATGCTTCGGACAACGACTCCTCCGACGCGAACGAAGGTCGAGAAATCGAGGAAAACTCTCGGAAGACTTCCAAACATAACTCCCGGGCTTTTCTACCGTTTATTATGCATATAGCAGAAGCCGGGGCACCGCACATCCCACCTACAAAATTTGGTCAGCAATTTTTTTTTCTCTTCCCCAGAAAATATGATAACGTTGATATGTAGGTCATGTAGGTCAAATAACCGGAGCGTAACGGACCACCCTAAAAAATTAGGTCAAAAATCAGGTATAAAAGCTTTTTGTGGTGTAAAATTTAACTACGTAGAATAATCAAGCCAAAAACAAACACTTTTAATGTTAAAAGTAATTTTGAGGGGAAAAAAATATTCTTTTTTCGGGAGGCTCGCCAAATGGCGGCGAACTTGTTCGAGATAGAACAAAAGTAAACTGATCTACTGGTTGAAAGCTCCGCGCTTTCTCAACGCTCATTTACGATTAACGATCTTTCTTACACGATCTTCAAGTGAGCTCGCCTATTTTGGTAGTAACAAGAGTAAACGAGAAAATGTGAACAGCGAATGAAATTCAGGATTAAAGATTCGTACAAGTGTAAGGTTTTTTGTGTGCAGGACAAGACATACTCTCGTGTACTCTTAGTATCCTGCGAGCGGTAGGCCCTATTCGTATGGATATCCGACGTTGGTCAGTCTGTCACGGCCTCGGGGCGTGAATTAGCACGGGATGGTTGTGTAGCAGCATCGGTCTTTACTCTAACCTACCAACGCCGCTGATAATAAACACGAAATGAGCCTTGCTGTGCTACCGGGTTACACGCAGTCACGCGCGCCAAAGGGCAAACCGTTCGAGATTCGGTCGCCCTGGGAATGGTACGCGAGCATCGAATCGCGAGTCCAACGACGCGTCGCCGAGGATTTCGATTTTGGAAATTTTTCCAAATTTCCACAAAAAATTTGTGGCGTTTCGCGCCACAAACTGCCACGAAAAAAACCCAACAAACAAAAAACACGGAGACATCGATCGGAAAATTCGACGGGACGTATATTCCATGGCGAAGGTTCGCACCTCTTTCGAAATTGTTTCCTCGTCGCGGCTTTTAAAAATGGGGGTACATCGTCGTCCGGCTGGGAGTCTCGTGGTAGTAATAAAAAGGTCGTATATTCGCACAAATCTGAGGAGTAATAAAATGATTTAGCGAGTAAACAGCGTCGCGGCCCTGGGGGCATGCGTCGCGAGGTGACGGGGATGCCAGCTGGACGTCGGCGCCAAGGCGTCGTGCGATGCGTCCTTGTTTTGTAGACGTGCGCCGTCCCGACGTTCCAACGTCTCTCTTCCTCCCCGCCTCGTTTTCCCCGAGACAAATACGTGCAGGTGCCCCGCGGGTGGAATAGAAATGGACCACGTTTCTTTCCATACATACGTATCCACGCGAACGTATAGGTGCGCGCATGTGAGCATGGTCCGGGAGCGCGTAGCGAGATCTTCGAACGTCTCTGAAGTAGATTTTGTTCGGTAGCTCGTAAAAGAGAATCATCCGGTTCCGATACTTGTTGAAACAAGTGATGATCTGTGCGTGGAAAAACGTAATTAAACCATTCCTATCGGAAACGACGCGAGCGGTGTTTCGAATTTGATTCGCTTACGATTACCCCTGTAGAACGAGGCGAATCGTGGTGAACCATTGACAACCGGAGCCACGGAATTTCACCTATTCGATGCTTCGCATCGTTACATTGCGACCTTCGCGAAACAGTTGGCGCGTGAAAATCCGCGAGACAGGTTGTTGACTTGGAATTTTTGGTACAAGGCTACGGCGAGAATATCCGTCGTGTCAGGTTGAAAATGAGCGAAGGATACGGGATCGAAAATAAGTTGATGGTTCGGGAATGGTGTGACGCCGAATCGGTTCGTCAGCGGCGGAGGGATACGCGCGGCTCGTACATCTACTCGGGCGATGGCAAATTGGGCGCGAATTCTCGAGTCGCGTGTAAATTGGGCGCGGGAGCAAAGTCCACCGATCCGATCCTCGTCCCTCGAACGTAAATTGGTCGCCCCTTCCTGGTCCATTGAATTCGGCACCATGGATCAGTGGTGCTCGCCCACTTTGCTCGCTCGCCCAATTTACACCCCCCGATCCACTCGTCGCTGCCGTACAGCGGGCGTCGCGAATCTTTTGCGCGAATCAACATCTCGGGGTTGTCTCGCTATCCCGTAACCGTGAAAGCTGACGTCAAGGCACCGCGCGTTAAGATACCGCTCACTGACGCATGCAAGCTTGTATACAAAAAAAATGTATGTTGCTAGAAATTCTCGCAGGGTCGACGAGTTATCGGAGTTATATTTATCCGGGACGCTAAACCTGCCCCTTCCTTCTCCTTCGGTCTCCCGCCCATCTGCCCGTTTCGAATCTTGACACGCGAAATTTCACCGGAAGATCTTCGCGATTATTTTATGGTAATGGAAACAGGTTTCCAAATTCAGCCAGCTGTCTCCAGCCTAAAATCTCACCTCGAACTCGTAACGGAAAAAGAAGACAAAAAAAAAACTGGAAAAAAAAATCGAAGACACGAGAGAAGAGTAACGGTCGCCGGGATGACGCTGCGCGACTAGATGTACCGCCACAAATGGCGAAAGACGTATTATATCGCCTCGGCAGCGGTGGCGCCAGATGTGGTTGGAAATCCGCGGATATCTAGCTGCGAGCGTTCTACCCGCAAGTATCTGGTATCAGCCGCGACGCTGGAACGAGGGATTGAATTTCTACAGACGCAACACCAACGGTCAGCCAACGCGAAACATCTGCGAGTTACGACTCGGTTTATGTCAGCTACGTGTGCGTGTGCGCGCGTGCGTGTGTGGGTGTGCGCGCGGTTTACGCGAACATTTCGCCGAGCTGCGATACGCTTGTATCTCGATTCGACCGAGGAGCAATGCGAAGCAGCGTTTGTTTTTGCATCCGTGCTCTTTCTTCCCACATCTTCGGAAAGTGCGGATCGTCTTCGATACTTTTCGAATAACGAAACACCTACGATCGATCACCTCGGACGAACGTAGGTATCCATCGAATCCGATCGATTCGACTCGCTACTTCCTCGCGCTATTTTCCATCACTACGGTAACGATTACTCGTTTATTTAATTCGACGTGATTCACAGTTCACAACACAGCTCTGCGAGGAACATTTTGTTTCAATACATGGAACATACAGATTTTGACTTGGTAGCTCCATTTTAACATATCACGTCACAATTTTCTTTTCACTTTTACAAGTACGTACCGTTTCTAAAATTATTCGTATGGAAATATAAAAACAAAATGATCACGTTATTTTTTAATATTCTATAAAATTAATTCATAGTGACATTTCATTTACTTATTCATAATGACATAGACACGTTATGTTATTATTATTTTAACAGAATAATTTTAAAAAAAAATCAAAATGTGTGATCTTATTTCAGTAAACATCTTTATAGAAACATTATTACGCAGACTAGTGTAATCTGTAGATTTGTAAGAACCATTTTATTGCGAATAATATTTCTACGCCGATTTATCTAGTAATGCCTGTCGTTGTTGCGAACCAACGGATGTTTCGAAATAGAAGATAAAACGAGATTAATTGCAAGAACGAGAGGGTTGGAGGAGAAACAGACGGGAAGGAGGGATATTTTTTCATGGAAGAATGGGAAATGTAAATCGTTAATTTGGCCCAAGGCGATTGATGCTGGGAGGTCGGAAATATTAAACGATCGACTTAAACGTTAGGATCCGTAAATAAAATCCGCAGTATTCGAGGATGATGCGTGAAAAAAAAGAATCGAATGCCGATTTCAACTGGCGTCCGATCAACTCGGTATAATTCGATTTTAAACATCGAGATTCATAAAAGTTGAATCGCTTCCAACTGCCGATCCGTCAAGGCCTCGATTATTTTTCCTACCGATATTTTTCCTACCTTAATTCGGTGGTCCGATTTTTATGTCTTTCCCCAACGGAATAAACGGATCGTTCCAAGAGATAAAGGTCGTCCGGCGAGGGGGAGTAACGGAATGACGTGAATCGGGGAAAGAAAATCTTCCGAGGAAGGACGAGTGCCTCGCAGACACGTGTTTTTTGCTTACATCAACGCCCGAGGCACGCCCTTAAATTTCTCGGACGATTTTTTCAGCCCGCACAGACGCGAGGAGCGAGCTAGAAAGAGAAAGATCAGACGAGGCATATGGCGCACAGAGGAGAGGAGAGAAGCACAAGGATGAGCGGAAATGGTGGCTCACGTCAGCGCGAACGCGAAGCTTCGGTGCAAATCCAGTAGTCGGGCGCGCAGATGCGGTCAATGCTGCTGGTACACGCATAGGAAAAGTTTGTTACAGCCGGATTATAAATAAACTCGCACGCAACGAACGAGTTCTTTAAACATACCGAGGATTCGATACACACCTAGCAGACGTCTGTTGTTTGCTGACCCAAATATCGCGCAAACTATGCCGCAGCGTGGCTAGGCGATGAATCGCTAACGCGTGCGGTTTTATTATATCGTCGATGGTTGTTCCGACGTTAGAAGACCGCTGTCCGCAAGAACGACGGGGAGCGCGGAAGACGTGGCTTCTGCTTTCGATTGTCCGAGGAGCGATTATATCGAGACTCGCATACTTACGCTCGTGTCACGATCGAAAGCTGTAAAAATCCTCGTCACGTATCTGCGCCTCGGTGGATCCGAGCCTCGACACAGCCGAGCTTGCCAGGGGTCGGTGAATGAACGTACTCTCGCGCGCATCTCTCGGTTACGCGTCCGTCGTCGAGATCGTCGTTTCCGTCCGAATTTTTCCGAGGAATCGACAAATTTGAAGAACAGGTAAACGAAGGCATCCGGAAAGTGGTTCCCCGAATGACAACCGAGCGTCGATTCTCGTTGCCGCGTGACTCATCCGTGCGCCATTCCACGTCGTGGTCAGTGAGAAACTTGGCACGGAACGACGTCGCCAGGAATCAGAAAAGATCTTTGCGAAATAGTTGGACGTGCGTGCCAAGATTAAAAAAAGTTTCACGCCGAAGCTATTGTGTCTCGCGTCTGGTGGGTACTGTAAATCGATCGGGCGAGAGAACACGCTGCAAAGATCTACGCTTACGATCCACCACGCTTCTCACCGTCGTTAGCGATTCGCGTCGAACGATCCACCGTCATCCGTTATTCATCGCGAGTTCGAGGACGTTCAGCATCGTCTAATTACCAAGTTTTAACGCCTCCTCGACTAACCTGTCCTCGTAATCTCGACGCTCACCTTTTAAATAGATCGAGACAAATATTTACGCTCGCCGACTTTGTGATCTACGACTAACAGGAGCGCGCGGCGATCCACGGATCTCGATTCCCAGACATCGTCCATCCGCCGCACTTTGTTCGCCACGCGTGACCTCCACCTTCCCGAAGCTTGTTCGCGTTTTATCCCCGGTCCGGACGAAGGCGGACCTCCGGGCAGCTCCGGCCTCGAACATGTTACGTTGCCTTCGAAGTAACGTCTCCGATACGCGTTTACCTGGAATAGCAACGACGTCGAGCAGAGAAATTGATTTCATTGAACTCGTTAATTTTATATTGCCAATCTCAGATAAAGGTGCTAAAAAAAACGTAAATGTTTCTATCGAGCGATATAACGATATATATCAACGGTATCAATAGAACACTTGTAAATCGCATTTGCGCATATTAACAAGAAAAGAAAGATACCCACAACAAAAATTCGGTTCTTGAAACCAAGAAAATTTACAAAGTGTATCCTACAGCGATATTGCAAATACCTGTACATAGCTTCAGTACAGTATTTCTTATGACTAGTAGGTACACTTGATCTTATTGTTTTTAACAGTTCTCAGAATAATTGCGCTACATTAGATATAACACTCGGTTTTTCGGTTTGTAGTTATTAATATTATTTCCAAAATTGATTTTAAACATGGAGTTTTTTGTACCGGGGGAGTGATTGAGGAGTCAATTAGGAGTGAATGTAAATTTAAATCCACAAAAACATCTAATTACAGAGTCTCTTTTTTACATAATAAAAGTAAAATCCTTCTCGGAGTGAATTTCACGCCTCGGTTGATCGATTAAATGGATCAGAAAACATGCACTCCGCAAATCACTCCCAAATTTTTTTACAGTGCACCTATAAAAAAATTCATACGAAAAAAAAAGAAACAATCTGAGGATAGGATATAATATAATAATATGCAAGAAATGGGAAAGGAACGACGAGCCCGGTCCTCGGGATGCCTATTGTCTTCTTGCGCCGGAGATAGTCACGTGCCCCAGACGACCCCCCGTGTGGAAAGACGACGTACCGATCAGGTGAATTCACGAAAAGTACGAAACCGTCGAGCACGCCCTCGCCGTAAATCCCTTCCGATCCTTTCGAGCGGCAGGTCGCTCCGTGTGCCGCGCGGTATGAATGCGCGACGAGTCGAAGGAGGCAATTAGGCGAACCGAAGGTAGACTGCCTTCCGAGAAAGAGGTCGTATCGGTTTCACCGGACAATACCGCCGAAGGTATATTTGGAGTATCGGTGACACGCGGGACAATATCCTTGCCACCTGGGTCTCGGAGGGACTCCCGGCCCGGCGTTCGTTTCCCCGACCTCCAGACACCTGTGTCATCTCGACGTACTTCGAAGAGCGTATTCATCGTCCTCCGCGTCTCGTCAGCGCGGTTTCGTCCTCGGAAAATTCCCATCACTCGGCGACACGGCGAACATCTCGAAAAGTTCTCCATCATCGCGATGTACTACTCTTCTCTCCTTCGTAAACGTTCGTATTCTCCCGAGCGGTTTCATCGCTGCAAACCTGCCTCCCCGATCCTCCGTGTCTCCGGGGAGGCGAAAAATCCATTCCGACTGACCTCCCGAAGCTGCGAGGTTGGAACGCGTCCGATACATTTCATCCGCCGCTCGATGCCGATCTGGCGAGTGCATTAGTCGAGATTAGAAGCCGCGCTGCACCGCGCTTACGTGAGACAATAGAGGAAGAGTCGCATTAAATTGAATCTTTGCATTATCTCCGAGCATCGATCCCGTAGATCGTATCGATACCGCAGCAGTTGTGTTCCCTTCGTTGTTCGTGCCCCGGCGAACGAGTCTCCGGCGAGCTTTGAGAATCGCGGAACACCTCTTCCTCCTCTTCCTCCTCCTCCTCCTCCTTCAACAACAACGTTTCAAAAGTCATCCGATACACACGGATGCTGATCGTGAGGTTGGTAGCTCGAACGGTTGAGGTAGGTAGTAGCAAGAGCTTCGAGTGAAAGGAGACGACGAGAGTCCGGCACAAGAGGGGCTCGGAAGGCGAGACAAGGGTGCGCGCATTCCCTGCTTATTGGGCGCATTGTTTACAATGGCAGAGTCGCTGACGAAGCTCGGACGTTTCACGCGGGGGTGTCGCACCTAGTATAACGAGCTCCGCGAAGCTTTCCGTGGCAAGGTTAGGTTCGAAGTTGGGCTACCCGAGTCCCTAGGATACCTCGGCAACGGTATTACCATCTATCGGTGTATCCGTGTACGTACGTATACCTACGGTATATAGAGTATACACACCCGTATACATATATACAAAGTATACGCGCGCGCGTGTATATGTAGACGCCTAGAGAGCAGCAAGGGACCCCGTAAGGATCGGTAAGGTTCTCGAGAGGCAGGTGAGAGGCGAGTTCTGACGCATAAATCAGCCTCGGGTAAATAGACAGAGTCGAGGTAGAGCCAAAACCTGCTTCATTCGTAAATTTTCCCCGCGCAGACAAAGCGATATTACGCGATGAAATCCCAGGCGCCCACTTTGTGACTGCCCGCCGGCAGAAAGCTTTGAAATCGATACCCTGACCGTCGCATGCACCTGTTGCGGAATTCGCAGCTACGAAGGGGCTCGCCCGAACCTCGAACGTTGCCTGCGAAGATCTCTCTTCCCCTCTCGCTACCTGCCGCTCGTACTGCTCTCTCCCTGTGTCCCTCTCTTTCTGTCTCCCTCGTGCTCTCGTATCGGCAATTATCGAGCTGCCATTGTTTCCGCCGAGCGAAGACAAATTCTTCGGATATCTCGAGCAGAAATCGTTGCGATCGTCCAAGGTCGCGAAGACCTTCGAGCATCGATTGGAAATCGCAGCGGCGAAAACTCGTTCGACGAGGAAATCGTCGCGGAGTTTCTCGTCCTCCGAAGGTCGACCACGCTGGATCGAGCGTACGTGTGGCTCCGGAAAATCTAACGGAGGGAAACTGCCACCGTAGAATTGAGAGAGCCTTCGGAGTGACCTGTCGCTGATGTGGATCGTTCCGGAAAGTAGGAGGTATGTTGTATATTCAGTCGAGGGCGTCGCGGCGCGTAGTGGTAAGTGGTATGCTGGACTGCGACCTTGAGTGCCTCGACGCCGAGGTAACCTGAAGCCGGCGTGCCCTTTGTAAATCTTCTTCGGGGACGAGATGATACCTTCGATCCCCGTCGAGAGCGATTGTTCGACGGTACAATACGTTGAAATCGATACTTCGCTTCTTCGTGGCCGTAAGCTTTTTGCGTCTCGTGGAATGTCGCGCGGTGGCACCTGTTCCGTGGCGAATTCGATCCTGGTCGTAAAATACTTTGATAAAATTCGCGGCATTTAATCGATCTCATTCCTTTCTGGGAAGGATCGACGGTTATTTCGTGCCGTAATTTCATCGCGCTCGAGACAAATTAAACAAATTACGCGGAGAAAGATCGTGCGGAGTTCAACGCCTCGAGGCTGCAGAAACCCGCGTGATTTTTTCTCTCGCCCCGCGGACAAACAGGTGCGCTACGTATCGCGACGTTGTTGCTATGGTAAGCGTGTAGCATCCTCTTCGTCCATCCAACCACTCAAATCTCCCGAATTCGCGGAGGCACAGATGTGGGATGCTTATTTTTTTTTTACCCGCAAGTTCCAATACCACAAGCCACACGCGTTTTTCTAAAACGCGACCAGTTGTTCGATCGTGCGAAAAATCTGCTTCAAATACATCGGCGAACGGACTTATGATATGCTAATTTAGAGCTTTGCAGAATGTCGAGTCTTTTTCTACTTCTCCAACCTGTTCCTCCGTTACCAACAACATTTCACCCGAGACACGTTTCGGTGGCTGCTCGTCGGTCGAGACTATTCGAAAACGTCTCGTTCTCGTCTCTCCGATCAAATATTTACCTACTCGCCATTCCTAGCGTGGAGAGGAGTCGAACCTTGAGACTCGAGGATGCCTTAAACATTCGTTTAATGACCAACGGGGATCGCGTATGTTAATGGATATACCTCGGTGCTGGACGCCGAGGCATCGCCGTTGGCGTAGCGCGACCCGAGAGGCAATGAGTGATGCAGCGGCAGGTGTTTCTCGACGAGGCGAGACGCCGCGACGGACCTGGCAACTGGTCCGGAGACTCAGACTCCCTTCGATCCTTGGTACAAAGGCACCTGTGCTCCGACGATTCCGTACCCCGAAGAATCTTCTCTTTTCATCTCTCTCTCTCTCTCGCTGTCCGTGCAAAAACAATAATTGATACCGGTGATATATATATAATATCCCGTGATTCCACCATCCTCTCGTTCCCCTCCTCTCATCGCGCATCCACGTCGATAATTATTGATCTATCATCCACGCCGCGACGTTCGTCCTCCGTCACGTTGTACCCGGCGTCCGCAAATCATACACCTGTTTCGTGGGTCCCGATAGTCCGTCCCGAGTCACTCGCAGATGACATCGCGCATCCGATGCAAATTTTATCTACACTTTCATCGGGGTAGCGCCTCGTTTATCGCGGTTACCCGAATCACTCACGTTCACGTATCTGAAAACGTGTTATTCACCTCGAATTCGTGCCCATCCTACGAGCTGCTTACTTTATGGCCATAAATTTCCATATCTGTGTTCGCTATTGACGAAAAAGCTGACGTTAGGTTAACGGTATCACCTGTTTCGAGATAGCGACTGTTTTTCGAATTTCTAGATTGCGACGTTTAACATACAAACGTTCGTTCTAATATCAACGATCCGATAAAGTTATCCCTAATGGTAAATACAGGTGCGATTAACATATTCATTCGAATTTATTGGTGGAATTTTCCGGTGTTTAGACCGATAGTCTTCGAAGTTTGCGTAAGTTTCTTTGCTAAACGAAATTTTTACCAACCGAACGAACGCAAGAATTTCAGGTGTCGTAGGGAGCTGAGTTCAGGTTTTTTCATTTCCAGTTTTATTTCGTTACGCTCGTATCGGGGTACGTCGCATGTCCCGCGCGTTTCCTTTACGGAAATATGACGCTCGGGTTGCACATTCAGGAATGTAAATGCCGTGCACCGTGGTCAGTTACCCCGAAGGTGCGCGGCAAAGTAAGGAGGCGAATTTCAAGCAAATTTACGATCGAATCGACTTCGCGTCTCTCGCGTCTGCAAATAAGTAAACGAGTTAATTCTCGAGCTTGCCTTTTATTACGCGCGATATGTTCTCGTGATTTCCACGGGTACGAACGATTATTATCGAACCAATGAAATAAGATCCGACGATAAACGAGCCCGTTTCTTCGACCATGTATCACAACGAGTTTTCGCTTTGCAGAAGCAAAAGAATTTTTCGTATATTCCGTATCCACGACGCTCTCGTTTACTTGACCCTGCCACTAGCGGAAGTATGCGCTCGGAAGGATATCGCGTTTCGTTACCTGCCTCTAATTACCACCGACAATCCGTCCGCCCGAGCTACCGTCATATCCGAAGAATTTGTGCTGCCCTGATCAGCGATAACTTGCGGTACGCTGAATACCTCGAAAATGTATTTTCCCCGAGGAAAACCGACGAGCTTGACGAGCGAGACCGACTTCGAACGCAGTCGTTCCCAAGAATCGCGCCAGAAGCAACAAAAAAAGGAAGAAAAAAAGAACAACGCGAAATTACGATTCGGAATTGCTCGCCCCGTCGAAAAATTACGATCGTCCTTAGGCCACGTCGGGAGGAGTGGAGTTTTAGGCAGGAAAAAGAAAGAACGAGTCGTCTACCTGTTGAAAAAGTCGCCTCATTTTCGTGAGACGCGAACGTAATATATCATAGTTAGAGACTAAATTAAAGGGTTTCACGCTCGTAGACTCCGCGGCTTTTTATTAATCTTGAGAAAAGTGGCGTTAGCTGGAGTAAAAACACTACGAATTCCAGGCGAACGAGCACCAGTCTCGGTAGAAGCATCGTGAAAGACGAGTGGGTCAAGAGTGACAAGGATATTGTGACGTGGCGCTCGGCATGCGGACGGAATGGAAATTCCGTTCGTCGCGGAAACGTGAGTCGAACGTCACTTGCGAAGATTACCGGCAGATAAATCGAAGTGGAGTTTCGATGCTCTTGTTACTTTGTCCTGGAAATTCCACGTAGAAAATAGGTCGTTGGTTTTCCCAGGTTTTTGGGAACAGCGCCCCGCGCGTTGCGCCGACCTGGGTTTCGGGCGGGTAGGTGGTTCGTGAGCCGACACACCTGACGAAGACTTCCTAAGTTGCGGGATCGCGTAGTTGGCACGTATCGCTCGCTCTTTTCTCCCCCGTACGAGCCCAAGGTGCTGCTCCCCAGGTGTGCGGTACGCCGAGATCTCGGATACCAACAATAAAAGTCTGCGTTAACGGGGTCGCGACGAGCAGACGGAGAGACACGCATTGTGTCGCTTTTCCCACCCGGGATTTCGACTTTTCTATCGCTCTGCGTCTATATATGTACCTACCTTACGAATCTTCCAGATCCGTGAATAGGGGTCAGTTGAAGGCGATGCAACGTACAAAGGTAATAATTGACGAGAAAACGAAGGAGGCACGTTCGTTACAGGCTACTAGAAGCGTTCGTAAAGAAAGCTCGGACGAAAAGAGAGCTAGACGAAAAATCTCGCTCGGAAAAACGGAACCTTTCTTCTCTTTGAGGTACAGTTTTTTTACAAGGATATGGAATCATACGTTTTAATTTTTTTTTAAAATCATTCTATTGAAATAGAAACATTACAACATGCCTGTGTCAATATAAAAGAATACAACGTAGCTTTGACAAAAAAATGTCTGTGGCCTTAGATCACAGAGAGATGGATATATCCTACTTCGGTGCAGAGATATCATAGACAGTTAAATAAATTAACTATCGCACGGTTAACAAAAAAAAGTGATGCGGAAATTTATAAAATGTTAAAAAATAACATGGTCATTGTATTATTATTTTCATATGAAATATGTTAGAAACGGTACGTAGTTGCCGAAGTGAAAAAAAAATTGTAACGCGATGTGTTAAAATGGAGTAAGTCAAAATTTGTGTATTCCATGTGAGAGAATTCTCAAAAAGTTTGTCTATCGTGGAATATGTCTAATTATTCTGGTGGTCGCGAGTGCTACGAGTCGTCGAGTGTCGTGGTGCCAATTGCCACGCTGTAGATCGCGCAACGATGAACGGTCGAGAATGGTCGTCGAATCGTTTTGTCGTAAAATGAGCGTACGCGAGTGAAAACTATACGAATTGGAAATGACAGGTTTGACAAAGTAATAGCATCTCGCTGAGCGACTCGTTTTCGGCCGCTAATTCACTCGATTACTCAGTCAATTTTGTCGAGGATGTAAAAAACAAAAGAGGCCACTCCGGCAAAGAGCAGAGGAAAGGCTGGCTTATAATTGCCCGATGATCAGTTCCAATGATATAATTAGGGGCGTAGCGGGTAAAAAAAAAGGTTGCCACCATTTGGGGAAAGACTCGGCTGTCAAGTATTCGGACGGGTTTACCACAGCTGCGTCGCCGGCGTCGGTTTCCCGGCAAAATACGACGTTGGAGCAGCATCCCTGAGCATACACGAGCCCGTGTCGGTCCCGATGGTGTTAAGTAACACGAAACGCCGATAGATATCTCCCAGACGTCCAGACAAACCTCGAGTCTTCTCTGCAACTTCGTCTCATCCCGAGCCTCCTCCCCGCGCGTCTTCTTTCCGTGTTTCTCTCCGTCTATGCCTCTCGTCTCTTTCTCGTCGCCGAGTCTCTCGCCCCGAGGGCCGCTTAGTGGGTGTGTCTTGGCCACGTATCGCAATAGAATACCTACCAGCGATGACGGGGGCGAGGGGAGGCGAGAGGGTGAGAGAGATGGGACGGAGGGTGAAAGACGGATGAAAAGGAGCCAAGACACAGGTGCGCCAACGCCCAATATCGGATGCGAAGGCGCCAGGACTCAGCGGGCAGCCTCTCGCACCGACGCATCTTGGTGCCCGCGATACAAGAGGATCAGGTAAATGCCGTCAGAACAGCTTTTTTGACCCTGCGGCTGGCTCTCTAAGCCCCGTCGAGGTTAGGTACGAGGGCTGTTCGCCACTCTTTAACGGGTAAACTTTCGACGCGCCTCCCCGTCCCTTTCACGGACAAAGTATTAATCTCGTCTCATCCGTAGACGTCGAAAAATCTCGAAATCGTGGGATCACTGTCGAATTCACGTTTTCTCCGTAATACCGCTATTCGCCCGCGACGTCTGACGGATGAAAGCATCGCGTGCTAGTTCCGTCACCCCCAAACGTACTTAATCGAACTCGCGATCGGAGCAACCCCAACCGATGTACCCTACTAAAAACGAAATCGAGTTTTTGTCCGGTAACTGGCCAGTCGACTAGACTCGAGCCAGACGCTGGTCAGTATAATATCGAGTTTTTAGTAACTAGTAACTGGCCAGTTTGGCTAGTAGAGATCCAATGAAACATGGCAGCCTTTTAACACTTCTGTTATTTAACATTGTTATTTGTCCTTATCCAAAAAACATCTTGCTGATATCGGTAACTCCGGAACACATTGTAAAGTTTTCCAAATAAGTCCTCCAAATGACAATCTGCAATATTAGTTTGTGTTGCCCGCATTTTTTGAATTCCTTTATCACCGCCATTTCTAAATATGTACAATAATTTGTGACCACGAAGTTATTTGCTCTTTAATATACACGAATTTTTATTTGCTTACGCTGTTATAATTTTCTATATTACAGATTGTTTGTCGAATGATGAGCTAAACGTTGCGTGTGCAATGTTTACGACTCGGTCGCGGGTGGGGCTCGATTTCTAGTTTTTACTCGAAATGGCTAGCCAGTTTCTGGTTCGAAGTAGAGTTGAATCTTGATTGTTTCTACTCGAGTAGGAAAAACCGTCGCGTTGTTTGCCGACCAAACAGGTGCGACTTGTCGTGGTTTTCTTCGGATTTATCACGCGACAAATCGAGGGGTGCGAGGCGAAAGCTCGAGGTGTAGGGAAAGCTCGCGTTTGGTAGGTGGGTCGTGCGTTTGGAGGCCCGGTGACGGCGGCATCGATCGAGAGAAGTGACCGTTCGTCGGTGGCGAGACGGTGGTACCAGGATACGCATATTTGTAAAAAGCGAATATCCCACGGTCCGTTCGCCGGACCGAGGATCGAAATTTCCTTCCGAATTCCGCGCGTAATCCTCGCGTCGCAATTATGCGGCACGGAGAACGGTCCCGGCGGGGCACGGAGCGTCGCGTGATGTCTAGAATGGACCGAGGACCGGAGGCATCGGCCTTCGGCCTGGGAACGAGCTTTTCGGCAGACGGTTTCGCGGCCCAGCGTCATGAACTGCTTCGAAAACCTGTCCCGGAATAATTCGGCAAAAATTATGCAGCCACGCGCAGTCGGTCGATGTGCATAGCGAGTCGTCGGATGGTGGCTGGTTCCCTCGTGTGACAGGTTCAAGTTGTTCGAGGCACCTGAAGGCCTCGAGACACACCAACGGGACGACCGCGACGGCAGGTGAGGCTCGCTTTTAAGCGCAACGCCCCAGCGTGACTCGTCGCTCTTGTTCCTCTTTCCTCCGTTTCCTTTGCTCTCTCCCTCTCTCTCTCTCTCTCACTCTCTCTCTCCGCTTCGCTTCTTTCCTCCTCTCCTTATCGCGAGTTCCTCCATGGTTTCTCTCCGCTCGCGCCGAAACCTCCACAAACCGCCGATCTCATTAGTCTCGGGACTCGCCGAGGAGTATCGATCACCGGGCTCACCTCTCGTGGAATCGCGACAACTGTCTCGAGCCAAGAAACGTGTTTACTGAACGTTCGGATAACCTTTCACAATTTCACACGGCTCGTTCGATCGTCGGAACAACCAATATCTGCTTTGTTTCCTCCCGAGCATCGCGTCCCGCTAACTGACGGGCCGCGACGTCGAGAGACGTGAGATCTCTCACAGATCTTCGAAACTTTTCTCACGGATGATTCACGTGTCGCCTTCAAGATACGGGAACGATGTTGGCTCAATATCTCAAGGACCAGGCGTATTACACCTCGGTGTAATTTATACCCGGATGCCTGGGAACTTCTTTCCGAGTTACCGTCGAAACCTGAATTTTCCTCGCCCCTCTCACTCCCTTTCTCTTTATCTCGCCATTCTATTCCTATTATCGGTCCATTTCGTTCTGTTGCCACATCTCTTATTTTTACTTTTTATATACCGCTATACGATTCAACCCGGGACCTTGGCACTAATAAATCTAATATTCAATCAATTTCTCCTTCCTTATTACTTTTTTACTACTGTTCATCTTGCTATACTTTGGTAGAGCGTACCTCTGTCTGCTATAGCGATACACGCTCCAATAATACGACCTTATCGGAAATAAATGATTGAAATCAATCTCTCTCTTTCTCTATACCAATTGCATCATGCTTATCGGATGAGCGAGGAAGCACCGCTACGTTACTTATGGTAGCAATTTTTGCCACGCATTTTCCCATGAGGCATTATTGTCGGGTAAAAATGTGTGTATTGTACCTGCGGTATGATGTACGTACACAAATAAATTGTCTATCTTTTTGGTAGCCTGCGAGAAACGGAAGAGCGAGAGGGGAGGGACGAGAATATCGTCATGTTTGCTGAAACTTCATCTCCGGGGGACATCTAGACCCTGGTCGACGACTCTCGAGGTGCTTCGGGTGCTTCGGAGACGCGGAGGGAGAACGAACGGGAATAATTACCCCGAGCCGCGGGCCTCGAGGTACTACGGTCACTCGACTCGGAATATAAGTAGCCCGTTGGCGCACGCACAACACTTGGAAAAATAATATTTCTCGCGTGTGTCTTTCCCACGCCACCTACTCGCGCGCCTCGCCGTGGGTCGAGGATCCAGCGTGCCGTAAACAAAAACGAGCAAAACTGACGAATTCTCCGTGACTGAAACTGTCACGAGCGTTGTCACGGAATGTTTGCGACTTAGCAGAGAATTTTTCGTTGCGTCAAACGGCTAAAAATTTGCAGAAATAGTCCGAAAGTGCGTCAGCGTCGACTCGAGTCTGCTTAAGCTCAGGATACTCCTCTTTCGCGTGTAAAAACAACCCAGTTGCTTTTCGACAAATTTCTCGTTCGATCCACTTCAAGGTCGTACACACTTAAATATAACTTCCCCGCAAAAGTGTTGTTTTTTTTTCAATGCACCATCGTCGCACGCCGAGTTCAGTTTTCTCCATGTTTTGGCGAACGAATTCTGCTAAAAACTCGATTGAATCATCGAGTTCGGTGGTCCGACGAAGCGATGCCCGATGAACGATTCGAATCAGTTTGGAATTCGAAGAGCGCGCGTGCGTGCTGCCCGTGGCCGAAGAGGGGTCTAGCATTAAATGTTTATCGTAGTAATTTGTGTCTGTAGAGTCGAACGGGGCGGGGAGGAGAGTCGGCGTGGCCTACAGTCCGGCTCCCACGCCTCGTGTTATGTGATAATGGACCACTTGAGCCACCGGCTGAATGAGCTAGAACATTTTTCGAAAATAACCCTTTTCTACGATCGTTTCATATTACCAGAAGGAACGCTCGTCGTTGAATGCTGCTGCCACCACCGTTAACCACCCAGGGCCAACCGACCGCCGAATACCTGGTAAAACAATAAAACCTCGATTCAAACTCGCCGCTAAACCGCAACGTCTCGAATTTTTACGAGAAACATTGCCAAACTGATCCCCATTCGTACTTCTTTCCCACGAGACAACGTACACCGCTACAGCTACCTCGTCATCCTACAAAAATGACCGTCCGTACTCGAACTTCTTTTATTCCTTTATCCTCCTTCTCGCATTGCCTCCCCTCAGAAGACTTGAAGTAATCATCTTCATCGGTACCCCTCCCGCCCCTATGCTCGGTTCTCTCCTCTCCCTCGCACCACTCTCCGCTCGTCGCGCGGTCCCTGCCACCACGATCTCGTCTCGCTTTTTCTACCCTCGCGTCGCGATGCGTCAGGTGGCGTTGAATTCTACGAATTGATATTCACCAAACGAATAGAAATTCACGGGAAGGGTCGAAAAATGTCGGGAAGGTTGACCGAGACGTGGAACGATCGTGCAGTTACCCAATTAGTACATCTCGACACTCGAGCAAAGGATAGGAGGAAGAAAGAAGACGAGAAAAAACGAGCAGAGATCTTGTCTGTGTTTACCACGAAAACAGAGTTGGATGTCTTCATGAAAAAACTGCCAGAACACAGTCGGATCACAGCGAGGTGTGCGCGCGTGGTTTAACGTTCCTGAACGGCAAGTCGGCACTGACACACGTAGAGAGAGAGAGGGAGAAATGAGAGAAAGAGGGAGCAGCAGATGAGGAGTAGATGTTTCCACCAAACGGCTAGCCTTAACAATCGGAGGTACAAATCTAGAATTTATATTAGGCATTAGCAGTACAAAGGGATGTGATACCATTCAGCTGTTGCGGTTGCTGCTGGTGCTGCTGGTGCTCGCGTTAACTACGGGTGCGAATGAAAGCGGACACCTGCGTTATACTCGACCCAACAATTAACCACGTATTTCTATCATCGAATCGCTTCACGCTATTTCTTTTACAACCATCTGGACGGTGCGCCTACATTCGGATCGACTCATCAGAGCGCGTATCCAATGCGCGGAGGAGGAGGTCAGGTTTACAGAGGGGCTTCCGTGCGCTTGTGCGTCTATTTTCGAACAGTTGCGAGTCTCGAAACACCTTGAACTACCGACAGAGCGGATGCTGCCCACGCTTTCGCAATGCTGGGTCGACTTGTCGCGAATTTCGCCGTGAAAATCCGAAGCGTTTTCCGAAGCGCCGCTCGCTTCAGGACGGGACGAAGGACTCCTTCTCGAAAATCATGACGGTTATTGGGTGACAGACTAAATTTCCTCGGCGTTAACTGCCGGGCGTGACCAACGTGAATGACGCGTATATGCCACTTGGTGGGTTAATTGGCCCGCAATTTCCTGGTGAACGGATCGGTGCGAGCCTTTGTAACGCGAAACGCTCGTGCTCCCTTCGTCGAGGAGCCTGGCAACGGACGAACTGAAATCACCAGTGAAATATCGAGAGATCCGGGTGGTCGGAGGAAACGGAGGGAAAGAGACGCGACGACGATACACGTGTGAACCATGCCCGAGCACGTGTCGAACTTTCGAGAATTTGGCGACAAACAGGAACTACAGTATTTCGTGTGAGGATTTGTCACGGTGACCCGTAGCTAGCGCCACGTGGTCGAAATACCGCTGGGTACTTTAAACGTTGCCGTAGACTCCTGGATATCGGACACTACAGCATCTGGAAACTTGCCATGACGGACGGAGAGAAAAAAGCAGAATGGGAAAAGAAGCGGAGGAAAACGAGAAAACTGCACGTGTGCAAATGTTTTCTTTCGTAGAAGACAAGCCAAGAAGACAGTCGACGTTTTTTTCAACGATAAACTGCCTCGCATTCTTCGCGGTATGTGTTCGCAAGACGAGCTTTCGGACGACTACCAATCGAACCATCGCATCTCATTGCTCCTGCCAAATCTGGACCAGGAAATCCACGTAATTTCTAAAATAAAAAACGATACCAAATTTTTGGCTTTTTGGCTGCATGGCTCTGAGTTGGCGTGAGCTTCTGTAGCGAATAGTTCGAGTGCTGCGTAAAATCCGCCAATGCTATCAGCTGCGGCGAATTTCAGCTACCTCGCTCTACTCGTGGAGTCTCGTGTTTCGTGATGCAGGTTCATCGAATTACCGGTCGGTAAAGCTGCCACTTTGCCGGTGACCGGAGATAGGGGGATGACGAAAAAAGGGCGAGTGAGCGCGACAGACGGAGATGGAGAGAGGGAGCGACAGAGAGAGAGAGGGAGAGTCGAGCCCTTCTGTCCTCCTCGCGTTTTTTTACGGATTGTCAAGCGTATCGCGTGAGAAGAATCTCCATCGAGATCACTGGTCACGCGTGCGGCTCGGTTTACATCTTCGAGAAGTCGGAGCAGCGTTACCTGGCGCCGGTCCATCAGAGATCTCGTTGTTTGCAGTATGCTGCCCGTTGGGAACCGGTCGCGATTACAACGATTATTATTATCTCGAGTCGAGATGGCTTGAAAATTATTCGATTAGCCTCGCACCGCGTGACGTCGCGGTGCAGGCATTCGGCGCTACACAATCATACTCACAAATTATTCCCCCGTTTATTTCGATTAGTCAAATATCTCGGGCCGTTCGACGAAACGCCCGGGCTCGTTGCGAGAAACAAAACGTACCATTCATATGATCCATTACTCCGTTCGCATTCATTTGCGTTGCCTTCGGCAAGACTCTGTACGTAATTCTTTGCCGTGCGTTTCCCAACAGCTTACCAAGCGCTGCGTAGGTGGTCCGAAATTTATCACCTCGCGAAGTTCTGACCGCGCGGTGAAACA
Source organism: Arge pagana (assembly GCA_963969455.1). Taxonomy (NCBI): domain Eukaryota; kingdom Metazoa; phylum Arthropoda; class Insecta; order Hymenoptera; family Argidae; genus Arge; species Arge pagana. Next base: position 9,401,253 of record OZ018311.1, on the reverse strand, counting down.
AATGACGCCGACATCCACGACTGCCCGTTCGGTTTACCTGCCGAAAAAGATCTCTCTCCTCGAGTTTACACTTCGGCATTGGTTTTCGCTGCGAATCGCTTCTTCCTGGTTAATCAAAAAAAAAAAAACAACAACAAAAAATGGTCTAGATTCGATCTTCGATTATCCATTTTTTATTCGGTTTTTATCGCTCCTCGTTGTCATCAATTTGTCAGATAATTCAACGCGAATTAAAATATCTCCATCTCTTCAGTTTCAGTGGTGCAATCATTCGATGAAGATATTTTTTTCATACATTCAGCTCGATGCCAAAACTGCGGATGCAAAACGTACGCACGAACCATTTTGAGATCCGAGACCTACGAGCGTTGTTGAGTAACAACGCCCACTCTATCGAAATAATTTGCCGGAGATTGACCGTGACGCTATAATTGTAAATTACACTTGCCGCATTAAAACGCCCACGTTATTACAAAATCCGTTATGATTTCTACAATTTTAGAAATTCGTCCCATTTCCGAATTTCAAGAACTCTGCGACCACGCAACCAACGACCACAGAATCTTTCCGAAACGCATCTCATTCCGAACGATATTTTATCCTACTTTAGCGCGATTCACAATCCAGTCCTCGTCATTTTGTCCAGCATTTCGATCGCGGAGTTGCTACGTTCGTCAATTTTTTTCGCTCAAAAATGGGGAAATTCCTCGATGACTATTCGTCGCTAAAGTATCTTTGTAACTGCGTATCGAATAAATTTAACATCTCGCAACGAGTCGATTAAAACAAGATACGAAAAAACAACTCAATTATTCAGCACTGTTATGCATATTTTATTTAGTTTGCAATAAAAAATATAATCGAATTTAATGCGTATAGTTCGCGAAAATATTTATCAGGTAATGCAAAATACACTTTTTTCGGCGAGTATTCGAGATAGAGGCGAGTTTGCCGTGATGGCACAAGTTATTTTTGTAGCCCCTGATTTTTGTTGTATCAGAAAACAAAAAATGGATTACACGAGGTCTCTTTCCTCGGCGTAAACTAATTCCCTTTACATTGTCTACGCGTATCACGACCCCCTCCCCCATTTGGAGATAAAGGGGATGCGCACACTGGCCCGCTGCGCGCAGTTACTCCGAACGGCTTCATCCGCGGCTACGACTTTTGTTTCAGACTCTTTTCATCGGAGAATAAAAGTGCCGACTAGCCCTGCATCCATCTTACAGGTGCACCGTTGTTCGTTTTCCAGCACCTGCGTTAGTTTCCGCAAGCTGGAATCTAGGCGAGCTTATTCGCGGCAAACATCGAACCGGTATGGTTCGAGAAGAGAGCGAGAGAGAACCCTCCCCGCACGACTCGGGGTGAGAAGGTAATTGAAACAGCACGTGTCCCGTGACACGGGAGGGCGCGCTAATGGTGGCATTGCGTTATCAGGGCGAGTACCATCGGGGATTCGGGTTGGGTTAGGGCTAGTCGCCAGCACCGGGGGGTTCTGGAGAGTTTTGAGAGGCACGTTGCGAGAGGCCGGGATCACGGGGGATGGAAACGTACGCGCGTGTAGAGGTTCGTTGCGCGTAACCATCGAGTGCGGGTGTAGTCGATATCAGCTTTTGATTTAGGCAGAACCACCGCCCATCTCCTTTATCCGTGCCATTGGCAGCGCCAGCGCCGTTCTCATCTCGGAGCCGCGGCTCGTCGCTCCCCCCACAATTACACGGGAGAATTTGCACCGCGTTGTAATTCCCGCGTCACTCGAACGTTTTCGTCGTCGGACCGATATCACGTTTCGAAAATAATAACGAGGATAAAATCAATAACAGCGTAGCGCTCGCCGCCCCTCTCCTCTCGATTTTCCGCCCCTGCTAGCAAATCGCTCGGAAATCCTACGGAACTTTTCCAAAAGCTTTACCATTTAGAGACTGCTGCGAATAAGAGAAGACGCGAAAACGATCTCTCGATACGTCGCACCGTTATTTTTTTTTTCTCTTACAACAAAAGCGGTGGGAATTTTTTCGTCCTCGTCGGAATTAACTGAACCGATAAATTTTCTCGAACGACTGGCCAGCATCCAAAAACGAGAGGAAGTTACCGCGAGAATCGTTATTGCTTCTGCTTGCGAGCAATAACGATGAAACTTTCAATTACAATTAAGCTGTTTCCTTTTTTTTACGATACCAGACTTGTGGGAAAAATTACCACGGATGTCGGCATGAAAATACTATCGTGGAAGAACCACCACGCGATGTACCCACTTTTGACGGATGGTGGAAAAAAATCAATTAACAAAACGACACCGACGCGCGGTGGATTAAGAAGAAAATAACAAAAAACCTGATGGATCGCGAGTCGAGGCTGAAATATTGGTTTTCAACGTTTCCCCCGCTGTTTGATACCCATATGGGCTGGTCGGCTTTACTCGCGAACGTATCCGACGCCAACTGTGTGTTTCAATCGCAATCTCGTTTGCCAAGGCCAACAAGGGTGGGGGAAACTCGAATCGTCGGTGCCCTTGTGTTCTATTATCACGAGAGATGCCATTTGGCAGTCCAGTCTCGACGAAACTGTTACCAAGGACAGCGCGTGCCACGTGGGCCTTCCAGCCCCCTTTGCAACAAACCCCTTCTCCTTCCGTAGCTACCAATTCGTAGACATATGGCGTTTTAATAATTTAAGCGGACATTGTCCCAGATGGCAGCGAACACCTCATGGCCGGCTTGTCAAATATTTAGAGATTATAAAACATACGATAACACGGTGTTCGCGTTCGGTCGAGAGAAACTGATAGTAACCCAATGAATCGCGCGCGTTTCTTTCCAGAGACGATACGGGGAAGGTGGGCCTGAATTTGCTGACGTTGGAAACCCGCGTGCAGAAACCACTTCATTGGCCTTGTGCTACCCTCCGATCGGTACTCGTAACGAATCATTGTTCGCCATCTTTCGGAAATCCCGTAACGTTACAAATATTTGCGGATTCGGGCGGTGCCAAGTAGGTAGGGGTGTAGTAGAAGAATGGCTTGATTCGATGCAGCTGTTCGAAGCCCGAGACGAATTACGAACAACGAGGATTTGCAGAGAAACGTAATCCTAATAGCCCTGATTTACACCATACCGCGTCCAAAAACGTTCGTCAATTTTTAATGAAAGCTCTCAACGAGGTGCGTAACGAGGATTCGACTCTTAATTGAGACGGATTACCCGCGAGCAACCCTTTGCCTCCGCACGGAAGTGGCAGGCATCGCTCGTTGAAGCAGCGTTTAAGCTATCAGATGACGTTGGTCGTAAATTATCCAGAAGCACTAAAATTCAGATTAGAAACTGTCCGAAGCTGCGATGGTCAGATGGGGCCCACAGGAAATCCGATGGTCCGTCTACCGCTCGGTCGTTGTCGATAGGCCGATCGGGACTAGGAGTTGGACGATCGCCCTGAATTATACCTGTAATTTGCCAAATGGACGAGGAGAATTAATGCCAGTGTCATTTCGAGACAGCTGCCCGATCGGACAAATCGCACGCGCAGACGCGCGATTTGGAAGGTGCCTTTTGCGAAATGGCGGCAGGTGTTTGGCAAAGGGTGCCTCTTTTTTAGATTTTCACGATTGTTTTCGCGATGCTTCGTATAATAGTTGGGGTATACCTCGCGATACCACTCTATGTCCGCTCGGACGTGCCGTATGTGTGCGGCGCGGTGATTAAAAATTCCAAGGAATAAGGCTGCCCGACGTGATTCGAGTGGACGGACCAACTGGATTTTGTCGTTATCATTATCACTGGCAGACTTTTGTTTTTCACGCGAGTCGGCCAGGTCGGGGATTAGCTGATTGGCGTCGAGGGAAGCCATCTGCGTCAACGTACTTCGTCGACCCTCTCCGCGGATTAGCGAGCCTCAAGTCCCACATGCCAACGGCACGACGACCCACGAACCGAAGACGACTATGCTCCAACGACGAAGACAGCTGACGCAATCAGACTTATTATCCCCGAGAGGTCTGCGTTAACCCTCGTTCCCCGACCAACGTATTCTCTTTTCGCCGCAGGATAACGGGGGGGCGTGAGATCCTTTCGGAGTCCTCGACGTACCCTCACCCTTTGGGACGTTGAGAGGTAATTTCAAATTGGTCAAGCCAACCCCTCGGGATTTCTGCCTCGAAGAAGAGCCAAGGTAAACCGCGAGGCAGCCGATCGCGAAATCCTCTCTCTTCGATCGGAAATCCCCATTTTCCAGTTTATACGCTTTTCTTTCCTCGGTCCCATCCGCGTGACATCAAACTCGCTCCTCGCACCCACAGCCCCGTCGCGTACCCAGTACAGTAACAAATGTTCCGTCATTATCTAAAGTGTACACATTTTTGTGTAGCATATTCAACATTTCAGCGCGTTGAACCAACACAATCGTTAGCGTTGTTCTCACAGTCCGTGTGTCAGCACACAAGATACCGAAGTAACACTTTTTTAATGTTACTCTAACATCGGTTCGCGTTACTTTCAACGCGGAGCTGTCTAACTTTTTCACTACACGCGCAGCGTGTTGAAACAACACTAGCTTTGTGTGAAAAAAGTCGTTAACACGCATCTTTGTGTTCAATTTGATGGACATTTTTTCACCGCGTGCGCTCAACGATAAGCTGAAAATGAACGTTGCTCTTTAGAATCTCTGTTTACTGGTAAGCATCTGTACGACAGAAGACGTACGTATGGACAAGGAGTTTTCCGTGGAACACGTGAACTTTTGAGCGGACCCATCCGGTTTCTGGCCACGTCTATTGTCTCGCAAGCGTCTCGTCTTCACGTGGCCCTTCTCCCTCGCGGGTGAACCGAGCTGGTCGAGTACGGGCCGTTTTCCCTTATTCGGGGATGACACACGGTGCTCAGGGTTCGAAGGGCACCGCAGCCGGTGCCGCTGGGAGTGTACACTCGCCCGGTCCGGGACATCTGGTCGGCACGCACGAACTTCCCGATGCTCCTAATACCCTTAACGCAACCCCTATCGTCACATATGCTTAGCAGACCCGTTCGTCGCAACGCCCACCCCCGAATCTCTACGTCTACATCCAAAACTTCCTTTCTTTTCACTCGACAAGTTTCTTTCGCGATGTTTCTCGCAAACTTACTTTGCCTCCGGCCGCGAGTTTCGCAGCTCTTCGTGCCTTCGCCGCCCCCCGTGCTTTTCCTTGAAGGACTACTCATCGCCGTCGGGCCGCGTACCAACGCTTGTTCACAAAACCGCTTCTCTTGTTCGCCTTTTCCAGTTTTCCCATCGCTCAACCATCTCCTTGTATCTGTTGGGGGGAAAAAAGGAAATCTTTCCGACGTGACTCAACAGCTGTTACGTTCTCGACCCCGGCGTCTTCGGATCGACGACTAATATTTTTCTTGAAACAAATATAAACTCCCCCTCGTTGCAGCAATGTTGGGAGGAATTTTATAACTCTGGACCCGGTAGCTAGCAATTAAACGGGCACCGAACCGCGCGAGCATATACCCGACGCGTTTACGTTGTCTCGGATACCAGACCCGTTACGTCAGGGGAAACGAAGCCGTTCTGATAATCCTCGTGCCACAAAGTTCGCCTAACTAATTACTCAATGGCGCGCGGACTGGCTTGACTCCCAGAAGCTGAGTCCATCCCTAAATCTATTCTGGCCCGCCCCCGGAGGTGGTGATGCTACCGGCTGTGTCTCTCCACGTGCAGCAGGGTGCGCCCCACGTGTCACGCATAGCCTTCCTCGGGGTGAATGCTCGCTTGGTTGTAACCTTAAATATAGACCATCCAGGAACCATCGCGGATGGGCCACCCCGCTGCGGACCACGCCGCGGCGACGAGACGTTGCGTATCACAATAAATTCACGTGGAACCGAGATCCTCCGTTTCTGACATTGTAAGAAAGAACCAAAAGTAACGCAGCGAGTAAATTACCGATGGCTCCTCTCCACATCTTCCTTCTTCCGCGAGCTTTCCAATCCAAATGACTTTTGTCACAATTGGTTCACTTTTTGCTATCCATCCGAGAAAACCAATCTCCTCTTCTTCGCCGTCGAGGATAACGAAGATGACGAGTTTTCGATAATCACGATCCACGAAATTCTGTTGGTGCCAAATCGAACTTCGTTTTCTGAACCTCTACTCACAGGGTTGATACATCTAGTTGGAACTATTTAACAAAAATCGATTTGTCGTTTTCAACGGATTCAAAAATCCCTAGACTAAAGACTAGATAACACAGTACAAAAACTAAATTCATTTGGGTTTTTTATTTCAACTGACTGGAAAAAAGTTCAAAACCTGTAATCTTGTACAAAAAAAAATTCACGAAAACACTTCTCGTTTCAGGTCGCGAAGTAGGTGTAACGCCTTACTAATCGTTGCACGCAGCTTGTGGTGTTGTAGATTCGCGAAAGGAAGCCTCGAGTCGTTCGTCTCCTGCGAGGATCGTCGTCGCGACGACAGTGCGACACGTCATTATAGTGGCGCAGGTTTTTTAAAAGGTTTCCCAACAACAGTTCGTGGCAGTTGCACGTGGCGGGTGGTTTGTTTTCGCAGCAAAAAGCTACGGGGCTGACGGGATGACTGGCTGGTCCAGGCAGTACGGTTGGTCCCACTCAAGATTAAGCGGTGGAAGACCGTTTCTTTCTACCCTTACATAACCCAGCGCTTATGACTTTCGCTTTTTTCTCTCGTCAAATCATATTACGAACGAACCATGTGTTCAGTGTTACAACGGCGAAAGGACGCGAACGGTCTACTACGCCTAGATCTACTCTCCCCCAGAAAAGAGCGTAATTTCCCAACTTTTTTTCCACCTCAACAGGATCTGATTCTCGAACTGGAGCTCAAATTTGTTCGAATTCGTCAATCTGAAGGGGAAATCCGGCGACGTCGTTGTTACACTCGAGAGCCAAGTGGGAAAACAAAATGGTGAAATACCAAACAAACAAGAAAAGTACAGAAATAGAACCTTATCGAAATGCATATACGTCTCGTTGGGCTCGTATCCGATGACTGTCCAACGACTCGTATCTGTTTGTTCCTACTATCGTCTGAAAAATTTCCAATTAGCGAGAATCGTTCGTATAACCGCGTCGCGTCCATTGTCTCAGTTCCCGTTCCCTTCGACATAGTTTCTTCGCTTGAAAACGCAACAAAAATCACGAAAACCTTTCGGAAAATGTCGAAATGCGTTCGATAAAACGTTGCTCGTATTTTTATTTCCTCCCAGATTTTAACATTTCGCACAATACTGGCGAGGAAATTGCAAATTATTGTACATTCGTAAATTGCGCACCGTTACGCTTCGGTGGTAAATTCCGTGGGGTAGAAATAAATCGAGTGACTCGCCAGGGAGCGTTTAATTAACGGGGAAAGCATACGTTCGGTTCCATTGTTTCGATATATTCGCAGACGTTTGCTATTGTCACAGTGAATCTGTAACGTAGATTCGACGCGATAAGACGAGAGATTTGCAAAATCAGATAAGCTATACTCGTATCGTATCGCTGGGTATTATCGATGTCGACCGTCGATGTCATACACGGAGAGAAGTTAATTTTCTCCGCGTTCCCAAACGCAATCGATGGGTCGTACCGTTTCTGCGACGTAGGTAGGTACACGAGGAATATAACGAACATGTTTCAGAGAACGTGACTCCCTTCTGTAACGTCACACGTTAGACACGCGTGGCCCATCTCCGTTACGCTATTGTACTGCTATCGTTATTCGCTCACAATTCTTAAGCGGGCTTCGACCTACCCGGAAAAATAATTCAGTCTCTCCGATTAGTTTGTTGAGCAAACACAAATATTTTCCTTACCGGCATTATCATCATTGTTATTCGTGTAGCACGAGCGAGCTTATCGCGCATTTTTACCACGATCGTGGATAGACAGCACCGCCGTCGTGGCTGGACCGTTCCTTTTCCAATTCGCAGGCTTTTTTTCTGTACACATTTTTGTACACTTCCAGAAGAAGCGAATTTCTGTGGGGTTGATTTGCACCGTTGGAAAATAATGGGAGAAACGAAATTGCGAAGCCTGCGGTTCGTCCTCCATCCGCGTTGGGGCGAGCACGTTCGGAGTGTAAAGTCTTCGGAGATAAGAGGGCGAGAAATTAGGCTTTCAATACCCATCGCGTTGCTCGTTATTGAGAACGTAAGACTCGTCACGGAGAGCGGTCGTGAAAGGGTCCGTATAAATAGTGCGTTGATCCGCGTTACGCGAAGGGCGATGAAATACGATTACGGGTATCATTGAATATCCTGCCGGTTCTCGGGCCAGGATCTTGGACGCCGAGCAAAAAAGGGACATCCGAGGGAAATGCCTTAGGCCGCCCTGCTGGGAATGTTCAAGATTTTTTCCTCCTCGAGTACTCGACGTCTGCTGCGAAGGGGCAAGGAAAGGGTCTTCGGCGTCCTCGCGCTGCTGCAACGCCAGACCTGAGAACATTCGAGATTCGGCGTTGAGTTCAGCGTCTCAGTTTCCTATTCACGAACAGCGCGTCGTTCTCTTCGGCTCTGGAAGACTCGTCGGTGGCCACCCGGACTTTGTAAAAACGAACGGAGCCGATAACCATCGAGCGACGCCAAGTGCGAGATATTACGACGGTCATCTCTTTCGGCCTCTCTGCTCTCCTCTCTCGATTCGGCATATTGTTTCAGCTGACGCGACAACCTTCCGTCTCTCCCTCTCTCTCCCTTGCTCCGGCGTCGAGCGTCGCGTTTATAACGACGCTGGCGTCGCGTGTACCGACACGCGGCTCCGTCCCGTCCCATCGCTAGGAAACGCGTCGCGACGCCACGTCTCCTCTCCGCACCCGGATACGCGCCGATCGACATTTTTCTCCCAGCGCGAAGTGCAATCGTTCGATTAGCCGTTTCCAAACAATCGCCGCGTCCGGCCTCGTAAAACCTAAACACGACAAATGGATCGCCAAGTTGCGATTCCTGTTCATAGGACGGTGCTCTCGCCATTTGGACGTGAGTTTCCGTATCGTTCGCCATTTTCAGGTGCACGCTCATTCCGACAAAATACTCGCTACCAAATTCTACGTTTCCTACATTTTCCGAAGAAAATTGATTTTTCCCGTACTTGACAGGAACAAAAAATTGTTTTCCATGCACTGATTCCAGATGGCCTCTGGTACCGTATGAATCAACGTCTTTCAGAGGCCATCTGGAAGTCGATTCCGCCCCTGCTCTCTCGTTTGCGTCGCAAATAATCGTAGGAAAATATTTTTAGAGCTTGCATTCGTTGACAATGATCGAGCTATTCGACGTGCTTTTCGAGGCGAAATAACAACGAGCAACTTTCCGTCACGGACGTTTTTTTTTAGAATCACCATCGAGACCTACGAGCCGCGTTAGGCATATTTTGTTTCCCTACAAATTTTACACGTTGGATTCACCACTCGACGGAATTTTTCTCGTGGACCAACAGCGCTCTAATTTTTTTTCCAACTCGTCGTTGGACGTACGTCGTTATATTGTTTCAGGCAACATGGAGAATGGTATGTTTTTCGGTGAAAAAAAAATTGCGCGAGATTGTTCCTGGGTAGAGGATTTTTGTACAATAGATGTACAATAGTAATGGACGGCGTGATGAATTCGATGTTGTCTGTAACGAAACGAAGCATTCGCCGACTGGCCGCGAGTGTTCCGTGACTATTTGTCGCTATAAATCGAACGATTATTAATTTTAACGCGGCGGAACGAACCTGCTGCGGCGTGATCGTAACAATTACGATTTTCCAGCCTAACGATTCGTAGCGAGCAACGCGCGAGGTGATCGTGAAACTGGAGAAGCTTCCCTCCGCGAAAGAGAACGTTGCGAAGGAAGTTGTCGGCGTTTGTTTTCGAGGATACGGGGAAAAAAGAGACGATAGAAATAAAAGTTTTCCCCTTTTCGAGATCGGAGGAGGAGAGTTTCGGCTGGGGTGAAGATGGGATCATCGACGCCGCGAGGCTTGGCTATACTACTAGCCGCGAGGGTCGCGCTGTAACACTTCGTCCCGTAAAAAGCTGAGTCAGCCGACTCGTTCGAAAAGTTTCTTTCGTTTCGAGTTCCCTGAGCATAGAAATATCCGGGTATAGCATCGTTCTAATAATACTGCGAGTACGCGTAGGAAACGGAAGTTGGTTGACAGCTGGTGCTTGCTTGCCTCGCGAGCAACGGCAACGCGCGAGTACGAGCCACGTGATTTACGTTACCATCGACACGCAACTGGCGCGTGTACGAGTAATTCGTAACACGCGACCACCGAGCAAACTTCGTATCGGCCGATTTTTTCCGACGAGCGAACCTCGTCCAATAAAATCTCGCGACGTCTTCACCGTCGATCGAGCAGGAGCGACGAGTGGAGGGAAATTCACGGGCAGGATATTTGAGGGAAATTACGATATCATTCGTGTTTTTAATTGGACGATGTTTTCTCCAACGCTGGTAGCTTTTTATCGCGCGATAAAATCACCGTCGTTTCATTTCTCTCCCGTCTTTATTTCTTCTCATTACCGCGAGATCTCCGCTCCTCCGAAAGTCGACGATTCCCTTTTTTGGGGAACGCGGACGGCAGAAACGGGCGAGTTCGATGGTGGTCTATCCATCCACTCGGACAACCGCGTACAACCGCGTACAACACCGCTCTTCTCGATATTTGTGACCGTGGCGGAATTTCGAGTGTCTACGAACCTCGGTCACGCGGGCTAAACTTTCGGTCTACTTCGTTATCTGTGCGGTGCCCACGTGCAATACTCGAGTCGCCCCGGGTCGAGTGGACTTGGCAAAGTGTTTTGTGTTAACCCCGGCAAGAAATTAGTGAGAAAATGTATCTTACGCGGAGGAAGAGACACGAAAGTTCGAGCTCCACTTTTGCCGGAGAACGGCCAGAGAATAAACATGAACGGAACGAAGGATGCCAAAGTTGTGGGGAATCCGACGAATACTCGGCGCTGAAGTTGAGCAGAGGACAATCGATAGAGGGCGGAGAATAAATAAAATAATGTACACCAGATACAGTATGATTTTGTTAGTCTTTATTTCCGAGGGTTGTTGTTCTCCGTTTACGCGCAGGCTCGATCGCCGCGTCGATGTGGTAGATCGAGAGGTAGGTGCGCGTGTCCTTTCGGAGATAAGGCGAGCGAGCTGAGGATGGTTTGTCCCCGGGTTCGGAGCACGTAACAGCTTCCAGGATCCCGCAAACGAGGCCTTACCTAACGAAGTCCTTAGCCTCGCCCTATCTCGATCTCTCAATTACTTTAATCTTGATCTGCGGAGGGGTGGCAGCCTCGATATGGCTGACGGGATCGTTGCTACCTGTTGGTGCCTTTCGGACCTGGACTATTTCCCATCCTCCTCCACACCGCGGCGGCAGCTCCTTTTCTCTCCTTTCAGACCCCGTGGATTCGTTTTTTTCAAAGAAAAATCCTCGACGCCCGGGCGAAAGAAGAGGATCGCAGCAGCCGTGCACGAAGATTCCCCCTTTTATCGCGTTCTCCTCTTCTCTGGACCACTCTCGTTCCAAACTCGCGCAGGTGTGGCATTCCGGTCATAGGAGCAAGTTGTGCCGACAACGTGTCGTCCGTTATTCCGTGATCTTCGCGGCTCGCGTCTCTTACGGAATAACAATCTACGAAAGAGGGTCGAGAGAGTTTTTTCGGCAAGGCATCTCTTTACATCCAGTTAACGCGAACCGGATCCTCGAGAGCTTATTGTTTTAATACAACTTTCCTGCGTGGAATCTCCTTCCTCTCTCGGGCCTCAACACACCTGCGATTCTGCGACAATCTAAACAAAATGATGCCCGTTTAATCTAGGCAGGTTGCGAACAATGCATTACACTTTTCAAGGCAGAGGCGTTTTCATCGACCATTTAAATTTATGCTCTTAACTCGAGAAATTCCCATTAACCATCGAATTTATTTTCTTTACGGAATACATTTTCATTAACAACTAAATTAATTTTCTTCAATTAGGAATAATTTTCATTAACCGGGAAATATTTTCTTCAATAAATAACATGTCTATCAAAAATTATACTTAACGAATTAATGGATTATTTTTTCATGGAAAATTTGACAAACCTAAATCTAGTTTCAGGTACGATTTTGTCTTCCACGAATCTTCATTATCGTTTCTTCCAGTTTACAATGGTAATACTTGTCGATTAAAACCCATCGACTCGTTTCAAAAGTGCCCACACGTCTGATTGATGGTAGATGATCGAACAACGTCTTCAAATTTCCCAATCATAAACGAGAATCGTTACCACCTACCAGAGATTCATTCCACGCATTCTCTTTTCCCATGTCGGGGAAGAAGCAATAGAAAGCAATTTATAACACGAGATGAATAATGTCAAGATCTGCGTTAAGGTTACTAGTTACTAGTTGTCTATAATTCTACAACGTTACTCGAAACTGTCATTTACTTTACGAGGGGATTACGGCTTCGTCGAATCGACTGATAGAGAGGAGTAAAGAAAGGATAATTGGAATGGTATTATATATTCGTCGCATTTTGCTGAAACATTTCGTGTTCATCGAGAATGGACGGTGAAAAAGCGTGGCGAATGAAGATTTCGACGGATAGAGACGGGTAACGTGATCGACGTAGGTACGAGACAAAGAATCGGAATCCGTTGGACGCAGAACGGTTCACGGAATCGAGAAAATCAAAAGAATCAATTCGACTTCATGACGCGGACGAGTTGTGGCCCCGTTCGACGATGTTTGTCTCTCGCGTACCCTCGACTCCGTACCCTGCGCTCCTTCGTTTCCGAACGGCGCGCACACGTGTGGAAGGCACAAAGAGCGACTTCTCCGCGTTCCTCGGAATCAATCAACGTATTCCATTGTCGAACGGGTTCCAATTAATTTACCCCGGACGTAGCTGCGACGACGACGTTGGCCGGTTTCTCGAAATTAAATCAGAAACCGGATTCTCGGGACTCTTCCGAATGCTGTGAATTTCAAACTCGTAGCTTTCCGAACAGAAAGCGTGGAGGTAACCGAGTTATACGGAGGAAGCGTGCCGTTGACAAGCTTCGTCGTCGAGCCTGATACCCCGTTATCGAACACGACGAATCGTAACGGCGGGGCGTCGGAGAATAAGCTGAGCTAATCGATTCGTGAACAACCAAACTTGCCGTCCATTAAAATTCAATCAATCTCCTCGATCCTCACAAAATTACTCCGCACGTTATAATGAAAATATGAAGCAACATATAATATTCCATTCGGTGACGGAAAATTAATAATAATTTTTCCGTCCCCGTTTAAAAATCTCAATTTTTTTTTTAAAACCAAACGCATCTGGCTAGTTGCTCTTCAATCGCTTGCGGACGTTTCGCGTCCTCCAATTACGTATATCCGACCCGTGTTCTCGCGTCGTAACAAGGCTCGTTACTCGTAACCCGTTTAAAATCTTGCAACTACCGTGGATTTTAATCTCCTCGAAAAGTGTTGTTGGTTCGCGTCGCCTAACGATCCGAGAAACGGGCAGGCGAAACGTTTGCTCGCAGATTTGTTCGCCCCCCGTTATCTCCGGCGCAGATGGTCGCCATACGAAACGGTAAGGAGTTCGAGAATTACCCTAAAGCCGTTTAACAATGGGAAAACCATGGTATCGAATTTTCCAAAGTCTTTCCAAAATCGTACAATGCGATCTGCTGCGACCCGCAATTACTTTTCACGTGGTGCGACTGCCTTACCCAAATTCCCAAGGTCGTAAACGCAAATCTGTCGCGCAGACGCTCATTCGCTGATAATAAAACTTATGGTTTTCCTTCGTCCAGTCATCTGGAAAACACTCCCCAGGGAATTCCACGTCTAATACGTACGCCAAACACATTCGCGCGTCACGTGACCAACTCGCATCGAGTATGCGGGAAAAAGTGCGGATTTCGGGAAACGTAGTATTTTTTTTGCTGAACGTACGATTTTTCGCCCTATCTCGCGATCATTTACGTCGACCTGACTCCAACTGTGAAAAGGTATTCGCGTTATCCGGAGATCGCTCCGGTATCCGAACCAGAAAAGCATTCGGAGTAGAGAGCGCAGCGTAACGTGAATCGTCAGGATTAGCCGGGTGTCACTCGTCGTTGGATAATGCCAACTTCCGGTCGAAGTACTCAGCGTCTACCCTCTTTTGTTTTTATCGCTTCACGGAACAACGTGCCGTGTAAATTCCTTCGCGCACTCTCCTCGTCGATTCGCTGATTGTGAGCAAAATTCACGACCCCGGACATTTTTCATTCACGAAACGAGAATTATTTCTCCGCCTCGTTTCTCACCCCCGCACGCTAATCGTGCCGGATACAAATAAATGCCGCGAAACGCTACCCGAAGGAAAATATATTACGGCCAACTTTTTTGGCTCCTTATCGTTCCAAGTTCACTTGTCGTTCGTCGCGACGCGGGACACGCGTCAATTATTTTTTGAAACGTTTCATTTCCCTCTCTCTCCCACCTTTCACCTTATCCTCGTCAAAATAACCGTTCGGTCGCTTCCAATTGGCAAGATTTTTTTTCTCCTACGTCGACACGTGCGCAGCCAAGATTACCGAGGTCGAATATTTTTCCCTCCCGCGTGTGGTCGCGATCCTTTATTTATACAATGACGCGTCTGCCAATACCGTCGCTGAAATTCGCCATCGCTTGCAAACGAAAAAAATGAGCGAGCGGACCAGCTACACCAGAACTTTGTTGTTACAACCATTTTCGCAGATCCTTGTACCCGAGACGTGTTTCTGAAAGGTTTTGTGGTATCCGTACAAAATACTCGTCGTGGACCAACTCTCGAACGATGCTCCGTCACGTTCTTCCGCCTTGGTATTCCTGAAAGTCTCATCGTGACGCCGCTTCTACATATGTTAACGTATGCACAATACGCAGAAGCGTGTAGGTATCGCTCTGCCCTCCGGTTCGTATTAGTGCACGGACGGTGATCGCGAGGTAGTGGGTGGCCGGTCACCAAGTGGTGGTGCGGCGGCCGAATGGAACCAGCAGCGTTAACTCTTGGCCTGGCGCCGTACCGTCGCCACTAGAATCCCCACCATCACCACTCGACAATGCGTGCAGCCCGAGAAAGCAGAGAGACCACCGTCGTCTGTCTCCGCCACTTCTTCGGGATCCATAGCCTTCGCAGATTCTGGCACCGAGTAGGAGGTATAGCCGTGCAGAGCACCACCAACCTACCTCACAGGCCCACACCACTCGTGAGACGTTGTACCCCACTGGAGAGTCCTCGCCTCGTCCGACAGGTCTTTGCTGGCCGAATCGTCATCCCTCGAAAACTACCTCCTCGCATCCTCGTCCGCCGAACAAAAAGCTGCGGTCAAACCATAGAGAAAGAGAGAAGTGGCGCGGAGGGGGGGAGTTGAGGAGGAGAGAAATAAGTAAGGAGGGCAAAAAAAATACGAAAAAGTGAGAAGAAAAGGATGATATTCGTTGGTTGGGCATAAAGCACGGCCGATCACGGAAGAGAGAAGAGCCGGAGAATAACGAAAAGGAAATTCTTCGTTTAACGAGAAACGAGGAGGAGCAAAAAATCCGAGAAAATAGAGGAGGGAAGAAAGAGGAAGAGAAGAGAGAGGGAACGGGAACGGGAACGGGACAGGGAACGGGAAGAGCAAGAGTGGGAGGGGGTGAGTCGGCACTCCGAGACACGCGGTACGTCGAGTAGCAGTGGGAGTGCTGTACTCACACAGTATCGTGCAGGCGTAGAGAACTTTGGCGCTCGAGTCTGGTCGGGCGCCGCGCGAGGGACAAGCGTGAAAGAAATTCAGTCTGTTGCCGAACGCACGTCGACGAGCATCGGTGATTGTCAGTAGCTTGAGAAACAAGCGCGCGCGTTTCTTGACACTGGCTCGGGTGGGTCGCAACTGCAAACGTTTTAAATAGTTGTAAACACGAAACACTTCGTGATTTTGTGTAAGTTTGCGAGTAAAACAGTAACTTGTGTTTCCCTCTTCATTTGTTTTTACCGTTTCTTTTCCCGAGGAGTAGTTTTCGTTGAGAAACCAAAAGAAAAAAAAAAACAACAACGAAAAACATTGACAAGTGACCACATTGGATTATAAATTTGATACAGTGTTCGATTATAATCGTTGCTGCGCTACTTATTTCATCGACGGATCCGCAAGAAATCTGGGCGAATGCTAAGCAACGTTTATGCCGATGTCAAAATGAACGCGCACGTGGTGGAGTCAACCAGCGAGTTTTCCGCTTTCATGAAAGGTAAACAGCTTTGTATTTTCATACGTTATCTATACAACCTAAATCCCGAAGAATACTAAACACCGCGATAAACGCGCTTCGTAAAGGAATTTCTCAATTTATGACCGAATCGAACTTCTCGCGCTCGTAATGCTCTCCTCCCCCCTGCCCCACTAGCGACATCGATGAGAGAGAGAGAGGAGAGCGTCAGCAGGCTCGCAGACGTGTTTGTTGATCGAGTAGAAACAGATGTAAAAATTCTTCGCGATCGACGCACAAATCTTGCAATCGCGATACGCCACGTAGATTCTCCACCTCAATGTTGACGGAAATAATGCCTGATCGATCGTAATATTTTTTTCCTTCGTATTTTTGTGTACTCGTTTTTCCACGCTCGAGCGTCACGGCCTTCGCTCCTTCGTGCCACCCTCCGCGTTAGCATACACCTTCCGACGACGCGACGCGCTGCGCTACGATGCTCGTTTGTTTCGTTGCGATCTCGCCGCGCGACCACTCGATGCAACAACAACTGGTCCCCATCCCCGAACCATTGATATTCCGCCGACCAGCGAGTGACTATCGCTGAAAATATGCAACAAAATGAGAATGGTAATAACAATCACGTGAATACGCGGTGTTAAGAGGCGCGGTTTTAGTCATGCCAGTCAACAACGCGGCAGGAGCTTCGGAGGGGCGCGGCGGCGCCGGCGTGGGCTGGGAAGCATGGTAGGTAGAGAGACAGCGAAACGGTAACGCGCGGCAAGACAAACTCGTACGCGATTAACTGGTTGACCTACGTCGTTGAAATTGGTTAGACCGTATAAAGTGTGTCAGGCTTCCTTGTGACACCGACTGTGGTCTCGCAGCGGTAATTATACTTATCGAGAACCGATGCCAAACGGAAATAAGCACGGGCGACGAGAAAAAATAAAAAAAAATAATAGTAACGCGCTCGAGTTTCACGGATGTTTATTTCGCGGCCGTTGAATGAAACGGAATTTTCACGTTTCCTGTTTACGATTTCAGGTGACTCGCTCCTTCTATTATTTACTGCGCGAACATTTTTCTCGAAATATCACACTTGCCGCACAGACGGCCAGTCTCGTCGATCTATCTAGCATCGATTATTAACGAGCGGATCGAAGACCGATTATTATCTACGCGACGTGCGAGGCTTCGAACGCTTGTTTTCAGAGATTTCATTTAAATCCACCTCGTTGAAGTGTCTGCGAACGAGGCAAAAATTACGCGTGGCACTCGACTCTTCGGCACAGCATTAATACTCGCAGCGGTCTCTTGTATCTTTGAATAAATAATAGAAGCCGCGCGAATTATGCCGTCTCGCCTCGGAGTTATTGTCAAATCTGAGCGAAACATCCGTAACAAAGTCCCGTAACCCAATTATACCAACCGGCAGTGAATCGCGTGTCCACGGGTCCTATTTCTATCAATTACGACACTCCTATCTCGATTTCAAGAACGAAGCTGAAAGTCTCACCGAGACAATGCCTCGAACGATTTCACTGCCGAGCTCCAACAAACTTGTTCGTAGGTTTCGCGATTGCTGCTGGAACGCATCTAATCTTCTCCCACCCCCACCTCCTTCGAAACGGATCTCCGAGATTTTCTATCCCGAGTATCACATGGCGCGGGCCGCGTTGAGCATTTCTGACCAAATAGCAGACTATTAGGACTGGCTAATGCCAGTTATATTCGTGACATCTGTTCGCCGTAGGCATTTTCGCTTCGACTAAATATAGTGATCACGAGACGGAGATGGAGCTAAAGATGGGAACGGGAACGGGGATGTTTCCCGAAAATCGTTTTCAAAGTGGCCCGACAGTTTGGTTTTATTTTCTCGGTGACAAATTAATGGTCTGATTTATTATACGCGTCGAGGGTGGAATGGCACGTCCGAAACGAGCACCTGTTCCATCACTCGCCTCGAAATCCTCCGTCCTCCGGAGCTATTCGTTCCCTCGTCCACCGAATAACAACCCTTCCACGACGAAGCATATAGCAAAATGCTCGGAGAATCTCGACGATGCGAAAAAATCTCACCGTTACAAATCTGTACGTCGAAAGCGTCGTAGTTTCACCGGGGGAAGCGAAGCAAAGGATGCGAGTAACAAACCAGATGGTGCGAAACCTCGTCGCCGGACAAAAAAATCAAGAGGTAAAAAAGGCCGACCGGCGGATGATCTTTATGAGAAAAAATGAGAAAAGCAACGCGAGGTAGGACAGAAATATGACCCGTGTTACGATATCGTCCGCGTCATTCGAGGAAAATAACAGGCAACAAACGAACCGATGAACATAGTAGACACACGATCGAACGGGTATCACGCAATAAGAGACTTCGCCTACCGCGAGGGATAAAAAGTTGAACGGTTCGGACTATTCTCGTACACAATATGGGAATCATGAAACTACGAAAAGTGATACCTATTGTTCGCCGTGTAGCCGGAGGTGGGCAAATCAACTTGACTTTTACCCACTTTCTTGCCACCTGGGGCGTCGCTCGAAACACCTGCCATTCCGGTGGATTCTTCGAGTTCTATATAACCGACGAGCATCATAAACAGAGAGAGATAAAAACGCAAAGGTACCTGTACGTGTGCGCGTTTTTGTCGGGAGGCGAACGGGTGTGTGGATGTTGACGGAACCAGTGAACATATTTGGTCGGGAGCGAGTTAACATCGGTCGGTGCGCTTCCGGTGACAGCATGTGCAATATGTGAATTAATTAGAATGTAAATGTCTTTCGGAATGATAATTAATCTCGAGCCTCACCTGATGAAAGTCGAACATGTGCAGGTTCGTTATCAAAATTATCGGGGAACGAAGTGCCGGGCGGTTAATTCGAGGCACCTGTAGAGTAGTTGGTTACCTGTTAAAATATTAAGACCGTGACATCTTTCAATCGAGACCGGAAGTTTGGATGTGTAATTGGCGTTCGCCCCTCGAGGGTATTAAAACTAGGGAAATGAAAATGAAGAGGCCTTGTGTCGGCGAAGCGATAGAATTAATTACATTCTCTCAATCTCCTTCCCGTAAGATCGATGAGATTGACTTTTTTCTCCTTTTACCGTTCGCTCGTTTATTTCCAATTAATTAATACGACCCGATTGATTCGAAGGATTTCATTCGAAAGAGTTTTTTTCGACGAGTCTTCGCGTTCGCGACTCTCGAACAAATATTCCAACAGCCTCGAACGCATCGGTGGACTTTTCTAGCGGTTATCGACCGTTCAATGCTAATCTTCGTCGGAAACACGATAACAGTTTAGATTTGCCGATTTACCAATAAACCTGGGATTTGCAGTCGTAACAGCGGTGGTCTTATTATACGCGCGAATATTATTCTTATCTGTGATTTATCTTCGCCTAAGTATTTTACACCATCGGCGGGTGGTCTGATAACAGCGCGGATCGCGATGCGCGACAAGTGCCACGATTATCTCGGCCAGAGAACTCTTTATTTCCGATTATCACTCAACCGCCGATCTACGATTGTTTTTCGACGAAAAATCACGCAACGTCATGCTTCCACCTCAAAAAATTTCGACGTTCTCGCAACCAGCTGGATACATACCATTTGTATACAAATTGTACGAATTTGCCACGTAACCTCCTCGTTCGCTAATCGTACGTTTGCGGATATTTTCTCAGAAATATCGCTGCCGTCGTAAATGTCACGATTCCTATCACCTCAACAAGAATCTCATCGCGTCTCGCTCGAGGATTAACCCAGTTTACAAATATTAGCGGCAGGTGCTCGTAACTCAGCGGGAGTTAGAATCCGATTGGGCGAACTTACGAAATCTAACACCTGTCGAATCACGGCGCGAATCCAAAATATGCTGACAAATCTTACCACTTGTTCCTAACTCGCTCCCAACATCCCTACCTACGTATCTATACCCTCCGTTTTTATCCCCTCGTCACGCGAGATCAACGTGACTTCGGAAATTCCCATCGAGAAACTCGAATACGATCTTCTGATTTCGTTTATCGTTCACCTCCCGATTAACGAGACACGTCTTACGTCCGATTGCCATTATCTCCACGCGGGAATTCCAACATGTATGCATTTCCCACATGATCGTACAACTCTCAACAACGAGCATCATCCCCGTTCTCGTTTCCTACCCTTCTCACGGGGCGCGTAATAATCGCAGACGTTTCCACATTCCCATCGTACAAGACTGCCCCCATGGACGTACATTTTTTTTTCGGAAATATCGCATCTCGCCGTATTCACAGCGTCTTATCGCGCCAGGCCCAAACATTGTTTCTCGCGCGCGAGGGGATGCTAGTCGGACTCGACGAGAGAGGAGGAATCCAGGGGCGATTTCTGATCCGCATCCCCCCCGTCGGCGCGGTACGCGGCTTCGCGTCGCCACGACTCGCGATGGCACAGCTGGTGACCGTCGCCTCGTTCCGTCTCTCTCGCGCCCTCCCCCTCTCCCTCTTCCTCTCTCTCTCTCTCTGTCTCTTCGTTCCCGACTGGATCGGTGCCGACGCCGTCGCGTACACACGACTCCCAGCTCCGTTCGACCATCTGGCTAGCGCCATCCGCGACCCCCTCTGGCTCCCCCCGCGTTCTCCACTTGCCATCGGCGGCCTCCTCCTCCGCACCGCGCAATCGAGCCGCGAGTCGCGAGGAGCAGCGGTTCTCACTCGCGGCTGGACGGGATCCTTTCTCGTCTTTCATCCCCGATGCGCCGCGGATATTCGATCCTGGTCCATCACTCTCCTCCCAGCGCCGCGAGCGAAATTCGACGAGGATGACGCGCTGGAAAATTTGCGGAGAAAAAGTGGCGAGAGGCGCCAAATCGGTGGAACGCCACGCGCGGGCGGAGAGATCGCGCGCGCTTATTATCGGCACGACGAGACGCGCACTTGACGCGTTCGATTTCCAACTACGAGTTGGCGCCAGAAATGAGAAATAAGAAACTCGGAGAAATATGAGAATGCCGAAAGATTTATAGAGTGCAGACGCTCGTGGCTCGCTAACCGAACCGTGAGCAACCTCTCGTGTGTGCGCCTCCTTTCTAACGGCGACGCTCCTCTTATCGTACGGTTCGAGATATAGGTACGGTTGCATTCAGATTTTCTCACACCAACGTCGTACATCATACCGCGAAGCTTCTTATCGATATCATTAGTTACCAGTTAATTGTCCTCTAGTTTCGTGCCACTTCAACGATGAATTATGTTTCCTTCTTACCGAGCCTAACTCGTGTTACGCGTCACATTTTTATCAAAACCAACCATTTTCCTAATTTACAACTGCTTCCTGCATCTTTCCCCCTCGCCTCTCGTTCTCCATCGAGCGTTCGAGATCCCTCGACTGGGGAAACGATACGACGAAGATGATTTCTCCGGTAAAGAAAAAAATCAACCGTGATTCGTTCTCGCGTCACAATTCCAATTACAGATAACGAGTCTGACAAAAGTTTCCTCGTGGCGTTGAGAAAATATAATTTTATTTTTATCCACGTATCTTGCAGAAAAACGACGATTAGTCGCGTATCAATTCTAGCACGAGTATTCCTCGAAATCGATATACCCTTATCCACTCGCGGAATACATTCCAGTAATATTCTCTCATCAGAACCTCGCGAATGTCTTTTGTTAACGTTGAAAAAAAAATCCTCGTTCACGGTTACCGACCAGATTACGCTCAGGTTTCGGTATTATCGTAGTACTTATACGCTCTATTTACATTAGCGTAAATAACAATCGTCGTTTTGCTCGTCGAGTCGAAGAATCCACTGGAAATTTATTCCACGCGACCTTTATGACTTATTCACGACGATCGAAGGTGTTTTCAGTTTCGCCCCGCAAACTACGTACGTCAGTTTCATTGTAAATCCACGATTTCCGACGAAATATGCTCTACGATTAGCTCAATATTTGCCTCGTTATCAGCTCGTTCCGATTTCTTCGGCTTGACTACGTGGACGGGAGCCTCGACTCGTCACGGATCATTACAATCGGCTGCCCAACTAATTATATACAACAATTAAGTCGTGTACCGTGAAACCTCGTTACACTTCGCGCGCATCGCTGCTCGGACTCCCGCGGAGACACGTGCTTCCTGGACGAGCTTAGAATTTCTAATTCTCATACCCGCGCGCACCTGAATCCGCGTCGGCGCCCGCGAAGAATCTCATCGATTTTCAATTCCGTCAAATTCTACGCTACATCTGAGCTGCTCGCTCGTTTGATACATAAATCCTTAAATCGTTCGTAAAAAGCACGGGGCAAAAAAGCAACGGGTAATAGCGGGACGTAACTCACGTCTAATCGGTGGCAGTAAAATATGTGATTTGACAACGACAAAAAAATGTCACGATTGTTTACAGTTGTTTCGATGATCTACGTTTATTTTTGTAACCTTCGACGTCGCGTTACGTGATCATCCGCGATAGTACTATCAAACGAACGCCGTCCTCCTCGTCTCCGGCTCCGTCTAAATCTCCGACGACTGCCGTCGCGCCGTAGGAGTGTTTTTCTCTCGCGGAAACTATTGATAACGCGACTCGAGAGGCCGCGACATCGAAGAATCGAGCAAAAAAGTTCTCTTCGACGAACTAATCGACCTTTTCGTGTTCACACTTCGACGACGCGCAGCACGAGGATTACTAGGAAAAAAGGGGAAATCACACGAGTGTACTTTTCGTGACGGTTGCTCGCCAGTGAGGAAAACTCGTGGTTTTTGATGGAAAATGGAGAATTTCGGGAAAAGTAACGTACAGGGAAAATCGCGTCATTTTTATCGTCGCGATAATACGTTGTGATTTATGACCACGACAATATCGATAACCTTTGCGAATTTTTTCGCCAAATCACTTACATGCTTAATGTAGCCGAAATTTCTATCGCGTCTGCTGCGTTATCGGTAAGAAATCCCAAAGTGGGCTCGATCTTTTTTTTCAGTAGGGTGATTCATGAGTTGTATGTAGACTACGACTCGATGCTGGGAATAAAAAATTTGGAAGATCCAGAGTTGAAAGTTGGGGAATTAGGAATCGGAAGTTCGAAATTTCAGGTTTGGATTTTGCATCTTGGGATTTTGAGAGTAGGAATCGAAAGTGATTCGCCGATTCGAAAATTTCGGTTTCCGAATGGTAGGATTTTCGAGCAAAGAGCCACGTGAATATTGATCGAACGGAGCAGATGCCTTTCCGCGTGTCGCGTGAAAGCAGGCGTAATATTAGCGTGACAAATGGTAACCAGGTGGTAGCTGAGGCTAGATGTTTATATGTTATCTATACTAGACGATAGCTGTACGGATCTATTATCGGCGTTTATCAGCACGCCGGTGACGTTTGCACGCAGCTGGTCCGTTCGTACGTTCGTACCGAAGTTTGTTGAGATAAGCGTGTATTGTGGCAGGTTGAGCAAAGCTGGACACCCCAGCTAGTTTTTACCCGGGCACCGTTCCCCCGTTTCCCATTCTCCCGGCGATCCGCGCGCGAAAGTTTTTCCGAGCAGCAGGCGACAATTAGACGGGTGACGTTGATAGCGACCGCTTGATAAAATCCAGGAGGCAACTTCGCCGAGAAATGCATCCGCGCGCCAGCTCGCGTGTAGCTAAAAAAAAAAAAGAGGAGAAAAATAAAACAAAACTACAAAAACTGAACGAACGCGACACGCCACGGCGCCTCACGCTAGACGTAACAATTATTTTCCACGGCAGAACTGGCGAGCGATCATTCGTGTAGGTACACCGAGCGCGCGTTACGGCGTGACGTTGGGAAATTTACTGCAGCTATCGCGAATCGAAAATGTGGAGCTCAGGCGATGGTAGGTCGGCCGATAATGACCGAAGAGGATGGATCACCGGCGAACGTTTATTATTACTGTTTTTTTTTTTTTTTTTTTTTTTTTTTTTTAATTTATTTACCTTCCGATCCGTTCTTCGATTGGCCGCGAATGAGAGGTGGACCTTCGTCAATTTTATTTTTCATTTCAATTCCATTCGATCGCCGTTACCTCGTATCGCGTATCGCCCGGGCTCGTTTCCCGGTGCCGAGGACTCGCGACGAGGAGGAGCAGGCGGCGGAGAACGCGGAGTAGGAAGAGGAGGAGGAGCAGTAGCCAGGAGGACGAAGAGGTGGGAGTCGCGTATGAGAAACGCGTGTGCAGGGCGACGGAGCGCGGTGCGATCGTGAGGTCAAGAGAACCGCGACAACGTCATTCGATCCGTGGCGTCAGCGTGGTCTCGCATAGCTACGAGTCCGGGAAAGGCAATAAAACAAATGCGGAGAGCCGAGTCGATGGCGCCAGCACCATGTGGCGGCTGCGAGTCTCAACGCTCCTTCGCGAGACCGTCGCCAATCCGTAATCAAGAAACCTGAGGCTCACCACCATTGCCATATAGGCTCTCTCGTCGGCTTAGACGGCGTCGTTCTCTCTTGGGTCGCGACGATAAATAATTGTCACCGCGATCAATGAGCGCCACTCGACGGGGTCAATATTTCTCCTAGGCGAGTTCGATCGAGACTTGCTGTAATAACGCGTCGGACGCGGCGACTCCTGCTCCGGCGAATCGGCTGGGAGAAAAAAGGAAACGAAGCGGCAGAGAACAAGAAGAAGAACCAGACGAAGTAGTAGTAGTAGAAATAGTATGAGAAAAACAAACGAACGGACAGATGACACGAGACTGAATTAGCGAGAGGAAGCGAGAGACTCGCTAAACACACTCGCGAGTCGGAGTGGCGTATTGGAAGCGTTGGACAGGATGCTGCCTGCCAGATGGTACCAGCCGCGTGACACACGCTCTACGTGCGAGCCACAGATTTCGCCCACGCGTAACCACCATCCCCGCAACGGCGAGCTCCAGAAACTGACGCGCCGTTGTTACGTGAAACGAGAAATCGCAGAAACGGGAAAGGGAATGAAATTAAAAAAAGACGCGAGAAAAAACTTGGGAAATTTTCAGCGAGGATTGCGTTTCGCGACTTCCGCGTTTCATCTTGGTAGTCACGTCGCGAGCGCGCACTAATTTATCTCCTAGGCTCGTACCTTGTCCGTTTATATTTATGGCAGAGATTTTTCCGGTGCTGGCCGGGTAAATGATAATGCATCGGAGAATCGTTGCTTAGGAGAATAACTAGCGTGTAGAGTTTCATCCTTTCAAGGAAGTGGGTGGACCGCGTAGGAGGCGGCGGCGGCGAATCAGCCCGTGCCGCGGTGAGAGTAGAGCCGTTCCGTGGGACCGTCCGACCGCTTTAACGATAATTGCGACGCACTCGGTGTCAGGCACGCAACCGGAGGCACGATCACGACGATTATACTTTCGTCCCATCGGCAAAACTTTTCCAACCCGTCGCGGCCGGCTCGGCTGCGTGCAACGACGTGGTAAAAACCAGTAGCCCGTGTCCTCGATCGCTCCGCTTCCTCCTCGTCTATAGCTCGTTCTTTTATCGGTTCCGAGGCTGATTCGAGTCCGCGACCGGCTACGGCCAAAGCTCATCGCGTTTCCGCGCGTCTGTTTTTTTTTTTGCCCTCCTCTTCTTGTATATCCTCTTCTGCTGCTTCCGCGCGAGTAGACTCCTACGCGTATGCCCGCGCGCGGCTAACGTACCTACACCTACGATTTGGTACCAATGGCTCGTCTATTTTTCTGTTACAGCTGGTCTCATGTCGGCCTCCGAACGAGATGCCGGCTTCTGCAGCGGTGGCGACGAGGATGACATGTCCGGCCTTCACTCGCCGAGCGCCTCCGAGGACAGCGTCGAAGTCCAGGTGACACCGATTTCCTTGCGCAACAAGCGAAAACTCGCCGAGCCCAGGAAGATTCAAGAACCGTGTACGGCTCCGTTGAAGAAGCGGCGCTTCGAGCAGGTCGAAGAGGTCGTATCGGTCGTCGACGAGGAGTCTAGGCCAGCCGGATGTCCTTCGCCCAGTCCCTTTCGTCCTTGGAGTACGTCCACGTCGAAGAGTACGGAGAACAAATCCAGCCCTCACCATCAGCAACAGCAGCAGCAGCATGCGCAGGTCCTCGACGAGGAGACTCGCCGAAGACAGGAAGCCCGACTCCAAGAAGAAGTTCTTCTCCGGCTGCGAGAGTCCGAAGAATCGTTACCGTCCTCCTTGCCTCAACGTCCCAGCAGCCAACCGAGCTCCTCTCACAGGCGCGAAAGTCTCCAAAGGTTCGAGCCACCCCCGGCGTCGGTATCCGCCGTCGTACCTCCTCATCCGCGACTGCAGGAAGAACCCTTGGCACTCGTTCTTCGAGGCGAAGTGCCGAGAGTCCCTGCTCATCCCGGCGTGAGCGGGAGCTTCGACAGGAACACTCATCCCATGGATCATCACGTCCTTCCGCACGCGGGTAACAGCCAGACCAGATCTCAGGGCGGCCAACAACGGAACTACAAAAACATGACGAGGGAACGTAGAATAGAGGCGAACGCTCGTGAAAGAACACGCGTACACACGATAAGCGCCGCCTTCGACACTCTCAGACACGCGATTCCTGCCTACTCTCACAACCAGAAACTCTCCAAGTTATCCGTCCTGAGGATCGCGTGCAGCTACATCATGACTCTGAGTAAAATAGCAAACACGCCGGAAGGCGATGGGCCTACGAACTCGTCGCTGGGCGGCTTGGTAGACCTCGTGTCGCGCACGATTCAGACGGAGGGTAAACTCCGCAAGAAGAAAGACGAATGAGCCGCGATCGACGAAGATTCGTGCTCGAAATTCTCACGAGATGATCGCGGATGAGAGACATGATAGCGAGAAAGAGGGAAGGAAAGAGCGAGAAAGGCAGAGAGAGTGAGAGAGAGAGAGAGCAGGAGGGATGTACGATTCCTCGTTCATTTATTGTCCGTTCGTTGATTTTTCTTCATACTTACCTGACTTCTACTCAATGATGCTCAATGCTGTGCTCGCCAAGATGCTTAGGTATTAAGTTAGTCGTTAAGTAAGACTTGCCAGAGAGAGACACCTTCGACAATAAAGTTATCTACGAATTTTTTTACGGTCAAAGGACGAACCTTCATCGCGCGTGATCGAATCATCTGCAACTGTATTAGATCTGGTATCGGAAGGAGGAAACGTTCGTCGATTTCTCAGTCTATTAATTAAACCCGCGACGTGTTTAAGCTCGGTGAAACGCGAGTTCGCGAAGATCGTGACGAGATAAACTTTTACCGCGTGCCTTCGCGTGAATCGCTATCGTTTCGGCAACGAGACAACAAACACGGACGATGAAAAATAATGTAACGAACGGACGATGCTTCCAAAATTATAGTCAACGACTGAATGCTGAGTACAAAGCTGTGGCGACGTTGTAAATGAACTACTGATTTGTAAATATACCGCTGATATGTGTGATATGTGTTAGGATTTGAGAAAACGTGTGAATATAGAAATTGCCATAATAGCCTTTATCGATATGTATAATATTAATCAGCCGATTACAACGATTATATGACACAAATATTATTATATACAACAATGACGTGTATATTTGCCGCGTCGGTTTATGCTTCCGTCGCATGTCCGGTATGTACCTTTTTACGATATAAGACCAGAACCATTTGAATGGACGTTCAAATAAATGAATTTGAAAAAAGAATAAAAAAGCCAAACATCAATTTCCTCCGCACTTTTCCATCGCTCGGTCGTATATTTTTCCGCGTACGCTCGCGAACGGATATCAAACGGGCGTTTAAATTTTCCACCGGAATGAACCCGAGCAGAATTCTCTCTCGTACCTGTGTTGGCAAACTCGTCGTCAACCGTGCTAAGGTCTGCAAACGAGATTGCGGAGAAACAAGATGACGAATGTTGTCAGCGTTACACGAGAAACAAAAATTCGTCCAGCCTTATTTACCGTGGATATGAAATCCCTCGTTTGTTCAGGTGTATTTTACGACGTGACGATACTGTACAATTAAACGCTACGGCGGCGAGGAGGCACAGGTGTGTAAACCGGTCGCGTGTTGACGCCGCGAAAATTCGTGTCCGAATTGAATAGAGGAAAATTTTTCCGATCTCCTATTCGATAGTACCTGCCGTATTCGCGATGTGGGTTGGCAGGGGGAATTCACCTGTTGCTTCCTACGCGTGTATCGACTACGGCTCCGAGAGTGGGAGCCGTAGGTGTCGTTTCATGCGGGCGCGATCACGGTAAGTTCCATCGCGATATTCGATCTTTTTCTCTTTCTCAAAAAAAAAAAAAAAAAAAAAACGACAAATTTTGGCACAAAACGGTATATCCGTGTACGAATTACGCGTACGCATGCGATTTACCTTGCGATTAGAAAAATTCACCTACGATCTAGTTCGCATCCAACCCATTTTCTGCCCGAATGACAAAGATGTTACGAAATCGTGTCGAAGATTCTGCTTCTCAGTGTCAGTTTAAATCTCCGTTTTTCTTCCATGACAGGGCAGAAAAACTAGTCGTGTCTATCTTCAGCACTTTGTATCATGAAACGTCTGTAATTTGAATCTATCATATTGTCGGGTTTTTCTCCTCGTATATTATCCTTGGTATGTATTTACCGACACGGAATTAGCGTTGGGTGCGAGGATAACCCGACGTTGTATGTAATAGCACGATAGATTTGTCACGTAGTCAAGAAATGTTTTCCCATATCCACACTTCCTCTGTAGTCGACCCATACTTTGGAAAATTCCAAGTTTCGCTCAACTACCGACTACTACTACTACTATCGAATGATTACCGAGAACAGAATGCAATCGGTAGCTACTCGTGTACAGATAAACCTATCAACGTAGCGATGCGTCGCATCATTCGGTTCGATGACGATGACCATCTTGATTGCAGCCTTATGGTCCTTACGGTCATTTTTGTCCAATATTTTTACGCTATTGCGAGTTTATCCAATTTCCCTAATCGCCGATATGTTTTATCACGCCAATCACGATTACCCGACCGAATTCACGTGGATCTTTTTTATTCTATTCGTCGATCGTATACGGTACGTATACCTCCGCGATATCGAAATTATACTATCGCGTTTCAATTCGTTAATGAGAATACATTTTTTTTTGCGGGACAGATGTTTACTGCTGATCGTTGCTCCGAGTCGATGAGATGTTCAGGGTCAGGGGTGGGAAAACATCTTAATCCAGTGTTGATACGGCGATGCCGGTATCGAGCAAACTTTGTTATCTGTTAGCCGTGTCGTGGCATCGTTTCGCCACGCACAATTCGAGAGAAGAGGAGGTGAGATGACAGCTGTCAGCGATAGCATTTATTCAGTTGGGGTCTGACAGATTGTCGCTAGCCTTCACTGTTCCCGAGTACGCTAAAGTCGACGCGTCGATGTTAGAGAGCTAATCGTCGAGAATACAGCATAAATATTCCGGAATCTTCATCGTTCACCACGTATCGTATCATAATATTATTTATTTGTTGGCAGCACTCGGCGTAGATCTACAACACGCGTCACGGAGTAAACACGAGCTCAGAAATCCACTCATCGGATTAAGCGGTGTCGTATAATCGTATAATTTACGTATACTCGAATTTCTTGTGCCAACTGGTTGCGAAGAGCTTTTTCGCTTGGAATCACGTTCCGATAATTTTCTAGCTCACCAGAATTTTTATTCGCTCGCTGTCTCGTTTTTTTACCTCTCGATCAGCCAGACGCGCCGAAGTGATGAAAACAGGAAGCAGAGCTGGCATTTCTCGCGTCAACTCGTTTGCAATCGAGGAATTTTCCGCGAGTGGTGTATCGATCAGATATGCTGCGAAACGTGTCACCGATACATTAGCGAATCCGCAAGCGCGTGCTAACGAGCAGACCCGGTCTCGCATTTTCGGTTTCGTGTGAGATAGCCGTTAAATGCCGCGTATCGATAGATACGCCAACAGACTACGCTAATACCTATCAACGCTCGCGTTCTAATTGGAAATCTGAACGTGTCATCGACTAATTGAAATGTTCTCGGGGCCACGTGCTCGCAATGTCTCCGCTCGAGTGAGGAGCGATAAACGATCACGTTCGGAAATTGATTCCGATTCCAATCTCATCTACATCCATATTCACGATTTTTCCTCGTGTTTTCCTATCGGGAAACGTGTTGGGAATTTTCCACATTTCTCTCCTCCCGACCCGCTTTTTTAGTCAAAAACGTAAAATCCCCGTCCCAATCATGTTAATCGGTCGATTCGAAGATACGTAAAAAAAAAAAACTGGGTGTCTTCGCGCAAGAGGTTCGACGACGCGGATTGTAATAACGATTTGAGCTCGTTACGATTTCTGGTCCAGCAGATTTGCAGCGAATCGAAAGCTCGTTTGTTGAGTAGCAACAATAATATCGTAACTCGCGATACGTACGCGTGATATTTTTCTGCGACCGGAACGAAACGAGCAATATGATTAATATCGGTCGAAAAACGTGACAAATTATCGGGGGTCAATAAAGGAGCCCGTGGCTGTTCGTTAAGCTTACCGGTGATCGTAGGCGCGAGTTGGCATTCCGATGACAGTGAGCGGCGATCCCACGTGAAGCGTTTCTTCCATTATCTATTCAAGGATTAAGGTATAAAACGGCAATAAATCGCGACAGCTGCGTCGTATAATCGTTTGGGAAAGCTCGAGCGGGACTGGCAAGATCCGCGATAAGATCTATCGGAAAGAAGAAGGTGGCGTCGGAGGATAATGAGAGAGTCGATACGAGGACTCATTTGACAGAGGCGAGAGAATTTCACCGCGACGGAGATACGAAGGGGAAAACATTACGCCGTTTCTCCGCTTCTCTGATCATTTTCTACACGACGATCCGACTCCTCGTTAGCCACGTAGCCCCCGATAAATCAAAGAATAACACGGCCGTCGCGTTTCGTTCCAGCTGCGTGCGCGGTGGCTCGATAGCCCAGCGTTCGAAAAATCATTTTAACATCATCCCCCGGATCATTGGCGCGATCGGCAGCTGTTTAGCATGAATCGCCTATGTGGAAGGGGAAGGAGAAAAAAAAACTACGCTGAAGATAAAAATAAACGAGCAGGATTCTTTCCGGTGGACAAGCTGCTTGTGGAAAGCTGCGCTTTCCAACGAGCTTCTGCCGCTTCCTCGTACGAAATTCTTCCTTCACGCGTTTTGGAACCGCGACGAGTGGCAGGTGAGCGTGAAATAGCTACGGCAACTGCCTACAGCCCAAACTCGAAGGTAGGTAGGTTGCTGCATTACCGGGCGCAATGCCGGTCCCTCAAAATAATAACGAGATACGATACTCGTATTCCGCGCGTAATGAACAGCTGCCGCGTTACCACCTCGTTCACGACCGGATCCTCCTCCGTTTTTATTATTTTCGATGCGTAATTGTTTGCCACTGGTGCTTCTTTTAATCGCGGTGGTGGACTTTTAATGGTCGCGTACCCTGCAAGGACTTCCGATATACGCTCGCGCCGATGTGTAGTATAATGCGAAATGCGTCAATTAGACAGATGCTTGCGGGAATGACAAACTCCTGCTGATGGCGCTGCCGAGATAACGAGGAGTTTCTTTGACGCGGCCACGGGTGCTTTGCAGTCTCGTCTGCAAGGACTTTACTTGTCCGCCTCTGCGTGACACGTTGCGAGAACGGCTTATCAGATTCAAGGAAGCCAACTCGGGCGACTTGCCACGGAATTAAAACTCTTTCGCCCCGTGCTTCTTCTCCGACCTTTCGCCTCGTATCTGTTTCACTCTCTTTCTCTCTCTCTCTCTCTCTCTCTCTGCCTCTGTTATATAAGCCCATATTTTCATGTTGTTTGTATGTTTATACTTAGGTGCTTATTCTGATCTCTGTCTTACTATTATTTTACATACGTTTAATTCTATTTTATTTCATAGCAAAACTGTTTTGCGTCTCCCTATTTTGGCATACCAATATTTATTTTCATTGATCTTTCCTATCTATATTACATATTTCAGTGCGCTTGAGGGGCGCTAAGCCCTTTGAGTACACAATGTGTCATTTTGACCCTATCATCGACTGTGACCGAAAATAGCGATCGGTTTTTTCGATCGGCGAATACTGCGACGTTGCTGTTACCGATTTTCCATACCACTTCAAAAAACATCTGCAGCTCGAAACGCGCAAAATCAACATATACGACGATTCTGTCCTGGTTGACACCGAAATTCGCGCAGACAACGATATTCCATTCGGCGGTTCTTGATTCTTCGAGAAAAAAAAGACGACTCGCGTTTGTTTTGTTCGCGAGGTAGCGAATTATAGAAACGAAAATGTCGTTTTTGAAATGAGACTTTGGTTTGAAGAAAAATTAAGCGAAGTCACATCAGATATTTCGATGAGAAAATATTTTTTCAACGACGATGGAGGAAATACGTGGTTGAAAATGTTTGCGGAATGAGTAAACGAAAGTATGAAAATTTTCCAGAGAATCACGCGACTCGCGACTGATCATAGGCTCGACGAAATTGACGAGTGTGTACACATAAGCTCGTACGTGTGCAGGAGCCCACGCGGTTACGGAGGCGCAGATGGATAGGTGCTAAACGGGAAGCCACGAAGTAGACGCGATTTGAACGAAAGATTTGTCGTGGTTGGGCGTACGATGACGCTTTGTCGGTTTAAAATATTATTGCTAAAGCGTCGCGAAAACCGAACCAGCGTCGGCATTCATCCGCGTCTGGTTTCGTTTTTGTCGAGATGTACGAATCGACGTGTTAATTGTCCTTGAGAATAGCGATGAGTACCGAAATGAGACAAATCTCACGTTTATGCGTTCCTCGATCGCGATTGTTTAAAAATTCATCGTTCGTCGTATTAGATGTATTTTTCAACGCGAACGATTCGATGAAGAAAGGGAAAATTTGCTCGGTAAGTATCGCTGCTAGCCTCGGAAAACAGATCGCGTAGCTCGATGTTTGGTGAAATTTCGGAGAATCGTCTGAACGATAACATTGTGCGTACTTGTTGGGCAACAACGATCGCTCTCACAGTGTCGAACAGTCGATTCTTCGCTTCGGCCGTGACTCGAGGTGCGATTTCACTAATCAGATTCGCGCAACGTCTACCAACGTTTCCTGGTGGCGAGTTGGCCGATAAATAAACTCATCGTTCGATCGTCGGTAAACAATGTAATTGTGCAAAATGAAATCTTTAAACTTCGCGGCGGTCTTTATAAAATACGCCTACCGAGCAGGGTAATCGTGTTATCCCATGGAATACTATACTCCTTAATATACAGCTTAAATCCGTTGTGTGATGTGATATGGCGTGATATTGGTGTCAGATCCATGGGCTGCGGAAGACCATTTCCCGAGGAAACAGGTAAAAGAAACCATCGAGCAAATTATAGGACTCTGAGATCTTTATTTTCTAGGTAGAATCGATCGCTGCTCGCAAAAAACCTTCAAAATTTTAATACTGTTTATTCCCTTTCGTGGATATTTTATTTTAATTAGCAACGTAGTCGTCTATCGCCAGTTCTCGTTCATGCACATTCTTTCAAGTACGCGACTGGCATTATTTCCATCCCTGCAATGATTTCCTATCTACGGTGATTTTCTCGTTGTTGCCCGAATAATCAACGTAGTCCAAATATTTCGAGCAATTTCTTACAAAATAACTTTATTCTCGAGTCCGATGAAAGCTAGACTGTTCATTTACAACGAACGAGTTGCGATATTTCGTAGCGAGGCACGAACATCTTCGCATTCGTCTGGTATATCGTAATTTCTCGCAATAGATTCGGAGTTTGGATTACACAGGTCTGCGAAATAATTGTTTTACAAAGATGTTTCACCGAAGTCTTAATGTTTTTAATAAGAGTTATGAAAAGGCTGAAAAAAGTCATACGTAAATCTGTCTTCTCTACGTGAGAGTATTGGAAAAAACTTTTTCCTCGCAGGCCTGTGTAATTGTGAGAATCGTATGTATCAGAAAATGACATTATTTCTGTACATTCCGTTTTATTGGAATCAGCATTCAGAGCTTCGTACGCTCGGATGTTCCTTTTCGTATATCACTTCGAGACACAGCTCGCTTTTAATACGAATAAACTTTTCGGGTGAATTCGCGAGTTCTCAGATCCGGCGCTTACATTCATTACAGACGTTTGAAGGCGTCTCGAAATGATCCGTTCGTTTCGTGGCCCGCAGTAAATCGTTTTCCTATTTTTATATTCCACGTCGATTACAGATAAACGTTTCTTCGTAATATTTCCACAATATAGCGTTCACGGCGATTAGCTAGGTAATTCTTTTCAGCTTGGGTCTCCGCGTAAAACGAACGATGATTCGACGCGCGAACGTAAAAGTAGCGAACAAAGTATTTCCCATAATTCTAAACCTGTCGCGACGCGTTAATAAATCATCCGCACGGATACGTGACTCGTATCGAACGCGTATCATCGTTGTATAGCCGCGTCGTTACTGATTATTTATCGTTCGTTCATTAAAATCTTTAATTAAGAAGCGTTCGCGTCGTACTTCGTGCCGTTCAACTGTGAATAAAAAAAGACGAAAGGAAAAAGAGTGAACTGACAAAAAAACTGAATTCGAACAAGGCTCCAGATGCCGTTCGGGAGACGACACCTTAGCCGAGGTTTCCTCCCGTGCTTCTTCGGCGTACATCCTTGCGAGGACGTCGCGCGCGGATATGCACGCGGACGTCGGCCACGTGCGCGCGCCCGATGCTCGTATGTTCCGTCCGTAGCGTACGGGACGCGGAAGGTGGCAGACGGTGCGAGATTTAACGCGAGTGGGTCCAGTTTCGGTCAGATGAGACGGTAGACGGAAGCACGGGTCGAAAAGCAATCCTTCGCCGATGTCGAAAACGTTCGGGTTTGCGCTGATCGAGCGTCAGGTGTCGAACGCTGACGACGCTCACCGAAACTTACGATACGCGCGCCTCGATGTGTCCGCGCGGTGTCGATCGCGTCGTGCACGAAAGTCAACGACGCAGCTGCTGTCCAGCGAGGGCATCTTCGTGTCTCGCTGTTTTGGTAACGCTTCCAATTAGCGGACCATCCGACGAGTCACTCCAGCGCTGTATGTACATTGGGAGCGAGCGAAGACGCTGAGAATCTGCAATTAGGCGACTCCGCGGTCCAAGCAATTAGGCTCCATCGTGCGACGACGCGAGGTGTACGAAAAAAATTTCGTAGCGTCACTTGAGAGACAGAAAAAAAATATTCTCCGATAACGGAGAACGTAATGTCCAGCTACGCGTAGACGATACGCGACGAAATTAAAGGCTAACAGTGTGACATCTCACCTGCGCAGGCGAGACGCGTGGAAGTAACAGAGTAACAATTGGAAAATATCATTCCAATCGGCGGTTTCGCGATATTTATTTGCCAACCGTTATCAACGATACGCAAATTTTTTAATAATTTTCATCTTCCAAAATTCGATGGACATTTCGAGTTTTTTGGGATGAAAGCGAGAAGTATCTTAGGAACTCGAGAGTTTGTTTTTGTGGATCAGCACGAGGTGGGTTTTGCGTGGCCCCCTGTTGGAAAAACGAGGACTGGTATCGCGCGAAATTCCAGTTGTAAATTATTTGATAACATGCGAGGCTTGAATCAGCGGTGCGGTGCGCGGCTGGATAATGCGGCGCGCGTGTTCGAATCGTAGATAAAAAAGATCTGGGAAAGTCGCACAGACGAGCGCGGCGCTCGAGTTTTAATTCGATATCACTCTCCAATTACAGTCGAGGCGCGGAGTAAAATGATTATAAACTGGAAATACAGCTTTGGTTGGTCGTTAAATTAATTGAGTTTGCGCGATTCTAGGTCTAACGTGCTCACGGCGCAAAGGATCATGGGAAATCAAGTAATTGATGTCAGAATGAAATCCTGGACCCGACGAGTTG
The DNA here is from genome assembly GCA_963969455.1 of Arge pagana. Taxonomy (NCBI): domain Eukaryota; kingdom Metazoa; phylum Arthropoda; class Insecta; order Hymenoptera; family Argidae; genus Arge; species Arge pagana. Next base: position 9,365,223 of record OZ018311.1, on the reverse strand, counting down.
CTTAATATACACGTTACGTCGATGCATCGAGCCCCGAGCAGATCTACCTTCTCGTCATATAAATTCTCCGCCCTCCTACACGCGCGCGTAATATATCCGATCGATCGCGTTCGATTCGGCCGAATCTCGATCGGCCGCAAAAAACGCGCTCCACCAATTATACCATTCGCATTTCAAAATCTCCCCGATCTCAGCCAATTATACCTCCGACCATTACTTTTTTCGTGATTCTCTCCTCCTCTTCTCCACCGCCGTCGCCACTGCCGCCGCCGCCGCGTCGTCGCCGATAAATAGCAGTGTAATGAAAACTGTTACGGTTGAGATTTCTGCAAACATAATACGAATAGAAATGGCCTGCTACCACCGACCGTGCGGCGATAGGTAATATAATAGCCGTTAATTCGGAAGATGACGAGCCTCAACGTCTTCGGCATGATGCCGTGTATTCGAGTAGTAAAATTACGGAGATAGTCGAACGATCATTTCGTGGTAACGAGCGGATCAAATCGCATGAAAACGTGGCGAGCCTCGTCAAGTTATTCCCACAGCAAATCGTTGACGTGACGGTGTTCGGCACGTTTCTCTACAGCCTCGCGGATCGTGACTAGCCAGCTACCTCCTTACCACCGGGTCCGATGCGTCCTGCCATGGAATATTTACGCCGGCATCGGGACGGCTTCTCCTTATGAGGTCTGTACTTTTTAAGCCGCGTCAAACGCGGACCATACACGGTTTTCCTGAAACGAGACGAAGACACCACTTTTATTTCGACGTCAACGCGCCCCTAATTGATGAAATTTCGTTTTTCTATCACGTGCTGTCTCCTTCCACTATTTCACGACAACGAGCTGTTTCCCATCCACTTGGAACTCCGTTCTCTACTGCTAGAGGTATTATTTTCGGTGCGAGACATACTTTATTCTGGTCTTTCGCGAAACGTACAAACATTCATTGTATCCATTGTGGTAGGCTATCGAAACGTGCGTTTCGATTGTTATTAAAAAACTGTTATCGAGAAAGTCGTACAAACACAGGGCACGAACGGGGATTCCCATCCATCCGTCGCAAACAAATACAAACAGCAAACGACCCATTATTCCTAACTCGCGACTCGTCATCTGCAAGACGCATCTGTTTTCATGTTGCAACGATAACCTGAGAGTCGGCCTCTGCGAGTGTATATTCCCCGCCTTTTCGTATCATCCTACGTAACATGATCGAGTCATACGAGCTGCGAGATAAATTTAGAGTAGACTGTGTTTCGCGGAGGCGAATCTCGGAGGAATATTTCGAGGAGGGCCAGGGCAAGTATCGGCCGCTGGAGAACCGAGCAGGTGATGGTAGTTTACTCTTTAGTCTTCAAAACCAGACCACAGAACCGAATGCTCGCAACAACGAATATTCAAAGCGATACGAACAGCGTCAAATTTTTATTGACGAGTAAACAAACGAAAGTTTATCTCCGTACGTATCGTGTAACTCCTCCGAGGAGGAAGACCTCTTATTTTCGCTTTTTTACTCGTAAATTATCATTTTCCGCTATAAATCCACCCACATGCAGGCATTTCGGATTCGTAACTTCAGTGTGGACGCAATTTTCAACCGATTTCGTCCATTCTTTTTTAAAATACTCGCAAATAGTTCTACTATTATGTTCTATTAAATAGTTCTACTAAATTACGGCCCACTTCTCGTTTCGATTGGTCAAAAGTTTGAATAACGTCGAGAATCGACGACAATCGTCAGATCTTATCGTGTCCAAGAATCTGTTCAAGTTTAATTTCCTGCTCCAGCAAAATCCTTTTAGCTACTTGCAAATATCCGTATCAATTCAATTTCCACTCGCAATGTCATTTGAGTTCGTTGGATCGGAGCCTAATTCCATGCATACATGATGCTTGCAGTTGATGTTACGTCGCCTGACCACGCGACGATCTCGTTGCCCCTGCAACAGTCGTCAGTCTTCGCAGAGTACCGAACGCATCACGTTTCTCGATACTATTTCTACTGATCGTCGTACGTAATATCGAGATAGTCGACCATCTTCGTCGTGGACTCTCGTTCGGCACGCTATAAAATTGCAGAACTGGTAAGTGTTGCGCACGCACGCTAATTATTTCGCGAACTTTGTTGTTTCCATCGATGCGAGTACTTCGCGGCTTATTTATAATAATGAAAAATGCGACCTCGACTGTTTGTATGCAAAGACCATTCGCTGCCGTCAAGTTTCGCCCAGACGCGACTCTGCGATTTCACACGAAACCGTTCGCGGAATCCGAATCGTCTCGTCTAGCAACTGATATCGTGAAAATTGATTCTCGTGTCAAAGTTTCGAGGACCGATGAATCGTATCGTCGGTATCACCTCCGCTTATGCTCGTTGACTTCTCGTAAACTACGTCGCGTTACGACACCGGAGGTCTCGCTAATTGAGCGCTGCGAAAAATGCGCGGAACTCGCGTAATTGGAGGTCGAAAAATTCGGTTACTCTTAGCAGCTGCGAAAAACAAGTGCGAAAAACAAGTGCGAAAAACAATCAAGTTTTTACTGTTCCGCACCAATGTTTCTACTTGTTTAAGTTGACACTTTTTTCATTCCAAATTTTGTTTACCCTTCGACGGGAACCATTTGCAAATAGCTGTTCCCGCGGAATTCGGTGTTAAATAATTGACGCGAGATGCGAGAAAAAAAACGACGCGTCCCGTTGGTTTTTTTCGCATTTTTTTTTATTCCTCGGTCGCGACGTAACGCGCGAAGCTCCGAGGAAATCCGACGAGCGCCAGTTCGGGGGTCCGGTATTTCGTACCGCAGATTCCGATCTCTGGTGAAATCCTCGTTTGTAAACAAAATGCATTCGCTCGCCGCGAAGACGCGCCTCGGCTCGGGTTTTTTGCTCCGTCTGGAAACAGAAGCGGCGCACGGTCTCCACGCTCTCGTATCGTATCGGGAGAACCGCGCGCCTCTCGTACGTACGTGTCTCGCAGGTTTTGCTCCCCGGTGAACTCGAGACGTCCGATCCGAACGGCGCCACCGATCGCGACGCTGGTAGCCGATCGTGTCAAGAGAATAGCCTAGCCTCGCCGATCCCGTCGCTTCTCGCAGAAATTTATTAGCATCCTGAAAGTTTGGTCGGTCGTGACTCGGCCGAGGAATTCGTACGCGGATAATTGCTACTTGTTTGCGACCCCGTTAAGGCGAATCGCTCTTCACGTTTAGCCGAGCATTATTATAATGGTACCAGATGGCCGAGTTCGAAACGATTTCTTCAAACTCGCTCGATCATTTCCGCGAAACGCGCCGCGTTAAAAACGTTTGCTTGACAATTTTCTAACAACTTTCCTCTCACGCTGTCTTTTTTTCCCGCCTCCTCGAGATATTCGTGGCCGTTCGTTTTTTCGGGATCGCGTCGTCTCTCAGCGTGTCGCGATACGTAATTGAATTTCAAACGAGAAGTTTTCACGCGACGATCGGAATTTGTCGCGAGTGTGAAAGGAGGGACCACCTGCCACCTGCTCCGCTAGCCGCGAGGAGAGACAACTTCCTGCCGAGGTCTTATCTTCTCTCTATTTATTTATACGAATTAGGCCCGAACACGCAGGGATTAAAATGATCCTCGTGTTTACCCAAAACATCGCGCGTAGACTTCGAATCAATGGGTTTTTTCGCCCGTAGCAATTCGTATTCCCGTCACCAATCTAGCAATTCTGGTCCGATTGAATCTCTTTTTCCAAAAACTAATTGAATAACACGGAAAAATATCCGTTCAATGCCTAAAAAAAACTAACCGGCGAGAAAAATCGTCACTTGGTTGAAAATGAATAATTCATTGGAGAAAAAAATATTGGCTTCCTCCAAGAACCTGAGAAATACATTTTCGTACCAGCTACGTTGAGAATAAATAACTCGATCCATGATATTTGCACGCATAACTCCAAAATCAAAAATATTCCTGCGCTGGTGATTTACTCGAGACAAATCGCAGGGAATTGCATTTTTTTGGTGGTTCAGCATCTACGCGACTACTGGAAAAATGCATCATTCATTCAAAATGATTTTCTTTGCCCGATGTATTTTTTTTAACAGTGTCACGTCTCAGGAATAATTTGTTTGAAAAAGATTGCATCGGGAATATTTTTTCGACGATAGCATTCGTAAAAACGAATGATAGTTGCAAAGACATTAGCGCGGGGCATCGTAGTGGGGAAAAAAACGTTTTAGCATTTCTGTCCCCGAAAGGAAATCCCCAGATTTAATTGCACTTCACGTCCGTCGTTGTCGTTCTTTCGTTGGTTTGGGCCATGCTTTCCATCTGTCTCTACCTGTTTGCTCGCACCCGATTCGAGTTTATTCGCTGAATATCTGAGAGTCCTCGTTACGCAGCTGGTAATTACGGGGTGCCCACCGGTCGCCCGATCGGCAAGCTTACAACTTGCCACGACGCGACTCGGTTGTTCGCCCGTTCGCTCCTCGGTGCTACCGGTTTTCGACAGGAGCGCGCGCGGCGTGGAATGGGATGCCTCGGAGCATTCGGCACGGTCGTTATTTCGCTCCTCGCTTCTCGTATTCGTCCGAAAAGACGATGGTCATTCTTTCGAGAGATAATATTACAGCGAGCCAAACGATCTCTCGTAGAGCCTCCAATTCCGATCTCCCCGCGCCCCGGCGTTCTTTCGAGCTCTAGCAACTATAAAAATCTTCGCCAACCTCCCAAGTCAAAGACCCTTGGCCCATGGGAGGAATACTCCTCTCCGTTCAACGGTATCCACCGCGATCGTTGGGAAATCTCTCTACGAACCACGATTAAAATCCACCCGCGCGAGGGCATCTGGATTTACTCGCGCGTTTATTCGCGCTTCCCCCATGCTACCCGTCGATCACGGGAGGAAGGTGCTGGTTGCGTGGAAGAAATCAAAGTATAATTACTACTAAAGATACCGAAGACGGTGGAGATGAAAAGAGGCGTTCGAGCGTTATCTCCGAGGTATCAAGTACCTGCCTAGACTGAACACGAGGAGTCGAGCGCTGGTGACTCGGCGGAAAAAGTTGAACGTCGCGTCGCGTCGGCCGTACACCACGCGGTATATAGCTACTACACGTATCGGGGAAGCGCGTGTGTGGGAGCTACCGTGCGGCTACCGGTTTCAGGCTGACCAACACCGTCACCCCCGACTTCGAACCTTCGGAGATCGTGTACAGGACGATTAAAAAGTACACTCGTCAACGCTACGTCGCTCCACGCTGCGACGAAAAAAAAAATAACCGAGCCAAAAAAAAAAACACTAAGATAAAAAAAAAAACAAAAAAAAACAACGGAACAAGTCCGAACAACTCGAGTCGTTCGATAATTATTCGAGGTTCGTCGTATCAGCGATCGACGGCAGTTCGCTGCTTTCAATCTCTCGTCCCTTCTCGATAGAGAAAACAACCAGAAAAGGTACCTACCGAAGAAAAACAAGCTACGGAGACACGAAAAAAGGGGAGCGAATGAGAAGAATAACAGAAGGAGGAAACGAAGGCAGGGAAAATAAACCGAATATAGACACAATGGAGTAGACAAAGGCAACCGAGAAATCGGATAAGAATATTCGTGGGAGGGAAGAAAATTAAAAAACAAAATCAGTGTTGTACGGGAGGCGAAGAGATCGATGGTACGAAACAGCTCGACTGAATATCGAGGACACGGATTTTTTTTCAGAGTAGCGTTCTACGAATCTACGAATCTCGAGTCTGGCGACGCTAAAGAGTCTTCCGCTGAGTCAGCGTGCACCGTACGCCATCCTCTTACCGATAAGCTGCTCGGGATAACTCCGACGCCACGGAGAGTACGTTTAGCCGTGACTACTCGCGTTCCCTTTCGAGAATTCGTTCCTGGTAACTAGTCGACGCCTGGGTAAATAAATTCTCGTTCGCGGGGGAAAATTATCGATTGGCGCGTTGTTTTCGCACGTTCGCGAAGTTTTCTCGCGAAAATTTTCGCCATGCACGGATTCCTCGCACGTATCACGTCATTATCTCGTTTTTCCATCAATTCCGTGCTCGTGCAAACGGCGTGAAATCGCGCGCTTGTTTGCCGTCGTCGGTGAACAATCGTCGCGCGGTCGAAAAGATTTCCGACCTGGAGCACGCGACCGAGTTTCCGCGAGAGAAGAAGAAGACGACGAAGAAGATGGCCGGGGACACGCGAAGCTGATTGCGCTGCGTGAATTTTCAACTCGCTTAAGTGGTTTTGCGCGAAGTTAGTAGATGGGAACCACCTGCTAAAACGCAGCTGCATCTCGTCGAGCGTTACTTAATTTTTGGCAGTTGCCTACCTTGCATAATAATTGGCAGTGGTTTTAAGCAGAGCCAAACCGTCTTCCATCGCGCGATTTTCACCTGTATCACGAGATCTCGCGTCAACGTTTCAAAAAAATAAATTTAAAAAAAAAGAAGAAAATAGGCAACTAAATAAGTTTCCGCTCCTCGTCGTGCAGCCCCAACGCGTCGAAGCACAAATTTCGTTGCGCGCTACCTTCTCGACCGTGGATTTTTGTTTCGGAAAAAAAACTCTCCGATCTTTGCATAGGACAGACTTTCCCGGAATCGTTCACCTCGTTTTTCGTTTACGTCTCGTTCGGACGACTTCTTCTAAATTCGGTGGGCACGAGAGCGAGGCGAGCTGGTCGGTCGCGTGAATTTCGGTTGTAAATCCTGTCTCGTCGAGACGTGATTATTTATTCGAATCAATTTCACGCGAGCCGTAAATTGGTCGATATTTTTATTCGAATTGTTCGCCCCTTGTAAATCAAGTCGATTGTCGCGCAGCTCTCTTATATTCCATCTCATCCGCGCGGTAGTTGTTTACTGTCGGTTGGCGCGGCTGGCTCGACTGGCGCGTTTGGCGCCGTCTTTCCGAACGCTTTGGTGAACCGTGCGGCTATGGTTGCGACTGCAGAGTCGCGGGGATGCTGTGGCGGGCGGCTGATCGAGATACGGTTCCACGAGCGAGCCTGAACTGGCCCGACTCTCCGTTCTTCCTTATTAGACGGACGGGTGTATCGCAGGCGCAATACTAGGCGGGCTTTCGAGAGAGGTCGTAACTTTCCGAGATGTAAAGATGTGAGTTTCTCGAGGATCTCCGAGGGAATCTGGTCTGGATGTTCGTGCCACGGGAACACAACACCGCGCTCCTCCGTTCTTCCCGTTGCGTGGTGGTGGTGGTGGTGGTAATACGTGCGCGTCGCTTGCCGGTCGGAAAGGCGACCGAGTATGTTAGATGCGATAGAAATTAAACTTTACCCTCCTCGAATGAGAGATTCATTTGAGCGCGCTAAATCTCCTCGTTATACAAATTGTATCTGTCGTTAGTTATAGTTTAATATCGGGTGATTATACCTCGCGTAGTTTTCTACTTAAACATTGACGCTTCCAGCTATTGATCTATGTACCTCGGGATTATAGACCCTTCGGGAGGCGAGAGTTTACGCCTTCGTAATTGCGCGTGTGGTTAACTCTTCGACTCATTAGAAACGGACGAAGATGGTGCCAGGAGGTGTACGCGATCGATCCTACCAAAGCGAATGCTCCGTCTGTCTGTTTGCTTCTTTGAGAACGCCTGATTTAACTCATCGGATAAGGCTTAAGTGGCGGTGTATTAGAAAGTGTTGAGTGGGATAAGTAACCGGGAACAGAAAAAAATATTATAGACAGGCGAGATGTAAAAAGTTTAGGCGGACGAGAAACAGCCAACGAGCCACGCTATTCCTCTCGTAGGATTGAAAAATCATCCGTGCATTAGCCTCAATTAACCCAATCCGAAAAAAGGAGATTTCGTTCGCGTACCTACGTTTGTCGATGATCCGCCGAGTGACTTACGAGCACAAATGATACGTCTCCCAAATTCCAATATACCGACGCACTGGAGCCGTTTTTACACCCCAATTCGGTATTTTGGTCTTAGAAAAAAAAAATGGGACGCTTTTACGTCTGAGAAAAGTAAATTTACTTTTTTTGTGTACAAAATTCTACTTTTCAGCCAGTGATAAACATTTCGTGGATAACGTCTATTCGACGGGAAAAATGGAACGCGGTTTAATCCCATGGGATTCATACGATACGAATTACTTTACTAATCGTACGTCGGTGCAAAATTCCGAAGCGGGTGATACAAGGAGCTTGAGAATACGTATCTTTATGTAGGTAGACAGGCGCTCAGGGATTCCAGAGTCTGAGAGAAGTTTAGCCTCGACTTGATCACCTCGTATGTTGCGAGAGAGACTCGGAGTTGGATTTAATGAAACTCGACTTGCCTTGTTACCCGATGCTCGGATGTCCTCTCTGAACTGAACCTTTTGGCTGGCGACGTCTAGAGCTCTGGCATAACATATATCACGCCGAGACTCCTTGCTTAACTCCTCATTAGTAGGAACAAATTCTCAAGGATCCCCGCGAGCGTGGACTAGACCGTATAGCAGAAACGGTCTCCTTTCAGAGTGGGCAACCGCGAGACGAAGGCTAATTTCACGCAACTGTCGTTCCGAAAATGTTTTTACGTGACAACTGTTTTTTCCACGCTTCCAATAATCGCGTCGAATCGAAATACTCTTTCCGATCAGAGCTAAATAAATCATAGACAGATTTCTCGTTTTTATTGAAACTAGCGTACTTTTTCTACGTTTTAGCGTCACGTGCGAAAGTCAAAGACTTTACCTACTAATTTTTTTTTCTCGTAGAGATTGACGCGTGCCATTTGGGGATCGATCGAAAGTAAGTCGCGGCGTCGATGGTAATCAAGTCGTTTTTAATTCTACGCGTTAGAAACGAGGGGAAATTAAGCGAGAGTAATCAAAGCATATTCCGCTCGACGGATGACGCTTGGGGCTCAGAATTTCATTAACCGAGGGAAAGAGAAAAACAAAAGGAAAAGGAAGGAGCGGATTAAGTTTCCTTTTCTAGGCTGCGGTGTCCGGACGTCCATCAACGGCGGACACGAACCTTGTCGCTCGTCGTGACAACCTTTAACCTTCGAAAGTAAGACACGCTGACGCTTTAATATGCGCCATTTATTAGATCTCGAGGCCAAGTATAAGTAGAATCGAAAACCTCGGATAAACAGTTCCGCGTACCGTCGATCGTTCTTTCACATTTCATTGGCCTTGATATCGTTGAAACGCCGATAGAAGACTCGTCGATCGACGCCATACGCGTAAGCGACGATGATTCATTCGTTTGCTCGTGTGATCCAGGTAATCGCGTTGTCCAGCATCCAGTCCATCTTCGTGTTGCAGAAGAACGAGTCTATCGTAATACTGCGTTTTCCAGTTTCCAGGGTAGCCAAAAGTAAGAACAATTCCAGCCACGCCATAATTTTTCTTTTCAACCTCTTCAAAACGTCATCAATTTTGAGCCGGAGGTGCGGGAATTTTTGGTTTGCTTTTATTCAATTTTTTTATTGAATTTTCTCAACGTTTTTTCTAGGTTTTAAGGATTCTTACATCACAAGGCTGTGGAGTTCGTTAAGGATGCCATCATAAAATTATTAGATTTTTTTCAGGAATTTTTTAACCTCGGCAGTTAATTCTTTAGGTTTTCTCTTTTCAACCTCTCGCAAGGTGCTTACAATTGGATCTGATAGAACCAAACAATAATGAATTATATCTTCGCTAGTATTTCTCAGATTTGTTCGTTTGCCGAGGTTAACGCTGTAATAAAAAATCTGGATTTACAAAAAATCCCTGACAAATTTCCTGATTTCCTTATCTCTGGCTGAAAAGTTATGACATTTTAAACTGATTAGAAAAAAATGTATGACTGTATGATCAAAATTAGCGCGTGGGTGGGATCTTTCCCATTTCTTCCCTCCCTGCGGGGTGAAGAACACAAATTAGCGAAACCTGCATTCACCGAGGCTTTGCTTGCTCGAAACATACCGCACATCGAGTCGAAATCAACCGTGCGTCGTGCGTGAATCGTGTTAGTCCTTACGAGGATCACGCGTTTATCCCCGAAGTTAATTTGTAGGGATCGATGAAAGCTATTCATTTCTTCTCGTTGCCCCCGTCCCGCGAGTGACGCACGAGGCGGGATACGAGCTCGATGTTCTTTGTGTCGGAATCAATGGTGGTACCTATTCGATGCCACGAGCTTTCTGCCATACCAGTGGGAAACAATTTTTCAACAACGATCGAGCTGACGTCATCCAGCAATACTCACTTCCATGCTGTCCTGTTCGCGAAAGGCGCTCCGCGGCCGCGTAGTCTGGTCCAATGCTACCAAAATTCATTTCTTACAGCTGACCCCCGACCTCTGGTTCCACTCCGCTGCTCACCCCGAAGACCCTTCGAATCCGGTTCCGGTGCTGCAACCATTTCCGGATGAACGCTACCCTCTGAGGGTGGCCACCAATGTGCTCGGTCACTTAATTCTCCTACCCTTCCGTACCACCATAGTGGCGTTGCCCTTTCCAAGCCATAAAACATCTCCGGACTGGTGGGATGCCCCATAAGATTTCGTAGACAACCCATCTCCTGGTGGTCTCCTCACTTTCAATTCTTACGCTCACAGCTATTGCTCGGCGCACCCTTCGGTCATTTCGGACCAACGACGCGCACCCCATCTCACTCGGGCTCGGCAGCCAAAGACCGATCCTCGCCTCGTGCTCTCACCCTTTGGGACGAGCTCGTGGAAACCTATCGCCACGTGCCTTGACACACGCGTTCGCATCAATCGTCACCGCGCACAGTCGACGAAGACGTTTCTGATACTCGCGACATCGACGCTGCCCTCGGCGAGAAACTCTCCGATTCCGTATACCCGGTTTACCACCAGGCTAGTGAAACTCGTGATTGATTTTCATTCCAATCCATTCGAGCATCCGTGACCGCGACGAAGAATTCCTCCCTCTTCCGTTTTCCACGCGGAATAAAGGGCTGTCGGGGATGGAATGGGAGAAAAAAATGAAGGGGATGAAAAGCTGCATAGGATGGAAAACTAGAACTAGTCGACTCTGCTCGAGAAAAGGACGAGCCAACGGTACCGCTCGGAGGATATTCGGAGAGACTATTCGTTCCCCCGATTGTTATGCAAACCTTTGGTCGTGAAGAACCCGAAGCCGTTCGTTTTTATCACCGGTCCCTTTGGATCCGCGACGTTTTTCGTCCTTTCGAAATATAGGGTAGGAGAAACGGCGACGTGAAAAAAGTCCGGGCCGATCTCCCCGTTTCTATCCGTGCTCGTTTGCTTTTCAATCGATTCTCCCGAAGAGGAAAACCATCGACACCGATCTCGAGCCATATCCTTGAAGATGGATCCATCCTCTCCCGGCTTTCGACCTGCTTCTCTCATCGACGCGGGTACTTTCTCTCCGGCTCCCTCGAGCTTCCCTCAACGTCTATGTACAAACTGGTGAATTAGATCGCGATGACGTCAGGATGACGAGAGCGATACATAAAAAGCACATCCGCGTCACTGGTTCCTTTTGCGCGAGATTCAGCGAGACGGAAAGACATAAAGGGGTTGGATTGCTGCGGGTGGCTCGGGGGTGGCATGACGGAGAAGCGGGGCAACTGCTTCGTGGATATAATACCGTGACTACGTAGTAGCAGAAGGGGACTGACTGCGTTGCTCTCGTCTCTCGCTATTCCGGGTGCCGCGAGGAGCGAGAGGAATGAATAGCAGAAGCAGAGGCTGATGAATCTTCCGATCCAGCCTAGCTGCCGGCGTAGAAGCTTGCAGTTCGCAAGATCAGGACCCTTCTACGAAAGTCAAGCAGTTGACAAGGGCGAGGGGATGGGGGTAGGTAAGTGAAACACAAAGACCTTCGTGAATAGACGCTGATATCTTCGTTTACGATGATTGTGTCGGCGTTGTCCCTCCCGCGCAGACGATGCCACGACGACGCTACGCGACGATACTTACGAACACGAACGCGACGAAATCTAGTTTAGGCAGTACTCAGTACTACGTTTATCCGATCGCGATTCTACCAATCCTCGCCGTACTCCCCCGATCGATTCGTACCTACGTACGAAATGGCGGCGATGTTATCACGGCGCCGAGATATCGAGCGGTGCCCTAATGAATTGATCGCGAGCCGACCAATCGCGAACGATCGATTTCGATGCCGATTCTCCCAACACTCCGAGACGAAATAACTCGCGAACGACGGAGCCATTGGTCGTCGAAGCCGGATAATCGGCGTGGTCCGACCGAAATGGTCAGAGAGGTGGAACAAGAACGGTGAACCGGATGAGCATACGCCGCGCCCATACGATCAAGAGCGAATAACCGCTTAATCGAAATTTGTCTGATTTTTAATTAACATTTTTTCTTCTTTTTCATCACCTTTGTAACCTCCGATTAATTTCATTTCAATCTACGAACCAACAGACGTGTTATACGGTGCCTGTCGCTCGTTCTATCGAACCTCACGATTAGCCGTGGCACACGCGTGAATGCTGTTTCTCGTTATACCCCGCTATCACTCGCTGCGAAGCACTCGCGTCACGCGACGCTTTTACGCGGGATTAAAATCCATTTAATGCAGCGACTTTACAATGGTGTCAAAAAAAAATTTATTCAATAACAATACGAATTGTCCCAGCTGAATGTATAGGAGCACAGAGAAGTGTTCTGCTACTCAATCCGATTCCCTTGCGAAAAAAAACCTGGCCAAATCGACTTTGGCTTGACAAATTTTCAGGGAAATCTTACCTTGGAAGAAGGTAAGGTCCGAGGAAATATTTTTTACCGCGGGCATGGGAACGGGAAGCTCGGCGGAGGATCCTCGGGTTATATTCGTAGGTTATACAGTCGCGGCACGTTTGTCTAGAAATACTATATCCAGACGGCAATGCGAGCTCGAGGTTCCGTTCTCCGTGGAATGCGAAGAAATTTGTTGCTTTTTAAATAGCGCTCGGTTGTAGATAACGTAAGCAACGCGTGCGTTGCCTCTCAGCGGGGTTCGCGCCGTGGTGTTTCACCGGTATATTCGAACGACCCGAAGGACCCGTGGAGAAATCGCTTTATCGCCGCGCTATTGTTTCGTGCGGATGCTGATGCTGCCGCTGCTGCTCTCGGAAGTTCGACGACGACGACGACGAGAGGCGAGGAGCTAGGCTCTCTGGATCTTGTTCCAGGTCCTGGCATCGGCGGGTTCGCCAACGAGGGAGAGAAGGCGTCGAGGGAGGCGACGGGCTTAGGTGTAGCGGCGACCATAAAGCAAGATTAATGAGGCGGGAATGCACCGGGTAGACGAGACCCGTGCGGCGACGAAGGAGAGGTGGTTGGCGCCAGCTGACCGACAGGCCGACGTGCACGCACCCACTTCCACCTACTCGTTCGCCGCGTGGACCACGGCCATCCATCTCCCATCTCTCGACCTGCACCCGCATATACACATCCGCGAGTATGTAGACCGTGACACACGCGCGCGGCGCCCTCTATATTTGTGTATTTTACAGAAACCCATATAAAGGGCATTCCACGCGACATCGACCAACATTTCACCATCGCTAGTCCGATTCGTCCCCGTTTCTTCATCCCCATCGAGTTGTTCTCGCGAGGGGGATTCATCCCCAAACGTCGAAGATTCTTGGTAACTCGGCGACAATCCCTTAAATTTTTCAACGCTTCGCCAAATTTCCCAGTCATTTTAATGGACGAGAATAATTTAGATTTTTTTTTTTAAACATCGCAACGTAATTTAATCGAACGTGGTAGCAAACGAGGAGCGAAATGTTTTCCAGTAAAACATCACGCCTCGTTTCGATTTTTATAACCTATTCACGGTAATATTTTTCTTTTCGTTGGTACGAAAAAAAAGGCACGGGGACGCAAGTTCGAGTGGCGATCCAGCGATCCGGCAATTTCTCCTGACACGCGAGCATCGCGAAAAATTGAAGGTGGAGTAACGGCGAAGAAACTTTGCTCGATTCAGCGTGGAATGCCTGGTAAATGCGTTCGCTACGCGTGTATAATGTGATCCCGATCCTAGAAGTTCGCTGAATAGGACTTTTCTAAATAGATGGGTTCTCTCGGACCAGGTAGTTACCTACCGTCTCGTCGTGCATTCTTGATTCGTTGCGAGTTTGCAAATCGAGTCGACTGCACTCTTAGCCAGCTAATTAGTTCCGACTGAAAAGTACTAATTGTGAGGATTGAAAGAACGAGGGTGAAATTTAACGGTACGAAGAGAGTCACGCCGTTAATTCATTGACGCGTCTGTCAGCGGAGAGCTTATTATTAATTACGATCCATCTAGACCGACCGACATCCGTAACTCGCAGACGTTGCATCGACGGAGGATGAACGCTCGCGTCGTGTCCGATGCCGTGCGGATGCAATTATCATCGCTTGGGCAAAGCCCTGCTGGTCTCGCTCGTTCTTATTCCGAAACGCGACGAATGTTAATTAATAACTCATTGTTACAGTCATCAATGGTACATTCGATCTCGAAGCTCCGCTCCGATGGTCCTCCTCCGTACTACTCTACCGTACCTCCGCTATTTCTCACGACCTCCGCAACGACTCGTTGGCGAATGAAATCAGACACGATTGAAAAATAAAACGGCACGTTACGAAGCACGAGAATGCTAATTAATAACCGCGTTATCGATAAACAGCTTCGATCGGTCGGGAAGTGGATTTATATTCGTACAATTCAAAGATGTGATCGCCGATGTGTCGACCGAGCATGATGCTGGGCTGACCCGTGCAGGGATTACGCGCTGGTACACTCGGACGGGGGTCCACGCAGCTTGAAATTTACAGCTCATTGTTCACATGTTAATAACTTTGTTGGGCTCTCTTTTTACGCACGCAATCGTTAACGGATTACGGCAAGATCGTTTCGCACTTCTCGTTTTTAATTCGATTCAGAAGCTTTGCAGCGCGCAGCGGGCACTCGTACGGAGTAACGCAGGCTCGACGACCCCGTCATTTTTTTTACCTACCGCCGCGGCTGCGAGAATTGCTCGGAGCGAGCTTTTTTTTGGGTCCATCGATGACTCGCGATGATACGGGGTCGCGTTTTCACTTCGCTGTCCAAGGGTCCCCGACGACTCCGGAACCCCGAATAAAAAAACGCGGGAGCGCCCGGCAACAGGAACAAGACGCGTGCAACCGAGAGGCACCTGAGAACCTTTTATGGCTTCGTAAACCTTGCCGCGGGCGCCGGAGTCAGTAATTAGGTATTGTTTCATTGACGCCCCTTCTTTGCAATGAGACCGACCCCGTGAAACCGCGCCGGTCTCCGCCTTATTTTTTACCCTCCAACTCCAATGATCCGCTGCAATTTCTAACGATAACGATCGTCTTCGTTACGATCTTTCGAATCTTCCCTCCTCATCTCTTAGCAGCTCGTCGTACCAATTTCTTCCCGTGTCCATTACCACGAAATCTCTCGAGAACGTTTTACCTTCGCCTCGAACAGGTGGTTCAGTTCCGACTGCTACGCTCTCCCTTCCTTTATTTTTGCAATTATCTCCGTTGCCTGCTCCAATATATCGAATATTGATTTTAGACAGCTGAGCGATGCGTACTCACCCAGAATACGTAATTTCTGCAACATGCGTTCGTCGCATACCAAAACTGGTACACACTAAAGTAGCGAAGTTTCTCGCTTTCGCGTGGCATCAGCGTTCGATGCTGGTTTTTTCAATTTCGTTACGATATATCACTTTTTTTTTTTACTTCAGCAACTTCGTTCAGCTTTCTTCTTTCTTCTCTCGTCGCCTTCTTCTACCTTCTTGTCCTACATTTGTTCTATTCCCAATTTCTGTGTGACGGGATATTGACGGCTGGTCGAGTCAGTAGACAGACGGATTGGAAAAAAGGAAGGAAGGTATACGATTCGATTGACGGATCGCTACCGTTTCCACCTGATTTCCGGTATCCGTAAACGGCTTCGCGATCCGTGTTTATTTACGTATAGCCAACTATGCGTGTACGTCGAATGTATGTAGTCGTATCACGGGCACGGCATGGTATGGCATGAGGGAACAATGGTTCGCGGTGTTCCAGACAATCCGACAACCCCCACACCCTACATAACACACCTCGGCTGCGGCCGGCATGGCACCGCAATCACGTAATCGTGCGCCTCGCCGACTTCTACCTTCTACCATTCCCGTCAAGCGCCGCACTCTTTTGTTTTGATCTTTTTCCCAAGTTTTTGCGCGCCTCAGCCCTCTTCCAGGGCCTCTCCGCCCCCCCCGATCGTCGCGAGCGTTTCTTCTTTTTGCCGTGGGCCCGGTAGGAATTGTTCGCTCTCCTCTTACAGACGATAATTATTGTAGGAAGCAAGTAATTTGCTATTTATCGCCGCGAATGAAAAGTGATAAAAATACGAATAGAACGGGCAAGAAACGGCCTCCGGGTATAATTGCTCGGGAGATATAATTGTTTACCTCGCATGTTAATCATTTTCACCATGACTGTTATTAACCGTCGCGGATTCCCTGCGGTAGAAATTTTCGACGCTCCTCGGTCGGGTGAGACGTTTGCCGCGTGGTGGACGAGGGAACGTCGGCGAGGAGACATCGAAGAGGCTAATACTAAATGTTACAAACTGCTGCAACAACATCTTTACACCTCGGACTTTGCGACGTGGGAACATCGAGTCGTGTTGTTAATCACCCGGAGCGGCATACCGTTAATTATCTCGATTGTAGGTCTCTGCTCCGACGCGATGATGCAGCGCCGTACAACAGCATCGCTCGAGTCTTCCCTAGACTTTCGGAACAGTCGAATAACGCTGGCGATAGATTCCGAAAAATTAATCTCCTATCGCTCCGTGAAGTGGACCTTAACGTTGCCTCGTAATGAAATCCATTAGCGATGAGGATGATGAATCGTTGCAGGTATACGACGAACTTCTGCGAATATATCGCTATGTTAGTGTACTAGGAAATTTCGACGCGTGAGAAATTGGCGCGATGCGGGGTGTGAGAAGACACCGAACGGCGCCAGGCGTCGCGACGTCGTCGGGTTATCCCTCCATGAATTCGAAGCTCATCCCTACCCCGCCTCGGTGCGATACGCCGGAGTGGGGACAGCAGATACAGATGCTGAGAGAGAGAGAGAGAGAGAGGGAGAGAGAGAGAGAGAGAGCTTCGAAATGGACAGTGACGGGACATTGGCATGCGACTGTAATTAATTCCCGCTCCTTCGTCATCGCACCGATGCTCGTCCGGTTCCGCGGTGAGCCTCGCGCCAACCGACGAACGTGGGGCTCGGGCAAGTTGGTCCATCATCGAGGACGGAACTGTGGTACGAGGGCGTCTCAGCGTCCAGGCGTCCCGTGTACGGACGTCCCGGTGTCTCTTCCTTGTCCAACGAACACGCGCGTCACGTAGGTGTGTATTGTACGAGGATGCGACAGTGTGGCGCCAGAGCTTCGCATATAAGCGGTTGCCCGGTTGTTGTCTCGATCCTCGTAGTACGGGGTGCCCGAGAATTCCCGAACCAAGGATCCAGGTATGTTTTGTACGAACGAAGAAAACCGCACCGTATCGTTGTTTACTTAGATAGGTATATATTTTTCCTCGCAGCTGTATCGATCACCCTTAATTTTCTCATAGAAAACATAGGCAGCAGCCCCTTTTCGAACACTCCGCGACGACGAACGCGTTTGATAACGATGACTCGGTTGACAAATTTCCTGTCTACGGAAAGGCAGCAATAATTTACACCTACATATGCGCTTCATCCGTTTCCTCTCTCTCTCTCTATCGAAAAACCGCGAGGGGTGGGAACGCTCAATGGTACCCTAAATAACCATTGATTGCCGGGTGAACCAGCCAACGCCGTTTATTCTTCGCGTCGTAGCCTCGATGGGACACTTGCTCGTCACCGTACCATTCAGAAAAGAAATTTAATTATTTATACAGCTGCTCGAGTATCTATCTCGAGGACACTTTTGTCTATCCAGATGTAGGTAACGATTATTCGGGGCAAAATTATCGGGCATTATCAAACCATCGGATTCCAAGGTTGAGAATTTTTCAGCGACTAGTAAGCTTACCAAGCTTCGCGGCTTCTTACGGTGAGAACTTTTCCATAGAATTTTTAAACAGTAGCGTTCGGTTAGTCGCGAACACCGTGTGCATGAGATAAACACGGAAAAGAATCGTGCATGTGCCTCGGTTCCTTTCGTGCACCGCGTTGTCCTCGGATCGTTGTACGCAATGCTAGCGACCCATATATGGTCACTTGCTGTATAATTCATCGACGCACACACGTTCGCGAGCGAGACAGCCGACATAACCTAACGTAACATAGCTACGGTGTACACAACAGATGCACCGATGCACGCCTGTTTGTACTAGTAGAGTAGTAACTAGTTTTTGTCACGAGTCAAACGATGTTGAATAAGGGTTCTACATTCGTGTATACACGCGAGTCGCGCACACGCGCAGCCTCGTGCATACGTACGTGATCCGAGGCTTACGTTCATATCCCGACCCTACAACACAATTTTATTACCGGTTCATGTATAATAAACAATGTTTGACCGAGCCTCGACATAACCAGCTACTGAGACAGTGCAGGGACAATTTTCTGGATCGCGTAGTTATGACGGTACTTTCGAAAGTGACGACTACTTTTTCAACAATATCACTACTTAATCGTCGACTTCCCATTTTTAATTCAATATTCGAATCATATTTTCTAAACTCCTCCCTTCGCGCTCTCGCACGTCATCGAATTAATGATGACACGACTTCGTTACACGTTCGATAACAGAACACTAGAGTTCTCTTTCACCCTTGCGAATTTCTTGTCTGTTCAAAAAATGTCAAGGACTCGCGCTATCAGAAAAAATATGCGAGAATGATAACGCATTCGCGATGTACAATGATGCTTATTTTTTGGAATGAGATGTGCCATCCGAAACACTTTCATCGAAATGTAGAGAGAAATAATTACCTATCTCTTTGCGTGGATAAGTGTCACGTTTTATTTTCAATTAATCTTTATCAGACCTCGGTTTGACAGCTTTTTTACGATCGCGTCGTTTTTTCGACTACGCTGTTTCCGTTTTCTTCCGAACGATTTTCGACGCCGTCCAACTCGGACGCAGCATATACGCACCTATTCGGACTCGTCGTTAGAATTTCGTTTAAGTAGCAATACACGAGAATCGTAACTACCTGTAGTCGAGTCGACGAGACGCCACCGCGATAAACGTCGGTAGGGTTAATCTGTGACCGAAGTTAATTAGGCTGCTACTTTGGTCTACGAAGAAGCTGTGGCCACGAAATAAAAATTCTAATGGTCGCGATGTGGTTTCTTTCGACCACATATACGTTCGCGTTTTTCCTCGAAAAAAAGTCGTGGTTTCGTATTTTGTTTGTTGGTTTGTTGGTTTGTTTGTTTTTTGCCTATTTCTCACTCGCAAACGGGTCGCGAGAGATTGCCAGGTCGCAGGAGATGAATCATCCGTTTTCGTCGCAGCAAATGGTCTTTTCGTGGAAACGTAGTAATTACTTATTACGTGTTAATTTCGGCGTCGTAGCTGTGATGTAGAAACGCGGTCAATGTGAAACGAAGATGATAGAGATCGTTGTACAGTTTCGAAGGTTTCGGAACGAGCCTGTCCGGGGGAATCGTTGCTTTAACGTTATGGTTAGACAGACGCCTGTACCGTCAAAGGGTTTCGGAATCTGAAACGATCTACGCTGGACCCGTTCTTTTAATTATCCCATCGGCCACAGCTAGTCCGGAAAGCGGGACGAAAGCGGGAGCGGACTCCTGGGAGAGTGGCAACGATTGGGTCTAGGGGCACTGGAAGACATCAGGCGTGAAGCGATCGACGATATCGATTAATTCCCTCGGACCGGAGAGTAATTGAGCGAGCAGTCAGCCCTTTTCTCAGCCCGATTTTCGAACGGCGCTCGGGCGATGGCGATAGAGAAGCAATCCTACGGAGAGACCTCAAAGATCGATGGCGAAAAACTTCGCGAATCAGTGCAACTCGCATCGCTTAAAGATCGACTCGATAGTCGCGAATACCACGCGTTCCCACCGTCGGAATTAGCATCGTATCCTCTTACTTCGATCTCACGCGTTCTCCTCCCGGGTATCTCCTCTTTCTCTCCCCTCTCTCTCTCCCTCTCTCTCTCTCTCTCTCTCTCTCTCTCTCTCCCTCCCTTTCTCATTTCATCGGTTCGATATAATTCATTAATCAAAGATCTTTTTAATCGATTTTTAATTACACCGGTAGTGAAATTGCAACGTTTGGTGAGGAAGGCGCTTCGCGTCCAAGAAATCCGTGGGAATGCCGTGCCCGTTCCACCGGTTCTTCGTCGCGTCCGGTAGCTCCAGAGCCAAAGAGCCGTACGCGTACGACGTACACGCATACAGAGACGAGACGCCGCGGCGTAAGAAGAAGAATAAGTCTTCATCCGACGCAGCTGAACGTCGCATCGTTACGTTAATCGGGAATAAGCCGATCCGAAACTAACGAGATCCTCGAATCGGTTCAACTACGTACGTACGAGCACGAAATCTATGCTCGGGCTGCTGTGTGGGGAACGGTGAAAGGGGCCCAAAGCAGCATTGTATGCCGTCTATGAAGGCAGTTTCATTCGCGTCGAGCCGAATAACTTCTTGAGCCCGTAGGCGATTGAATTCGAAAACGATTCTATTGTCGACCCGAGATAGATTGGAATTAGTTGCGCGGAGTGTTGGAATGAGCGGGACTAGGCGGCGGGGTGGGGAGGCAGTCTGGCGCCGTTTGGACTGTAGGCAAGCAGCCAGACAGGTGCAGCTGGCCGGGCGTCACCCAACCAGCCCGCATGGCCCCGCGGGATCGACGCTCGACACACATTCACAAATATTTGCATTGGGCAGCGTAGTCAGCCAGAGGCAAGGAATTTATACTGCCAGTGCCGAGCATACATGATACAATTAGATGGCCGGTAGTGATTGCCAGAGAAGGCCGGGGATCGGTTTAACACTACGCACCATCACGTCTCGTCCGCGCGAAGACCTATGAGATTTTTCATTCTCGCTACCTAGAAGTAAAATGCAAACGCGATTTATCCGTACCATTCGTACCGCGATGGACGATCTTTCGTCGCGATCGAACTCTGCGTTGTCAACACGTCCCAACTGATCGATAATACCTAATAAATTGTCATCCCTTTTCCTCTTGTTGCAGAAAAAAAAATGACTTCGTGCGATATTCGTCGTTTGCATCCGAAGCGAGGGGAATGCGAGACGGACGCGACTCGTGTGGTTTCGGAGACGAGCTCCTCGCGAAGCAACCGAATTGCTCCGATGGTTGGTGGGTTGCCTACCCCGCAGGCGCTCGCCACTTTATCAAGCTACACGTGAGTAAGACTTTTTTCTATTCATTTTATTTCAAATCTCGTTTTCGTTTCCCCGAACGTCGATGGATAACCGCCTTGCTCATCTTATTATTGCGCGAGCTTGAATAATACGAAAATATTTTCAAACACTGTCAGTAATCGTTCGACTCTGACCTACCGACTGTTGGTTATGATGAGAGATAGAAACAGTTTCCTCGTATTGATATAACAATATTTACCGTCTGATCAATCTTCCTGTATACATTTATTCCAACAACGTAGATGATTCTCTTTTTTACACGTACGATGGTGACGCAACTGACGGATGTTCGACGTCGTAACAAAAGGCAGATTCTGTTTTTATCGGCTTAACGTCAGTATTTACCGATGCGAATGCGTTCCACACAATGTCTAGACGTGATGCAATAGTTAACATTTGGTATTTGCGGCAAATGTTTTTTCCCGGGTTTTGCTTATCGCAGCCTTCCACGAAGAAAGTATGACTAAAACCGGAGGGGGACGCTACTGCTGTATGTTATATTGTGATCTGATTGGTTTTTCTCGTAATCTCAACCGTGATCACGTTCGCACCACGAGGCAGTTAAAAAAACTGCCAAACAAGTATCGCGTGTACTTACGTACGATTTTTTTTAAGTGAATTGCGACATCGCTTACATTATTGGCGGAAATTATACTCCAATTGATATTTCTTACAATTGGTAGGATGTTTACAGTCAATCGAGAGTTATAGACAATCATGAAATTCCATGTAAGCTTTATTTACATCATATACTACTATCGTATTCAACTTCATCCACTCTCGCTTTCACGATTCACGAAGCGAGACAAAATGATACGGAGACTAACCCGAATGACCCACGCGCGAAGCGTACCGACCAACGATACCGTGATTCCTTCAATTCCAAAAAATAATGCAATGGATGGCAACTCGTCAGCAAACAGTTGTCGAAAATTAAGTGAGAATAATCAGTGTCCAATCGAGGTAGTATTATCTGGTACATGATCTTTGCAGCTGTTCGATCGATTGTAAATGTTGTGCTCAGCGTGCAGAATACCGATGCTGAAAACAAAACTGACGTGCTTAGTACAGAGGCAACCTAACCTATCTATCCGTTTATGTTTCGTATATTTTGGATTAAAAACGGACACAAACGTCTAGTTTGTCGAACACGGGAACATTAGTCGAAAGTAAAGACTAGTTTTCTTATGGAATTTTGTGCATGCAAGTTTCATAATGGAAGTCAAACGTCAACGTACGGGAACAGTAAAGCGATGTTGTTACGGGTTGTGTCGCGGTGAAGCGAGACCTCAATCCTGTGACAGCGACAAAGTTTTCTTTATTTCATTTCCTAAACCGTGTCTACCATTTCGTAGAGGACAAGTTTCCAAAAGACAATTAAAAAATCATGCTCAGAATTGCGTCAAGTGCTCCATAAGTGCGAAGTGGGTTAAGGCTTGTGGACGTGCGTCTCCTCAATTCACATCTATTTCTGATATAACGAAGGATACGTATATTTGCTCGTTGCATTTTGTTGGCGAAAATGGTCCTTCGGAAGCACATCCCGATCCCATATCTTTGGCAGATGGCTCTTCGACCGAGGTAACTATTATTCGAACTGGTTGATCTTTTTGGTACACGTGTTATATTTTCAATCTATAATGTTCGTTGATGTAGGATGAAGCGGTTCAGAGGAGGCGAAAAACTGTGGAGGAAAAAAATAAACAGAATCTCGTTGTATCCCGAATACTCTTGTCGCCTCTTGACGGTGAAGAATATGCAAAACTTCAAGAGAATTCAAATATTGTCGAAACAATAAAAATCGACGCAAAGGTAAGTATACGATGTGTACACAAATCTTATGCGTACCGACAAGGAACATTTTATTTCAGCAGGTATCTCCGCTGCATCCACCTGCCAATATGAAACTCGGAGAATGGCCAATGTACACGGTATCCAGTGGCTATTCGACGAGTGAAATAGACTCGCCGAGCGAACAAATATCTGAGGAAAGTTGCAATGTTTCTATAGTGAACAAATATGATGAGACTGCATCGGTGGTCACAAACATTGAAGTGGAAAAACATGAGAACCCGTGTGGTCAGTTGAGAAATCCAACTGTGCGGCGATACATCAGTATTCACGAATTTGAAACGTCGGTGCAGCGCGATGAAAGAAAATGTTTGTTATATACAGGATTCAGGTTCGATCAGATACAGATAATTCTCGCGCTCGTATCACCAGTTTGCGAAAAATTGAATTATCATAAGGCTATCGTGCAGACATCGATAGACTGCAATGCTTGCTTAGTGACTCGTAAATTAACCCTCATGCAACAGTTTCTATTAGTGTTGACACGGCTACGACGCGGCCTGCTCGAGCCAGATTTAGCTTATCGTTTCAATATCAGTGTCTCTTTAACTTCGAAAATAATCAGAGCATGGATACATTTATTATTTGTAGAGTTTGATCGGCATCTAAGGTCTTCGATGTTTCCATCGAGACTCGAAATAGCTTTAAGTATGCCCGAGATTTCGGATGAATTGAAAAACGTACGAGTCATAATTGATTGTATAGAATTCTCCTCTCGGTCCTCCCTTGATCATGAAAAAAACTCGTACGTTCCACGTACCTCGAATAGGAAATTGAAGGTGCTTATCGGCGTGGCTCCGAATGGCGCGCTATCCTTTATTTCGAACGTCTATAATGGATCGACATCCGATAGAGAAATTTTTATCCGGTCTAAGTTAGTTGAGAACTTGGGACCTGGAGATATAGTATTAGCTAATAGAGACTTCAAAGTACGAACTATCTTGCAAAATGTAGGAGCCACTTTGTGCGTTGCTCCATTTTTGCTAGGTACAAAGCAACTCACGCCAGAAGACGACACGACAAAGAAAATCATAGTAAAGCATATAAAGACTTTTAAGCAAGTCATAGCTCAACTGAAACGATTTCGTATTCTAGTAGGAGATATACCATCCAATATAAAAACTCAAATATCTCAAATCTTGTTCGTCTGCGTCTGTCTAACCAATTTTCAATCCCCAACACTGAACGATTCGAATTAATTTTTGAAAATTTATTATTCAGGCGTGAACGAAACTGTGCCTTATTTATTGATTCGATAATTGACTCTCCCATTATTTTGTATGTTGCTAAATTAATGGACATCATCGATACGATTCGTAATCCGTTGTAACATATTTTATTAACACTTAACGTAGTTTTAATATATGTGATATTAGATGTACGCAATTTTTTGGCTCAATCTAGTTTACATCAGAAACTCGTCTAGTAATACATTTTGTACCTAACCAGAACATTACATTACGTTAATAGAAGTATTTTTCTAGTTTTTGTGTTTGCAAAATATTTAATGATGTTTTTCGTCACCATTCATCCCGTTTTACTTTACATGATTTGCGCGGCTGCTAGTTCTGAATTATTACTTGAACATCCGTCATTGATCACAATCATCAACAACATTATCGAGTTAAACATTATTTTTTCGTCAGAAAATTCATTGTCAATAGCTCGAAAATTTTGAATCATTATAAATAATTTGTACAAATATTATAAGCCAGCTCACGAGGAAATCTATCCTTGCGCACACGAGTGTGCGCCAACGCGCAGAACCCAGCTTACATTGAGCAATCGCAATGTACCGTTGTGACTAATTGGCGAAACCGGTTGAAAACCCTGAACGAAAGTTTCGTTCATTCGTCTGAATCAGTCTGAAGCCTACGTCATAAAATTCGTGAATAAAACAAAGAATAAAGCGTAATAAAGCATAATTGCGCCGGTGTACAACGTAACTACAGAAGAATCAAGGACTAAAGTGCGGATATTATTAGATATAAACATTGATACTTGCATGCTATAATCGAAAACGAGATCTACTGTTATGTGATAAAATTTGTTTGACGGATATTCAGTTTCATTGACGCAAGATAAGATCAGGAAAACATGGTTGCCTATGTACGTCTGAAATTCTGAGAAGTCTGAAAATTAATCTACACTGATGACTATGACTTAACCTAAAAATTTATAAACTCCGGCGAGACAGAACGTACCGAAACTGTGATAAGTGAAGTTCATCGTTAAAAATGTGGGCTCAGTGGATGTGTATTACGTTGTCACTCTCATTGTTAGTTCATCCGTCCCATCCGGTGCACTGGAAAAATATCAGCAACTTTGATACTTGGTACAGTTCGGTAAGAATTGTTACTGCTTGTTTTATTTTATCGCACACCCTTTATTTACCTAAGTTAATATCTGTCCTTGGTCAAATTTCAGAATTCCTCGGGTTCTGTAGATGTGAGATATAATGCTACAGGTAATTATAGTCATGTTTCTCATCTAATAACGGCTCCGCTAACATCTAATGATTCCATATTTATTTACAGAATGTTACAAACCCGTTGGTAACACCCTCGACTCAAATTCAGTGGAATTGGATTTATCTGAGCATGTTAGTCTATCTGTAAAACGACACGAGCAAAGATGTTTATTTTCTCTGAACATATCGGATATTAAAAACGGCAGTATGTCTTCTCCGTCTACTAGTATTAAGGCTTTTAGATATAGAGTTAATCTAATTTATCAAGAAACATGAATTATTTGACGTTAATATTTTTATTTCAGTTGCACGATTGTACGTACAATATCAGCCTATCGATAAACGGTATGGTCATATCACCGTTTTCCTACCTGAAGATTTCAGTAAACAGCATATAGAGAGCAATACAATTTGCCAAAATGCGAACTTGTCCATTAGTGCGAATTCTTCAATCACAGACTTGATAATTACAAATCCTTCCAAATTGTCACCACACGCCCAAGATCTTAACGGTGGCCGTCAATGGCTTAGTGCGTATGTTCTTACATATACATTGGTTCTGTTGGATGGTAGTACTAGCACTGGAAAATATGCATTTATGCATCCATGGTATCTCACCCTTGGTAAGTTTCTTTTGATTATTGCCAGACTCCTGTCCATACTTTCCTTGCCAAATATTATTTGCTAAACTGTATGAATGCACTTTATCACATTTTCCCAATTGCAAACTAATGATTTGAAAATGCAGTCTTTTAAGTAAGAAACTGAGAAACTACACAAAACAATCAATGATATGCTTCAAAGTCGGACATCATATATTAGGCTAGAAATTTGGCTATGACTGACTATAGGCTTAGGTTGTAAAATAATATTCTATGAATATCGTATCATATGCTAAGTATTGTTTTTTGCAAGAGATAGTTCACAAACGAATTACGTCATTGGTCATTTATTGCTGTATTTGAACACGAGCACGGAAAGCAACGGATACCCATGATATGATTAGATAACTTCACTCATTCGCCTTATCTAACTTTATTTTGTCGTGTCAATTTCAGTGTTAAAATAATGTATTGACTAGCGTGTTACTGTAGCCGTAGTAAACAGAATTATATTTCGGAGAAACCTGCAAATTATGCTGAAATCGAAAATGAAAAAAACTGTATGAGAATTTTATCTTTATAACGATTTTGTTGTATTACAGACGCTCTTTTTGAACGTGATTTCAAACCGTTTTATTATCTGGATATTTCAAATGATGCTGTACTTCATGTTCATATACACCCAGTACCTGAACTATATGGTAAAACAGATTATCGAATAGCACTGTGCAGAAAAAATGAAGAGGGTCCTATAGATACTGTGAATTTGACTAGAACGCAAAAATTGGAATATGTTTGGACTCAGTTCGACAAATCAGGCTACTATTATGTCGATGTGGTATTGGCAAACAAAGAACCTGTTTGTTCTGCGAATATTACTCGCGAAATACTTTATGTTGAAGTGGGTGAGTAAAATACTTGCGAATTGTTTTCAATTTTTAATTTTTTTTTTGTTGGTATTCGCGGAAATACAAAAAGATAGTGCATTCAGATGCAATATACTCTTTGAAATCCCCCTCCTCTGAATTTTTCTATTTTACAGGTCAGTCAGGAATGGTTGTATTTACAATGATAATCAGCCTCTTGTGGATACCATTTGCGGTAATTTTTGGTTTATACTACATGGGCAAGTACTGGAAAAATTCAGGTATAACTTATATGCAATATTATCATAGTCCAGATCACACAAAAGTTTCGAATTCATATCATGAGTTTTCAAATCCTGCTTTCTTACAGGTAGGAATAGACAAAAAGTTTTGTTGATTTCCTCTCCAACACGAGATTCGCACATCGAGGTTATGAAAACTTTGACAAATTATTTGAGAGACTGTAATATTGATGCATTTATCGGTGAATTGGATATACAGAAACATAAAGATGATCTTGAACGTCCACAACCGGTCAGTACAATGGCATACAATACATTTAATTCCTTCTAAATTATTTTTCACTTATGATACATGGAAATTTTTTCATTTTTGAACTTAAGTTTTAATTTTTGTTGATTATTTGCAGGATGTCGGAGTGTGGTTAGATGAGACATTCAAAAAAGTAGATATAATCATTTGGGCTACATCTCCCGAATATGATCCTAATGATCCACCAACACCAATTTTTGCAAACATAGACAAACGTGCGATACATTTAGTGATAGAATATTCTGCTTCACGCGAGAAAACGTTTTGGGTCATTCGTTTTCCTTCTCATAAACTGGATAGCATACCCCTGGAATTCCCCAAATCCACAGTTTTTCATATACCAAGAGATTTGAACAGATTAGTGAAAACAATCTGCAGTGTAAGATTTGGCAATTTTCCGAGAGCTTCTAAGACAGAGCTTCTGATGAGAATTGAAGCAAAGAAAAACCCAGCTGTTACGGTTCCTATGGATCTACAAAATATAATGAACAAGCCAACTGGTACGTGCGCCCTCATTTATTCCACAATCTTCGAGCTTATTGTTCTTTTCAAGTAATATAATGTTCCTTGCTCCATAACTGAACACATGATTACTATCATCAATTCCTAATATCGGGGAGAATCATAAGAAATTCCCTATTTGCCTGAGCCGTCAAGCATTCACAAGTTGTTTTGCTTAATTACCAAGAACATGTCGTTTTTTTTTAATTCCAGATAAAGAAACTGCGGATATGCCACATGAAGACTATGACCCCTTGATTCTTACCAAACACAAT
The DNA here is from genome assembly GCA_963969455.1 of Arge pagana. Taxonomy (NCBI): domain Eukaryota; kingdom Metazoa; phylum Arthropoda; class Insecta; order Hymenoptera; family Argidae; genus Arge; species Arge pagana. The sequence continues at coordinate 9,336,774 of OZ018311.1, read as the reverse complement.
TCCAGAGAGTCTGTGAATTGGACGCCTCGACCTAAGTATGAAGAGTCTGATGCATCAACGAATCGATATTTATAACGCTAAAATATTAGTCAACTATCTCGTACAGATATTGAGCTTGTTTTTTAATATCATTTCACATTTACGAATTTTGTATCAACCTTTTCGACTGTTATATTAGTGGTAAGAAGTGTAAAATACGCCAAAGTAATGTATGCTCAAATAATTGACACCGGACGTCATTTTTTCCAAACGAGCGATGAACAATTGTGTACGTATGTAACTGATAAGAAATTTGTTTTGTCCTTGTGCAATATAGTTGAGCGCGTGCGCAAGCGTCTCATCTTCGTTTCAATGCCGGGCAGAATCAAATTACTATTATGTACAATCGTATAATCGAACGATGTATTTATTTCTCGCGATGAACTTACTTTCTGTTCGTCTTAAAAGTTATGATACGACTTGATGTTTTTTCTTAACATTATACATTTTGTACATGCGTAAAATTATGTTTTATATCAATCGTAAATCAAAAATCGTATGCTACTTAAGTTTCGTGTAATGCATTGTTTTGCATTACATGTTTCATATCGTGACTAGTGCATTTTCTTTTCCTATTTCGTTTCTAATTCCGTGCACTTGTCTGGTTGTTGCCACTAGCGGAGGTCAACAAGCAAATTGTGCTGCACGGTCGGTTTGTCATGGTTGCACATGTCGTGATTCTACGTGCAGTTGTGATCCTGGTCTTTTGGAACATAGATATAATGAATAGATATTTTTTATTAGAATATTATGTATTTATTAAAATAATTGACTCGAATTACATAGGAAGTAGAATGCGTAAGTGAATAGAGTGATTTGAGTAATGTTTTTGAAAATTGAATAAATTGTTACATCAAATCACAGTAAAACCAAATTGTTCATGAATTTTCCCTGCACGTATCCGGAGAACATGATAGCCGAGGAGGTATTCGAAGATACACACTCGGCGCCTAAGACGTCACAGGTCCGCAACCCAACATACACGTTTTCGTTTAAACGCGAATTTTCTTCGATTTTGACTCGAAGTATCAGGAGAACAGGATAGCCGAGGAGGTATCCGAAATTTCACTTGGCGCCTATGACGTCACAGGTCTGCAACCCAACATACACGTTTTCGTTCAAACGCGAATTTTCTTCGATTTTGACTCGAAGTATCAGGAGAACATGATAGCCGAGGAGGTATCCGAAATTTCACTTGGCGCCTATGACGTCACAAGGCCGCAACCCAACATACACGTTCTCGTTCAAACGCGAATTTTCGTCGATTTTGACTCGATGTATCAGGAGAACATGATAGCCGAGGAGGTATCCGAAATTTCACTTGGCGCCTATGACGTCACAGATCTGCAACCCAACATACACGTTTTCGTTCAAACGCGAATTTTCTTCGATTTTGACTCGAAGTATCAGGAGAACATGATAGCCGAGGAGGTATCCGAAATTTCACTTGGCGCCTATGACGTCACAGGTCCGCAACCCAACATACACGTTTTCGTTTAAACGCGAATTTTCGTCGATTTTGACTCGATGTATCAGGAGAACATGATAGCCGAGGAGGTATCCGAAATTTCACTCGGCGCCTATGACGTCACAGGTCCGCAACCCAACATACACGTACAACTCTCTGCAACTTCACCTACCTTTTCTCGTCTATGCGAAGGACATTTTTAATCTTGTTAGTAGTTTTTGGTATGTCTCAGCCTAAGCTTGACATTTTGCAAATCACGCTTATGAATAACTGTAGAATGCGTTAAAGTGAATTGGTGGGAATATGACACGACAAATATTTTTGTAAACAGTTTTTTATTGAAAATTACCAATTACAAAGGATTTTCAGCTATACGTCTTATTTCAATGCTGATAAGTGTAAAAATATAATACATAATAATATAGTATAATAAAATTCACATCGGATCCGTCGTCGTAGCTGCAGTTGCATGTATTTCATCGGTGACTATATTTCCTCTGCAGTTTATTCCCAGCTCGGAACGATGCTGGAAGGAGAACAAAAAGGGTATTGAAAATCATGATGTTAAAAATAATATTTTCAATAATCGTAGCAGCTCACAACTTATTTATGGGGGCTCGGAATATGACGTGATAACAGTGATATTGCAAATTGCAAATCATATAACATAATCAGTAATCATTAAAAATCACTCTACGTTTAGAACTATATCGGAATGGGGAACAAGAGGTACTTAGAAAATTTGTTTCTCAAACTAGACGTGCATTTGCAGAGAATCTGAGTAAAAAGATACTGCAGATTCTACGATGTGAGAATTACTCGAATAACGCTCTTCTTGTTACGTCCATTTTAATATGATAAAGAGAATTTTGAGAACAAAGATAAAATTCTGGTAACGTACTTGCATCATCAGTAGTCCCAAGGAAGTTTGCCCGCAGAATGTTTCATCGAGGGGAGCTAAGATTCCTGCTGACAGCTTTGGTCGCAGAAAAATGTCGCAGACCTCTTGCGACAAATTTTGTCGCCCGTATGTTACTCAGTTTTTCCCGCGATTGTGTTTCGCCGTAGTCATTTCCTTCGATACGCAGTCAGGTGGCAGTCGAGAGAAGCATTTAACAGTGCAACTGATGATAGGAGACTACAGAGCCACAGCGTATTGCGTCCAATAGATGTGAATTGGCAAGTTAGATGTACATCAAACCTACGCTCTGATCGAAGGAATGTTGGAATCCGCGTGCACGGAGCAACGATGGTCCACGCGGAAGTGATGCGAATCACGTTGCTGAACAGTTTTAACATACTGTACGTAATTTCAGTTTCAGCTTCCGGCTCCGACGCATCCGTTTGCTTAGATAGCGAATACACAATTGTGCGTGCACAGTTGTCGTCTCTTCAAAATCGATGCGATACGTAATTACGGCTGCTAATTTTAAGATAAAGGACACAGCTTTCATTTTTGCACCCGATAAGTGTTTAATATTATTACATAGTAATTACAAGCAAAGAATAATGCCACCTTACTCACTATAGTGCGATAATTTAACCTTTTCTGCCATTTCGTCGATCAACAATACAATACTTCATAATGAACTCACTTAGAAAGTATAAGTACATATAATATAACTGATACATACTCGAATATAGACATACTAATGGAATGTTTGATTTTATACATAAATACAAACGCGACGACATAACGACACATCGTTATCGGTAAGGTACGGAAACGCAGTCTTCACTTGTTCTCACATCAAACATGGTTATTCTCGTTGTCAACCATATTGCGATGCGACGAGACATGTTTGAGATTAGTTTTGATTACAATATGATAACGAGAACTAGGCATTAAAAGTAGTGATTCAATACGAAGGTACAAATTAAGATCTCGTTGATAAAAAATATCACAACAAATTTGCCGACTGATTTTACGCCACGGTAAAACAACAAAATTTCACGTTTCTTTGGTCATTTCATAAGAGGAATAAATAAAAAAGCGTATCGATAATAGTCACCTCCCCACACAACGTTGGTAAAAATATGTATAAACTGAAAAGTATAAAACAGGAAAAAATAGCAAACCAAAATAATATTTATAGATTTCATACTTCGATATTTCGACTGATTTCGATGTAATAAAATCGTACGATTATACAATTATTATCGATGCATTGTAAATGTTCTTCTCACAATATTAAATCTACGAGCTGAGAAACACGAATTTCCCAATTTCTAAACAGCGGCATTCGCAATTGAAAGAATAATTTCCATTCAACGAGAGGTCTGGGCATGAAAATATTCACGTTGACGATATTCGGGTCGAATTACGTTCAATTCATTTGGTACATCTAGAGTTTCGGTGTCGGACCTTTGTCAGGCCAATTGTCAGCTGATTACCTTCGATCATCATATACGAGCGCGACAAAAATCGACGCGAGATCATTTCCAAGTTACCGTTTTTCAACGCGCTTTGTGATTACCTGATACAGAAGCAGCTCGATTTTGGAAACAAATCACCATTGCAGGTTTAAAACGTCGAGGTAGAATATCGCTCTTCCGAACTCTTATCGGCCGCAGTGGCCTTGAAATTCTAGTTTCCAATATAGAGATTTTTCTGTACGTGTCTTTGGTCATAAAAGTATCCGTTCCTTCGCCTTATATTTCAAGCGGACGGTCCATTCGCTCGATCCCATGCACTCTCCCACAATCATTCGTTCGCTCTCGTTGCTACTTACCTCATCGCAGTATCATATTTTGATAAAATTAATAACTGGAATCAGTTTGGTCATTATTTACATTAAAATCGATAGGCCAAAGATATATTTCGACACGTCTGGCTATTAAAATTATGGTCCACCTTCGTCTTGTCTCCAACATCGTTTACATCACGTTGAGTTCATTGAGTCCGTTCAAACTGTTCAACCCGTTGAAGCTAGCACCGTTGTCAATTTTGTCGAGCTTCTTTTCCACGTTGCTGAAAAGCAGCAGATCGTCGTGATCTTGTTTCGCTTTCTTACCGTCCATGTCGATGTACGACTGAGGTCTTTCCTCCGGTGATGTTTTCAAAGTGTTACCCGTGTTACTCGTAACGTTGGAATTCCGCAATTTGATCGGGCTCTCGTAATGGTTTTGAATCATCGGCTGTTCGATTGTTTCGTTGACGTACGGCGGTTTCACCGGATCCTCCGGGAACGAAGCTATCGGCTGTTGCCAAAGAGCTTGAAGCTTGTCAACCTTGTCGCATTTTGTCACGTGCTCCATCGGCGTTTTCCCCAAATAGTTGACATCCGTTCTCAGAACATTTATATTTCCGTATCCTAGCTCGTTGCTGTTGGAATCTACAAGAATAACGATCACTGAATACAGTCAGAAGATGCGTTCTGCGAAAATATACGAGCGAAGGATTCGGCTGATGTAATTTAATATTGGAAACATTTCGCTTACTCGTAGGACTGTCCAAAGCGTGGAGAGATGTAAAGTAAGCGCGATTGTGAACGGTTCTGGGATTTAGATCCAGATAGTCGACTCCGTCCTCCAGCATCCGTTCCCAGTGGCACGTGAGTTCTTTGAACGATGGTCTCATTCCAGGCTCCTCGTGCCAACACGACACCATTATTTTGTACCTTAAAAAATGCGCAACGAATACTTTTTAGGGATCGACCAAATACAAATGACAAATCAGAAACTCAGCGTCATTCGAGTTCAGAGACTGTAAGTTTACAGTCTAACTATGCTGCGAGGACTCACAATTGATGAGAACAATTGGCGGGTTTCTCCATGCGATATCCAGCTTTCAGGAGATTGTAGAGATTATGGACATCGACACCGGGATAAGGCGAGGCTCCAAGAGTTACCAGTTCCCACAAAAGAACGCCAAAACTCCAAACATCTGATTTACTCGTGTAGACATGATCGGCCAACGATTCCGGTGCCATCCATTTGACTGGAACTGAACAACAAACGGGTGCGAGTTCCAATTACTTGTTTCGAAAACGACTGATGCTACTGAAAAATCGTAATTCAAACGACGACCGAAAATAGCGTGTGCAAAATCTTGTTGACTTTTTCCACACGTTTTCGACCCGTTGTTTTGGGAGCGGGAGGTTTTCGAGAGAAAATTATACAATAATAGTATAACTCACCTCTACCCTTGCTTCTCTTCAGATAGGCGTCATCCTCGTAAACGTCTCGCGTGAGACCAAAATCAGAAATCTTGCAAACCTTCCCAGTAGCGAGCAGTACATTTCTAGCCGCGAGATCTCGATGCACCAGCTGAAAGGAAAAGGATTATTGCCGATGAGGGGAAGTTTCGGCAAGTTGATCGAGTTGCGATACGGGTCGACGGTTTCTCGTGCGAGCTTATTTCACGGTCCATAATTGTTTCCCGGAGAATTAATCTCTAGCAATTATATAATATCGGGAATGAGACGTCGGAGTTTTCGGTTCGGCAAGAATTCGTTTGATCCTGATTGAATAACCTTGGAGGAAATTGCGAGTATGAATTAAGCCGGTAAAACGATGTCGGAAATGATGTCAGTTCGTTAATGTTATTGCCGAATCGATTGCGAAGCGTGGACACCACATCGTCGATCCCAACTAACACACGCGCATACACGCACGATGGACGCGTATGGATACACACACGGATGCATTGATACATATATATACGTAGATTTGCCAGATGGTTGTCCTCGACTATTGACTTCCCGCTGACGAAACGCTCATCAATTCGAACAGTCGACTCGTTTCGTTCGTTTCTTTTTTTCTATCAAAAGGAAACGTCAGAACATGAAATCGATCGAACCACACGATTCCAAGGTCGTGTCATATCGGCTCGACATTGGTTGGATCGACCGGCTGGCGATTAGCTGCGGTTTTCTCGTCGCAGCTGTTTGAAAAATGGATTTTTATCGCGCTACCTTTATATCGGCGAGGTATGCCATTCCTTTGCTGATTTGCCAAGCGAACGAAAGAATTTCGCGCGGAGTCACGCCGTAGTTGAAAGTAGCGTCTACCGTCGATGTATCCTCCCTGTTGATCCCCGGAGATGCTGACAGTAACGACGTCGAGCACGGTGCTCGCCCTTCCGACTCGAGATGACGACTTCTTCGCAGATAATTTCTATGGGCGAAGAAAGAGCGTTCGGTGGTGTGGAGGAAAATACGCGAACGGAATGAGCAATAACGAAAGAAATGAGAAATTTAATTATCAAGCTTGTCTGCCCAGAGGTCATTGACTGCTTGACCGGAGGATGAGAGATGGAATTCGCACTTCTCGCATCCTCCCTACTCTTATTTGTACGTAGGTATGCGTTGGAAATGTCCACCTTGCAGTCTCGACGCTTAGAGAGTACGTACACTTGGAACTTTTGAAAAACCGATATTTTTGTACATTTCCTAATAGCACGTCGTTTTAAAAATATGTTGTTAACATTTTACAAAGGTCCGAGAATTATTTACTGAGATAGACCATTTTAAGTGAAATACCATCGAGCGGATGTGGAGCAGGTAGAAGCGATAGCTTCGCCTTAACGTCCACTTTAAACGCATTTTTCTCAAAACTACGTTTTCGAAGTCGGTGAGTAAAGACTCTAAAAAACGGCTACACGGAATGATACTTTGAAATTTTTAGCAGTTATTGATGACATAATTTTCTTGGGCTTGAACAGAACCTTCTTTTATTTCAGTGATTTTTTTATCCGAAAAATCAGCGTTTTTTTATTGAAAACAAGTGAATTTTTCTTAAAGTCCACCAATTTGGGGACGATTAAAATTTTGAAAAAAGCATTCGTCGAAGCCGTTTTTGAGACTCATTGCCCGCCGCGAGACAACTTTTCTTTTTTGACCTCTCCAAGATCGACTATAAATCTCTTATTTTTGACTGTAATGCCATGAAAAATTTACCACAACTTCGTAAAAGCTGTATTATTCGAGTGCCAGAACATTTATTAATAAATGAGTGAACCTGTCTTTGTAACAAATTCGTGAGAATAACTTTTTTTTGAGTCTCGGAGCTTACGTAAGCCCGCCTTAAAGAACGTCGGGATGAAATACCTACTTCTACGAAAAACACGCGCAACGTAGGAGAATAGAATGAACGAGAGGTGATATCGATCGACCGGAAATTTCCGCGAATTTTAGCGTCATCACCTTGCGATACTAATCCATATCGCAGGTGCTAACAACTGCGTTGTTGGTTGGTTGGATAAAAGATAAACGTAGCGAAAACGGTTACCTCAGAGAGCCGAATTCGGCGAATTCGATGATGAGATATACCGGACCACCGGGGGAAGTGCAGGCGCCCAGAAGTCTGATCACGTTCGGATGTTGGGCTTCTTTTAGCAACTGATATTCCGACAGCAAGTCGGCTAATTCCGTCGCGCAGGCACCTTCCTTCAGCGTTTTCACTGCCACGGTCGTCGGACCCGGCCAACCGCCGATGTCGATGGCCCTGGCTCTCAAAACGCGACCGAATTCGCCTTCGCCGAGGACCTGCTCGATCGTGAGGTGAATCCGTGGAAACTCCCATTTTGGATCCGGCTGAAAACGATCACGGACGTCGTATGTTCGCGTTACGATTTTGGTGCGAGTGTCGATCGCCTTCGAAAAATGTAAAATTGCAACAAGAAATCGTTCCATTCCAAAAATGTGAAATTCTGCTACGAGAGAGACGGATTCGAGAACCGAGATAGCAGCGTAGGCAAAGGAAGTCGTATTCGTCGAAACCTACGAAAATTAGACGAGAAAGTGCAAAAGAGAACGGGAAATAATATTGTCTCATCGCGTTATGCACACTGATATCATTTGTAAGCACTCGTATCCATCAACTTGGTGCATACAGTATTTTACTGTACGGAAGATTTCTATTCAAAGCATGTACATTCACTCCATGAAATTGCGAATATTCGGGATTCGATATTCCGATACGTAGACCGTAGGATTTTTTTCTCTCATTCGATCTCCGTCGAAGCACCTACTCTTGGAAATTGTTGCGTTGCGTAAGTGTTGCGATCGTAGATATTGGAGGCGTTGGTATAAATAACACAGTCGGAGTTGTAAATCATAAAAGATAGACCAGTCGACGAGAATTCCGATGCTCGGGTAAAAGTGTAGCGTTTTCCACGTAAAGCGAGCATTAGCTCCGACGGATCAATTTGTTCGGACTAACAGCAGGTGAAATTTGTCGATTTATCGAGCCTAATGAAGTGTCTATACATCGTCCGAGCCCGAATAACGGCGTGGGGGCGAACTTGATGTTCCGAGGTAAGACGGAGCATCTGTCTGTCACGCGATGGAATTTTCATAAAGTGAGACGCGAAGAAGTCGAACGAAGCGTGATACTAGATTGCCGATTCGATTTCAATCACGCGCGAATGCATCCGTTCGCGAGTACGTCGGAATTGGCATTCGAAAATTTATGCTGCCGAGGGGAGAAAATCAACAGACCAGACCGAGGTTTATTCGCGCTAGCGAGAACTCGTCTCCGTCTTTGAATCAGACCCGAGTCGTTCACGGATGATTATTAGGTTTCCCCTTTCGTTGAAACTTTAGATTAGAGTGCCGAGTGTAATTAGCGGAAAGACTCACTGGACATGATTTTGGTAGCAGCAACGTCCGATTTGCTGTTGCGAGGGAGTCGAGACCGATGAGAAGACCATCGCCGCGGTCGACGTAGTCTGATGGTAGAATCGCCAGGCCTCCAACACCGCCGTCAGCATCGTGCTTGCACTCCCTGCGAGATCCTTTGGTCGCCATGCTGTTGACACCACAACTTGAGAATGAACATGATGACACCGAATTCTATTGCGTTATGCAATTGTCAATTCTACTCTCATTTTGGAATACTTTTTCAAAATTTTGCCCACAGTTCCAAATGATAATCGAGTGGTAATTAACGTCAAGAAATATTTGAAAAATCCAGTTCAACCTGTCCTGTTCGTGATAAATAACGATTTCTCAATTTTCGTTTACCCTAATAAAGGTGAAGTCGTATTACGGGATGCATTTTTCCCTCGGTATCCATATTTTCATATTCATATAATTATATTTCTTGTCATACTGTGGGTACGTAGAATTTCATCACGGTATTTCGATCGAACAACAATTACGTCGAGCCTTCCCGAATAAATGCATCGAGGAATCGAGGCAAATAAAAGTATAATGTTTCATGATATTATGCCTGAACAAGTCCGTGATATTCTGACGTGGGCAGTCAAACAGATTTATTGGTTTTTCGTGCCAGTTAAAATGTTTGCGAGCTTATTTGTGTATTCACGAGAACGTCTGGAATAATCGTAAGTGAAAATTCGTGGAATCGGAGAGAAAGAGAGAGCGTCTTTGATTCGATGGAAATTGTTGACGCATCACATTTCCACTTCGCCAAGTGAGAAAAGGGTTATATATTTTTTGCAGTCACGGACGTATGCGTCCAAAATCGATTTCGCCGAATCAAGAGCTGTGAAGTGCGAGCTGTGAGAAGACGGACGGTGATAAATAGATTTTTCCCTCCGAGCACAGAAATCGTCGATCGAGTCAGAGAAAATGTTGCAAGTTGTCGAAAATAAATTTGAAGGATTCCACTACGAAAACTTATTGATTTCATAATGCAGAAAATGTACGAACCGATATCTCCAGGTCACCAGAATTCCTACGACGACGATCAGTACGAAAAGACTGGCGCCAACAACTCCTACCAAACACGATGGTCCACAGGAACTCGCGGTAGCTACTAAAATGACATCGAAAAGAAACACATATTTTGAGAGAATTCGTCGCTTGTGGGTCAAAATCGCGACGTGTGTTTTTCGTCACGTATTCCTTATTAAGAGGAATTTTTGCATCCTCGTATGAATAGTTTGAGCAATCAACAAACAATTAACAAACTTTCGCGAGAGCAGTTGTCGAGCAGATTCTGTTTCATTCACAACGTCCTAATTTCACTTTAATATACATTTTTGGAAGCATCTAGATATCTGCTGTCTTATTTATTTTATATTCAAATATGTTGTATTGAAGAAATAAATATTGTATGGAAATAAATATTTGAGAGTCTCTTTCTCGGCTAATTTTCTACCCGGATCGAGAATTAATCGGAGTAGTCCGCCGGGATTTGTTGGGAAAATATCATATGTTCCTCGCGGAAGAGGTTCGTGATTTGTTTTTCAACCGCGCATGAAAAATTCTTGGTACGACGGATCCTCTTTGCAAACCATTCGTCACGATCGGTTTACCTTACCTTTGCGAGCATCTGGTGTGACAGGCTTATCCCTATCCCTATCCTTTTTCGATCCACCAGCTCCGTTACCGTTTCCACTTCCAGCTCCATTTCCCGGGCTTCTTCGCGACGGTACCGGCCCGCATGTACAACGTTTCATGTCATCGCAGGAACACATCCCCAAACCGCTAGAAATTCCGCGCCCGTGCGGATTCATTTCAGCGAAATGTACGTCGTCTGAAAAAAGAGGGAGGATCTTTCGCACGTGAAAATAATTATGTGTAAAAAATAGGCCCGATATAATAATATATACTTGACACAAATAATTTACGTAAAATTGTCCCCAATTATATACAACTCTATATAATTATATACCATTTTTTTGCCATTTTATACAGAACTCTATACAATTATAAGTATAAATTGCATATAATTATATAGAATTTTATGTAATGTTTTTTGCACGAGCGAGTTCCGCTTTCGGTAAAAATCCTCGCGTGGGAATCGAGGAGTGAAGGAAAAAACATGGTATAAAGAATGGGAAGCTGGTAGAGCCTGTCCATGGCAACGCGATCGATTGGTCGACTTTTTTCTGTGTCCAGTAAGTATTGCGACTCACTTTCGGTTATACAGTCCTGAGGACATATCCGATGGTCCAATAATTCGAGGGCGTCGCACTGTCGATCGGGACAATGCTTCAGGGCGGGTGAACACGTTTCGTAACGTGATGTCATGGCCGTAGTCGAGTTGCTCGCATTGTTACTTCTCCAGACACATTCGGGCGTGTAATTTCCGTTCCTGAGGATGAGCGACGCGTGAATTACACAAGTTACAAATGTGGGAGGGTGGAATTTTCATTTCTCCCACGTTGAAAGATAGTGCCCAAACGTGATTCGGTACGAAACTATCGAGCGCGATTATTTTTGGGGTAAATTCACCTATTTGGCAAATAATTAGGAATCGTCGTCAAGAAAACGCGCAAAGGTTCTGAAACTTGTTGGCTATCTCTCCACTCCCTCGGGTAGGTACATAAGATCCGTATCTTTACGGGGAGAGGGGAGAATCACGCCGCATTCACGGTCCGAAAACTTGAAATCGCGAACAGTTTGTACAAAAACACCTCGAAGTGGACATTTAAGTCGACGCGAGTTTTCATATCGTCCAAAGATGCTTCTCACGATCAACAATTTTGAACAGATGTCGCGTAATGAAAGTGTCAGGGGTAACGCGACGAGTAGCAAAACTGTCCATTCTTGCAATTATTGAATAAGCTGATTCTGCGTCAATCAATAAGTAGTAATAAGTAGATGCGAAATCCCAAGGAAACATTGCGTACTCGTGTCGTGCAGGATATACCGCGAAAAATGCCGATGACTTTACTTTCGATATTTTCAGCGGTAAGACCGTTTCTCTTGGTTCACGTACGAGTAAATCGCTGAGAGCTCGACTGACTTACGATATGGTACCACTGCCAATTCCACAGTTCGTCTCGCAGGCTTCTTTAGATTCCGCGTTAGCGCAGGAGTGTAACTCGTTGGCGTTGCGAGCGCAGGTCGACCCGTTCGTCAAATGTACTGTTAAAGTTGTCGCCGAGACGCAGCCAAACGAGTCGCGCCATTCGATCTTGAGGCTGGTACAAAGATTGCGTTGTTGGAAATAACTGCTCGCGGATAGGGTTCGTTTTTCTTTCTTTTTTTCATTTTTTTTTCACTTTTTTCTGCCAACGTCGGTAAAGAATTACTCACGAAATCGTGGGTGGCGATGCCTCGAGGAGGGTAGTATTTGCCACGTAAATGATGCCGTCGCTTCGGGTTATGTTCAGTGCCGGAGAACCGAGAATAGTGAAAGCTATCGGGGAGTTTGGCGGCGAGACGGGCTGAGCAACGCGATGATATTGCGAAGCGCCGCGAGGAACGTGAAATTCTTTTCGAAATGAAATTGGCTGCTGCAGAGGCATCGTCGTCGTCGGCATCGACTTATGACGGGTTGGTCCTCGGAAAGTGAGCGTGATATTGACCTGAAATATCCGTACATCAGCGATCTTAACGACTTCCTCGTTTTCCAATTTACGCGTTCGAGATTTGTTGAATTTTTCAAGGAAATCCCTATCATCGTTTGTCCTCTCTTGCACGATAATTAAAACTCGATTTCCGATTACTCGCAAAATCGGGTCTCTATTTCATATCCGTGAAAATAGACCAGCCTACATCGAATCGGTTTTTCTGACCTCGGTGCGATGATGCGTGGAAAGTGTCAAGTGCTAGAATGTGATACGAGTTAGTCGTGCTTCCGACTTACACGTACAGAAATTGACAAAATTCTAATGCATTCTTCGAAAACATACGAAGCCACGATTTCATTTTCTAATACTATACTCATATTTTATTTCCCATTGTTTTCTCCAACTTTCCGAAAAGTATCGCCGAGTTGCTGGAATTTTTCCACATTCGTTACGATTTTTCGCGGTCAACCGGACAACCCGCCGAGCGCGGCTCCTGTATCTGTCGGTGACAAGCAATATAGAAAATATGGTGGAAAAAAAGAGCTCGTGGTGGTAACAGCAGGAATCTGCGATTGCGACGAAGAAAAATGGGTCTAAGACCTGAAACCGCGGTGAATTTCCAGAAAGACCGACGCCACGACAAGCAAGTTCGTCTACGAATGATAATGGAGTAGCCAATAATTAGAAATGTGACGCGTGCGCGGATTCGGTACGAAATATTCCACCCGGACTCGTGGGCGCGAATTTTTTGCGGATAGAAAATGAGATTGCGGTAATTTTGTTGGCGGGGATGTTCTCTTCGGGGTATCAGTAACTGGGAAGATTCCCCGGGCGTCTAACGCCTACGGATCTCGCGACCAACACCCACAGTCACGGCATTGTTCTGTAGGTTGGCTAAAAAAATTTTTTTTCATCCAACACTTTGGAAATCATTGGAGCTAAAAAAAAGCTCCGATGCAATCGTATCCTATCGCCTCGATACCGCGAACACAGGTTTAATCCTTACTCGTTAAATTCCGATTCAATATCATTTCTAATACATGAAGTAACGAGTGAAATAAGTCTAAAAAAGTCACAAGATTCCAAATTTCAAACGAGCTTCCACAATTTTTTGCAGACAATCGAGATATTAACAAATCCAAAGCCGTTTGTGTCCAGATTCGAAGGATAATGACGAGATTTCGAAATTTGTGGAAATTAACGTACTTTCTGCTCGAGGGAGTCGATGAGCGGTTGCGAACTGCGAGTTTAACGATTCGCATGGATTGCATAGCGTAACAGGAAAAATCGATATCCTGGTAGCGAATAAGAAATGTAACTAGGGTAAAACGGAACGAATACCTATGAAATAGCATTGCGGTATAAACATCGAGGGTTAGGTAAAGTGAGGATTATTTTAATAATAACGATTATCGAGAAACATTGAAAAACAAGGGCGACTGAAGCAAAGCAATGCGCGGAAACACTCACGGAATTCGCGCCGTGGCCGGGCAGCAAACTTTCGTCGGTGACTTGCAGTACGACCTTATACGGTGACCTCGGTAGCAGCGTCGTATTGGCGTATATTCCTATAATAGCAAAAGATCACTGCCGCAATGTCGTGCCAGAGCGGTAGCATAATTTCAACGACTTCGATCGTCCGTACTTACTCGTGTAAACAACAGTCTTTGCGGGAAGGTTCGACGCCTCGATTGCCATCGCGTCGTAAGTGATATTCAGCGCGTTGTCAACGTCGTCGAGGAGACGAACCGTATATTGGTTGGCTGCCAAAGTGTCCGCATCCTGTACGACCAGCTTGTTATCCTTGTCCAATCTCTCTCCCTGTTTCAAGGACAACGCTGACGTTATCGCTGGTTTCACCGTAACGGAAGATTCTCGCGAATCCGAGAGTTCTCGTCCGATGTACGAAACTGTCACTTTCAGACCGAAAAGATACGAATAGAACCGAATGCAGGAGTCACGGTTTAATCAGGATGGGCCCGGGGCTACCATCCGACGCCCAACCCACTCGCGCCGCGACTATCTCTCGTCCCCTTTCCACTCGTTTATCCCTCTTTTTCTGTCGTTTCAGTCAACGACCGTCTCTCCTCTTTATCATCTTCCCTCGAACTCTACTCGCAAACCACTGCCCTGTGTTCGTTCCCAACCTTTTACATCCGCCTGCATTTTCCTCCTTTTTAAACAATGCGCTAGTTATCCGCACAATACGTCTTTGATTAAGCTTCACTTCAATTCTTTCCGATACTCGAGCCGGTGCTCTCTTTCGCGTTCTACGTAAGATCACGTGACGTTGGCAGTTTTCCGATCTTTCGGGGCTGAAAGACTCTTGGACAAATGTCGAGGAAAAACGTACCTATCTCCGTCCTCGACGAATTGAAGTACAACTAATCTAGTCCTTTCGCCAAATTGCCACGAATAAAAGCACCAACCCGAAAACCGCCAGGAATAAACGCGCCATGGACATTTTTTTCTAATTGATAAAACAACTTTTGTGTTCATATTTCAAGTAGGCAATCAGAAATAATTATTTTCCTGAATACTAATCAAAACATTAGTCAATTCAAGACGCGTGCAATTTATGTTCAGTTTGAAACAAAAACTTACATTATTTTATTGTGAATATGACTAAACATATATTTTTATACAGAAAAATGTACCAATGCTCGTGAATTGTAATTGATCCGAGATGCGATAATCACTGCTGCTCGAAAAAACTTACCGCTGTAAAATCGCGCAGTTGTATAACTTTCGAGGATTCGTATTGAGCGGAAGGTGGATTGTCGTCTTCGTCGAGGATGTCGACGCTCAAAATTGCAGTGGGAGCATGTTGAGCACCCGAAGTTTCCCAGACGACACACCTGACGATCAGGTCGACGTGTGGCCCTGGTCCCGGTCCAAGCGGTGCTTTGAGCAATCCCGTATTTTCTCTCAGAGTATCCCGATCCAGATCTGCATTAGCATAGATCGCGCCGTCTTGGACGTGAAAATATTCCGTGCCTGAAAAAATGAAAAATGATGAAATTATTCCTCTTGGTTATGAGAATCGACGATTCCACGAACCAAAACCGGAAAATGGCAACACTTTTGACAAGTACAATTACTTACGAGTATTTTAAAACCAAAATGATACAATTCGGTTGAGAATTGCATTGTCGACCGAATCATAAATCGGCCACTGTGTGGCAGTTCAAAGGAGAATGCGAAAATATCTAATACATAGTAACGAAATTGGTCAAATTTCATCCTTCCATGATATTAATAGCTCGAATAGTCGCGAGGCAATTCATACGTCAGAATGGAGAAACACACAGAAAAACGTACGGTTACTTCGATTAATTCGTCAAGGAATAATTCTTATCGCTTACCGTTTAATAATTCATAACGAGTGAGTTGGAGGTCTGGACAAATTCGTTGATAATAAACGTTAGGTCCGATGCTACCGAGTCGAGTCACGGGTCTATTTTCGTAGACTTTATACGTGGATGTGTTCCAGAAGCACATATCCTGAAATAAAACGATGTCCAAATTAGTCAAGCTCGACCTTGAAATCTTATCTCATCCGCAAATTTCTTCAGCTCCGAGAATTGTCGATGCATTTTCATTATCGCCGGTAGAAAAATATTTGAAGATAAGTAACTTCCTCCCAGACGAGGATGGTCCTTCCAGAAACTGTCGAAAAAGATACGAGAGCATCCGGTACATCGGTTTCGACTTTGCGTCGCGAACTTTACGAGTCATAAAAATCTGGATCGACGACCGATACGAAATTTCGCCGTCGTCCGTCTCCCAGCTCCTAACACGGCGACACCGTATTCGTTTTTCGTACGGAGAACAGAATTACCTGAATATATGAAGTGCAGTTGATTTTGTCCGCGTCCAACGCTTCAGGCTGGATCTTCACTTTGAGAACAGCTTTCGCTCGACCGGGCTCAGTTGCTTGGATTATTACAACTTTTGGCGAGTCTGTAAAAACGCGAGGTTTCGCGAGGATATAAATTAAGCCAGGACGTGGGAGACTCTCGGCGAGAGAGAATGAAAATTACGATTCATATCCATTTGCAGATAACTTACCGCTTCATCGAATCTAATTGAATTCAATTCCAGAATTAAAGTATGACATTTTTCACGATATCGTAATTAAATCTATAGCTAATTCCTAAAAACGTACAACCTGTACGCGAGTAAAAAAAAAAGTTACCCAAAAAATGACACACCCTCCTATTGCACGTAATCGAATATTTGCCGATTGAGAATCGTGACGATCAGTCGAAAGAAAATTCGCGCCCCGATGCGAATATTAAGATATTTGTCCGAAGCATTAATATATGATGCAACGTGATAAGACTCGTACGATTGCATAATAATTATCACGTTGTACGATTACGCAATCGTACAAGAATAATTCTTGTACGAATAGTTATCATCACGTGGTAAAATTATTGTATAATTATCATTGTACAATTGTACGATTGCGTAATCGCACCACCTCATAATTCTCGTACAATTGCACAATTGTGCAACGTGATAATTCTCGCGCGATCGCATAATTACGTGTAGCGAGATCGATGCAGCTATAGTTAGTGGAAATAACGAATAACGTGTCATAGATATGAAAAACATCGACTCAACAGCAGCGTGATTCGTAATTATAAATAAATGAGAGAGAAATTTGTCGGTCAGATTCATCAAGGTCAGATGAGTAAGACCTTGAAATGTAAGATCGTGAAATTTCACAAGGATCTACTTACTGTTTTCCGAGGCACCGCGAAAGTTGAGACTTCCCGTCTTTGGATCGAGAACAACCGGCTTCTCAGAAGACGAGGATGCGATCGAGTACTTTATACCCGTAGTCGTCGAGGAATCGTCACGAAGCGCTTTAACCACGTGGAATGTGGCGTTCGCGTTCGATCTGCCTCCGCCGCGAGCGAGGTAAGGTAATCTCAGGGATAAATCCGATTGCGGGAAGTAAAGTGCCGAGACTGAAACAATCGAACGAAGTGTTCAACAAGCGATTGAATTTTCATTAAACATGATTTTTTATGCATTGTTTTCAAACGTTACACGTCGGATAAAAATGGAAATAGTTCCAGCC
The DNA here is from genome assembly GCA_963969455.1 of Arge pagana. NCBI lineage: Eukaryota > Metazoa > Arthropoda > Insecta > Hymenoptera > Argidae > Arge > Arge pagana. Next base: position 9,318,963 of record OZ018311.1, on the reverse strand, counting down.
AGGCGGCAATTTTTAATACACAGCCATGAGTTTTTTTGAATCTCGTCAAAATGTTATAAATTTTGAACTGGAAGTGGGGAAGATTTTTTTGGTCCATTGTTAGTATTTTTTCCGAATTTCTAAATGTTTTTTTTCCTAATTTTCAATCATTTTTACATTGTAAAGTTGTGGGATTTGGTAAAATCTTTTATCCTCGAATGTTAATTCTCTGGGTTTTTTCCTTCGAACAGCTCGCAAGCTGTTTCTGACTGGATCTCATACAACCAAACAATAATGACTTATATCTTCGTCAGTCTTCCTTAGATATTATGCTTCGTTAAGGTTTATCTCATCTGCCAGATTAAAAAAAAAATCCTCAACAAATTTATCGATTTCCACATCTTCAGCTCAAAATTTATGACATTTTAAAGAGATTAAAAAAAATTCGTGGCTATTGGATCGAAATTGGCGTTTTGCTGGGATCGTGTCCACTTTTCCACGAGGAGCAAAAAATAAGTGGTCGATTCAAATCTTTAGAAAAATTACGCGGCGTTGCACGAAACACGTTCGTAGTTGGTGTAAAATTCGACTCTGAGCAAGATATCGATCACTGCGATATCGTGCCTCCGTCTCGTATACATAGGGTAAAAGTTTACTTTTCATAACTTTGGTACACAAGTTTTTTCGTTCCTTGTTCCTTTCTTTTTTCGAACAGTTCTCTTTCTGTCTCTGGAGTATACGTAGACTGTTTCGTACTTCCCCTGCCTCCGAGCACTTTGTACCAACTCATTGGGCGAACGGTAGAGTCGCAAGTATACGAAGCAGTCAGGTCACATACCGCGAGGCGTGCAATATTAAAGCTCCCGACTACAGTTATCGCAAGTGCTGCGACTGCTGCTTAATTGTACTTGCGGTTCACATCAGTTTACACCTCGAGTTTATTTCATTACGTAGCTTCATCTGAGACCTCGATTATTTACCAAATCGTGTTCTAATTGTAAAATTTAACCACGAAATCTCACATTTTATGAACCCTAAACTACGAAGATTCGTTGGCACGAATCACAAGGTACAAGGCGCGTCGCATAGAGGGTCTTTAATCTCGTATATCTTGTGGTAATCATAACGTTTTATTTATTCCTCTTTCGATTTATAAATCTCCGATGGAAGTTGTTTTCGACGTAATTTTCGACTCGTTGAAAAGAACATTTTCCTCGTCTTTTTGTCAGATAAAAAATAAGTCATCGAGTTTTATGGCGGTGCTATTAGCCGCGTCGTGATATATTTTTGGGCGAGTTGATATAATTCAGCTCGGATCGGAATAAGCAACTTAGGATCGTACAGCTGGAGCGACGGATCGAGACTGGTCGACGTTTTCAAAACAACCCAACACTCTTACGGACAAGAAGTTCGTTCCGCCTCGGCAGAGGTTTGAAATTGAACTGTTGTGCTTGAAATTCTGCGAATCGAATGCCAGCGAAATGAGCTGACGAAAATAAAATATCACTTCTGTCTTGGGGAATTCCTTGACATTGAAGAGAGTAAAGCTAAGATCGTAAAATGAAATAGGACGCTGATTCTTACGAGTAAAAAAGCTTTCACGTAATAAGGTCGTTATCATAGACTGACGAATAAAATTTGGCTTCCAAAAAATTTCATTCGGAGGAGTATGATTCGTCTGTAAGATTGGAAAAAAGTTTTGGTACCGATCGCGTTTTTTTTTTTTTTTTTTTTTTTGGTGAAAGCAACATGCAAATTCGGGAGAACGGTAGAAAAATCGCGTTGTCAAACGAAGTTTTATAGCTGGACGTGGAATTTGCGAATACGAATTCTAGCGAATGGCCGTGACGTTGATGTCGGGTTGTTTTCGATCCTGTTACGATATTGCCGTCGTCTTCGATGTACAATTCAGCGATTCCCTCAACTCCCCCAATTCCCCCAACGAACTGCGAGCTTTTAGAGAATAAAGATAGAAAAAAAATCGATTCAATTTATCGATTATAAATGGTCGTCATAAATGGATTTAAATTTGGCGTTGATCGAGATTTATTATTATTTATTCGCGGTGATTTACGGAAAATACCGAAGTTTTGTAGGTAGCTAAATTTGCATTTCCCCGAATCCTCTTCACATCGAAACCAGTTGCTTTCTATTCTTTCGAGAACTGTGTGAACAACCGAGTTGTCAACGAATAGGGGAAATGAAACGATTCCACGATAAGACGGGAAAATGGACGCTTCGGCGAATTCAGCAGAGTAGAACGTGTCCTGCGGATGGAAACCATAAACGAAAGAGCACGTGTCAAGGCGAATGGTTGATCGATATTTAGAAGATAGTTCATTTTAATCAACGTCGACAATCGCGTGCCACGAGGACTGGAAACGTTTATGGACTTGTCCCGACAGTTTTTCTCGTCATTAACATTTTGTCTTTTCTACCACTACCCACTCGGTCTCCTTCATCTCGCCAGATGGCGTCGACCAGAGAGGGAAAAAATAGAGAATCTCTCCAAATAATTCTGATGCCACATCGTCATTAAATGCCATATTCAAAACCGTTCGTTGTACTTGCACGATGGATTTTGTGTTAATTTTGCATTCGACTATTTTACCCGGCACCCCGCCTCTCGGTGCCCGGTACTCATTGCGAGCCATGATTTTAACGATCGAACATTCTTACGGGTGGTATGAGAGATTCTCTCGCAAATTCATGAATATATGCATTGCTACGCGTGTAATTTGTTCGGTTTTCAAAACGTTGTGTAGCAACGAGTCGCGGAGGGGTTTAAGACAGGTCACGCGAGACGAAACTTAAAGCGAGGGTGGGCCGAGCCGAGTCATACGTATAGGGATACGTACACGCGTCCGAGCGGTGCATATGGTTGCATACGCGGAGATCGTAGCGCAGTGAACCGTAAGTATCGCAAGTTTATCTACTCGGAGGCGGTAACCCCGTACGTTTTTACGTCAGACACGGTAAGTATTACAGGGGTGGATAATCAGAAACTCTCTACGACGCGTCGTCGCGCATACTCTGCGTGTTGACCAAAAGCATTTGCATACTTCAGAGTTCAGGGCGCAAAACTTTCGCGTTCCCTTCGTACTTTGCATAGAGCGTCTCCTCGACTCCCCACTTTCGTTCGGCGGATACTTAATTCGAAACTGTCTGCGAGAAAACGGATCAAGTGGCTCAAGATCGCTTATGCTTCGTAAATCGTTCGTCCGGTGTATTTCCGTAATTCGCGGAATCTCGAGCCTCGTCGTTGCGTGGGAAACGCGGATTTCTAAAAATACAGCCAACACGGTGAAAACAATTAGCTAAGTGGAAAAAACATATCGATATCGCGAGACTTTCAAACTCTTCGAAACTCCCACTCGCAGAGTAGTCTAGCGAAATACGTAGGTTCACGAACGACCAATAAAGTCGTTGCGTCATCGGTCGCTCAAGGAGGCTTCACGTTTAAATAATACAGTTCCGAAGGCGGCACATTTTGTCCCCAAAATTGACGTTATTACAGAAAATTCACACCGCACCGTGCATTTTTCACGAATCGCACTTTTTCCGATCGTCAGCTTCGCCCGAAGTAACCTCGTTTCGAAGATTCGATCACCGAAAGTCTTGCGAAATTTCTGGCGGTCCGAATTCGATTTTCCAAGGTAGCAGCCTTGGAAAATACCTTCGTAATTTTCATTCCTCGCGTTTTGTTTTATCAACCACACGCGAAGTTCGCATCAATTGTTTCGTCGCCGTCAACGTAATTTCCGTACACCCAGCTCGAAAGCTGTGACGAGGAACGAACGAATTTCATGGTCGAAATAACGTAGGCGCTGCTTCCCAAAGTTTCCCGTTATTCAACCCTTGCTAAGCCCAGTTTATTGGGACAGTAAAAACTGCCGGGAATAATCTTGGCGTTGCTGAAAAAAGGAGGCCCCAAGAAGACAGGAATGTATACTGTTATCGCTAGGCGTTCGGTTGCAACAGCGAGAACGCGTCGTTTAACTTTCGTTAGCCTAGGTTAGGCTGGGAAGCTCTCTTCCTTTTTATCATCCCGCTCGACTTCTTTCTTTACGATCAGGCTTACCTCTCGTTCGACTGTTTTATTTCGACCGCGCACCGTTCTCGTTCGTACCGAAGGTAAGCAGCGCGATCCTATTCGCGTTACCGCGGACTCGTTAACCTCTCCTCATCCCCCTCACTCTCGCTGATGATACTTTTTTAACCCGCAAATATAACCCCCCGCTATTCACGCCGTGAAAAATCCATTCCACCATTCTTTCGTCGGTCTTCCTCGCGTTCTCCCGCTCGATTCAAACGCGTAAATCATCGTTAGGGTAGATTATCCGACAACAAAGTGCTGAAGCGATTCTAATTACGCAAAAAGCGGATGCACCATCCTAAAAAATTGATCGGTGTAAGAATAAAGTTAGGTCGGATCACTTCGCGTACTAATCGTTGTCCGTATTAGAAAAACAAAAATAATGTTTTCTTATCGCATCGAACCTCCGTGCAGTAATTTTGTTTAACGTCTCTCCAGTGATTCCAGCAACGAACATCGACGAAACGATTTTATTTCGGGTTCTCATTTTTACGGACTTTCATTCTTAGGAAAATCGGAACAACGTCGAAGATTGTCGGTTCGTTCGTTTTTTTTTTTTCACCTCTTCGTTCGACGCTCGTGTGAAAATGTGGCCGAATATTCGGATAAGCGGAAGATACTTTCAGTTATAATAATAAATCCGATTGATATCTGCTCGAGACGTTCGTGCCTCGAGAGTTATTGGCGAAGTGCAATATTCCGAGACACGAACGAGGGGTCGAGTGATGCTGACCAACGACACGCTGGACCAGATCGAGCGTGGCTGACCGAACTCTATCTGTTCTACTGGCCGCTCGTTTCGCCGCGAGATGCGCGGAGAGCTCGGTAAAGCTCTTAAGGGTAATTGAGACGTTCTCGGTCTTGGTTTAAAAATAAATCTAACCTGACACGAGCTGCATTAGATCACAGAAAAGTGTTGGTAGCCGAAAGGAAAATCCCTCGGGCCAACGACGAGGGGAAAAAAGGAGGAAGCTTTTTCCGATTTTGCCGACGATTACGCAGGTCTGCGAACTAATCTTTTCTTTTCCGTTCGACTCAAGCGTTAATATTTGTAATAGTGGTCCTAAATGTAATCTAAAAGTAGCATACGAAAAAAAACACCATTTCAGATTTAGTAGATACAGGGAGAAAAAAAATACTATCCTCTGACGGTATTTATTACCATCACACTATAAATATAACGAATATAGTTGCATTGAACATGTTAGATGGTAACGGTTACCATCTTGCGCTAGTAGCAAGTGCAATACTGGCATAATCACTAACTAGATTTCTCGTCTCAGCGAGATAACGAGTTGGCAAATTATTGGGAAGCCAGGATTCGACGCGTCAAAGTCGAAGAAAGCAGACGCTGGTAAAACTGTAGGATTACGCGAGCTTAAACGGACTTGGCGGCGCGGTGGTAACGCACCGCGAAGGCAAAGGTCGCGAGGGAGAAAACTAGGGGATCGTAGGTGGAGATATGGAGAAAAAGATCTCGAAGGAATCGGTATTCGAGGCGTGAGCAGGCGTCCAAAGGCCTATTTATACGCCGCCTCTATGGTAATATATGTAGCCTGCCCACGGATCCTATCCGCGCACCGTTATACCTAATATAACGCACCGTAATACGATATTGTCAGGGTATTTTCGTGGCTCCTCGATCCCGTACACTTACCAACTATTCGAGAAAAATAAAAAGAATCTAGGTGAGACTCTTGCGGCGGCGGAACAAAAAAGCACCTAAAAAGCACCAAAAAAAGCACACAAAAAAAATAATAACAACAACAACGGAATCCAAATATCTCAACGGGACATTTCACCCGGAAGGCTCGTTACACCTAGAATTTATACAGCAACGAGCGTATCTCCCACGTTTTAGCCGCACCGAAGTCCACATTTCTCGAGAAACGTTCGAATATCCCGCCTATTCGATCCGAAAACATTTGACTGAAATAAAAACGCCGACAACCGTGAATTATCTATCAACGTGACACTTCCAATCCTCGAATACCATGACCATCGGTATTTTTTTTTGTTACTCGTCAACGATATCTACATCAAGTGTCACTCGTTCGTTAGCTGTTATCACAACTGTAAAGAAATAAACGGAGTAAAATGAGAATCTGACTTTTTTCATGTTCCTTGACGACACGAAGTTCGTATTATATGAGGAGCAGAGGAATTTGTAAAAATTTGCTTGGCAAAGGTACCTACAGATATTTTTTGACGTTCCGTTGATTTGTTTTCCCTGATACGTCGAGGAAACATATCTTTCTGGCACGTGGCAGCGCGCAAGTAGCAGATAGCTGTAGACGGAATATTTGGAAAAAGATGTGACGCGAGTTTGTCATTTGTATTTAATGGTGCGATTAGTCGTATCGCTTTGCGGCACGCGGAGCTCGGCGCCGAAGCAAGTATCAAAGGAATCGAAGCGAGTCGAACCACCGCAGGAAAAAAGACGTTGGAAAGAAATAAAGGGCGGCGGTGGAAGTAAGACATTTCCCCATCGACGTCTCTCCTAATGGAGAGAATTCATCTTCGTTGGACGAATTTGGAAAGACGTCAATGTAAACTCTGCGACGAACGCATCGTCCGAACGTCTTCCTAATATTATTAATAAATTTGAGTATTGACTATCGAATTATACAATTCATAATAAAATTGAATTGAAACGTCTTAGCGATAATCTCGTTTCGCTTCGGCATTTCAACGAACTCTAATTGACATAGTTTTTAAAAATAGTCGAGGAAAAACGACGCGTGGGCATTCTTACGCGTTGTTATAAACTGCTTCTAATAGATTAGAAGCAATTCGAAACGCTGCTGACGATAAATCGGGCACAACTCTCCTATAAACGTTGCGGGGCCACCCGGTAGGAAACACCGACATCGGGTTACAATGAATTTATGCATCGTAATTAATCACATTCGCCTCTCTTCCAGAACGTTGGCTGCAACACCGTTCACAATTTATTCGGAGCATCCTCGGACAAACCCGGAGGGTGAAAGACGGAGTTAGATCAGTGTCCGATATACTCCGAAGGGTCTTTCCACGATACTTACAATTCGGGGATCCCTACGTCTAATTAAAATTGCTCCCCGGAATTACCGAGCGATCCCGAGCCTCGCTCGCGTCTTCGGAACGCAAAAGTGACATTCCTCGTCGTACATCGAGAACATTCTCCGGAGAATGTCCACACAGATTTCCGTTGGCACGAGGCTGCGCCGATAATTTATAACTCTTTAATTGGCACGAGACGAAGATCTTCGAAAAACAGTCGTCGACGAAAAAAAATCACAGGGAAGAAAAATCCGGATTTCTCGCGTCTTACCGCACCTATGGGAAGACGGAGAAACCGAATAGTATTTCGATATACTTGGAAACCATATTTATTCTTAGGACACCCCGAGGTACGATTCCCGAGAATCGAACCGGTGAACTTGATACGAATGCAGCCTTAAAACAGTCGCGAGAGACCGAACAGCGCGTTTCTCACATGACCACCCCAAAATTTTGCTACGATCGTTATCCGTCACTTTATCTCTCGTTCTGCGCGTTCACGCACACTTCTACGCGGGTGGGTAAGTACATCGCGATTGGTACCCGTTTTTCGCCCTCGAATTTCCCATTCCAGCGTTTCAAAAATGTTGAATCTCGAGCCTCCGGTAGATTTCGAATCGGTGTTGGGCAAAAAAAAAACTCGTTTAAATTCACTTATCGTGGTCCGATGTTATATCCATCGTTACAGTTATATTAACATAATGCGCATAGCCACGAGTCCCGAGACGATCCTCCGCCAGCTTTGTGTCGAGCTTCGACACGTTGTCGATAAAGGTCGGGAAATTTCATATTTTTCGACCTTCGTCGCAAAGGGAGTCGAGTGGATGAGAATCGGTAAAATACGCTATCGACGAAGAAACTTTTCTCAATGAAATCTCCAGAACCACGATATATCGCGATGGTAGATCGAGAGTGCGCGTATTCATGGGCGAACTAAATCCGGCGTGGGATTGATTTCGCAAAATGGAAAGCCGAGGAGAGATCAACGGAAGCTTGAGAGCAAATACGCGTAAAAGTGTCAACAGAATAGGAGGGATGAACCGAAGAATCTACGTCTCGAATATGTTTGCGAGACCGAAAATTCTGAGGCATTCGATATTTTGCTGCTCGGATAATCTGCCGTCAGCTTGATCCGCTCTGTAAGTCTGTTCGGCGTACCACTTCCTGTTTTTCAAGAATCCGCCTACCAATAAATCGTGTGGCGACGTGACATTGAAATAATCATTTTCAAGTGATGTACGATATTTCGGATATTCGCTATCGCAAATTAATCCCGAGTCATTTTCGTATTTTCTGCAATCGCTGCAATTCGCCAGAAGCGATTAGCACTGAACCAGATGGACAAATTTGAACGGTGAGAGCAGAGCAGAAGTTTTGGAACGAATAATTTTCTCCAGGCATAAAAATCATTGGGATGCGAGTCTCGTGTAGTTCGTTTACTTTTCGAAATGGTTTTACGCGCGTCTCAGTTGAAATTAGAACCCGAGTCGTTGAAGTGCGAATGTCGTGTTACCGTCCACAGTTAGAATACATTATCTGTCGTAAAAGACGAGACGAGTAACGAGGAGACGAATTAGATAACGCAGTTAAACGCGGAGCCTTCCAAAGAGGTGGAAACAAAGGAAAAGAAATGGAGCTTCGTAAACCTGTCGCTTTATTTCGTGAGAAACGAGTTCGCGTCCACGTCGATATACGAACGAGAGTAAGTCCCCTTTTCAGCAGCGTATCATCGTATCCGTATCGTTCGTTTGGAAGAGGAGACACGCGTTGGCGTAGACACCAATCGTTTTTTAATGAAATTCGGTGTCAAGTATTTTTTAGATTGCTGCTTCTTTGATACTAACGTGTTATTAGCAAAAATTATTTTAAATAGTTAGACATTGTTATTATTTTGTTAACGCTTGTTGGATACTTGAGAAGGCAGGGATCGAGAAACCGCAACGAACTGCTCGCGAACGTTAAAAAATGGACGCTGAGTGAGAGGGTTGAAGCGGATACAAACGCACGGATGAACCTATTAGAATCTATAATAATAGAAATCAAGGCGATTCTGTGATCGATGATGAGGAGGGAAGGAAGACGCGACTTTGAAGTTGGAGCCTTGTTAGAGGGACCGCGGTTTTCACCACTCAAGAAACTTTCTCTTGTACTTTTTGTGGCTTTTTCCAGGAGTCTCGGAGTGACTAGGAATTGCCCTCCGTCTCAATTTTACGGTTGAATAGCCGCGAGCGTTACATTGAAAGGTGATTAGTAGGAATGGTAAAAGCGGTCGTAATTTATGTTTGGCGAAAAGCAAGGGAAAGAGCTTCTTTTAGAATGATCATTTCAAACTCTCCGAATAAAAGCTTAACAATTAGATACGAAACGCGCCCATTTCCTTTCTGCCTTCGCGCCCGTAAATAACCAGATTAACGCGAAACAATTGACTATCCCCACTTTCGACTTGGCATTGTCACAACGAGCTTTTGCGTTTGTGTCTTATAATTAGATCGTGATTTTTCTGTAGGAAGAAGTACGAACAATCCGTACGACGAGGAATCGATCGCCAGCTGCTGATCGATCGAGCAGAAATTAATCGTTCGTCTTCTCACCGGAACTATTAGATCTGGACGAACGATTCGCCGAATCCTTGCAAAAATCCAGTCGACGCGACCTTAATTGAGACATTGGTAAACACCACTTTTCACATGCCTATTCGAGCTAATAAATCTGACCCAATCCGAAAATCCTCGAGTGGGCAGCGTCGACGCTGAATTCCGGATTGAATTTATTCAACCGCACTCCATTCGAAGGTGTTTTCATTTCGAATATATTTCTCGAGCAACTGTTCTCTCGTGCAATTGAGAAGAAGCCTTATTTACTACTTGTACTCTTTTACTTGTACGATTTTTGCAGAATAAATTGATCGAAACGATTTGAATTGGTCAAAATGGTAAGTCACTTGTTGAATGTTAGTCATCCTCGCCTATGAATCTTCGTAACGAAATTGTCGGTTTTAGTATACTATTTTTGTATCGTCGTAGGCATTTCATTCCGAATATCTTCCACTCGCCAGCGTTTGCTAGTTTCGCACCGAGGCAATTAAAACGCGATCTGATTTATAATCGAGACGAGAGTTGGAATGTATATTATCAAGTTTATCGGCAAACTTCCAGCAACTTGGTTGGAACAAAATCGAAGGATTCGAGGGATGGAGCGCGCAAACAACACCGATACAATGTTCACGAGGAATCGCCTATTATCCTAGTAACCAAAGGGACTACGAGACAGGTGGTAAATATTTGATTTGAAAAATGTCCATTAATGGTTTTCACATAGTAAGTACGCGGATATCGGATGGGACGGGACGGGACATCGGGCGACCAGCAGAGATACGATTACATTATAAAGTAGCGAAGCGTTGATGGATAGAAGTGGCAGGGATCGGCCGTCAGGATTCCCTGAGGATCGTCGAGCGTGTGTGCGGTCTTTCCTCGTTATAATTGAAATTCAAACGACGCGTCTGGCTTCGAATACCTCGCTTTCTCAAAATCGCGCCCTTTCAATTCAATTTACCTACAGACGACGGGGTGGTGAACTCCGCGTCGCGATCTCATTCGCAACGTAGACGTTTGTCCATTTATTTCCAAAAATGAAGATTTACGAGGCTCGTGGGACGAGGGTTGGGACTCGGGCTAAGGCAAAGTACGTACCACGCGATTGGGACGACACGTCCCTCTCGAATCGAAGTATCCGTCGACGATGCCGAAGAAATTGCGCAATTCACATAATATCAGTGATTCTGGAACTGACAAAAAGTGGATACCTAGGCGAATCGCAAAAAAGTTGCAAAAAAGTTTACGTTAGCCACGACACAGTCGTCTTCCGAGTCTTTGATCCACTTTTTATCCCCGGACACTTATGTACATCCGAATAAATATTTTCACCAGCGACAAAAAAAGTCCGATACGTGCCACCGAACAATTTCCTAAAGAAACACTCGTAGATATACAATACAAATATTCCCGTCGTCTCAAATCCCCGGCAAATAATGCGATACTTCGCAAAAACTACACCGGAAACGTTCTAGATTTCTTCTACCATTCGAAAAGCCGCTATGCTACTGAAAAAAAAATGTATACGGATTTTTCTCGAGTATCATCAGAATTTTTTTCTCCAAATATTTACGCAACTCGAACGATGTTGTATATTTTTGTACATCGAGATACGCGTATCGGCTCAATAGCTTGTTTTCAACTGAAATTTCGGAAACAGTTTGAATATTTATAAATTTAAATTCGCGAGAGTCGTCAGGATCGATGAAAAAAAGTGCTGAAATTATCTCCGTGGAGGAAATTATCCGTGGTGAAATTTGGTAAAAATGAAACAATAACGATCCTGTCAAGCGAACCGATGCTTTTGAGGGAACGTCACGCTCTCCGAGCTACGCGAGATTATTCCATGTAGTAAAACGGTAAGGAACGTACGTGCAGCGGATCAGATTAACAAATGTTTGACTGACAGGTATACTCGGTGCGTTCTATCGACGCAAGGCTAACGTGAGCCCCGTAAGTTGCTCGGTGGACGACGAGACGAGGAGGTTTGCGAGAGGGTCGCGGTAGTTTGTACTTTTTTTCCTAGGGGAACCCCATGAGGCCCGGCCGCACCCTATAACCCAAATATACCGAGCTGGGTATGTAACGTGTGAATATTTCCACCTATATAGGTACAACACGTTGGCGTAGACCTCCCACACCTTCTAATTAAACAGCTATGCTAACGATACTACGCTAAGCGATTTTCATTTCGTAATTCGCGAGGAAATCAAACCTCGTTCCCGCGACTAATATACCAAGGTTTAGGTTTAGGTTTACAAACGTACCTATCCGATCTGTTCGATGAGCACTACATCAAATGGCTCGAAATACGAAAAATTGATTTGTTCACAAACTTTGTTGCTAGTTCAGCTGTTCGTTTTTTTTTTTAACGAAGAGCTTCGAACGCGACGAATTTGTACGCGCAGAGACTGATTTATTCGGGAGTTTTCCAAACCCCGAGGTGAACTCTGTTCGCTTTCTGGTCGCTGCTAAACTATTTGAGGTCACATCCGGTTACGGTGTGATCGATTCGAATTACATTTACATACGTCGAGAGACATCAGGAGACGTGATACGTGTAGGTAAATGTACGAGCAACGATTTTGACGTATGATGATGAATCACCGCGTCGAAGTCTACCAAATCCACGGATCCCCATTCACGCGATTTGGCGAGAGTAATTATTTCGTGAAATCCAACTACCGGTAGTAAAAACGAGTTTGTTCCGTGGAACGCGCAACGCGATAGGAAATTGGATGATATTGGAATTCTCTGGCGGTTTGATATAAACAGGAATCGCATTTGGCGAACTCCACGAACCCGAACCTTGAACTTTTCGACTCGCCACTCGACACGCGTACTCCCAGAGTTAATTTTATACCGCCGTGCCTCATTTCGACTCTTATCTCGATCCGCTCGCACGAGCTGCATAGTTTTCCGTTGCATTTTGTCACGTAACCGGAATTACAAAGCTAGTATCTGAAAGCCGAAATACCGGTGGCACGAGGGAGGCGATATTCATCGCGGATAGGAATAAACAGAAATTAAAAATGAACCAGGGGGAAGAAAATTGAAACCCGCAAAACCGTTAATCCCAACTCCGCAGCGTTATCCTTCCATTTAATTACGCCCAAATTTGATTCGGCGCAGTCACGTGGCTCCGAGAATTCAACGACTAATCGTGACGACCGTACATTTCGAACCCTCGTCGAGGTTTCACGTTAATTGAGAAAACAAATGAGAAAACAGAGAAGAAGAAAAGAAAGTTTCTACGCTTGCAGCAGACTTTTTATGAGGTGGGGAGTGAAATTAAAACACCCGGCCATCGAAGGTATCGTCGAGAGATGATCAGCGGTAATTGGAGAGACGGAATAACAATTAGAACGGCAACGCGGGGAAAACTTTGCCGGGAGATACTACGAATGCACCGCGAGTTCCCAGTACTCGCAATCGCTCGAGGGTTATATAAGTAATCGTTCTTCCTGCCGCGCGGCTCCCTCGTTTTATGGAAACTTTGAACCCGGGTGCAACGCCTCCGACATTTTTGATAGATCGATACGTGTCTAATAAGACGAGCAGCGCGCGGTTTTCGCCACGTGTTGCCATGAGAACACACGTGAATTCTGTACAGCAACAACATGTACCACCAGCTCTGAGTCGAGCAAATTTGCAAACGAATAGCATATCCAGGTGTCTAATTCGTGGTAATAGGAGACCTGAAATCCGTCAAGGTCATACATCCACAAAAAATGATCCGAGGAATAAACTCGTTGGGTTGTTCGATTATAAGTAATAAGTAACATCGAGCTCGTGAACTTGTCAGAGCAGAGACATACGAACTATTTATTGTACCTATGGGGAAGAAAGCAAATGGGGATGAAACTTTTGAGTGGACTCGAGCACGCGACACACGAGCATGTATATCCCGCTGCTCGTTTCCATGATATAAGAATGTCGAACTTTTAGCTTAGCCTCACAGAAACTCTATACTACCTCTGTGCTTTGGAAAAAATCGTTACGTAATTCCGTGTCGCCCAAATTGATCATTTTATTCCGTGCATGCGAGTATCGCGACAATTGTTACTCCGAAAAGCTTAAATCCGAAAAGTTGAAGTACGTCCAGATTCGTTGGCTTTATGGGGAAGATGGAGATTGGGAAAGCTGACGCGAGGAGGGAAAGAAAGATAGATGGGGCGAGAGAGAGTGGTAGTATGCTCGCGAACTTTGGTAGGGGTTAAGGCCACAGAGTTGCATGTTCCGTGGCAATGAGCCATCACCGACGCTGCGGCTTCGGCCAACAAGGCCTAGCGCTGCCAATCGATACTCTCATGTTTCTACATATACGCGTAGGTACGTTTGGTCGTGGCGTTAATGCATATCGCGGCGTTCCATGCAGGCATCACCCGATTTTCGACACGCGGTACACCGCGTAGGCGCGACCGTGTTCCTATGAATTTCTCTTCGACGACCATTTTTCAAAATTCGGAAAAACGAGGATACTCGTTTTTCCGACGTAATGCTAACGTTCCGGTAGTCAAGGATCGATAAGAAGGGCTCGCGAAGCGTCGTTACAGTAGTATATCTCCTGGCGAGTCGAGCGTCCGCGGACCGAACACTGGATAGTTCAGTTACTCCGACAACTTCGAATCGCCGGGGGACAGACTTTGTTTCACCGAATCGCAGCACGACACCGCCTGGAAATAAATTTCAGCTCCGTCTCTGGTACGAAACCCGCGACAATTTTTTACAACGCGACGGATTCCGCCGTCTCGATGTACCAAAAATTGTGAAAACTGCGAAAAAATCTGAACCAGGGCTGAAAAAATGTGGAATCGACGTTAGCGAAAAATTATTCCGGCATTCGCGAAAAAAATGATGATTGGTCGATGGAAAAACGAACCGAGGAAGAAACGATATCTACTCGGTTGGGAAAAGAGAATCGATCGGCAGACAAATCGTTGAATTGGGTGAAATACGAGGGAAGGCGGAACGTTTTCTGATTGTTGATCAATGTCAAACGTCGTTGAAAAGTTTGGCGCGAGAATCAAACGCGTGAACGAAAGAATTGAAAATATCGCGTCACGCGCTCGACTTTCGACTAAATGTCAAAGTTTCCCTCGATGTGCCGGTAAAAGTCTATCAAATATCTATTTATACGACGGGTAGTTTCTTTCGGCATGATTTAACGCGTTGCGCCTTGGGTATACCGTGAGATATAAATATATAAATACACGACATTTGCTTCTTGACGTCTAACATCTCCTCAAAAGCGTCTAGATACTATAAATAACGGGGTTAATTGGTCGCTTATATCACGGAGTCACGGCGTTACGCGGGAATTCGTCCCCAGGCAAATTGCCGATACGAAGATCGGTCTTGCCGCTCTCGCGCGCATGAAAAATGACGGGGTAACCAGATTATGTCTTCCGTGACGCACTCCTTACAATTTATTAATCTTGAATTTCGACGAGATTACCTTGCGTTCGCGTTTCCGTCTCGTT
This sequence comes from Arge pagana, assembly GCA_963969455.1. Lineage (NCBI taxonomy): Eukaryota > Metazoa > Arthropoda > Insecta > Hymenoptera > Argidae > Arge > Arge pagana. The sequence continues at coordinate 9,303,769 of OZ018311.1, read as the reverse complement.
TCGCTCCCTCGCGTCTCCCCCCACGAAATCAAAAACCACGTGGCGTAACATTTTTCACGGCCTAATTGCTCTTGCCAGTCAACGCATCGCGGTTCATTTTCATAAATTTAATTAGCGTATTCGTCATCTAGATTTTCGGCACGTTTCCTAGCGAGCAAAAAGGTGTCGCGATATTTATGAACCAAGCGATTATAAAAATAAAGAAAATATCCCCCCAACAATTAATTTCACGTGAATTCTCATTTTTCAGCAATCCAAGAATCCTAGAATAAATCTTCTAGGTCTAATTTTTTAATCACTTCGCTTTCAATTTCAAATTTCGGATTAGTATTTTTCACTGATAGGTATATTCGCAAGTAGTCGTTTTTTGTGGTTGTTCGTTTTACTTTCGAGCTCCCAATGCAAATGCTCAACAGAGTTGTCGAAATTTCTGAGAATTTTTTACGGTTTTTTGTAAAAAAAAAATGTGTAACCACGTGCAACGAGAAAAGATGACGGAGTAAAGTAAACTGATTAATAGCTCGTGTAATGTAAATAAAATGTTTCTAAATAATTTGCTGTAACAATTTTCAACTACGTAGACAGAGAATTGCGTATTACAAAGAACAAATCGTTTCGCATAACGTTCGATTTCGAGGCTCAGAATTTTCATGTAAAGAGTTCACGAACTGTTTGGCACGAAAGTGTCGTTAGGGGTTGATTTGAAAAGAGTTTCCGAATAAAAGTCAATAGAGACCGCGTTTCGATAAAATCTGCGATGGAAGATTGGAATTAGGTGGCACGGGGATGTAGATCAAGATCGAAAGACATTTGCGACGGTTTCGTATTGGCTGATCTCGTAGAGTTCTTCGAGCCAATCGATGCGTAAGGGTTGTTCGGCGAGCAAGGCTACGCCGCGCAACACATCGACGGCATCCTAAATCAATGTCTCCATTGAAGAGATACCTTATCTCTGTCAGATATCATTCGACCTTGCGCCTTTTCGATTGCTCTCGATCGACCGAGTGACCGTCGATAGCTGACAAATCTGGGACAGGCTGACGCGAGTGCGGCGAAGCTTTCTCTTCGCTATTTTTCATCCAGCAACGTTTACGATCCGCGGACGATCTGTTCGCCGTGTAAAATCATTGGTGGAAGCACATTCGAACCTCGGATCGATGGATCACGTGGCGTTAATTCCATCCCCGTGGAAGTAATCACGCGCAAAGTATTTCTCGAGTTGGTCTTTTTTATTTTTTGCGTTTCTTGCTTTTCACAAAACAAGACACGACGAGCAGCGATTCGAGATGCGTGCTACGTCACGTCGCGTGGACTTTAATTAACGCCGTTCTGTTTACACACCTTGCCAGGCGACCATGATACTAAAATGGGAGAGGCAATACCTTGGCGCGTGGTTTTACTCATCTCGCCCAACAGGCAAACTCGTTCTCGCATTGTCACGACAACTGCGATAATTGAACGTTATTTTTTTTATTTTATTTTTGAAATTCCGAAATTTTCAGGAAGCACGAATATTTTATGATTTATAAAAAATGTACGCTTTTACGAAAATTGATTTTCAACATCGGAAACGAAGCCACCTTTACTGTGTATTACGTATTAAAATACAGGCGCAACGAAGAGTAAATTAACAATGTTTGAGAGTAATCAAATGAAAAAAAAAAATTTCCCCGCTATTTTAAGACGTTCCCACTATACTGCAGTAAAAGATTTATATATAGACGTACGCTTGCAGTCGCACAAATAACTGCACTGCGCGTAACGTAATATGCGCAAGTGTCGTGATCGGCGAAGTCTTACCCATTTTTCGGCAAAAGTCTGTGCTGCGAGGAGCTTTGTTCGGAAAGTGATTTTGCGTAATAAAAATTATCCTACGGATGTATTTCGCGAACGAATACTTAGGACAACTGTCGAAGATCTATCAAATTCGCGCCTGACGAATTTATCGAGTTGTTTGTTCTGATAAAAACACAATACAGATATTATTTCGCGATTGATACGTAGGATATATTTTTTACGCGATCTTCGTAGCATCGATGCGAGAGGAAAACCGACGGGCTAGTAGTTCACGAACAACGTAACGTCTGTCGACTCGATATCGGTGTAATAAACTCGATTTATGATCGAGAAAGGAAACGGAAGAGTAGGAGAGAAAAGTCGATCGCGAGATTCTGCCGAAAATAAAGTTATCAGCCGATATTCGAGCAGACCTGGTTCTCGCGTCATCGTCGAGAATAACGGCTTCCTTCGGATACTAATAGACAGATCGATACTAATTCGCGGTTATTTCTTTTTTTTCCCACCATTCCTTCGTCCTACTCCGACCGGCGTCACATGAATCGCGCGTGAACATGCCAGGGTGTACATCGCCCTATGCTTCCCGCCCTTGAGAGCGAAACGATCGATAGGCCGTGAAGTGAGATAACGAAGTAAACAAAAGGAACAAATATTCGCATGTAACGAAGTTGTAATGGCTGGGACCGTCGTCTAATCACGTGGCGAAGATCACATAGTTGTGTCTTATTGGCGAAAGGAACGGATCGGCGAAAGGAACGGGCGAAAGCAGCTTGACCGAGAATTGATACGAGGAGAGGCCAAAAAAAACCGATCTGATAATTTTTCAGCCGCGCGAGTCGCCAGCCGGCGTCGAAGTCTCTATTTTCCGCGTGCCACGAGCTCCCTTGCTTCTGGATGGGAGGGTGTTTTCCTGCTACCTGGAAACGTCGCCCGCAAAGTCATTACTTTTGTAAAAATGACCAGCGCACTATCGACCGCGGTTCTTGGTAGGCACTAAAAAATACATTTCGTTGATCCGTGAAACAAATTTCAGTAATCACTTTTCAAGCAATCATTTTTTCCCCTTATCTCGGCGCTGATTTCCCAGCAAAATTATCCACGGTCACGAATCGATATTATCTCAAATGGGCACGCTTATCAGCGATGCGTCCTATTTCCTTCCTTCTTTATCACCAACTCCACGAAAAGCCCCAATTTAAGCCGGAATTGCCACAAACGAAAATCTCCGCCATTTTTATGCCAAATCTTCCCGTTCGTTTCGAATTTTTCTTCCAGATCTGAATCGCGCAAAAAAAAATACGAAACTCGTCGAACGTGCGATTTATAACGCTTGACAAGAAACAGAGAAACTGCAGTGCTCGAATTTTGACACAGAATCAGTCGTAGGTACTCGAGTCGCTGTTCGCTTTACGATTCTATGCGAAGAAACGTTCAATGTACGTACGTATTTGTAAAGTCGTGCACCTAAGATCCGAAGCTTATGGTCTCTATCTGATCCTCTTTCTTAGTGTACAAAAACGATGATTAGAAACTACTCTCTCTCGTAACGACATTGAGGTTTGCGGGGACCACCGCCTAATCTAGTAACGAGACGTACATCAATTTTGTCGAAGACGTTGTACGCCCGATAATAATTTCGCCCACGCGAAATAGCATCGCCGTAATTTTGGGAGAAGATTAGTTTACACGGCTGGCGGAAGACGCGAACCCTCCTCTCAATAAACCGGTGACATAACCACCAGAGTTTGAGAAGTCAATGTCAAGAAGTTCTCCTACGTTCGAAGACTAATTGTCAGCCTACTTAAAAATCCGCAGCATTTCAGAGCATCGGATGAAAGAGCTTTGTGAAAATCAAATAATCGCGTTTACCCATTTATTATCAAATTATTCAACGTGTTTCAACTTTTTATGAATATTATTATAATTATACGCGGACGTTTTTTTTTTTAATTTGAGAATTCAATAAAAAGAACGAGATATCCGGAATTTTATGAATTCAATTTATTTTCTACATACTCGCGATGTAGATTTGACTTCAAACACCAATTTGTCGACTTTTGTTCGCTATGATCGCTGTGATGATCGCTTTGATTGGTCAATTCTAGTGGAATTCGGAAGCATGAAATGGGTCGCGTGCGAACGTTAAACTCGTTTCTAAAATCGGATTGGAATTACGATGAAACGCGATTCGAGCTGCGACCTATTCCGAGCAACAAATTGCCCAAAATAATAACAGGCGGAAATTGTCGATATTTCCATGCGCAAAGCCTCCAATTTCTTTGGGAACAACAATTTTTCAAGATCTAAACGATTCGCGAAAGAATCGTGAAATCAAGACTTGTTGGCCCGCGAACGGTGGAAAATCAGTTCAAAAAATAATTTCCCAAGCCTTTGATGTTTCACCATTACGGGAAGAACCTCGAAAAACGGGAAGAACCTCGAAAAGCGGAAAGATTTCTTGAGAACTCAATTGTGATTCCAATCTTGACTTTACGAGGACATTCGAGAACCTTTGATGCCGTGAAATGTTTTTGTCGCACAGTTTTCTCTCCATCTCATCCGACGCGCAGCGATGTGTAAGAATCGATACGGATCGAAGACAAATTCATTTTTTGAATTACGAAAAAATGATCGGAGATCGTACAAATTCCACCTTTAAGAATATATCCTCCAAAGGAATTTCAAACATTTCACTTGTTCACGGAGCTATAGCTATTTTAATGACCTGGTAACCAAGCAAGTTGATACTTTGCTCGCATATTTTAACGCGTTTTTCTCGAAACTACTTTTTGGCGGCCTGATTGATACGATATCTCAAGTTCTACGGAACCAATTTACTTGAAATTTGGTGGACGCCTTCTCTATACATTACTCTATCGCCCGGACCAGACCTGCAACCAAATTCCAACTTTTACTATTTTAAAAAATTCGCGAAAGTCAAAAAAACTGTCTTTTCATTTCACACACAGCCGCCATTTTGTCAAAAAACTTTTTTTACTTCCCCTTGTTCGGGCCACCGCAGCATGCTTTTCGATTAGGAATCGATTCCGTTTTTTTCATTTCAGATTACTAGGAGGATTACAATCACGTCAATCAGGGTGCGTCATTTTCTTGAGACTCCCCACTTCAGCAGTATACCTTCTTCAATTTTTAATTTTATTTTTTTCACTCGAAAAAGTACCTCAAAGTGTTGCCCCTAGACCGGAATACTCCTTGCCTCAAACGCGGAGTGGCCAGAATTTGGGGCGAAATCGGGCGGATTCGTGAAAATCAAGGTATTTGCATCGTGAAAAGCAACGAGTGTCGTTAGTTCGGGGAGAACGATTCGACTAGACGAAGATTCGTGAAAAGCTTCACGCATCGCTGATTCCTGCGGCGTGTCATTTAGCTGGAATAAAATTACACGGACTCCATTGAGAAAACTCCGTTGGGCTGGCGCGACTCCGCGTGGATCGTGCGTCCAGGAATCGGCTTGTTACTCGACAAAGGAGACCCAATTTGGCTCTTCAATTCGAGATCTGGTAAAACCCGTTTTCCGGCCACGGTCACGTTCCGAATCGAATTCCTTTTCTCGCAAAGCTACCCTGCATCGTCATTAGTAGTATCTCGCATCCCCCGTGGCTCGTGGCACAACGAAGCGACGACGATAAGTGGACGAAGCGTCGCTCGAGCCGATGAAACAACAACATTCGATTGTAATCGAATAACTCGAAGCTTTCGGCACACGCTTCTATTCGCACGCGCGAAACGAATAATTTCGCGAGCAATTTGAACAGCTGTCGGCTTTCGTAGATATTTGGTTTATTTTTACTATCGATCCGATTCGGCGAACGTAGGGGAGAAACGTGCAATTAATCGGCGAACGTTCGTTCGGCTTATCTCTTTTTTTCCGTCATTTAGAAATCACCGATCTGGGAAGAAAAAAAATACGCCTACGGACTCGCTGATAAGATCCTCGGTACGAAGTTATTGAAACCATGTAGCAAGGGCCAATTGTTTCTTGGAATCAGGTTTCTTTTCTGTTTCCGTTTAGATCACTTTTCTGGACGAGTGATAAAGTACAGGAGAACGACTCAGGTAACGTCTCGATTATCACCTCGTTAAATCTATCTTCAAACCCGCTCGACGATACTTTCTTAACGAGAGAACGATCTAATTATATCTTCGCTGAATCCAAATACTCGACAATTAAATTGGACTTGACAATTTATAAATATTTACAAATCACTCGGGTAATTTAACGAGATTACTCGATTAATCGAGAGAAGCTTGAAAGAATATTTCCCCTTCGCAGTTTGACAATTTCGCAAAAATTACTCCCCAGGAAGTTTCGCGAGTTCAACGAAGATTTGAGAGTTTTGAAACAGTATTTCAATTATCAAATAATCTAACTATTTCTCTACAAATTCGTCCACTCATCGAACAAATAGCAATTAATACAAAATATGCAATAATATTGATATACTGTAAAAACTGACAAATCTGAAATCTGAGAAAAAAAAATCCGTAGAGAATTGAATAGCGAATGCACAGTGGTCGAAGAAGATGCGGGACGAGAGAGTAGTTGTGAAAATAATAAGTGTGGAAGAGATATTAACGAATCAGGGATGACTTTTCTCTTTCACGAATCACGAAAGGTGGGTAAGGCTAGCTAATCACGAATATTCATTTATCAACGAAAGCGCTTCACTGGCGCCATGTGAATTTAGAAAATTGGCGACACGTTTCACATTTGAAGGAGCACGACGTATTAAATTGGCAATGGGAAATCCAATTTTTGATGTCAGACGAGTTGGAAAAAACTGGGTTTCTCCTTTAGGTTGGGAATCTCTTAAATAGCAGCTAGTATCCGCGTGTAAATGTTTGCTGGTGTACGATGCATGAAAGGTAAATATAAAATAAAAATAAACATTCTTGGCATCGCGGGGAATGTCGACGGAGCGTATGTAACAGGTGTCAACGGTAACGACGTCGAGGCGCGATCCTTCCTAGTTTGCTCCGATCGGCGTCAGCAGCTTAGCATACAATGACTCTACTACGCGACTAACAAGTTATCAAATATTAATTATGCATTTGTCGCGCATAAAAGTATGTGGAGAAATTATTCGCATACGGAGGGACGAGACGAAGAGTGAGCAGTTTTTGAAGACAGGCAGAATATCGACAAATCGGAGGATACCGCCAGATTCACGAAAATTCACGAAGCTCCGATATTGGAACGTGGACAGACATTTTTGTACCGCATATTTCGTCGGAAAGAGGGACGATCGAGCAAATATTGTCGTAATACGCGGAAAGGAGCGAATTCTTGGACACGATTTGCCTCGTGGAATCTACGCGAACATGGAACACTTTCGTCGTGGGACGAATGACGGAAAAGGGACGCTTTCACGGGTGAGCTGGATTTGGTGGGTAATGAAAAAAGGTAGAAGCATGGGAAGGATCAAGAAAAGCTCGACATCAAACTTGAGCGCGTGGCAGCAGGAGTATGCGAAGCTTACCAAGAGCCCTACGAATCGAGTACTTTTTTTTGAAGGGATGGACATTTCTGAAGCATTTGGTATTACGCTGCTCGGATAACCGGATCGTTGTGCAACGTGAAATGTAATTACGCGTCCGCGTCGTCGTTGTACGTCGTCGCCGAGTTGACATTGAAACAGTCGGGGCCAAATCCTTCGCGAGACTTCGGATTTCCCTAATACGATTAACACTTCCGTGGAATCCCTATAAAAAATGGTCGCGATTCGCAATCCTCGGCTAATTCGTAATACGACGTACGATTCGTTTTTCGAAATCGTCATCGTCGCATCGAAACCTGCTATCAATAGCACCGATAAACACGAGATGCGGGAAAATCGAGACAATATTTACATCCAACTCCGCAGCGTTCTATTAAAAATGTTGATCAAAATTCTAATTCGTTCGAATATTCAGCATTTTATTCATGCATGAATTCGGAATTCGGGCGAGATAACATCTGTTCGATGATGCATCTGAAACGTGTGTATTGAAAAATCGAAGAGAGATACCAGACAGTTTTTCCGAGAGCTTTCTTCGCCCACCGATGAAAAAACATTTTTTCTACAAAAGTTTTTCTACAAAAACGAGAATTTTTGTCTAGTAAGAATTATATTACTTTTACGAAAATTTAAATTTTTACATTTTATCAAGAGCAGATTGGAATGTTTGGTGTTTGTTTTTTCTTGTGCCTACATACATACATATATATGTAGAGAGAGAGAGAGATAGGTACGTTTAAATCACGAAAAGAGCATCTTCGCGAGGCAACAATTCGTACGACGAATGGGAAGAAGATTCTGAAAATCGTCGATTCGTGGGTTGGAATATTTCGGTAAAAACTGAAAGCTGCGAGGAGATCTGAAAGCTCCATCGATATTCAACAGCTGCATCGAGAACTAAAAGCTGTAAACGATAAGTGAAAGTCGTATCGGCCATCGAAACGTTAGATTCAAAGTTGAGAGCCGCGCGAAGAAGAAGCGAGAGTTGCGTTAAGAAGTAAAAGCTGCATAAACAACTGGAAGCTGGATCCTCCTGGGTAAAATTTCTTGGAGAAAAATAAAAGCAAATGAAATACGGTCTCGCGCTCGAGCTTCGCCTCGTTTCACGATTGGAAAATTTATCACGCGACAACTGACGTCATATAAACACTTGTGTCTAATTCTAATTCTCCAGCTATCATCGGCACGTTTATATGTTTTTTAATTATTCGAAAAAACAGCGCGACATCTCCGACGTGCGCGTACGCGGCACGCTTAACGCGGCAAGTGTTACAGAATATCGAAATGGCCCGTCGTACGTTGGTACATACGTATATGTATGCTCGAAGGCTTACGTTGGAGAGAGAATTTATATGCAGCAGCGAAAGCCTCCTCGCGGTCTTCTTCGTTGCGGAATACTCACAGCTACGCGTCGCGTCAAGGTTAAAAATATTTTTGTACTCAACGCCAAAACTTGTTTAGCGGAAAATAAATTATTTCACGATTTTCGAGCCGACACCCGATTGGCAAATAAAACAAAGCGCACGCGAGCAAATCGTTCGAAAAGAGAAAATAGCCTGCTCGACCCAGTTTCCGATCGATTTATATTTTTTCCCCGTTTTTCAAACATACACGAGTCAAAATATCACATCGCTACGAATTTGCCGTAAATTAAAAGCCCATCTTCGACTTTTCGACGATTCGAAATAATTCGAGTAAATGGAAAAGCAGCTCCAAACGATATCGATGGAAGTAATCGGCGGGGTAAAGCGAACTGGGAGAGTCGAGAATTAAATGGACGGGCGTAGGAGAAAGGAGAAATTCGTAGCTCGATGAAGATACTAGTTTTCGATTGTGGCTAATGATAATAAAAAGTCAACGATCAAAGGTAACGTAAACAGTGGATCGAACGGTCGCGACGCAGACGACGGAACAATCGGTCGTTTACACGGTCAAAGTTCGCGTCGTTTTTTAATCCCTAATAAATTTCAATATGCAGCTGCAAGGTGCGACCGGTTTCCGAGGTATAGAGTAAGAGAAGGAACGTGGTAGGAGCACAAGTAGAACGACGTATTTATACGCAGTTGTTCTATTTTCAAAGGTGTCGTAGTATTTACGTCGGGTGTGTTTATTCGAGCAGCGTTGCCACCAAAGGTACTATTATAGGTTTAAAGGTAACGCTTGTGAAAGTCAAACAGAACACACGGGGCTGGCGAGATCGTTCTTCGATTTCCCTACATACGCTCCTTCGTCGCAACGTGCTTATCGCTCACGAAATTGAACTCGTCCACCGCAACGATGGAGCTTTTTTTTCCCAACGCGAACGACAACGATCGAGAGAAGTTCGGCTTGCCAGCGACGTTTACGAGCCAATTCGCGATATCTTTCACGACGAAAGCGTCTTACGTCGTCGTACCACGTTTTCGCGTGGAAATATCAACAGCAGCGGATTTTTGCGCACAATGTTGCAACTGTTGCAGATGTACCGGCATTCGCAACGTGGCGGAAATTGGGATTCTTGTAAACTTACCGGCAGCATACGTCGACAGGAACAGCAAGGATGCGACGCATCTCCTATCCATTGTCACTACTTTTAATCGTCAACCCGCTTTCCTGACTTTTTCTCGCGACGAACGAAATTGTCGTTCACTCGACTTTCATCGTAACTTTTCGCGCACGAATCAGTTTGCGTAGATTTTCCCGAAAATATTCGCCAGCGACGTTCCACGACTCACGCGCGAGGAGGCGAGCATGACAGTGAAAGTCGGGGGAAGAGATTGACGGAGAATAGAGTGGTCATTACGCCGACGGGAATAAAACACGTCGCCGAATCGTGTTGTTCGTTTCAGAATTATTTGCGACTAGTTATTAACACTTCGCGTTCACTGAGTACTCGAGTCAACTTGGTCGACGGTTTTTTTTCTTGAGAGAGGACAGCGTGTCGCCTCTCGCTTTCGCATACGCGTGGTCCGTCGGGCAAGCGAGGATCGAGCGAGGGGTTGCGGATACGGCGTCGTGGCGCGGCGACGTGACGCCCGATACTAAAGCGACGCCGGGACTTTACTTCCGACACGAAGCGTTATCAGAGAAATTTCGACGCGTGCGCGCCGCTCCTCGTGCCGTTGGGGGTTGCGACTGTATAGGTGGTTCGCCTCACGAGCCACGAGGTGCTAATTGTTGGCGAGAATTTCTGTAATTCCCATTCATCCGTCATATTTTCGTGCCTCGTTCGAACGATAATAATTTATTCCGACCGCGCGACGCGTCGATAGATGCTAATTTATCGCTACGAGACGACGACGATAATCAAATCTCAAGTACGAGAGTTTACTCCACGATATCTTACAGATTCGACCCGGTTTTTTCGCCCGCATAATAGAAACTCGAGTTTTAAATGCACATTTTTCTCAAATCGAATCCTAACGCGTCTATTCGGGAGCAGTTCCATTTTTTTCACGCGCATCTTCGAGTAGCATCTTGTACGACTTGCTGGAAGACTCGATTTTCAAATTTATTCCTCACTTCCATCGGACTTACTTCGCCCATCGACATCCTCGCATCGTCTACAGACCGATCGCATTTTTTTTCAATCGTATGATTTATCTCAGAATGTATCTCGATTCGTTTGTTGCAGAATAATTGTAACTCAAAAATATGCAGCAATCGAATAGGTTTTTACCAACATTTAGAATCGTCTTGTTTAAACGCATACGAAATATCTGCTCGCAATTTTACTCGCTCGTTGGAGATTTTTGTTTTAAGGGGGAAAACGAGTCACGGAGAGGCACGTTATTCGGATGTTTCCTACATACAGGCGGAGTGCTCTCTGGGCTTTGCAAGTGTAGCTCGCGATATAATGTACAAGCACCGAGCGAGAAATCGTTTATTTATTATTCTCACCTCCGAGGGACGACGCGAAGGCAAGAGAGTCGAGAGCCTCTACGAGTCGCGACTCTTGACGGGATTCCGTTTCGCCCCTCGACAACAACTTGGTTCTCCGTTTCTTCGCGTCGGCTCCAAGAACGCTTGTCCAGGTGTCGCGTGACGTTCTTATAGGTGTACAATAGCGTCGAGGTCCACCACGCGTCCCGTCGAGCCGCGCACGGGGTATTGTCTTTCACGAGTCAATAGTACAGCCGGCGCCCTTTATTCTAATTGAATTAAAATATCGAGCCGGAACCACTCGTCAGTCCTTGCGCCCCGTGCCAAAACTAACAACATTTGCCGCGCGCGAAAGGGGAGGAACTATCCTTGCCTACGAATGATAGAGGTCGCGAGACGTTTTTAGAACTTGGAAGAGACACTTTTTATTTACTTAGCGGTGCGGAAGGGTTGGCTTACTCGGGAGCACGTATGATTTAGGACGCGGTGCTCGAACCGCGCCACCCTCTCTTCGCCCCGCATTCGACGGCGCGAGGCGCGCTGTCACTTGTGATTTACTCGCCATCTCTGTCACCTCGAGAAAACGTCATTGGGACGACGATTCGTCGACGTTGGATTCGATCAGAAAAAATTCAACCCGACGCAAGGATCAACGAAGGATGATATAAAGCTCGAAGCTCCGACTTTTCCCAGCTGACATTCGACGTTTACGCCGAAATCGGAAAGCATTTTCGTCGAGGTATATGCGCAGAAGGAGAAAATGGATGGGACAAGTCCGTTAAACTGCTCACGCGACTCGCGGGCGAAGATATACAACGAAAATTCCTCCTCGAAACGAGCGGAGAGCTTAACCCCGAAGGACTCGCATGCCACCGTCGTCTATATATCTATGATTTACGTAGCCGCCCTCGCAGTTCACGCACCCGCGTTATTTTTACATGCGTTAGACGTCACGCGTACACGCACCCTAGGTACCAATCCCTTCTCTCCTCGTCGCCGCCCCAACCCCGTCCCCTCGCAACCCTCGCGTCGCGCGCTCTTAATAATTCCCTCCACCAACGTCGATAAAGAAAATTTGTAAAGGTAGCATCGTATCTAGCGACGTTATCCATCCCTCGTTACCACGCAGCGTCCCAAAGGCGAGTAGTTCCCCATGCCGAGGATCACTGCCATCACTTGCGTCTTCTCCTCAAATGTAATCAATTTCGATGGAAGAATTGATCATTATCTTTGGCTAACATCAATACAATTGTAGAATATGACATAAGATAGCCACGTTTCCATTGAAATTGAACGAATCATTTGAGAGGTAGCATCACCTCAGAGCTTTTTATCGAAGCAGATTTCTCTTTCCTCAAAAGTCTCCTCCAGTTTTTTGGGATGGCGGAAGCGCGAAAAATTAGAACTTTGAACGCGTTTTTCTCCAAAATGCCAATTTCACAATTGTCCACCGATTGGCATCCATCTTGTCTTTTATAGAATTTCAAAGACCGATTATTTTGTCGAACAAAAGTACATTTTTGTACAAATCAGATTTTTCTCAAGGTCAAAGGTAATGTTAGCCCGTAAAGAAAATACTACCTATCAATTTTCATGGAACACATTTTAGGTTTCTCGACGGTGTGAACGCGCGGTAGGAAAAGTATCGCCAACGCTAGAAATATTTGTTCGGCACGGGTTGCCCGATTGAAATTTAAATCGACGTCTAACGACGCGATTGTCGTGATCATGAACGCATCAATAACGAAGATGTTGTCCTCTAGATCGGATATTTATGCGAATCGTATTTCCGCACGCGATACATTCCATTCGTTGAGTCAACGTCCCTAATTTCCAAATTGCAATATCCTACCAGCCTGATCACACGTGCATCGTGTGTACAAACGCTAACCAACGGAACAAGCCATCAGTCTGGCTCACCTCTCGCTTGTCACTTCTGTTCATGTTCGTTGGTTTCCTACATTCCCTTTTTTACGAAGGAGCGGCGAACAGCTGAATTTATTACCATACCGCGCATCGCGAATTCTATTTCGCTTTCGGATAAAAATAATCGAGCATCGACTCGCAAATTTTGGCGTAGCATCATTATGAAAATGACATGGCGATTCGAAGGACGAGAACCGTAGTTGATCCGCGAGATAATAAAGGAGCGGTTAAAAAGTGCCGACGACGTCACGACGAAGAGAGAAGTGAAACATTAGGTATTGTGTATACAGAGAGACGGTTCAAACGCCGCCGCAGTTTCACGACGATCCAGCCGTATGGACGCATCTTCTCGTCTCGAACTTCCCAACTTTTTCCCGTCAGCGGTCTGAAATCAACGGGAATTCAGCAGCGGTAGACTCGAGTATGGGAACAACTTTTAAAATGAGGAAAAAAAAATAAACACCGAAATGTAAAATGTTCTTCGCCAACGACCAATAGCATTGAATTAGACGATTTGTTTTATTAAAGGAGTGGTTCGCCGTTTTTCTCACGTTTATATCCGTTTGCCTTATTTCGTCGACGATAAAAGAAACAACAACACTGTAGACGAGCAGGAAGAATAATTAATCAGTTCAGCTGCTGGTATTATCTAGTTATGTGTTTAAAATTAAATACGATTCGTTGTCAGTCGAACTGGTCGGCATCGAAGTCTGATGACTGTTTGGCAAAAGAATATAATTTACAGGTGAGAAAACACGGGGAAGCTAACATCCATTGTTATCACGAGGACGCAGGATAAGCCGTTCTAATTGGTGTAATCCTCTTAGCCGGATCCCCAAGTCCTCGTTCTCTGTGGCATTCTCTTCTGCTCCCATATGACACAGTTGCTACTTCCCCAACTTGGAGGCTCAATATAATCCAGCGTTGCTCGTTTATATTTTCTCTCCGCCATTTCATTTCGTTTTTCCCAAATTCTCTCCTTAGTAACCTGCGAGTTAGTCTTGTCACTCGCAATACTCGACGAAAGTTACATCGATCGAGCTTTCGGGCTGCTTGCATCAAAACGACACGTAGAACAACGAAGCTTGGAGTTTTGTTCAAGCTCGAAGATTCGTTACCAATTCTCTGTGTCCCTTTTCCGGCTGTCCGCGCGAATCCCGCTGTGATCCAAACAAACGTTTGTGGTCACCATACGCATAAGGCATTTTGCTGACGAGAAAAACGTTTTTATTTAGATAAGGAGATGGAAACTCTGCTCGAATGAATATCAAGCTGACTCCTTGTGGGATTCCAAACACTGTTCATTGTTACATTGACAACTCGAGATTCGAGTAAGTAGTCGCGTTGTTCCAAGATTTTCGTATGCCAAAGACAGATGCGGTCAGATTAGTCGCTCGAGCCAAGAGACGTAGAGTGATATAGACGCGTTGGTTTTATTGTCGCAAGTTATTTAGCTACCAAACATCGCTCGTTGTTGTCTGACGAAAGTTGAGAGATAGGAAGTCGTGGATAAATATTGGAGTTTCCTGCACAAGATAAGGACAGATGCAAACGTTTCATTCGTACGCGCGAACAGATGCATCGAGAAAAATGTACCTGCTCGCCGAGTCGAGCGTTCGCCGATTTGTTCCTATTCTCGTAGTACGACCTTGAAGAACATGAAAACGAGGGTCTGCGATTTTCCGGTGACGCGTCGTGTCTTTTTTCCCTCACTCGCCGTTTCTCTTCCCAAACTTCGAAATTCACCCCGGCAGTTCGTACATTTTGGGGTGACAGTTGCGGGACAATCGAGGTGCATTCGTGCCACGATTCTATTCGTCTTCGTTATCGCGCTAGACGTCGATAATCACGATTAGCCTGCGGACACTCAACAATTTCATGCAGTCTCCCTCGCTACCGATATATATGTATATATATATTTCTCTAATTGCAGATTCGTGACAACGAGAGGATTTCGTGTTTGGTAACACCCGTTTGCTTATCGGAATCGATATCCGTACAGGGAATATTCATTTATCGGCAGTTCCCACCAGACGGATCGGAGCGACGAGAGCAGATATCACTCTCAATTGAACGCGCTACCCCCTTGGATCTGATTCTTCGACGCCTCCGCGCTCAATTTCAGGCCGAAACGGCCTAGGTACACGGCAACGAAACGGAGAACCCGCCGGCAACATTAATCCGGGAGTCTCCGGCGGAAGTCGTCGCGTGCCGGCAATCATTACGCCCTTGCACCAAGATGGCGATTCGGATCCCAGTCTAGTCGCGTCGTATCTGCGTGAAAATTCGAAGAGTCGGGAAAACAGGCGAAACACCGACGGAGACGTTGCGAGATTACGGATATTTTGAGGGAAACCGACGGTTGGCACGTAGCGATGCGTATGCAACGAGATAAGGTCGGAGGCATTGCGCGCGTTTGGGGAACGTAATAGTTTCCGGTAGCCTGAAACGGGCATGTATCGATTCATCACGCTCTATTGTTCGCCGCCCCTATGTTTATACATCGTTTCATTACAAATTTCTTGTATCGTTTCATCACGCTCTCAGTTCTGGCGACCACCTCTCGTCGACATGTCCCACCGAGTCCTAATAACCAAGTGCGGGACGAGTTCTCTTATTTACCCCCCACTACAATTTTTTCTACACATTTTTTCCAAATTCTTCAACCAATTTTTCTCCTCACTTTTCTATACACTTGTCTACAAACATTTCGACAAACTCTTCTACAAATTTTTCTCGCGGACCAGTTTTTAGATGTAACAGGTGAAAGATGGAGTAATACGAGGTTAGAGTTTTGCGATAAAACGATACGTTCGATAACAATTCCACGGACTGTAATCCGACCGAAAGATGGGCGCTTCGAGAAAGTTATTTCGACCACGATGCACCTACCGAGCTTTTCTTTGCCAAGT
Organism: Arge pagana; assembly: GCA_963969455.1. NCBI lineage: Eukaryota > Metazoa > Arthropoda > Insecta > Hymenoptera > Argidae > Arge > Arge pagana. The sequence goes on along the minus strand of OZ018311.1, from coordinate 9,287,754 downwards.
TACCTCGCAGAGAGGTTTGAAAGCGGCAATAGTACGTCTGATATGTGCTTACTCGCATTTCCACTCGATAACTGCCATGTATATTGCGTGTCTTCGATAGGAAGTTGGATTATGAGCAGAGATTTTCCGATTCTAAGAGTTAGAGGCCAATTAATTACCTCGACCTAACGTCATTCGGAACTTGATACTCGTGGATACAATAATTACCGGAGTTTGCTCGTTAATTATTTATTTCTCGGCACGTGGGTGTACAAATTGCGAAGTGAAGTTGAACTTTTCGTTTGCAATTTCATTTAATAATCCTTCCGAGCTGTAGGTGGGCTACAGTTCAGACCAGGTTTAAACTAGCGATGAGCAGTCGGGTGCTGCGATACCGCGATTCGCGAAACCGCAATCGTTCTAGAAGCGAGTGCCGTAATTTCGAGAGAAACTCGGAACTCAGCGGGATGAAACCCGGTGGATTAACTTGTCGGAACGTGCGTCGAGGCTCGTTGAAAGAAAATGAAAACGAGACGCTTCGACTAAACGACCTCGATCAGACGAGCGCGGAAATAACAAAAGCTCGCCCATTGGAAAGACAAATTTGAATTTCCGAGTTGGGAAGCTTTTTTGACAAGATTCGTATAATCGCAGCCGAAAATTTGAACGCGCGTTCGGAACGTAAAATATCTCCGGAAAGAGTTCCCCGAACTGCGTTGCCTCGCAAAGGTCAGATCGACTGACATTTCGAACACTCCTCCTCGTCGCAGAAGGGGCTGAGGCTCGTCGAGTGGCGAAGCAGAGTGCCTCGACTTAATAACAGCGATAATTTTTCTCCGTCTCCTCGAAACGGAGTGCAGGTATGTGACGGGAAAAGAATATATTTTCACAGCGACAATGGCACAAAGCCGAATGAAAGATGCGGAGGGTGCATCTCAATAGTCGGCCATTAGCCGAGGGAGTCTTCGAGTAACGCGATTGCCGAACTTCCGTGATACCGTCGCGGAACGAGGCGAGTCGCTAGTCTTTTGTCTCTTCGAAGGCAATCACAAACGACGAAAAGCCGATTAATCCGAGCGAAAAGCTCAGGGCCATGCGAAGACGATACGACGTTGCAATATACCTGAGAAGCAGGGTCCCGAATGGCCGAGTCGTCATCGGCTATTCGTTCTTCCGCACCAAGAAATATAGGAAACCTGATGAGTTTATTTGAACAACGGCGTAAATACTGGTTCCAGATTAATTACCTAGAACTCGTGCCCAAGCGAGCAAAGAGGAAAACTGCGCTCTTTACTGTGCTATGATACTAGCGGGGCTTTTGCTTGTACGATTCCTCCAAGCGAATATCGTATCGTTCTCATCCATCTCTAGGCACACGAATACGCGGTTAAAAATTCGATTACAGATACTTTCGTGTCACTTATGTCACTATTTGTACATATTTATTTGCCATCAACCGGTATATTTACGTAACAATTATGAAACAGGTTTATTAAAGTATGTTACCTACAGAGGTAAATAGAGATACCTCCGCGTAAGCCTGGTGCAAGAATAAAAATGATAAAAACAAGGTTTCATTTGACGAATCTGATAAACAATTGATTTACTATCAAGGGAATCTTTCACACAGCGTTAACCTTCTCTCGAGACTACTTTTGTAGAGGTGTGCGGTAGTTCGAATTAACGAATTATTCGTGACGAATCGAATCGAGGAGTTCGATTAAATTTTTTTTTCGACATCAGAAGAGAGAAATTCGATGAGTTTCAAATCGCCTGACTTTCGGAATAGATTAGCCGACTTTCGCGCGCGCCATCCGCTATACGCGCTCCTCAGTTTCCACATTTTTCTGCCGATCCGTTCGAAAGCCGATCCATCTGTGTTTTTCGTTGTTTTTCTCGAATCTCGATACTCGCGAGGGAAGATGAATTAGCCGTCGGAAATTCTGCGAGAATTTTCTTCTCCGCGGACGCAAATGCTCTTTTGATCGCGCCTAATCTGTCAGGAGTTTGAATCTCACGTCAGTGTGCCTGCTGATAGCAGGAAACGTCAGGTTAACGAACCGCGCAAACGAATCTCTTTGTGTTCGACTACTTTCAAAAATCGCCGGGCTCTTCCACGCGGAAATGTTTTTGCGCAATTACGCGACGTCGCAGCTTCGCATCGAAGCTTTTTGCACGAAGCGCGGAACGGATATTACGTTTTTGTCGAGTATCCTGTAGACTGTGATCCTATGGGCATATTTCGCGGTTACATAAACGCTTATTTCGCTAGAAATTATTCCATCGTGGCGAAAACCCGAGTTCTCCTATAAATCGTCGTCGTCAACGATTTTGGCGCTGTGTTTTGTATTTTCCCGAGTATCTGACACGTAAGTCCCAATAAATCCTCGCCTTTGACTCACGACTACACGCATCTTCTTGGCGCCGCGAAAGTTCCTTCACCACTCCGAAAATGGGTGACGAATCCGCGATCACAATTCTCACGATTGACGAATCATAAGAATTTTCCCTCATTTCGGACTCCAATATGTCTACAATCAAATAACTCCGCTGCATTATTAGCTCGCACGACTCATCGATCCTTCGATTTGCAATTCCCATTCATTGAATACACAACTCTACGCGATATTTTTTTTATAAAGATGGTTTATTGGAGTTTTAATGTTTGTAATAGAAAGGTCTGTGATTACTAAAATCAAATTATGCATTTCGATTTTTTTTTCAAATTATTCTATGGAAATAAAAATTAGATAACACTGTTGTGCCAATATAACTGTATACAACGTATCTTCGACAGAAGAAAATGTCTGCGTAGAGGCATTTTTTTCAGGCATTCATCACAGAAGAGATGAAAATATCAGTTGAATAAATCAACCCTTGCACAGTTGACACGAACGTAGTACTCAAATTTATAAGATATTAAAAAATGATACGATCATTTCAGTATTATTTTCGAGGGAAAAAAAATTGTAACGTGGTATGTTAAAATGAAACTAGTTAAAACCTATACGTTTGATACGATAGTATTCAAAAAAAAGTTTTTCATCGCAGATCTGTACCATTGTTCGATCCAGTTGCTCAAATTTGCTCGTCAGTTGGACTTGATTTATACGTAAGTCTGGCAGAAAGCTCAAGGACACGCGCGTATGGTTCTTCGATTCGCGAATTTCGCGGTGCGCAACAAGACGATTGGAAAACCGATTGGTTTTCGGTTGAAAAGCTTCGCGTTGGATTCGGGAAAGCATCGGAAAGTTGGAAATATTTTGGGAATGAGACGAAAACGATCGTAAAGTTTTCTCAGGCGTTCGGTAAGTAGCGAGCGGGGGGTGAAATGGTTTTTAAATTCCTGCGGAAGGCTGGTCGGTAGGAATCCGATGTTAGAGCGCGACGTGGAACACGGTGCGCGTGACACGATACACGGCTGCAAGCGGCGTTGAAAAACGCATCGCGCGGTATAATAAAAGCGCGTTAAATTCAACCCAGATCCCGATGGAGTTTCGCCCCGTCGTTAAGCCTTTTTCCTCGCGGTCGTACGCCTCCGCGTCGTACGATTCCGGCGTGACCCTTGCGCCCGATGCTTGCTGCTCGTAGAAAAATTCGTCTGGGCGGGTGAATTGTCTCGCCGGGGAAATACCGGTGACTCACTTGCCGCGAGATATCCACGAACCGGGCACGGCGATGCGCCATGACAGGATTGGTCCAGCTGCGTCTGTCCGAAAGCTCGTCGTCCTGCGGTTCCTCGAGAGGAAGGCTCGGCCCGGATATACGGTATACAGCGTATCGCAAATATTCCAGCCGTCTCGAGACTCCACACGCAGGATACGTCGACTCATCTTTCCGCGAATGACAGCTAAACCGTAAAATGTGCGAGACTTCGATTTTTGCTATAGTACGTTCAACTAATTTTTAGTCCCTCTCTACGCATTTGGTGTTAATATTGGAAAATAGAAATCTTGAAATGTGGGGCAAAATGGGCCGTCCAAAAAATATTCCGTATAAAATAATTTATTCATTTATTTTTATTATAATCACACGTTTTCGATTATTTTATTTCTTTTGAATTTTCAAAGAGTTCTGCGCTTTCGTACGATTAGCTGCATTGAATTATTTTTAATTCGGATAGTCCATTTTGCCCCTAGTTTTTAAACGCAGAATGAACAATTTAGTATATAGCAGACAAAATCTGAGATATAGATATGACGATGGCAAGGAAATGCGTGAAATTTTTCTCGTAACGTAAATCCAGTGGTGATAGGAGAGGAGTCCTGCCATGGAGGCTTGGGACGGCTCTGAAGTTTTGAGAGGAGTCAGGTTATGGTCGGGGAAAAAGAGATCGACTCAATATTACCTTGGGAACGAAGCATTACGGGGGGTTGCTGTCGATACAGATCAACGGTGTGTTTGAAGTCGAAAAGACCCGCGGAGAAACGTTCCGGGAGATTATGGACATTGATTCCAAGGACTTAGTAAGCTTCTCGTACCTAATGCTCTACAGTCATTTCACGGAATGATACCATCTTGGTTGGCAAATGACGATTGAATCAACATTTTCGAAGATATGTTTTCCGCTCGACGTATGCTGGACAGATTTGGTTTGTGAAAATAGACTTCGTTGATTAAATGTCACCTGACGAGCGAAATCGCTGAGAAAATCAATTTTCTACGGATAAATTCGTTATTCGACGAACGAATTGGGACTGAGGCGCGATGGAGGAATCAGAGTTTCGGGATCTCGAGAGGATCGTGGTTCGGCTTTGAGCGAACGCGAAGCACGGGGATTTTTGTGTCGACGAGTATTACGTAGCGAGTGACATGGCGTGGAGTCGTTTACCGTAACGAGAAGCGAATACCACTTTGCGAATTTGTGGCTTCACGCCGTCAAGTGTATTTGGGATCGATCGATTATTATGGGCGATAAGCGGGATGGCGTCACTTGGGGACAACCAAGCAACGCGTGACCTCGGAAATTGATGCTTGATAGATGCGGGCTCAAAGGATCACATCGACGCGTTATATATTGTTAATAAGCCTTCCGACGTTTCGTTGTTCAATGAAATGCCTCCTGCAGCCGAAAAAAAAAATAACCGACATCGGTAATTTCCCAAACGTATGTTACGTAGATTCGCGAATTCCCTGTTCGGTGGCCGCGATTTCTGCGAGAATATCCTCTCTTTCTGACGTTTCAACATATTTTCGTTGTCTACATCGGGAACGTGGTCGATAGTTTTTGAGGAAAATATGAGTAATTGACGTGCAGATTATTGAAGCTTTCATTCGATGTCTACGGACTATAAATCGATGTCCAGTTGAGCAGCTTCGAAGGATATAAATAACTCGGAAAGTAAATAAGATGAATCGATGTGTTTCCTTTTTCGCTCGTTTCAGCTTGACGTAACGTCACGAGTTGAGTGATGGGTCGAACAGATTTCGGAGATGTGGCGTAGTATCGGAGCTTTTGCGTTAAGTCTGTCAATTTTACATTACAGATAAGCTTATCATTTCGTTGTTTAACCGAAGCTCGTGGGAAACCCACCGATGGAAATATTTCGTTCGGTAATTAATTCCATACAACTTCGACGCGAACAAAAATTTCAAATTCAAATCTCGATACGTATAAGAATTATGCGATCTACTTGCTCGTAAATTTCCTCCGAGCAATATAATTCACAGATCGATTTACATCTAGTAATTCCTTCGGACGAATCGGTATTCCCGAAAAACGTCCAACTGTAATTTACGCGCGGAATCGATCTGCCAGAGTTTTGCGCACTCGTGGTGTAATAATCCCATTACAAACGGTGCGATAACTCGCCATAGAATATTACGTTTCATTTTTGTTATCTTGCAGCTGACCGTTACACCGAGTCCTAATATATCGCCACCCACGTCGAAAATCGACTCGCGAAAAAAATCTGGCAGCAATAAATTTTACAACGCGATAAGATCTCGTTACGAAACTGCCAACAATTAGTAGCATTTTAGCCGATTGCGCAATCAGAGCCGAAATAGACGTCATTTTTTCTCTCTGGCTGCAATAATTACGTACAGGTGTAACGAAAGCTGCAGTTTCGTCGAAAGCTCGCCGGATATTACACAATTGTCGTTATTATTATTGTTGTTGTTTTTGTTCTATTTATTGTCGTTGTTTTTATGTTTAAATTGTGTGATAATTTGTTAGTGCATTACGGATACTCGACGATCTGACCGGTTGATGGGGTTCGTTTGATGCCCAGTGTCGCGAGTAACGAGAATCGAGGGAAACCTCGTGGAACGGTGTGCTTGCGCCTATTAAAAATCCATCTTCGAGTGTCGGAGTTTGTAAATGAATATGTTAATTCGGCGAATATAGCGCGGCTTGTCCAACCGTCGGATCACTTCTTAAGAGCCCGCTACTTCGTCGTGACTGTTTATGAATAATTCACGGATGTCCTGCCCTAACGAAACCAACTGTATTGGGATGAACCGATGCATCCTGACGGGGTCAGGTATCGAAGAAGCGCGACAACCGTCGGTAGACCGAATGTTATTCAGCCCGGTTTTCACCCAAGAATCGTACCAATACGATTGATTTTCGAGGAGAGAAAAAAATCCGCCACTCAAGGTCGAATATTTTGAATATCTATGATTCGAATTGCGAGGAAAGAGAATCGTACAATTCTCATTGGGCAGTCGTCATTGGTTGGGAAAACGAACGGATACAATTGTACCTGGGATTACGAAAAATCGGGAAAATTTCTCGTCGCAATCGTATATTTTTCATCATGGTTATTCCAGTGACAGCGATATGCAAATTCATCGGAAACGAGTGGCGTCGGACGAATCGTAGTTATGCATAGCTTGGAACCCTCCGAGGAAATTCTTGACGCACCGAATATGCCCGAGTGAAAATGGATCTATATTTCGAGACGCTTCGTTTGTAACCGCGATACGATGACCCGTCGACCGTATTTCCTTCCTGCTCTCTTCGAACGAGAGAAATATTTCGGTGCAAATTGAAATTTCCCGGTAGTTTTATGCGACGTACATAGCTCGACGCAGCGATTTCATAACGAAGGAATGCCTCCCCATTTTTTACCAGACGCGTACGTCGGCGCGCAATACACGCGAGTCGGGGAACGACTTCCGGATTAGCGTATCAAGTCCCGGCGACGTGGACCAGTTCGTCCGATTTTCAGGATGACGCGGCTTGAATTTCGAATGTGTCGCGAAATGTGCGACCACCAGCCGAAAGCACTTGGCGTTACCAGAATCTCCTCTCTATTCTCGGCTTGCATCTTTCGCGGCAACGTACGTTGACGTTTGTCAGCGACGAGTCGACTACCGGCAACAATAGTTCGTTTATTCGAATTGATTCAGATGTTCGTGAGCGCTGATCAAACATTTGTTACGTATCTCGAGGATCAAGGCCGTCGGGTCGTTTTGACGGGGCGGGCAGGCAAATAACATAGGCGTCTAGGGCGAAGGAAATTCCGTGACGTGTATATTAATTATGAGAGAAAAAACATATACGAACTTGTAATTTTTACTAATCCGACACACGTGATGATTAATTTCATTAATTAACTTCGTCGCGATACGTTTCGTACGAGAGCCGCACCTTTCGCCTCGCGACAAATTCATATAATACGACGATAACTAACGACAACGCGAACATTTTCATGGAAATCATTCGACGTGTAATTATCGGAATTCGGTACCATTTTTCCTTTCGTGCTACCATCTCTGTATATACGCGACGACGCCGATCAATTAAGGACAACTAATTAACCGTAATCAACTAATCGGAACGATTTTTGACGCAGGTATCACGTTTCTCGGAGCGACGAAATTCTCGCGGAGACATCGCGTCGTGCGCGACATTTATGGAAAAAATAATTTCTTTGAATGCGTAGGCGTATGGGAGTGCCGCAACGGCAGGCCAGGCGTAAATAGCAACTCGTTGTTGTCCGAGTTAATTACAATTAGTTCCACTTGGACCCACCTATTTACGCTTAATTAACTTTTTTTCATTTATTCATTAAATCGTGTCCCAATTTCGCAACCAACAAATTACATGATACGTTACATTTCAAGATTAACCGTAGTGCACTTTTCGGCAAAACCGGGGCAATATGAATCCAAGCGACGAAAAACTCGGGCGATTCGCTCTGCGTTTCTATGCTGCTCCGCAAGCTCGTGTTGTCAGCGTACCCATCTTACCTCGCACTTTACATTTTACCCCACACGTGATTTACACGCTTATTCGCAGTTTCCTCCGCAACCCCATTTTACCCCGCGCATGATTTCTATCCGTATTCGCAGTTTCCTCCGTAAACTCGTTTTACCTCGCAACCCATCTTACCCCGCATATCATTTCTACCCGTATTCGCGGTTTCCTCCGTAAACCCGTTTTGCCCCGCAGCTCCATTTCTATTCGCAAATTCAATTCATTTCAATTTATGTATATCAGGCGTAAATATCTATATCAGGCAATGAAAGATCGTTGTAGATGTAATGATTTTTGGATCAGCAATGTTGTGTCGCTACGGGAAAATGGAGTGTCGAGTTCCGAAAATAAAATATTATTTGAGTCGTAGTTGACGTGATAAGGGAAAAAATTCGCAATTTATTACCATCAGCGTGATACACGTGACACGAGATCGAGCGCGCGGACGTGGAGACCGGAGTCATGTATTATACGATGCTTAGTTGTTTTCTTGCGTGCCAACATTCTATTGACCGAGGACAAAATGACGGTCTTCTAGAACTAAGCATACGAGGTTGGCCGCAAATGCAAACTTCGCTGGCGCGATTCTGTCTTTCGTTGTTATTTCATTCGGGTGTAAGCAGTAAAAAGCTCACCCTTGTTTCAGTACGCACCGAAGACGATGGCCGCAGCACTCGTCGCGGCCTCAAAGCTCTTTCTACCTTATCGACGCAAGGTCTCTTCGTTTGCTTCGATGGCATTACCGAACAGTCAAATTCCCGAAATGTTAAATTTGATAGAAAGTGATTTCACCCGAAATTCACAATTCACACGAATCCCCAGCACCACGGGGAAACGAGCAGCAGTGTTATCAGAAGATTCGAATAACGAGTTCGATAATTATCGTTCGATGATGTACCTGTTGTCAAAAAATAATTCGTCCGAACGTTGATAAGAAATATTTCTACAATCAGAGATGAGAGAAAATCGTTGTCGTAGTACGAGAAGTGATTTTCGAATGATGTACGATTCGTACTTTATCATTGAAAAATGATGATGTGCGTAATGACACAAACGTTTAATGATGGCTACCAATAATAAGTAGGGTTGCAATTTCTTCAACTAGACGTTGGTTGAAAAGATTTCGGTGGTCGAATGACGTGATTAACGATATTAAGAACGTCCGATTGGTAACGGAATGAACACAAGGATTTTTGTCAAATTTGGTGGATCTATAAATACGAATCTACGAAGCATACGAGCAATAATGGGGAAATTTGCAAATCATTCCAAAGAAATATACGTTCTTTGATTGGGTAATCTTCTCCCAATTCGAAGTATGAATATTGCATAATTCATATTATTCCAGCGAAATATTTTTTTGAAAATAAACATCGACGAGTGGTAATTATCGAAATATTATAGAAATAATTTCTCGCCGCCACAATCAATTTTTTCGGGTATACAGAATTTGTGTGGATTGCTCGTTGTCGGTACGATCACTTTCTACCAAAATTCCCGTTTTACTGTCGGTGAATACGAGCTGATTGGTAAAGCATGCTTCTTCCACATCGCTGCGCGGCATCGCGAGTTTACGGAACGTTGATTTGCCGCAGCTACGCCAGAGCTCGCGATTCACGAAGCGCCGAATTGAAATATTTCAGCGCATGAACCCGAGAATTTGAGCGAGTATTATTATTAACTTTTTTTTTACGACATCGCATATTTCGTCATTTGGAGCGTTTGTGATATTGTCGTCGAAACGACGCGGTATTTCCCGATTTTGCGATGCTAGTTGTCGGTGTAAACCTACGAGGGGGTCGCAATGACGCTTGTTTCGTACTTGTGTTCCGGACGAGGCGATGGCATCCGAACATTGACGTACGAAGGGCGCGTTGACGTCACGTAGTACCTATAAAACGGGTACCGTACTGGCGATCGTTACGTATGAGATGCGTGCTCCGCAATTTAATTTCATACCGCGTTTTCTATTTTACGTCTATTTCGACCGAACGATCCTCGAGCCGCGAGTCGGGTCGTAATCAAACGCCAAAGGCTCAACGAGTCAACTTTAATAGTAAAATTGTACCCGCGCATCCAGTTGCCTCCGTTCGATGCGAGTGGATTACTTTTTCCATCTCGAAAATAAATACACACGCTAACGTCGAGCAATATTTTCCTACCTAGTTTTTTCCACTCCGACCACCTTTGACTCGCATGGAATAATGAAAATCAGTCCATTTTCTCTCGTGTATATTTTGTTTTCCTGTTTCTTATTATTTTTCGATCTCGTATTCAATTTGCCAATACATTCCGAATTACAGCGAGCATTGAATATCCACGATCGTTTTGCTCCGATACGCGGAAAACAAAGGTTTCAAATCTGAAATGTGGTTACTTATTTTCAAAATGATTTACGACGACTGGGTTGAAAAAATTAGGCCAGAGAAACATTTTTTCGTTCTCTTCAAATTATGACGAATTTAATGTGTTCGACTATTTTCAGACACTACATCCGGGGTAAAGTAATACGTACAAAAAAAAATACACAATTTTATTCTCGCGCAATTTCTACCAAATTAAAAAATAAGTAAAAAACAATTCATAAGAAAATATTACGTATTATCGACAAAATTGTTGAGAGAACTTTGTTCCATTTTTTTTTGTCCCCAGAAATAAAATTTTTGCTTTCGGGAGTTTCGCCGAAATTCGATAGAGCAAAAGTAAACCGATATAATGACCGAAAGTCACATATATATACTATTCGAATTCCTGGTTTCCTCAATTTTACACTGCTCATTTGAATCGTAGCGCTCTCGATACGATTCCAACGTGACGTGACATCTGACTTTTGTATTATTGATAACGAGACTCGTTCTATTGCATGAATATGAAATTGTCTGGGTACTCCGGAAAATCGATCGGTCGAACGTTGCCCGGGTGCCAGTAGACGAGTCCCTTCTCGACTCGAATGCGAACATCCCGGTGACCCGGCCGTGAACAACGCGCATAGGTAGCGTGCTGCTCGAGGACGCAACCAGCACAGGTGTCCTGGCGAACCAGTGGTTGGTATCACGTTAATTACGCGGATCCGTAAACAGGCCCGGCGGTGCCTGCGGCGACGATATCTCGTCGGATCCGTTTGGTATGGACAGAAGAAATAAGGATACAAATTTCGGGATGCGCCTCGCAAAGTGCCGCGGTACATACTCCTATCGTATAATTCGGCGCCGTCATAAACAGGGTAACGTAATACTCATCGCGGCTTGACGTTGCAGCGGTACGGTAGCCTTTGCCTATTTGCGGCTTCTCGCACCGGCTACATCCAAATGAGAATATCCAACCATATCGGACAGCCCGACACAGGATTCTATTACCCGCAAATTGAAACTGATAAATTCACCACGAATTACCAACAATTCGCTAACGATCGTGGATCCTAACTGCAACGTCTCATCTCCGAATATTTGTTTCCGAAGTATTCCCAATGCAAAGCATAGTAGCATCGCGTACGACGCGAATTTTTTTGGGGAATACAACCGAAATCGATCGTCGAAGAAAAATGCTATTTGTCATTAGTCGAGAACGTAATTATGAACATAAATATCGAGATCGGACACTTCGCGGTGACCGAGGTGTTCCTGGCACCTCTTTCACTCGGTCGTAGCTCATTGTCAGGGGCGAGAGAATGGTCCGTGGCCATACGTCTTCGCCGTGTGAAATATGGACCGGGGTTCTATTGTTGGTTTGCGATATCGCAGTTGGCGGTGGCGGATTGCAACAGAGACGCGAATAGTTATAGGCGAAGTCCCTTCCGATTCGCGTGCGCGGTATAAAAGGAAGGGGAAGTGTAATTCAAGGTCACGAGTCTTGTATCTTTTTTTCTTACGCCATAGATGAGAATCTGCAATAACGAGGGTATAAAAAAATATGGTTTGTCTATTTACAAGGTGTTTGGGCGAAACACCGTTCTATTTACAGCGTAAGCAATTGTAATACTGAATACGACGATGATTCTTCTCCCTCGGATATTTTACTGCGGGGTCCGCGAATTCTTCGATAGGAACGTGGCCAGAACGAAACCGACTGAAACAGACGGTAATCACACGTGAAACGAACGGCGACAGTTTAATCATTGGCGCTTACGATGCCCTAGTTCTACTACGACGAACGGTTTAAGCCTTCGAAAGCTACGTCGTACCGTTACGTTTCAACGGCGCGCATTTTAAACTTTTGCTTGGTGAACGCGCTTAAAGGATTTTCTCCCGATCGTGTTCTTGGCTACCCACCCACGAGAAGTCCACCCATGTAGTAAAATGGAGCGCCGCAGGACACGTTCAGAAGGATTGGAAATAACAAATTGCCGGTCAGCGCTCCGATCCGACCGGTCATCGTGGATATGCTCAGCGACGTAGCTCTGAAAGTAGTACGATACTCTGCAAACGACGCGGAAAATCTGCCGATCCCGCGAATTAGGTACAGAGAACTTACGCACCTCAGGGACGTTGGGACAAAATCGACGATCATCGCCGTCATCGTGTTCGACGATATTCCCGACAAGGCGACGATAAACGATGACAAAATTAGGAACACGGTCGTCGATGGGGTCCACCTCAACGCTACGTAGCAACCGCCGGAAAGAAGTAAACAAAGAACTGTCGAGAAACGGAAGAAAAAAAATATTTTCAGCAACTTTTTTTTTGTAGTAAATCGCGTTAAATTCTGAGACTTCGGAAATTGGATGTTTTTGACAGCCTGCGATGGAGACTTTCAACGTTAAATATCTAACGTTTATGTACGAAATTCTGGACTTGGGTATTCCTCGAACAGCGCTGAAAAAAAAAATGAATGACTTACGTAAGATGCTCTTCTTTCCAATGCTATTAATTATAAAACCAGCCAGAATCGAGCCGATTGTCGCCGACGCGGCAATTATCGTGGCATTGGTGTAGACAGCGATAGAAACGTCCATCTAAAAAAATACGCGACGCGCTGTTATTGCAGCGAATGATTTGTTGTTTCAGTCCGCAATGTTCGCGTACCGGGATACAAGTCTGGGTGCTGTTGTAGATTTTTCGTGCCGTTTCCGTGCGAAACGATTCGATGGCATCGGTGTCAAATTTATCGCAAACTGTTGGAGGGCCACGAGAATCGTCCCAGTCGTCAATATTGAAGTTGTTCAGAATAACGATCAATTGGGGAAGCCACGCTTTCATTACGTGCAACCTGCGAAGAAGAACGGAATTAGAACGTTGAGAAGCACGGGAATCGAAGAGATAGAAAGAAATAAAGGACAGGGGAGTTATTTATGCTTCCGGTTCCCGACGCGCGACGTAAAGAGGCTTGAAAAATATCCCAGAAACTCGAGGCAACGGGCCTTTTTTTCGTGAATCTATTTCGAAATTAGCTCCACCCGCAGGTCCGGAATGATTTCTCTCGAAAGGATCGTATTAGCATCGCCTCGCATTACGGAGGTGGGACACACACGCGCGCACCCATCGGCAGCGACTACCCGGTGATAACAGTTAACCCTAACGGCCCTTCGCCACTTCACTCGCGCCCAAGCGAACGTTCGAGACGATATAAGCTCAATGGGAGACATCCAAGCTCAAATTAGTCGAGGATCCGAACCGTGCGACGACCAAACACAGGCGCAACGATAACGCAGTCCAGTGAAATAATTTTTGTTGCAGGATGTTTTTCTGAAGAGTTAATCTTCGTGCGATAGTGGCCACGAAAAGTCTGTGACTACTGAAATGAAATCGCTCCTCTCAATTCTGTTTTCAATTATTTTTGTTTCCACCATTTTTTTCCACTTATTAAAGATCGAAAACTCTTTTTAAAAAATGAATTTTGTAAAGGAACTTCGTTTTATCGAGAATGAGTGACAAATATCGTTCTGCTCTTTCTTAATGATCGGTATAATATCGAAGCAGTGGGAAATTCACCGACATGCCGAGGACCTTGCTGTCGAGGAGGCGCCTCTTTTGTTAGAGTTCTGCTCTCTCGAAATTCTGGAGGAAGATGGATTCTCGGAGCGAAGAGATTTGCGGCAAATAACGAGAAGTGCATTTCTCCTCGTTTATTCCGCGGCGCTTTGTAGGTCGCAACGTCGCGGGGTTGTTTACTCACCCTGTCATGCTGGCGAAGAGTATCGAGTTAACTATGAAAAGTGGAACTACGTAGGGAACTGCGAAGACCGACTTTGTTCGCGACGACGCTTTTCCCGTGTCATTAGAAGAAGCTCGGCGAGCGTCACGAGACCTCGCGGAGGATCGAGGATTGTTTTCAGCCAAGGCTTTGACCTACGAAGTTGAAAAGCGACCGTTAAAAACAAGAATGCAGCGAATAAACCGGAACGGTAATTGCTTCGTAAAATTTCTCAGCAACTCGAATTCCGGAGAAATTTTCTGACGAGAGAAGGCTAGCCAAAATATTTTGATAGATTAGTTACAGAATTTCTGAGCTTTTATTAACCGGATACGTGTCCTCGGATTTTCCAGTGTTCATCGCGTACATCTTTCTGAAGACGCGAAGAGCCTCGTCGAATTTTCCTTTCGTCATCAGGAACTTTGGGCTTTCAGGGAACGCGATGATCGAGAAAATCCCGAGTACCGATGGTATTCCGCAGATTATTAAAAAGATCCGCCAAGCGTCGAACACGAGGGAATCGTCGAACATCGAGAACGACCAAGGCAGAGGTAGAATCACCCTCGCCAACGCTGCAAGCAGAGACGTTGTCAACGAGGAAACTAAACGAGAAATCAACTTTACATCACGAATGAAGTTGGTCGTTTTTTTCCGAAAGAAAAACCGTGACCATATTATTTTTATATTTCTTTCGATTCCTAGACTACGCATAAAACTACGTACGTAGGAGACGGAGAGGGCGGGCAGAAATAATATCTGATCTAATTCGATACCTGATCGATGGAAAGAGATAGAGCTACTGTCGCGTGACTCGTTACACGCGTGCATTGCTGTCGGTTCTCGTTCGGTAGCATAGATTGGTAACTCGCGTTCCGTGCGAGGAAATTGAATCTGCTTGAAAAAATGACGATGAAAGCATCGTAATTACCGCGGGTTTATTTCATTATATTCAGGGATAGCGATATTTTGATATTTTCAATAAAGTTTGCTTTAAATAGACGTATTGAAAAACGTATTCATCTCGAGTTTTCGCTCAACTATTTTTGATTGAGTTCAGGTTTCGCGAATAAAGTACGAGGCGGGGAAACGAAACGTGAATGTTTCCGGAGAAATATGGCCCCTACTCGTCGACGTGCGGAAAAGAAACATGCAAGGAGGAAAACAGCAAGAATGTGAAATGTTGACCGGTACGCTAATGCGGATGGCATCGAAACAAAACCTAAAAACTAACACGAAGCAATGGGAGTCGTACTTTTGCACTGCGCGCAGGGGAGCTTACGTTCACCTGCCCATTGCAATCTGGATACAAGGCGAAGTTTGTAGAAAATGGACTCGCGAAGCTTGTTCAGCGTATCCAGGCCGATGATCATATTTTTGCGACGATTGTTTTGAGTAGTTTCCATTATCCGTTTTGCCCCACCTATGGACGCATTTTGACGCATGGATGATTGGCCTTTTTTTTAAACAAGTATAAATTAAGAAACAATTATTTTCTTCAGAAGTTTGATCCCAATTACTGATGTAAAAGTATCTAAAGATTGTAAACAGTTGAATTTAATTTATGGTTATGCAACTAATCTTTCTCATTAAAGTGGGTTCAGAAGATGTTACCATGAAATTTTCAAGTCAATATTCAGGATAGATTTTTTTTAACAGAAGTTTTTCGGTTGGGGTCCGACAGACCCCACTGTGGCAGCTACGTTACACCAGCGCAGTGCGGCAGCTAAGGGTTAAAATTAACGTATCCGTCTTGCCCGTCCGTCCCCTACGCGTCGAGTCGGACGATGATACGAACCGGAACTTGGCGTAATTAAGAAAACCGATCCAGTATCAGATCTGGCCGGTAATATAGCCGTGAAATCTCAACTGATCGGTGGACAAAGTACACACGGAGTCGAGCGATTTGGGATTGTGGGAGGAATAGAAAAATAATAACAGCAGAAAGGGATTATTGTCGGGAAGCGAGGGACGGTCGTTTGGCGTGGCTCATCATTTTCGATGGACATCGACGTTACAGGTTATAGCTTACCCGGAACCGCGATATTTCCTACAGCAAACAACGAGCCCGTCCACATTATAACTCTGGCACGATGTCGTTCGCCGTGAAATTCGGCGACGTAGGTGACCAACATCGCGTAAGGACCACCGGCGCTGAAAGTGGAACGCGTAGGAGTTAGTCGCGTGGTCGTCGGAAGATACGATTGTCAATTGTTTGTTGGGGTTCGGACCGGAGCTACCCTGGGTTCCTCCAAAGGGCCGTTTCCCGTTGCCGAGGCAACGGCAGCAGAATCTCCGGGGAGGTCGTCGCGTCCTGTCATTTATCACGGAAGGGCACTTTGTCCCGCGCGAGGCCGGCAACGAGTGCTGTTTCGCGAAGGATCCCGCGTGCGGATCCGTATTACGCGCGTATCTCTTTACCTGTCCGCGTTTGCGTTGCGTCAGTTCGCGTTACGTCCGCGGCTCGCCGATCACGCGAATTTTATCTAGGATCGCGCCCCAGGATCCCGATGAGAGCGGGCACCGATCCGAAACGGCAATATCGATTTACTCACATGACGCCGTTGAGAAATTTGAATACCAGATACACGTAATAGTTCTGGGAAGCGCTTCCGAATATGTTCAAAATAGCATCGGATGTCAAACCGAAGAGCAGGAAGGTCTTCCTCCCCGTGTAATCGGCGACGTATCCCCATGCTAACGCGGTGCATATCATCCCTGCGATCAAAGAGACATCGTTTGGCAAATTGCGAAACGAGACAAACCAAATTATTCCAATATTCGTCCACTCCTTTCGCGAATTATTAATAACTGCAGTCGCTAGAGACCATCCAAATAAGATGCACCGATGATAAAGAAATAGCAAAGTTTGCGCCAATTGGGAATTCTTTCTCGTGGACGCGACTGAAAAATGTACAGCATCGACGAATGTCAAATATCCATCATACGCAAATGAAAAACTCGGAAGACATGTAACGGTCTGAAAAGTTATTTCGTCTTACGTGAAAATACGAATTTTTTCGCCAAAGCAGACCGCTGTGAGTGCATCAAAATCACTTGTATGCAAAATTTCATTAAAAAACCGATGGCTGAAAAAATTTGTGGCCGACTATAAAATTTGTCGTAAAGCGAATTTGCACCGAGATTGGCCAGCGAGTTATCGCTAACGGGAACTACTTTTTTAACCACTCTATTTGCTAGAATGTACCTCCCTTATTAGCAAGATAGTCTGGCTTCCTTGTTCTGTCAAAAAAACAAAATACCATAATAAAAAACAAAAGATCATTCTTTTTTTTAATTCACAAAAAATCAAGGACACGAGTATGATAAATCGTGGTTCTCTGTGGCGATAAGAATCTAGCTATCTCACCCAGGACTACCGCATAATTTAATTCGAACAGTTTTTTTCTCGAAAGATCGATAAGTTGACTCGAAGAGAATGTATTTTGCTCTGGAAATTGAACACTTTACTTCCATGATTACGTATGAGAGAGTAGATTCTCCACATGGTCACGTATCGGTGGTTCTTAACAGCTACACAGTAAAAAAAAATCCGTCATCAGTGTTGTTCTCACAGTCCGTTTTCCAACTCACAAAAATGTTATTTTATACCGAAGTAACACTTTTTACACGTTTGTGTACTTTGTCACTGCACACCACGCGCGTCGAGGTAATACTAATTTTGTGTAAAAAAAGTGAACACAAATTTTTGTGTCTAATTTGATGGAACATTTTGGAGTGTGTACACGTTAAATGTGCTGATAGTGTGACGAACATACGAGCGAATGGAATATGTGGATATTTTTTGCAACAACGAGACCTGCGTAAATGACAGCGGCGAGTGCTCCTTTCCGGTAGAGATCAAGATCGAATTCACACTCGGCGACAGGTAAGACGAACGCGACACTCGATATGTCGAACACCGCCGTCCATCCCACTGGCACGACAGCGATCATCAGAAGCACGTTGAATGTTCCATAGCCTACAAGAATATCGAAAGGGAATTGTTACGATTTTTGGCCGATTTTCAAAGTTTTCAAAATTTCGGTTACCAAAATTCGGAATTTTCAATGCGATCTTTTCTTACCGGTAGCCGATACGGCGGTCTCAAAATCTACGGAAGCTTCGAGGATCTCGCTTTCTGCGAACAATCGAAACGAACGAAGATAAATCAGACTAACTCTTGTTCGGAAGATAGATCGACGCTGCGACGAGTGGCACGCGAGACATTCTACGTGGCTTCTCGTCTCTGAGAAAAATGATTGCGGAGAAAAATGGAATTTCCAGGTGAAATAAAAATTGATCTCGAGCTTTTTTAAATACAAAGGATCGTACATGAGTGCTGATACGGAAATGTTCGTCGTAGCGAGATCATTTTTCCGAGCAGAACTGTTAGCAGAACTGAAATCTCGTGCTCGAATTTGATGTTTTCTCACCGGTGGTTGTCGGATTCACAGATTCATCGTCGACATGATGGCCATCCATATTCAGCCGAATGCACATTCGACGCGTATGGAATCGAAGCTATCGCGGTTAATTTTGTTAAAATTACGAATTTCATTTATTTTTAAAACTTATTCGATGCACTTTCCCATCGAAATTCGAACCGCTCGGGAAATAAATATTATTATAAATATTATAATTTTACTATCTTAATTAAAATTCACTTATTTGTCGGACAGCAAACTCGCGGCGGTGATGTTCGCGCGTGGCGAATAATCTGAGCGCGGTGTAGATACTAAATTAAGCCGACAAGACGACGACAATCGTGAAATGGAACGATGAAAAAGGTCAAAGAACAACAATCTGCTCTTCGAGAGGAATGAAACGCGATTCGCTGAATTTTCGCATAATGTCGCGAATCGAATGGAATCGGCGCGACGCGACGTTTCACGGAAATGCAATTCGGAAAAACGATGAAACTATTTCACTTTTTTACGCCTGTGTCGCGAGTTCTGCGCGACACACTTTCCGTCTGAGCCCATTGATATCTGTAAGCTCGGCGACGATTGTCGATCGAGATGCAGAGTCGGCGCTCGATGCGGCACAGTTGGCATCGATTTAATTGTGAATTCGCGCGATGTCTTTTATTATCGCTAGTTAGACTCGCGTAAGACTGAACACATCGAGCGAGGCTTAGACAATAAATATACACTGGTATTTATTTCGGTGCGTTCGTATCGCGGCGCGACATCGCCAGGAATTGATCGCAGACGTCTTCGTTGAAATTCTCCAACGTCGATCTCGCGATAGCGACGAATTATTCATAGATAAACTATTTTATTGTAGAACTTATTGCGAAGAGATTGTTCAATCCAATAAATGCGAGAAATTTCGATAGTTCGAGTGGCAATAAAAATAAAACGCGTTGAGATCTGTAGACGAGCAACGCGATAAGACGATTTATAGAAGTGATAAATGATAACGAGCCACGTGGCGAGAGTCGTGGAAAAACCAGATTAACGAATCTTGACCAATAGATTCGTAAATTTGGGTTCGAACAAAAATATTCATGCGCCGTTGTGTGTTCGTCGGCACCAAGAACCGATGTTTCGTAGACTCATCAAGCGATGCTGGAAAAACGTTGAAATCGATGTGGAAATCGTGATCAAAAGCTCACGAAGCATCGTGATAATGAAACTTAATGGTGATTGAATTTCGCGCAAGATAAATCATGCGACCAGCGAGAAACGAGAAATGTAAATCAAATCTTCACATCGTATTACATTTCGCGTGCAGATTAGGGCAACGGTGTTGGATAATTCCAAAAGCGACAACATCTTTCCCAAATTGAGGATCAACGACTAGTTCATTGTATTCAGATTTTCCTGGTTCTGAATAACACATATCGACGGCCTAAACTTAGAAAAAGTATAACCGAAAACTATAGCTGTCGACGAATAAAAACACCAAACTCAATTTTCTCAGGAATGCTAGCAGCAAAAATTGAGAATTCTGTTTTACCCAATAAATATTAGAGGACTTGAAGACAATTTTCAATTAAAGTACATCTCACAAATTACAACCGTCTACATATTTTTGTATTCGAATATATCTTTGGTATTACTAACGATAAAATAGTGTAGTTTTTTTAAATAACGTAACACAGATTGCATGTGCATGGTATTGACCGATATATTAATTATTATTCAGCGCTGTGATTTTTTCTTGCTACGTACTTGAAATAGGATGGTATTTTTATACGTTAGGATCGTTGACGTTTGGTTGAACCGAAATGCGATGAGAATGTTGTACTGGAGGAACGAAATTTTTTTGCTGTGCAATCGTCGGTGCATGGATTGACCAGTTTACATCATATCCGTGCAGTTCGAATTGTTTCAATTACGTCCAACCTACAACGCAGCGTTCTCCACCGGGCGTGGGTGTTTTTCATTATTCCGATCTGTTTTTTCGCTTCAACTCGCGGCCACACGCGCTCGCTACGTCGAGTGAATCTGATGCAGCGCGCCTGCAGCGGTAGATGCATTCTGACGGTGAGGTCGACTGGATAACCGAACGAGCGCTCGGTTCTTGTGCTGTTCGAATCGACCATAATGGGGTTAATTCGACAGCGTATAGCTCGTAACACGGCAGATATTTTGCCTTGAGTCTAGAATACAATTTGAGTTGTCGTCCTCTGCGTGCTGCGTATCTACGAAACGTTCGTGGTTGTGACGTGACATCGAGCTGCTGCTACCTGTTCACATAGATCCAATGTGGGTCTAACTCGAGTAAATTTGAGATGCGATAGCGCGATCGAGATGCACTGTGCATTTACTGCAGTGATTCTGCAATACGTAACGCGGCACGAGGGAATAGTCTGTGGCTCGCCTACTTCTGTGGATTTTTTGTACTCATATCGCATTAACTTGGAATCAAAACTAAACATCTGAGCCGTATCTAGTTTGACACTGAAAATTACTTCGACCCTGAATATATTTTTTCCACAAAACTGTACTACAAAGTGCCAATCTCTCGGTCTTCTGACAAGTGTCGCTTATCACTTACGCGGACAAGGTTTAATTGCTGCACGAATAGACAAAGAATGAACGAGATATTCGAACCAGAATTTTCACAGAATCATCCGTATCCAGAATGCACGAGGAATTCTCGTTCAACGCGACTTTGATATAAGAGGTCCGTTACAATTCGCTATTCCGGATGTATCTTCAGTACCGAGTGTTTTCCCGATGCATGGTCGAGGCGACGACCTGCGCCCAACATACATTTCGTTAAACATCGTTTCGAAAAGGTATCAAAATATATTTAAATTTATATTCTCATTCATATTTATATTTATATTTATATTTTTTACACGATTTTGTGTTTCGTGCCGCAACCAAATATTCTCGTCGGCGTCGATAAAAAACAACAAACAACCGAAGCATAATTTTCAAGCGTGCGCTTCACGTGGAGGTTTACATTGAAGTTGCCTCGTCGATTGGCGAGTCTGAACGAAGAAAAGAAGAACCGCTGAGCTGCCGTGAAAGTTCAGCGTATCATCTTTATCTTACGTAACTCACAAGTGAGTTCTAGTTCTCCCGTGTTTCTTTCGGAGAACGAAGCAGTGCTCGAAGCAGTATAGAGAGTGATGTCGATATGATCCGCTCCACGCTGCATTTCTCTACAATGTTCGGGAGAGACCAATCAAGACGCGTATTCTCGAATGTTGGCGCTTTCCTCTTTGGGCTACCCATTTCCAGCTCCAGAATAGTATCATGCAAATCGAAAAAAAAGCCTGCCGCACGTTAAAATCGTACGATTTCTATTCCTCCCAAATGATTCTGCTAGCCCTCCTCGACCTGTCGAATCTGAGGCCTTCGCCTCCGGCCTGATAACATCTCATCGACGCGTGGCTAATTTTCTTACCAAATTTATCAACAAAATTCTATTCACTCGATTAAAAATACTAGACTAATCTCATTTTTTTAATTTAAACATTAAATTTCAATTTCTATACATTTATTTATCCTAAATTAAACTTTTTTTTACATGAACAAAATTTACTTCAATTTTACTAACGAACAACTTCTTTTTCGCACTTTTATTATTACATACTCGCAATCGGCAGCCGCGAAGAACCTCGCGGAGAACTAATTGCTACCGCTTTATTGGACGGATCCGGATTGAATTCTGACAACATCAAGTGCCGAATTTGTGACAAACTAGCTATTATCGTTTGACGCGTGATAGTCTAATGGCCTCGAGTACGGAGAATCTCTGATGACAAAAAAGAAATCGAAGAGAAGGAAAATTAACAATTTCTCGTCATCGACCGGTGGAGGCCGTTGGAACATCGAGATTATGCATCGTGCGAGATACTTGGATTCGTGATACAGTCTCGCAACGGTGATCGCGAAGGCTCATCGATCATCCGGTCCCATATGATTTCCCGTTGTCAGATATTACATAACGAAGCTGACGTAGCGCACGTAGCAGCTCGAAACTTGAAACACAAGTTTCGCGTTGCCGGATAGTTTCAGCAATTGATAGAAAGCTACTGAGAAACGTCAACGACCCCGGTCTTCAGAATTCCACGCGCAAAGCTTGAATTTGTGGGTCGGTGACGCTACGAATTCCGATGATCGTGGGCATAAAACTGCGAGTCCAGTTCCGCTGCGCTCCTCATGCAAACAAAGACCATCGACTGTTGGAAAGAATTGTTGACGATGTACAAAATGCGATCGACTAGCGTGAGAAGTAGGAGTCCACTTCGTTCGATAAGTACGCGACGTTGCCGGTTTATCGGTCGTTTCGCGATCGAAACCTTCGCGATTCCATTAGCAACGTCCATGAGTTTGGCCTTCGCCCTTTTCAAGGTCAACGCAATAAATTCGCTCCTTTCGCCTAAATTCCCAATCTCAGGGCTACTTTCGTACGGTGAAACCGTACTCGCCACGCGATGGGATGCTCAACGCTGTTACGTGGGAGAATCGCGAGTTGCTCGGAGGAATTCGCGTCGATTCGCGCGGATCGTCGATTAATTGGAATTATACCAAAAATACTCACCGACTCTCGGTGATGATGCTGGTACAACGTGGTAGCGCGTTTTATCTTTCGTCAAAGCCATGTCGGTGCTCGACAATAAAACACCCGAAACGCACTGTCAACAGATCTCTCGGACGATCTATATTCGCGGCGTTTCTCTGCCGTGCGATATAACTGTACTATAGCATACTTTTTCCATTTTTAACGTTCGCCATTCGGCGGCGCTCCGTTCGCCGACTTACCGCGACTCGTCGTACCTGCAAACGCGGAGAGAGGTCCAGGAAACTATTTTGCAACGAGTTGCCTAGCGATCAAATCTCCACGCGGCACTTTAAGTTGCATTTGACCACAAGAAGCAACGGAAAAAACTACCGAATCGATTAACGATGCGTGGACAAGTTCGGTCCTCTCGATTGCTACTGGCCGACTGTTCCAATTTGCTCTCGTCCGAACACCGCCAAAACCACTGCCACGTTGCTTCCCGGAAAATTCTGAGCTCAAGTGGTTTTATACGCGTAAAATATATAAGATGGTCAAGGTCGTTGTCCCGCAGCTGTGTTGTATCGTATCGTCGCTGCAGAACCACGGTCAGCTCGGTTCTATAATTATGATGTGATGCGTTTAGATTGATAGACGTGTTCGCCAGATCTGGTTGCATCTAGACCGAGTCGCTATTCGTCGCAAAGTTGGTTGGCCAAGAAACAATGAATTTCCATCACAAATGAGAATTTATCACGTTGTTGGCAATAGAATATCACCATTAGATTTTAAAGTCAATTGACTTCCGCGCGACTAATGAAAAAATCAACGCTCCGATTACGGGGTTACATTTAGTTCATGGCCGAGATACGAGGTGTTTTCGTGATTTATCTTTTTTTTTTACCGAGAAATATTCACGAACGACGGAGATACAGCGAATTGCACGGATCGCTGTACGAAAAGCTCCTTCGCGGTGACCACTCCGCTCGAGAACAAATCATTTGAAATTAAAAAAAAAAACACGAATGCAAGTAGTTTTTGTACGGTATTATGTTGTCTTTGCTCGAAGGATTCGATAAAATAATGATTTTTGACAAAATGGTCGCCGATCGAAAGTGATAGAAACACTGTATTTTCGATGCGATTCGAGGTGGAGACATGAACTGTGTAGGAAAAAATTATCGAGTTGGAGTCGGTCTAAAAAATGTCCGGTGAAGTGGAAGTCACGTGAAAAATGCAGCGAATCGTTAAGTTACGTAAAACAGGAATTGCACATCTTGGCGTGACGCTCGTTGCTAGTGATGCGTAACACCGAGCACGCGTAACCGGTCGCGGATAAGTGGTATCAGTTTTATTATCAGAGAATGTTTAGAGGCGCGAGAAGTTGTTTTTCCTCGATTTCCACGTTTCGTTCCAACGCGATTACGACTCGCTGGAATTTGCTAGCGGTTCCGCGCGATCCGAGGATGGCATTCAACGAGCCATCGACACCGAGACGGCAATGAAACGAATTGTTCGAGCGATCGTGCGTTTACATCCGATCGACTAGTAGCCTTTTTTCGCCCAATTTCCATCTCCGTTTCCCGATTGTTGGCGAATCAACTCGAAACTCGACGAGTCTCTGTTAATTTCCGACCTCCGGGATCAAAGGCGCGTCGACGCACCGTCAAAGCCTAGTTCTCACCCTTTCACAACCGCGGCACAACGCAGCAAATACGAACGCCGGGGCATAATAAATATAAATCCATATAAGCTGCGTAACCGCGTTTCTGTTACGGAACGAGCACACCGTAGCGTTGCATTTCTCTGGTCACAATCGCGTTTGTCTTTTGCGAACGGCTGTGAGGATTTAACGGAGCGGAAAAGTTGTGAAACGGGAGCGTATTATCCCGACAACTATTGTTGTCGCGATGGCCAAGAGCGAGAAGCATCGTAACTGCACTAGCCGTTTCCGACGCTCAAACTTTTCCTTATCCCGTTCGCGTTGATAACGAAGGAAATATATATATTTCAGATTAGCTAATCTGGCGTGTCCCATATTAAATAGGTGCGATATGTAAAACGAAAGATTGTGAAAATTAACATTTACGATTACCATCACCTTTATAACGCTCGTTTCGCGCGTGCAAGTACGTCGAGATGTGCTGTCGCGAGCTTGTCTTTCGCGCTCTTTTGTTCACGGTACCGATCACACGCTTCGCTATTTATTGATAAGTGTATTTCTACAGTGCCCTCGGATCATCGGTGTTTTTCAATGATTTCGTATATTACGATAGAATCCACCGTTCGTTTTCCGCGTGCCGCTACAGTGCAAGTTTATCCAGTCTTCGAATAGCCCCAGGAAAAGAGATTATATATAATTATTGGAGTGGTCCAAAAGAAAAATATTTTTTTCAAGCTCCATCATCTCAAAAGTTTCTCGAAGGTAAACAACAAATTTCCCCAATCTTTCTTCTTGTTTTTCCATATAAATAGCATGTGACATTTTTTTTCTTCGATTTCTCCGGTTAAAACTGAGAGAAACTTTTTATTTCTCTATGTTTTCTTTCTTTTAACTGGAGAAGACGAAAGAAAAATTGTTTTTCATCTGCTATGTATACGGAAAAACAAAATGAATAATTTAGCGAATTGCAATACCAAATTGGTTATCGAGAAATAATTTTTTATACCTTGGAGAAACTTCTGACATTATAGGAAAAAAAAAAATTTCTTCGACCACTCTAATGATTATGTTTTGGCACGATATGATTGCATATATTTTATGAATATTTCTGTATAGTTATACGGATTTTTTGGGCAATTTTATATACGATTACATATAATTGTACTTGAATTATACATCAATGTATATGATTGTATCGGGTCAATTTTTTTATGCAATTGTGTATCATATTTTGGTCTCGGGAGGTCGAAAGGCATACGATTCAAATTTGATATGACATCTGTGCGAGTGCCATACTCGAATCGCGAATGCGGGGCACGCGAATTGGCTCTGATCGAGGGCGAAATTTGCCCGCAAGCTCCATTACACCGCCGCAAACGTACGATGCGAAGTATCCTGAATCATTGTGACATATGATACGAGTGAAGGTCCCCGATTTAAGCGCATGAATCGCGTTGCGCGGCTCGAGCTGGCAATTTTTCATACGACAGTACGATTTCCAAACGTGGAACGAGAATTGGGAAAGCATTTGGAAATTCGTCGAGCTTTTCGCCCGCCACGATTTCCGAGAGTTCCTTCTAATACGAACATATTTCTCGGTTTGGATTTGGTTCCTCGTGAAGTTAGCATCATTCCAGGATACGCGCGATGCCGATGTGCTTGAGAGACACTAGCTTGTTGTTCGTGCGCAAGGATCGGGACGTTTTCAAGGACGGATTGAATTTTCATCGCAGATTATCGGGCGCGGAGCTTGCGATCTCGGAAGGATCTTGGGAGGCCACGATGCGAATGTCGGCGAGTTTCCATGGGTCGCAGCTATTTGGCTCGAGGGGATTTCCTTTTGCGGAGGCTCGTTGATATCGCCGTTCCACGTCCTGACGGCGGCCCATTGCGTCACCGGGTAAATATCCCCCTGCCCCCCAAAATGGAACTTAAACGTTTGTCCCCCACCCGTATACCGTTGCCTCGTCTCGGCACCTGACTCGACGGCCCAGGTAATCGAGCCTCGTAAACTTTACACAACGCTCAGCTAATTTACCACCTTTCGCATAAACCTTGCGAATTCGTGTCGACGCGATAAAAATAGATCCCACTCCTATCTCCGTTTCTACAAATCACGCGTAAATCAGTAGCACGCACGTGCGACAGAAATTTTCTTCGGCTACCCGTTTATCGTTCATTTTTATCGTTTATCGTTCCGGATCGAGGAATGAAAGTAGTGATCGCTCGTTTTTGGGGGGTGGGACAGGTTCACACATTTTTCCGTCGTCATGGGAGCGCACGATCTGCGGGACGGGAGCGAGACGACAAGGCAGACGAGAAACACGACGGTGAAAATTATACACGAGGAGTACGACCCGGAGCATCTGAGGAACGACATCGCCCTGCTACGTCTGAAGCTCCCCTTCTTCCTGACACGTACGCCTCGCGCAAAAGCTATTACTTCGCCCATTAACGCGGCGTAACTCTGCCGTACGAGATCACGGCGACTCGAGCTGAGCGTTTCAAGGGAAAAAATGCGTTGTTAGCCAAAGTAATCTTTAGCACGGGGTAGTCGTTGCCTGCCTTTTATATTTCGTCCCGTATCTCGCTTCTGTCCACACGCCCGCGCGCGCTTAACAAGTGGAATTAATATCTTGGCGCGCATGCTTTTTCCGTGAGATTTATCGTACTTTCTCAGCGGAGCGACGTTGCATTAAGTTGAATGAAAAAAAAAATCACCTCCTTTCTCTCGAGCGTGGAGAACAAAAACCCAACAATTGGCATCGCGGAGTTCCTTCAGCCGTTCAGCTTGTTACAGCTTGGGTACGGACGATCCGGCTACCATTCAGCGGCGATCTTCCGACCTCTCGAACGGCAACCTTGACGGGATGGGGTCTCAAAGGAAACGGTAGGAGATTATACTCCTCGGGACCGAGCTTAATTAGAGTCGAATCAACGCGCTAATTACTACTATAATTTGTCCCCCAGATGCTGCTCCGGGCCTATCGAAGATCCTTCAGAAATTGAAATTCAACATCATCGACAACGAAGAGTGCGCTAAACACCTGCCGGACGACGTCTTGACAGAATCTCATCTCTGTACGAACGCGACTCGGCAAGCAGCTGCTTGTCTGGTAGGCATTTGTTCGCCAGGTTTCAAGGTCATCGTTTTGCTATCGATTAAGTCAGTTTCTGAAAGCATCCTGGTATCGTTTCTGGGTCGTGAATGGAAGAGGCGCGGTGGGACGTTGTTTTTCCTTTTTTGCACGGGAAAAACGACAGACAGGGAATACTTTCCGCGAATCCATTTACCATCGACGTTGGAAGTTCGCTCGCGAAACAAAGAGGAATTTACTTTGTGAAAAATATTGATGGTTCGCCGCTTCGTTTTCGACAGGGTGACAGCGGCGGAGCTTTGACGGTTACGGAGGATGATGGACGCAGCACTCAAATTGGAATAGATTCCTTTAGCGGCGGTACATGCGGCGAGGGTTATCCGGACGTTTTCGCGAGGCTGTCCTCGTACGTCGCTTGGATCCGCGTCAAAACTGGATACCTGATCGATCATTGACTCGCTGCGACTCGCAATACCAATCGCAAATGCATCGTCGTTCCGCGGCCCTCTCATCGAATCAACCTCGAGAATACTTCAAAGCTCCCGCCAACGAACCTCGACGAATGAAAACTGCTCGATTTCCATAAAAGCAGCGACAGACAAGATTGAAAAATCTCTCTCATCTTAATTTCCCTCGATATTTCGCACACAAAGCTTCAATACGACGAGGAAATCCGCAATATTCGTTCTTACGCAATTTTTATCGAAACAAAATTATATTCACGATATATTTATAAAAACGTATCCGTTCAAATAATTTCCGTTTGGTACGCAAATACGTCTGCCACAAATTTTCGGATGCGATAGAAAATAGCATTGAATAGAGCGGAGTGCTCTTTCTTGCCCGTCCTAATTACACTTGCTCTTCGTTTCTCAAAGTATTCGTTCGATTGGCCGAGCAGTTTTTCGCCACGTTGCGAATCGCATGATAGGCTTCGCGGATTAGTAGAGATATCCGGAAATAGATGTTGGCTTCGCGAGGAGCTTGAAACGCGACGCTTTACGTGCAACCAGGTTCGTACCGTACAAAGGATCATCCCAGTCCCCTGGTAATCCTGCCCAGCCGGTTCTGACCTCGTTGACGCGAGATACCTGAGATCAAATGTTGGCACGAACCACCGCGACACCATCTAGGTAGGTACGTCTCTCTTGACGCAACCATCTGGTTCGAACGGTGTTTGCGGTGCATCGAAACTCGCAGGGCAGCAAGTACGCCAAGGATATCGGGACTAACTGATTAGCTCTCTCCGTCTCCAAATTATTATTATTATTATCATCCCGATTATTATTATCTACAAAATCGATGGTCCGTGATTTGATTGGGCGCGCCTCGACCGCAGGATCCTGCGGAAGCTCCTGGTCGACGAGCTGTCGGAGGGGTCGAGGCGAAACGTCGAAAGGAGAGTGTACGGAGGATAACCTTTGTTCACATCGGTTCGAAGGAAAGATGAAGGAGGAAACTAGTTCTCCCAGGAGACAAGAAATGCTTTTAACTAAAGGCTTCCAGACGTAACGCCACTTCAAAGTCCCGCAGTTTTACGGGTGAATCCTCTCTTCTCGACAACGACCCTTTCGACGCTCGCGAAAGTTATGGGATTGTAGAGGTACGGAGAGCGGGAGAGAGAGAGAGAGAGAGACGAAGAGCTCGGAGACTGCGACGTGTTTTGTCGAGGACTACCCGTAGCCGTGTGCTCGAACTGATTGCTGCTTACTCTAGCTTCAGATACATACATAACGATGCTGCAGCAGTGCTTCGTAACCAGTTCGATGCTGTCTCGACCACCTCCTCCCTTCAGTTACAGTCAAATCAACTCTCCTAATGAGCTTTCCACGCCGTTCGACGCGGAATGCGGGCTCTATTCAAACTTCTTCTACTCTCCTCTTACCGAGGATTCCTTCCTGCCAACGGATCTCTCCTCCCTTCGCTCCGCTACTCGAAATGAGAAATTTTATCCGAGAAAAAATAAGCTGCACCAATCGTCGTAATTCATGGAAGAAACTACGAGCTAATTATAATTTTCTGCAAGCTTATCGTTTTGCATTTCGAGGAAACATCCCAACTTTTCCCGCGGGACTGAAGATGAGAAAAATATTATTCCGTCGGCGATACTGCAATTTCGAGTACAAAAATAGCAAAAACGATTTTTGGATTCAAATTGTCTATTTTTTTCTACATTTTTCCCCAGTTTTTTCCATTTTGAATTCATAAAACGCCGCGTAACTCGCGCGGGTTTAGCATTTGCTGGTAATACAGCGCAGCTTGATATACCCTATACCATCCATTGGCATGACAGTTTGATCAGTGATACCAGAATTCGAACACCAAATGAATGTAAAAAAGATTCTAATACAAATATTCTTAAATGAGTATATTGAATTACCTATTATTTTACGCTACTCGAGTAGAATAATGCACTCGTATTGGCGATATTTATAAGATTTGTAATATTTTATAAAATATTTAGATAGCCCGTCAGTAAAATAAATATTTATAGGTAATATTTCATATCGTTGATTTAATTTCGTTGAACTTTCCCTATGACAAATGACCATATCGTTGCGCGGTATTGCAGTATCACCGACTTAATGATACGTACTATTAAGGAGAGAGTTTCCCAAGGAGATTACTCGTTTCTCATCTCGATGTGCACTCGAAACGTCTAATTCTTTGCGACGACAAGTAAGCCTTCCGGACGTACACGTCGATATGGCGCACGTGTGCGGGTTTACACTTGCTGATGGGGTGCGCAGGGATACGGACATCACTTTGTACTTAACTCGAGCAACAGCCGCTATCACCCACTACCGTTCCGTGCCGGCGAACTTGGACGACAAGGTGCAGCGATATTCTTGTTATCGTTAACCAATGAACTTGCCAGACACCGTGGAAATCCTGCATATTAACATTCCTCGTCGCAGCTTCGCGAATCCATAGAGCTTCTCGTACGGATCAATATTTAATCGCAGCTCCGAATTACGAGCTGGTAAACCGATTGAAATTCGCACGGTTTCCCCGTGGTCGTGTCGTTGTTACTGATTTTGTTGTCGTTTTTTTTTCTTATTGTATTGTTTTTTATGTTGTTGTTATTGTTGTTTTCTATGGGAACAGGGGAGAACGATGGAAGTTGCGCAACGCTAACGTTTCATTCCCTTATCGTCGTGGTTTTTCGTGAGCGAAGTAACGAATGCTCTCGCTCGGTTCGCCAGCTGCTACCCCTTCATTTTCATGGAAATATGCAGGCAGCCACGTCGAACGTGATCGGGACCGTGGAACAGTTATTTGATCCTTTTAATTCCTAGTCTCTGTACTCAACGTCTGTTTGAGCCGCACACGATGCTGCCCCGTTAGTATCCCCCCGTCGGGAGAATCGCGTATTTTATGAATATATATCGTATCAATATCGTCGTGTTACATATTTATAAATTGCGAAAGCGTTTCCACGTAGGTAATTTCACCGCGAATCTGATTTACTCGAACGATCTCTCCAACGACGAAGCTAAGGAATAATTTCAGCGGATCGGTTCATTTTGCAAGCAAAAGTGGAATCAAAAATCGATCCTTGATCGCAGTAAAACTGGGAAGTGCATCCGATACGGAATCACCCCGTGCAGATAAGCTCGCTCGAATTCGGTGTTCGACTTTTCAATTTATTTTCGTCGACGCTTCGAGTCGTTTTTTGTTCGTTTTTTTTTCTTTTGGCGCGAGGTAGTAGTTTCGGGTTGCCTGAATAAATGTTTGTGGATTGTCGGAAACTGAACGCGGAGAAGCGTCGAGATATGTGTTGGTCGAGGGTCGCTGAAAATAAGCGAGGGTCGGCGCGGCTATCGCGCGAGAGAGGCGAGTGGTTCGGTATTTTATACAGTTCGGTGTATTATATGGGTATTGCATTATTCGTCGCGTAACTTCGTCGCGACTGATGGGACGTTGATTGATCAATCGTCAAATTTGCCGGCATCGAACTTTCCTCGTCGATCGCGCCGGCGAACAACAACGCGCGGAGCTCCGTGAATCGCGAGGAAAATTCCGCGCGATGAAACGATAGAACGTAGAGGCGGGGCGAAAGAATAATACGAGTCCGACTCGGAGTTCGCGAAACTTCCATATTAGACTAGTTTCCGCGCGGCCATCTTATATCTGTACTCTTATCAAGACCAGATTCAGCTTTTAGCGAATACCGTACTTTGGAAACAAAGCTCGAAAAGTGAAAGCGCCTCTCAACGATGGAAATACTCTACGGCACTACTTGATTTACAACCCCAACTTTTAAGCCTCGGACTCTGCTTGAAATAACCACGCGTACTTCATTCGATTCTTCGCCTTTTTCCTCTCCCATTGCTCTCGACTCGTAAATCCTTAATTAAGGAACGGAAGTTTACGAAGAAACTTTTATATACGCGATAGAAATATAAATACGATCAATTACGCGACCAACTCCGAGCTCCCGAAATCCTTCCGCAAAAATCTCCCTCCCTCGACTATATACTCGGTCCTTGGAAAATCCTACCCCAACCAAAAAGCTACGAAGAAACTTTTATCGGAACAATCGAGGCGCTGCGTGGAATAACGCTGCCTAGTTGAAACATCGTACTTTTGGATAGATAAAAAAAATGTTTAGACGGGAATCTGATAGTCAGATTTCAGTCAAAATCGGTACACACAACCCTGATACCTCTACGAGTAATTCGACGACGTGGACATAGATGAAATTCGAATAACAGACAAAATTAACCGCAGAAGTAAGAAAATTCGAGTCTACGTTACATCACTTATCAATGAAAAGAAACAAACCCTGCGAGTTAACGGCTTAAAAAGTAGGAATTACCTTTGCTCCGGGAGAAAACTTGAAAAAAAAATGACACTAACGATTATTTGTTGACTGCAAATACATTATGAACGTACCAAGATTGCATATCTGATGGCGCGTGGGGCGCGAGAGAGCAAAAATCCCTTTTTCTCGGCTGTCATACCGAGAGGGTGGCCTAACTGCAGTTTACTCCGGAAATAGGCTCTTTTTCTATAAACCAGTTCATTTTCGGAGCGGAAGAATAACTTTTTAGGTTTATACTGAACTTCATTTTGTAACGCGTACTTTGTACATCGGGAATCACGGATTTGCCGAAAGAGGGGTTTTTGAAGAATTTTGAATTTACCCCAATGTCAGGAATTTAAACTCGATTCGTGTTTTTTCGCGATTACGAATCGCTCGCAGGACGATGATTTTGGGTCAGATATTTTAGCCGAGCTTTCTGTTAAATACGCAGCTAGCGGAGTGGATTTCGTGGCTGAAATTTTAGCGTATTCGATGATTCGACTACGAATTCGAGGTGAGAGGTAAGTTGAAATGCGCGTCGTTGATGGAAAGATTCGCGTAAAGTGAATCTTGGCACCGGCGACGAATCATCGAGCATTCAATTCGCGGGTAGCGAGCCAGTTATGGAGTAAAATATTTCGGAGTTGAAATGCGAGTTGGTTAAAGAAGAATCAGAGCGGTCAGCCAATTAAGAATGGAATCTGTTGCCAAATCCGAATTAGCCTTTCACGGTGGTAAACGAGCCGAGCTATTTCCGTCAGCGAAATTGCGATTTAGAGCTTCCGGGGAGAGGGTCATTCGCGGCCGGGATCCAATTAATACCCGTTCCAGAAATACCTCGAAGAATCTGTGCTGGACTATTTCCCAACCGGCGACCATTTGCGAGACTACGATGGGGAAAGAAAACAGAAGAGATCAACGAATAGATTGCGAATTATTATCACAGCGCCGACGTCGGTGACTCGATCGATTTCCTCTCTCTAAATATCTCGCGATTGAATACCTCCAGATTCTCGCGTCGTCGCGTCGACGCCTGTAAAATTAACATCCAACTCGACGCAGTTCCCTCCGCAACGTCGACTGGAAAATAACGCGTTTTCCAACAAAAATATTGCCTCGCTAACAATAAGTAGACTTCTTTGCCAACGAAACAGTCGACATCGCCACAGGGAAGCAAGACCTCGATTCTATCCCCGATAAACTTTATTTTCATTCGATCATGACGAAGCAGCGTCTAACAGACATGCCGAAGACGACAGACCGCATTTTCGCTGACGTGAAAGTATGCTCCGCTTACGACGTTGACAGACGAAAGCAATGCGCGTTCTGTCTTCGACGCTTCATCTCGCATAACCGATCGAAAACAACGCCTTTATTTCAAGAGAGGTTACGAAACACGCGCAAACAGCGAATAATAGCTGTAAGCCGAAGACATATACAGCTACTAGATCCATGCTTGATAAGCAGCGCGGGGTTTGTTTTGCACAAACAACGATTACTCGAGCACTGACTGTCCTTCAATGTCGACGTATGTTAATCGTTCGATCAAGAGATAATAATAATTACTGTTATGCATATCATCAACATCATCATCGTTATCATCAAGATTGTCGGTATTATTATTATGATCATAATTATAATAGAGCGTAGACGCGAGAGTTTGTCGTATAGGCACCTACAGGCATCGGGTAGCGTCGTGTTCGGTGTTCTTCGCCCCGCGTTCCGTCAAATTTCGGTTCCGCGTATTCATAGACTTCTGCGTCGGAAAAGCAGCAGACTCGCGTTATTCTCTTCGTTTTACCTATCTTCGTTTCGTGTATTTCTGGCATCCCCGGGTCGTCCTATCCGCCCCGAAACGCGGCCTAACGTAACGCGCGCCCTGTCAACGTATGCAAATTCACTCCGTACCTCCGCGCTAAAAGCTAATGATACAAAGATAACTTTATTTACCGCTTCAACCCCCCCGAATTTCACCGGTTCGTTTGTACTCCACCGAGATGCCCGAGGCGATTCACGCCCCTCGAAAAGAAAAAAATGTGCCCCATCAACGACGAATCGATACACCGACGCGAAGCGTCTCTCGCTACCGAATCGCTACTGAGCATTCGTATTTTCATACGCGGAGAGTACCTCGCGCGGCGGCGAGCGTCGTTCGTCGTTGCCGTTTGCAAAGTAACCGAGCGCAAAATGACCGATTTACCGACAGTTTTCCGAGCAGAATTCCGCCAACGCGATCGCTGATAAAACGAAGTCACGACAAACACCGGAGATCGCAGAGGTAAATAATTAATCGCCGAGTTCGCGGAATGATTGAACCATTTCGAGGGACAAATTTCGTGATTTTGTCGCCTCGTGGAATCGAATGGCGGTTTGTTCCTTTTTTTTCCACCCACGAAAAGTTCAATCCTTTCAATCGAGCGGGAGAAAATAGAGTTGTTCTTTTTCTACGGAGAAAGTGGAATGAAATTTGAAAACAGCGGCGAGAAGGAATAAAGTGGTAAAGTGGCCGCGCCATATTCACCCCGCGTTCAATTTCCGTCATGTTTGGTATTATTGGCACGCGAAACGCTGCCTGTCTCTCGTTCATAGCTATGCCAAAGCACGAGAGAAAAATAGACGAAGAAGGCGATGAATACGAAAAAGACGAGGAAGAAGGGAGGAGCTGAGAATTACCCGCGATGGAATTGCCTTCGTCGAGGCGTTTCCGCTTTCGAATGTGAATTCTATCGCCGTGTGAATTTTGCTTCGACTCCCACGCAACGCTCGCTTCATTCCGGAGAACACCTCACGGCCGACATCATCGGCAACACTCGTCATCTACTCAGCCGGAATTCCGATAACAGCGAGCCAAACGCAAAATGCTATCGTCTCCGATCGAACGTCGAATACTAACAGCAGATCGGCGAATAAACCTCGCTCTAGATGCTGGCTAACACCCGGAAAGAATGTTCTCGCGACCGAGGAACTTCCGTTTTCCGATACTAATTCCTAGCAGATCAGCAGACCCCTCTCCCACCGTAGTAGCAATGACATCGAGTTTCGGTCCAGTTTGATTAGTCAACTGCAGGCGTTCCAACAACAAGGTTATAAAAGTTGTTGGACTCCTATACAAGTTTCAATTCTTACTACATTTTCTATTGCAAATAACACTGAAAAAAAATCACTGTTTTTTTTCAAAAAAGGTCCACCATTTTGCTAATTACGCATAATAATTAGTAATTGCAGTTAGCGGCGTACTTTTTGAAGAGATGCCTTCGTCCACCAATTGGTCCAAAACCAATGGAAATTGTCGTTTTCAGTATATTTTAAGAGTGGATTTATGAAGCCCAACAACTCATGTATTATTATTTAGCATAGCAATGGCAACAAGAATCCGAAAAATAGTCTTTTTTTCGAGCGCCTAAAGTAGACTAATCTCTCAAACGAGGTGTTGGCGAGTAGCTGGCCAGTTTGACAAGAGATCCAATGAAACGAGACATTTTTGGAATACCTGTCTTTTTCAAACTGTGTTTCATGATTATCAAAAGTATCGTTTATATTCTGGAAATACTCCGCGTGGTACAATTTCCAATAACCCACCTAAATCAATTTTGCAATATTTGTTTGTCTTGCCCACATTTTTAAATTCTTTCATCGCATCCATTTTCAAATATATACCAACACTAATTTTTTACTTCACAATTACGTACATTTCAGCGTATACACATTTTTATTTACTTTCGTCAGTTCGCGATATGCATTGTTTTAGTTTTCGATATTGCAGCACACTTGCCGAATGAAATAAGCACACGTCCGCACCATAGTGTACACAAAATTTAGCGCGTGCAATGTTCACGCCCTCTACTTTTCACTCCGTATCGCTGGCCAGCTTCCGACTCAAAGTCGAGTTCAAACTTGATTACTCCTACTAGGGAAATTGCCGTTGAAATATCGACGCAGTAAGATCAAGCTCGATTTTTCGTTTCACTTGGCAAACGTGACTGGTAGAGACGCGTGCGTGTTCGCGAGCTTATACAAATGACTTTACGATACGTTGGGATAAGCTCTCGACGCGGTTCCTCATTTTTTACGACACGATACTCTACAAGCAAACAGTACGGCGGACCGGTCGTTGTTACCGGGGTAGCTCCTTGCGGCAACTTTGGCGCGGAGGATGAATGATAAAAGCTGAAAAGTTTCGTATCGACTGGTTCGCCTAGACTCGTGCTCCGTCGAGACCGAGAAGGATACGTATCGATGTCTCGCCGGAGTAGATACAAGCTCTCCGCATGCATGCCTGGCCCCGGCAGGATGATGGATATTGAAAAGACCCGGTGAACCGGGGACGTCGTCGTACGACTACCGTTACCATTACCATCCGCGAGGCCTCGATTTTCCCGTGATTTTTTCACCTCGGCGAGACAACGACGATCGTCGTTGGCAAATGGTCGATCTTACCGTAAAGTTACCGTACCGCAGGGGGCGAATTCGTATGCGTTGTATCCTTCCGCGAAACTCGTTTGATGCTACCTTCACGGAGTAAAAAGAGCGGGGCTGTTCTTTGGACTTCCGGTAGAGAAACTCGCGGAGTTCGACGAAGAAAACAATAGGACGTGGTTTCGCGAGCAGCGAAATCGATCCGTACTTTTCTTTGTCTCTGCTTCTTCAATCTCGTTTCGCCGTTCGATTCCTTCGTCTCGTCAGTCTTTTCATTTCGGCACGATAATCCAGACTCGCGGATGGAATATTCCTTCCCATCAATTTTTCCGAAGACCAAACAGGACGATGGGATGGGACGGGGAATAAAATTAAGGACCTTCCTCGAAGCGAAGCTTGGAAAGCATTGTGCGAGTAAAAAGACCTCTCTCCCTCTGATCCACCGCATGAATTATCGGTCGAGAATGACGAGGACGTCAGGTTCCACGTCGCGGCTAACCTCCGAAGGGTTTCGGGCGAAGGAGATAAAGACGAGCTTCGATCCCCGACAACGAGAGCGAAAACCCATCCATGCAATCCGACGTCCACCGGTGGATATTTTCATCCACCAATCGCGAGCTGCTGGATCGTCTTCGACAAATCATCCGAGCAACCGACCACTCGGATTCGTGGCCGCTCGGTTTCGCGCCGAAAATTCGGAGACGCGGCGTGTCGCGACCACCGACAAAGGATACCTCCGGGCGACCTGGGGAGGCGGAAGGAAAAAGCTGCGGGTGGAAAAAGGGACGAGATATCTTGTTTGGAGAAAATAAATAAAAAGTTTGCTTCAACGACGGGAGTCCTACGCGAGGGGTGGATGAGCCTTGTAAGTGGGTTACAACAGACACCTGCGGGCACGATCTAACTTCTTGACAGGCAAAAATATCCCAAATTCATTCCCTTATCCTCGCTGTGGAGCTGTAATCGAATATATTGTTCGGAAATTCCTACCTCTCAACGATGACGACTAACGAGAGAAGTCGACTGCGACCGCAGCTCTGTTCGATTCTACCCGACACTATGTCACAGAAAACTCTTTCTGAGGCGAGTACGATTTTTGGGAGTATATATTTTCCGCAGCAATCGGGTTTACTCCGTTCTACGCGAAATAAATAAGTAAACGGATATTTAATATTCGCGCGCGTGATCTGTGAGTGTTGAAAGTAAAATACACAGACATGCCCAGTCTGTAGCTACTCCACGCTGATTTGACTCTGATACGAGGAGGCAAATTACGTGTCAATCTAAAATTACAGACATCAGTCGCATCTCTCGCGAGGGGTATTCGTCAGAGAAACATCGTTACGCGATTTGTACCCACGTCGGAGACGTAATAATAATTCGACCAACGAGATACGAGACTGAAATATGATCGGCGCCAATTAGACCCTACTCGGGTCAGAATTCCAGGAAAATTTTTGATACCGAACACTTTGAGGGATTCGAGTAAAACATCGTTCGCTCGCGAAGAAGACTTACGCACATTAAGCCCGAACTTCGACCGAATACGCGGCGTCGCTGTACGCGAAATACGTTTGTCGAGCGATCGTCTCGTGGAATTTCCGTAATTGGACGGAGATATTTGTAGAGGCGACGGGCGACGTCTGTGATAAATTTAGAACCGACATGATCGATATACCAGTCGCCAGATGTAATCTGACTTTTTTCGACAACCCAACCGACCGTCCTCTTCCCATGCTCGTGCACACGTGACGCGTTCGTACCGTCGAGCTGGTAGATCGCAAAGTCGAGCGAAACGATGACAGACGTGGAAGGGAACGGAGACGAGGAGAAAAAA
The DNA here is from genome assembly GCA_963969455.1 of Arge pagana. Classification (NCBI taxonomy): domain Eukaryota; kingdom Metazoa; phylum Arthropoda; class Insecta; order Hymenoptera; family Argidae; genus Arge; species Arge pagana. The sequence goes on along the minus strand of OZ018311.1, from coordinate 9,248,652 downwards.
GGCGGCGGAGTCGGTGCTAGAAAGAAGCTGCAGCCAATCTTTGCGAGCGCTTTCAAGGAAAGTGATACAAACAAGGTAATCTCGAGGCAAGACTGTCGTTTGTCTTGCAACGTTCGTTGCGCGCGCCCCGAGCTACGTCGGAGGGCAGAACGTGATGGACGATCATCCGACTCCCATTTACCATCGGTGTTAAATGAAGCAAAAACTATCAGCGCGGCAGACTACGTTCCATTCGCGGGGCAAGACGCGCGAAGATGCGTTGAAAAAATATGTTTCCCCCGCCGGGAGCGCCCCGCGCTCGAGACTGCGAAAGCTTCGCGAAGGCGGGGAAGAGCAGTCGAAAATTTCGGTTTCCGGCGAAACACGAGCGAATTTCCATTCCGTCGGATACGTCGGCGTCAATATTTTTCATTCGAAGTTCCGGTAATGCGGGCATTACAGCCAAAGCGCCGCGGCACTTGACGCTGCGTATCACCTTTTCAATTCCCACCGACACCCTCCGCGCTCGAACCTATGCGACAGCGTCGCTCCGGCTTTCCCCCCTGAAAAAAAGCTGCCAAGATTCTTTTTATCAGGAGTGACGTACGTCCGCTTGTCTACCCGATGTTCAGCTGTCTGCTCTCGCTCTCGACATCCGCGACGCGGGAAACGTAACCACCGCGGAACGATTTGCCGTTTCGCATTGTCCCGGGAGAATTTACGGACAAGCAAATACGTGAGCTTGCATACGAAACTATCGGAAACTTAAATACTCGTCCAAACTCGCGTTGCATTGCCCAACCAATTCCATTTCCCGATTGCTTTCCCTAACCGCGCGACAAAGATCAACACCGCGTTACTTTATCGGCACTCGTGTTCGCAAACTTCTCTCTATCGATGACTGCAAAAATCTATAATTTACGATAGAAATTTTCCTCAAACGTGTGACCGTAATTACACGTAGCCCACAGATCTGGAATGATTGAGGCGTTACGGAATAATTTTTATTCTCCTGCGCGAACGAATTAAGGGCATATATCTATCTCTCAATCGATCAAGATCCGAAGGACTTCGGGACAGGAATCACAACGTTGATGAGGCTCGACAAAGTTCATGATTCATGCACGCATCTCTTTGGGAAAACTAGCAGACGACCAACTTGGCAATAGATCAGCACATGAATGAGCGATAAGACGGAAAGATCTTTCGCCAAGTTTCCGAGGAGGATCCCGGATACTCTGGTAACTCTGTCGATCACTCATTTCGAAGATCTTTCCTTGCTTTCCTTGTCAATTATTCGCGAGGGTCTGCTGTCCGTCCACCACAATAAAACAACTAGATGTGTCGCGAGTCACCCGGTTGGTACGAAGTTCCTTTCGCTATATTATGGATTAAATACCAGGCACGATGAAAAATAAAGTAACGAAGTTTGAGAGTGATTAAATGAGCGATAAAAAAAACAATAACAAGAGTTTGTAGAGAGTGAAGAGAGGTTACGAGTATTACGACGATCACGGCCAGCTGACGTGCACGACGTACGTCTACGCAACTAACACGGTTGTTCGACGTTTGTTCTTTGATGTTGGCTATTTATATTTTCAATCAATTTTTAATGCCCGTACGCGGAAATTCGGAATTAAAACAAAATGTTCGATCGAGTGTCGAAGAACCCACGACGAACGACTGAACAAATTCCGCGCAAATATCCAATTTTCCCCGGGCTTCGGGGAAGTCCGCTGCCACAGTTTTTCCGGTGTAATACAGAAAAATCAACCAAATTTACGAAAAATTTAACTTTGACCTTGAATAACTCTCGAACCAAGGAATTTAGAGGAAAAAACTAAGAGACCTTTTTTGTAGAGTGTTCAAATCTCTACAGAAATGTGTATAGAAACTTTGATTACCACGCACCATTGGACTGTAATAAGAATCAAGAGCAAAAAAATGTGCCCGCGTTATTCTTATGGAAAATGGAAAAGCTCGCCAAGTGTCTAAATCTAGCGGCACATTCACGGTGGAGCGCGTGGAAATATGTGAGTCGAAAGGACTGCGGTCACCTCGTCAGTGGACAGCAACCTGCGATCGGAAGACAAAGGTCGGACGTCACGGCTACTTCCTGTTTGTCGCGATGTCACGCCAACGACTACCGGTGTCGGATTGCCGATAATCGCGGACACGTTGGACGGGTTGAATATTGTTTCCGGCGGCCGTTCCGGACTCCCGAAAAAAGGTCTGAAATTCGATCACCCGAAATTCGCGATTCGCGCTAAGATCGTTTGTTTTTTTTTGATCCGAAGGTCCGACTTCGTTGACGGTCAACGGTTACGATTTACGAAATTGCCGCGATTTCGAACTCGAATTCGCGAAGGTAGATCAAAGGGCTCGAGAGATATAGGAGAGACAGCCATCAAATTCCAAAACCGAATAGCAGCTAAAATCCCGAACTTGGGGTGAAAAGCTCCGCGGCGCAGTTTACAACGACGAGAAGGATTTTTTGACGAAGGTACGTCTCTTTTTTTTATTATCACGCGTTCTGTCGTCGTTTCAACGCGGATTGTTACCGCTGAAATATGAATGAATACAAATGAAAAAAAAACATATTCCGCCAGATCGAACCGAAATTAGTTGGGAAATGCGAATTTTGGCGGAGGGATGCGTGGAAATTGGGCGGAGAACCACGCGACGATGGTTGTACGGTGATGTCGAGTTCAATCGTCGTCCGACGAGTTCGACATCGATCGGGTATCTCGGAGTGTAAAAGGTCGCGGGTCGCAGAAAGGTCTGGTACAATCAACGGTGACATCACCATTATCGCGAACATTCGGGTGAATGATGATTGGGAAACGGGGACCGAGACGTTAGACCCTCGAATAGCCGGAGAATTCGAGCGCGGCGCAGTCGATAGTGTACAATCTAGTCGGTAAATTTCTGGAATTCCATGTGATCCTCGACACCTGGTCTATCAGACGATTCTCCATCGGCGCGTGTGGCGAACAGACGCTGCGGAATTCCCTGCCGTTATCATCGTCGATGATACGACGCGAAGTGAAACGCGAATCGTATCAATTTTTATCTCCGCGCTCTTCGAGCTCCTCGTCGTTTCCGCGTCACCCGAATTTTCGCGAGTTCTTATCCGCAAAAAAATGAACGGCCAATCGTTACAAATGTCGATCAAACCGTCGGGAATCGGTCGTTTCCATCGCTCGTCTCGTACGTTTATTTCTCTCGCGAAGCGAACTGCAACAGACGATTTCAAATAGTAGGTAGAAAATCAGAGGCGACCCAGTGATTCTGAAGCCTCGGCTTTCGCTTATTTTCGTTAAAAGCGAGAAACAAAAGAGTCAACAGCAATTTCCGCACAGAAACGGCTATTACATTCGCTTCGGCGGATCTCAGCCTCCTCGGATATTTATCCTAACGCGAACTTCGGTATCTCGATGAAACTCCGCGAAAATCTACTCATCTTTCATTTCCTCGTAGCTTCGTCGTCCCGATAATAATTCTCGGTCGAAATTCCACTCGAAAATGTCAAATCCCGCCTCGACTATCGTCACGAATCGATACAACTACAGTCGATACGTTACACTCCATCAAACGTGCAAATATATGCAACGCGACGAGTCGCGAAAAAAACGTTTTAAACAAATTCTACCTCGAAAATTGTCGTATCGCGTCGAGTGCTTTCAAGGGAAACGAAAATAAAGGGAGGGAAAGAAAAGTTTTTTGATCCCTTCGGGAGCGAATCGAACGTCTCGACGCATCATTCCGCCCCGCGTCAACAACGCCGGGTCCAATTATTATTTAGATGAGAATTCACGATAATGTCATTCTACTTGACCGCGGACGTGACGAATTTGACGGGAATTTATGCGGACGAACAGGCGCGAGGATTATTGGCACGTATGACAGATTTATCATGAGAAAAATTAAAGCCAGACAACGAATTCACGGCAAGTCGAGCGTCATAACCGCACGTAAATCGTTACCGCGTATCAAAGTGCTCGCAGATCCGCTTTTTTTGTGGAAATTAAGCGACGTAATTCGATTATCTTCGATCTTTATTCTACTCTGGGAGGAACGACCCACTTGAAAATACGTACGAACGGGGAAAGTGTCTTGTTCAAGGTCATATGGTTAATTTTCGAATTAGAAGTAATTGTTACCCGTAATTAATGACGATTTGTTATTTTTTAATGTTATCTAGTTAAGAGTCGTAAACGTACAACGAAGAGCGTTTTTTTTTTCTCACGTTCAGATGGTATTTTAAATTCGATGCAGGAAATTTCAAATTTTAAGCGAATACTCCGTTCGATTGGGAATATTTCATTAGAGTTGCGATCGCAGATTCGTGATGGGACTCGCGGGTTTTAATTGGGATTCTGGATACGAGGAAATGAAGGGGAATCGCACATTTTCCGGGGATAATATCGAGCCGGCGTCGATCAAGTTGCTCGGTCGATGCCTCGTTTATATTTCTCGTGCCGGAGAAGAACGAAGAGCGAGGAACGGAGAGCGAGCGAGAGGGTGGAATTAATGTCATTTGACGAGGCAACACCGTAACGACTGCTCCTCAAAGTGCCGGGAGCTTCCATAAGAAAGATAAATGGTCGCAAAGTTGTAGTCCAACGCGAGCTTCCGGCCCCATTTTTCCAACAGGTGTCATCCCGCCGCGTTCATCACGCGCGTGCAGGATTAATAATAAACTTGACTGCGAGTCGAGAAAAATCATCTTCGATTTTCCCCGTCCGAAACTTCGTCGACGGCCGAATCGCAAGCCGCGAACAAGCGAATGATCATTGTCCGCCGTTCGTCTTGCGCAATTTTTTCTTCTTATCGAATGATTAATCGCGCGAAATTCCTGTCCGTTTTCATCCAACTTTTTGCTCGCGGAGTATTCGCGCATCCGCGGTCCCACGCGGTTATACGCGATTGCGATTATGAGAGAAATGATGATAGAGGCAGAAAAAGTTTAACGATCTCCCCGATGATTATTCCCGGGAATTGTTTTTGCCCAATAACGAGCGAGACTCGTCCGCGTTACTCGGCTGATGCAAAACAGCAGTGGAAACAGCGGCATCGACGAGACTAGGAAATGAAAACCACTGCTTCGAAAAAACGAGAACAATTACGTACCGTCGGTGCTGTCGGTGTATTTATGAATGCTGCGCATAAAATGAACGCCCCACGCCGCGCGGTGATCATACGATACACGATAATACTTCTCGCGTACACAAAATCTGATGAAAAAAAAATCAACTAGCGAACAATGAAAAAATCAGAGTAACAATTTTCGTCGTTTTATTATTCAGGAATCATTACGATTCTAGTACTGTTTTGCAACATGAGCCAAGGATAACGTGAGATCATTATATACGTATACAGTGGGTTATTAGGGACAGTAGACAAATTTTTGTATTTTAGATGTAAAATTCTTTTGAGCTAACAGTTTTCATGCATTTTATTTACGTGTTATTGATTTCAATAAGTAGCAACGCTGGTGCTCTAGGTCGTTTGCCAAAATAGCTCAGATTACCTCTGCAATAAACGAATATTCCAAAATCGTTTTTTGAAAGTTATTCGGTCGAAAATAATTAGCAAATAAGTTGGATTCTAAAAATATTTTTTTTCAATAAGAAATAAATAGCTTGGCTCTCGTAAATTATTGTTTTATGAAACGAGAATATAGAAAACTTTGTGTACTGTTCCTAATAATTTGGTAACCCGAGGTAAGATCACGGAAGTGGTCATATTTTTGAGTTTTTGCGCATCGGTCACCAGCATTATTATCACTCCAGCGTCGAAGTGGCGCGACGATACATTTTGCCTGTCTACTTCTGTTGGTTTGTTCAGAATTATATATTTTTTTTCATCATTCGTGTGGTTATTCGTAGTTTGTTATTCGACTCTACCGAGCGTTCCCGCATACCTGCCGGATATTCGTCGGCTTTTTCCCGCATTTCGCCCGTCGGTTCCGATATTTTCATACATTTTTCCGTAGTTTGTATTATTTTCCCAGGCATCGTCGCGCAGCATCGTATATTCATTTCGTTATTCGTTCCGCTGGAACAAAATATTCCGAGAATATAATTGGTCCGCACAGAACGTGGCCAATTATATTGCACGCGAGTTGAAAAGTTTGTATTCCGCGTTCGAGGCGAAAGGAAAATAGAAAAAAGAAGACAAAAAAACACGAAGGGGCGTCGTTACGAAAATCGATGGTCAGAGAGTAACGAAGCAAATCTCTGGGGCGAGCAAAGTCTCATAGAAATTTAACACCGGCGATAGAGAACGGCGCGGTGTTCGAGAAGCACGTTTCAATCGCGTACCCTGCGGTATTTCCGTATCACGAGGTTCGTTTCGAATTTCCGTCGCTAGCGATGTTCCCGGAGCGAAGCCAGCTGAATGGAAGTTCAAAGCAGGGTATACGCGTAATCGTCGGTGGTGGAGCCTCGGTCGAGGGTGAAGACGAGGCGTAGGTGTTGTACCTTTGATAGGGTCGTGAGTCATTCCCGCTTTTGATCCGCGTAAAAAGCCCCATAGAATATCCAAGACAATGTCTCGGCGCGGTTTTTAGTTGGATTTATTAATCAGGAAGGGTAAACGCCATTCGAGCAGCTCGAAGGAGTCTCGAGGCTCGCGTCGCCCCGAAGGGTTGAGGCTGCGGAATCGCGAGGGGTGGCTGCAATCTCTTTACCGCGAGGGGTCACGGAGCGTCCGGGAATAAGGATCCCGGAGTTGTTCGGAGCAAACGTCTATATACAACGTAATACCAAACGACTGGCCTGGTGCCGTCTGCCTGGTGGCGTACCTCCGCCGAGCGAGTTATCAATTAGTATTCCGGGGGTACACGTTGCCACCGTCATTAATTATACGTCTTCGTATAAATTATTCGGCGGGGAACTCACTTCCAAGACCCAATAAGCTAACACGACGAATCCCAACGAAGAAATCTACCCGTGGCCGGAAAAATCCACGAGAATTTCACGGCAACGACGTCTAATTACGAAGCACGACGAGTCGACGAGGGGGGTCGGACGATCCGCCCAGTTCCATTGATATTAGTCGAAGAATAGTGCGCCGGAGATGAAACGGAACAAAGAAGCGAGATATAGAATACCTAGAACATCGGAAATACCAATGATAATAATACGAGTAGCTGACGAAACGACGCTCGTCGAAGAAACGTGAGGTTTCGAGGAGAATATAAAAAATATCCCGGCGAGGTCGCGCGAGGCCCGTTCACTCTTCGTAAATCCTTGCGAGAGTAGCATTTTTAATTCGAAAGTAGCATTTCACGATGAACTTGTTTTTTCGCGTCGGGGAGTGCGACTCTCATGTTTATTCCGCGAAAGATGATGAGAGGGAAACGCGAAACGAGGGAACAATTCTGCTTCGAAGGGAGCTCCAACGCGGCGCGAGGGGGAGACGAGGGACGACGCGACGCACGGAGTTGTCGAACGAGAGTGAGATCCGACGTCGACGAAAAAGAGCGTAGTGATCAGCGTAATTTGTTTACTCGGATGTTTCCGGGTCGAATTATGGCCGCGCTTAAAATTATTCCACGACGGGCTCGCGAGGAGAACAGTTTTAACGAGGCATTTAGGATAATGCGATGACACAATCGAGGTAATCTATTTGCAAACAGCCCCTCTAGGCCCCCGAATCGCGTTTCGGCGTCAGCGCTCGTCCCCCCATCATCCCTCGTTGGTCTACATTCCGAGCAAAGCCATGCTCGTTTTAACGACATCGCAGTGTAGTGGCGTAATAGGGTTACGACACCTCGTCACCTCGTACGAGAATGAATCTCGTTCCATTAATCGAGGGAATCCTGTGCGACGACAGATTCGCGCGAGCCCGTTCGCTACCGCTTGGTGCGTCGATAAAACTTACGAGCGTTGTATTTAACCGCGACGAAGCGTTACGAACGGGGGAGACCGGGGCACGACGGCCCCCTCGAAATTATTTGTTGTGGTTCTTCACCACGAACCGATTCGTAATTAGTTCGCGATAACTCAACCACAAAAACCAGTGCACGATGAACCCCCTTATTTCGTTCTACAAATTCCAAAACCAAATTCCATTTTTTTCTAAAAAAGTATGCGAGAAAACAAGATTTTCAGTGAAAACAAATTAAACCATTTTTGAAACAGTTACGAGCCAAAAACCGAAAAAAGCGTCTTCGGGAACGTTGATCAAAAAAATTTGGAACTTCACCAGAAAGAGTTTTTGGATGGGTAGTTGAAAATATCCAAAAATGAATTCAAATTGTTCTAACCATCCGATTTGGCGTGAAATACCCCATATATTTTTATTCCCTAAAAATACCTTTGTACTCTGCACTTTTATAACGATAAAAAAAATATGCACAACTCTAAACGTGATTGAGTTTATTGGTGTTTTTGAGTTAAAAAAAAAATACTTGTATTTTTTGAAACATTGGAAGAATACTTTATTTAGTTCTGAAGCCGCTTACGAGCTCTGAATTAGAATAAGATTGAAAAAAATTATATTGGTCGTCGAGTCAATTTTTGACGGGGTGCTTCGGTCTCTCTACCTATTTCAGGCGGTGTATACGTGTACATCGCGTAGGTGAATGGTGTCCGTATCACCCTCTTTCCTGCCGTGAATACGAGGAGCAGTGAAGTTGATCGTAATTCTTTCTCTCTCGCCCGGGGCAAAAAATACGAGGGGCGAAAGAGAGAGGAAAGCATGATAGAGAACCGCGGAGTAGATCTTCCGTGTCACTCGTACGCGGCTGGCTCCCCTTCCGCGGACGTCCCGGTCTATCCCGCCGAGTCCACGGTAAGTACCGTGTAAGTACGCGTGGTAACCATCGTCCGCTACGATACGTAATTCAGACGGTCGAAGTGGTAGCAGGCAGGTGCGGGGTCACGCGTTGTCATTCTCACGCGCAGTCACGCATGGAGCGAAGCACCTATTGTATAATAGTGCTTTCGAACAGCGGCACTTGCTTCCGTAATTGCGTCGTTCGAACGATTCCCCCTTTCGTTATCGTACGTCCAATCAAGAATCGTGAGTGGGAAAGGGGCGCTGTTCCCCGCAATCGAAGACGCGGATTAGGAATGAAAATACCGTCGAGTTTTTGCCGAATACTGACGGACGACTATTGGTATAATGAGTCCGAACACGGAAAAAGCTCCGGCTTCGTTTGGCGAGCTACTCCAAGCCAAAAAATCCTCGAGACGAGAAACTCGCGTCTAACGAGTCTAAAACCTAGATTTCGTCGAAAGCTCGCGGAGCGGACGAAAACGGAGCTGCAAGCTCGCATCGCTGGCACGAGAAAGACACAGCTAACCGCCGCGTGAGAACTAGTCTTGGACAGCTGTCGCGATGCGTCGGGATTTCTTGTATCCGCGTGTCTCCATTAGAGCTTAACGACGAGCTAATCGTAAGTTTCGGTAACTCGACGCGACGACACGCGCCGAAAAGCGCCCGAATGCGGAAGGCGTTGTCCCCGCTGGTCGACGCGATACAGCGGAGCATTTTGAATAATTTTTAGGAGAAACTCGAGCCGATATCGAGCCGTCGCTCGCAGACCTTACTTGGGGCGACGCCGTTTCTCATTATTATTTGTCGACGAGCAGTGGCGACGCGCATCAAATGTCTGCTGCCGAGCGAGTGCGTGATACGCGTAGCTACAGACTACAGCGGAACGAATGCCGAGTAGGAGCGATACATACCGGAGGTGGATGCGCGTACGATCAGATACGCGAGGCGACGACTACGTACGCGTACGACGAACAATACGTACGTGCTTAATTCTAGAAGTGGCTTCTAAGCCCTCGAGAAGAAAATCGACATTCGATATCAATTGACCGCCAATAAACCGATAACCCATGTCAAGTCGACGAATCTCTCTGGTTGGCTAAGTTATCGATCAACGTTGTGCTTTTTCGGCACGAGATGAGAATTCTCCACGCAAGCTTCACTCTCAATTAGATTTTAATGCTCGGTTACTCGAAAATTTGTCGGCACGAAAATGATACAATTAATCGGGTCCACGTTGATGTTTATGTTTGCCGAGGCTCGACCAAATCCTGGCCCTTAAGTTTCCGGAGGCCAGCTCCTGCAGCATGAACGTGTTTGGGAATGAAGATTTTTTTAGGAAAAGTACATCTCCGGGGATTCGGTGAGCTAATTTTTTTGGTAACGATTACTAAGCTGCCAGCATCGATGCGCGCTGCGAGGGAATGGAGATGCGGGGACGATGGAATTTCGCTGGTTTATATTTCAGACCGGTATCATCCAAAGTTGAGGCCGACGTAATTGGATTGAGGAATCGTGGAGTTTTCTCGATAAAATCGAGACGCGGCGGTAAGACGAGCGACGAGTGACGAAAGTATTTCGCGTCACGAATTAGCGTCGCGGCGTTAATTTCCGAAGGCGGCGGTGAAACAGCGTCGCATTGTCAACGACATCGATTTTTTTATTACCTCGAACAGAAACACCTTCTTCGGAGCGCGGAGTCAGAGAGCCGAGTTTCGTAATTTCGGAGCGAAATTCGCTCGCTCCCCGAACGATTTACCAGCTACCGATAGCATCGCCCTGTCCGTTTTCACGGACTTTGCGGCGCCTCGATACCCGTAAAAACTTTTCTTCTTCCTCTGACCGAGCTACAATCACGCACGAGCCGCCCCAACGTTCGTTACCGCTCAACCGAGCACGACCTCGCAAATTTTCATCAGCCAAAACTTTGCAAATTTGATTCCGACTTCGTCTCGCTCCGTTTCTCGTATCCAAACGACACGAATCGGACAAGAATGTTGACGGGGAGAACGGATATGCTAATTTTGAAAACGAATAAAAAAGATATACGTTCCGATCGTGTTCGTTCTTAACTTCGTATCTGCGATCTTTGGATACTTTCACGTTAGTCGTTGAGATCAAACTTCTAACGAAAATAATTGTTCTTCGATTTATACCTGTTTAAAAAAAAGACCAATCGTCCGTTTTGCCCAGCCACGGCGGGCAAAATGCGTCCATAGGTGGGGCAAAACGGATAATGGAAACTACTCAAAACAATCGTCGCAAAAATATGATCATCGGCCTGGATACGCTGAGCAAGCTTCGCGAGTCCATTTTCTACAAACTTCGCCTTGTATCCAGATTGCAATGGGCAGGTGAACGTAAGCTCCCCTGCGCGCAGTGCAAAAGTATGACTCCCGTTGCTTCGTGTTAGTTTTTAGGTTTTGTTTCGGTGCCATCCGCATTAGCGTACCGGTCAACATTTCACATTCTTGCTGTTTTCCTCCTTGCATGTTTCTTTTCCGCACGTCGACGAGTATGGGCCACATTTCTCCGGAAACATTCACGTTTCGTTTCCCCGCCTCGAACTTTATTCGCGAAACCTGAACTCAATCAAAAATGGTGGAGCAAAAACTCGAGATGAATACGTTTTTTATACGTCTATTCAAAGCAAACTTTATTGAAAATATCAAAATATCGCTATCCCTGAATATAATGAAATAAACCCCTCGGTAATTACGGTACTTTCATCGTCATTTTTTCAAGCAGATTCAATTTCCTCGCACGAAACGCGAGTTACCAATCTATGCTACCGAACGAGAACCGACAGCAATTCACGCGCGTAACGAGTCAAGCGAGAGCAGCTAACAAGCATCGAATTTGAACGGTGTTCGAATATTTTTCAATTAATGTCTTTCGACCCTCTTTCGTGGGTTAATTTTTTTTCCGCCAACTCCAGTCGTTTGCCTCGCAGTTTCTCGAGTTTTTCGTTTTCCGCTTTTTTGTAAGAAGTTTTCGACTTCGCGAGAAAGAAAAATTGCGCTCCATGACAAATCGTCCCGCCTCGCTCCTCTCCGCGCGGATCTTATTTTTGGTCCATAATTGACGGATCTCTCTCTCTCTTCCGCCCCATCTCCCCCCGCCTCGCCCTTTTCATTCCGTACAAACGCCAACGTCGGCTCGTCGCCGAGGGAGAACGAGCGGCGCGCGCGCGCGCGCAGGCCTCGCACATGGTCCGGATCCCCCAGGAGGCGAGCGCGACTTATCCAAGACTCGCTGCTCGCTGTGGGGGCGCACAACATTCGGTCGTCCGGACGTCGCCGACGCTGGTACGTCAGTACGCCCCGCGCCGCCGTAGAAAGCGTTCGTCGCGACGCCGTAGATTAGTCCTCGTTCCGCGTCCGCCGTCGTCCTTCGCTCGCACGAAATTGCCGGGGAAAATTTCAGGTGCGCGTGGATTCGCGAGATACGAGAGAGCGAGAGCGAGAGAGAGAGAGAGAGAGAGAGGAGTGTTGGCCAGCGCGATGCGATCTCGTTGATGTCGACTTCGAGAACAGGGTGGAACAGGACGAGTCCTGCCAAGGACGAACGAGTCGCAGGTGCGACGTTGTCATGAAATCGGCGAGGTCGCGCGATCGCTTCCGTCCCTCGTTCCTCGCGAGTGCGCCGGCCCTCGATCGGTGAAGCCGTCCGGATTATCCTGCGAGCGACCGCGAAGATAAGCTCTCTCATGCGCATCTTCGAGAGACACCGCCGCGCGAGCCAAGGTCATCCAAGATCCGCGCCCCGACAGACCCCGACGCTGACTACGAAAATCGCGAGAGCGACGAATTTCGGCCTAAACGACGCGCAATTTCCTCACGCTCGAGCGCGGTCGAGCTTCCTGGATCGATTCGATCGACGGTTCGTCGTCGCTGCGAGCCAAGGGGAACGGAATACGTCGAGCTTCGCGTGAAACGATTGGCGTCGTTGACACAGGAGCGAAGAAAGCTCCCGAAGCGAATCATACGCGGTCGAATAGACTCTCATAAAACGGGGAACGGCCACGGGACGAAGAAAACTCCGGAAGCGGAAGAAAGTCACGGACTGACTTCATTTATAATTCAACAACCTCGAACTCCTGTTTATTTGGAAGTCCCTAAAAAAATACACGAGGAGAACTCTAATGGACTTTTGAAACAAATCTTTCGCTTTTCTCGCCGACCTCGCCAGTTCTTTTCACCCGTCGAAATCGACCTCTCTCTTTCTCTCTTTTCTTCTCCTACCACCCGTCGTTGTTTCGCGGAGGAAAAACGCATAGTGTGTCCGACGCGAGGATTCCTCCGATTTGCATACTATTTCGAGGTGATTCCCTCCGAGAAGCGACGATAAGAATTCACGGTGAGTCGACTAACAATGAGATTTTTCAAAACTTCGATTTCTCCTGTCTCCCCAAATTACAATTATCCTTCGCGCCGTAATTTGTTTGCGAGCTTATAGATTTTTTAAAAATATTGCACGAACGTTTTCTACATTTCTCTCGTCATTTTGCTTCTTTTCTTCTTCTTCTTCTTCTTTGCATACACCTTATATGGCGAATTCCAGGAATTATTCGCACATATGCCTCGGTTTTTCGTACCATAAATAGCATTCGCGCTGCTGACGTCAGGGCTGCTTGCGTTTCGTGCGAAAAAAAGTTGTCGCGAAATCCGCCGCGTGAATAATCCGGAGCAGAAAAAACTGCATTTCTATGGGAAAACATGAAAAATAATCGCCGCGCGTTTAATCATCGTTGGCGCGCGCGCGATATTTATGTACGACGAAGTTCCGAAAAGTGATAAAGATCCGAGTGCAGGTTGCGCGGTGGACCAACGTTATTTACGACTCGTTTCTCTATCCTGGGATTTATTATTTCAACGTCCCACTTTTTCCCCCTCAATTTTTATTAACTTCACCACCCCTCGTTTCTCGTTTCGCTCACCCATATTTCTAGCACGTGAGACGAGCGTAATTTCAGAGAGGAAATAACAACTCGCGGCTCTGCACCTTACGAAGAATTTCTCCTCTCGTCGCGTTTTGATCAATCGTAATGAATGTAAAGCAGACTCTATGGCCGCGCTGTAAAAGGCTGGGAAAATAAACAACGGACGCGTGGTTACGAGAACACGTGGCTCTCGTGTTTAGACATCGCGTGGAAATTAATTCGACCTTAACGATCGACGTGATACACCGAGCCTTCAATTTCCCCGCCGACAAAACCCATTTTTCTCCGTTCACGAAGCTTTTCAACAACCAATCGCTGCTGCGCGGATAGGCAATCTCACTTTCGCAGTGCCATTCCTATTCTCATCAACGCAAAACTTATCCAATAATCATGAGGCGAATAAAAATTATTTTCCGCCCGTAAGCGCGACATCTCAAGTTGGGATGAACGAATGAAGAAAAATTTATTTAACAAGTATAATTCGAGTTATGCGGAATACCGAGAAAACCGCGAGTAGCTTGTCAATAGGACAGTCAGCCAACGAACGAATATCTACGCCTGATCTCTGCAAGCGCAGCAAATAATACCAGTTCGTCTACGCGACGATCTTTGAAGCACTGTCGTCAGACGACGAACCTTGTATTTTTCTTTTCCCAGCTAATGGCACATCCGACTGCACAATTCCCAGCTAGTACCTATTTTTCCTCGCTCGCGAGGAAAATACTCCGCTGATTTTCTCCCATTCCGACAAGGGATGATCCATCCACGAAAAATTCACCACCAAAAATCTCCCCCAACCCTTTGAGTCACAGCGGCACACCTCTTAAGTGTTAAAAAAATTCTAATACTGCATCACTATCGAAAATAATTATTTCTAAATTGAGAAATTAGTATTTGAAAACGCAGAATTTTCGGAAGAAATTCATGCCAAGAGGAGATAATAGCTAGTTCTACATGAAAATTCGGATACTGAGGTTTTCAAGGTCGTTGATCGTGTATCCGCAGTAAATTTTTAAAAATTTGAAATGGCGAGCTCAGTATGGCTGACTGAAATTTGGAAATTTGATCATTTTTATGAAGGTTGGTAGTTTGGCTTCCGAGGGCACTGTTTACGAATCTGCTGTCAAAATTTTGAAATTCGTTTTAATAAAAACCGCAACACTTTGCGCTGCGCTTCGACAACGTTTCTCGTTGGCAGTCGGCTGATATCGTCGTTGTTGATGCAATTTTAATTCCGAGTGGAGCAAGCGAGTACGAGTGGTGGGTGAAGTTTATAATGGCAATGAAAAGCCGGTCGTTTGGTCACACGTTACACGATTGAACAGCTGACCGAGTGCCCAAATACTCGTACGCTTACGCGCAGCTATATCGTTATCCTCCTCCGCGTCGTTGGTACGACGATTCGCTGCCATCTTTGGCCATATTCCAACGCCGCGTTGTAATTCGCACCAGTTCGCCTCTGCACCCGCTACTGAAATAGTCCGTAATAAAGTCGGTCAAACGGTTTCTCACGCGCGACCGCGTTCACGCGCCATTTCTATTCTCCGCGTGCCTGGGAAAACGATCTTTTCGAAAATTCTCCCCCGCCGAGATCAACACCTCATCGCGATTCCCCCGACTCGCGTGGTTTTTCATCGCACCAGGTGCAGCTCGTCTCGCTCGTCGCGACGATACGCGAGGAACGTTGGGAAAAACATCGTTGACGGTAACCGACTCGATTCGCGAGGAAAAAGTGAGCGAAAATGGTCGACAAAGACAAACTTTACGCTCGGAAAAGCACCGCGTTGCAAGCTCGTGGTCGCAACTTCGAAGGAACACAAACGAAACGGCTGGAAAGTACCTCGGCGGGGCGAAAAAAGTTGTACGAAGCGAAATTATGCCCTTTGGCGACCACGTTTTTTGTTTCTCTCCAAAAAA
This sequence comes from Arge pagana, assembly GCA_963969455.1. NCBI lineage: Eukaryota > Metazoa > Arthropoda > Insecta > Hymenoptera > Argidae > Arge > Arge pagana. The sequence continues at coordinate 9,233,027 of OZ018311.1, read as the reverse complement.
GCTCCAACTCTCCGACGACTACATTTTTCACAAAATATATTGCGCCCCATTTGATTCCCATTTTTGCCATATTTTTGAGACGTTGCGGTTTATTTTAGCAAGTACGAACGACGCGTGGGCGGACGTTGCGGACAGCGCGTCATAATTCATCGGGACAAGGTCGTAACAATCGAGTTTCATCGTGTAGAAGCAGGTATATGAAAACAGTTTGTCACACCGCGTCGTCGAGTACAACAGGCTGCGGGATTCGCAAATTACATTCCAATAAATCTTGCAACGTTCATTTTCCCTCCAACGTCATCGAGAACCGTTCACGCCAAGCGTTTCTATCTCTGTCTGAAAAACGCGCCGCGGTTATCCGCGCCGATACATAAATACGTCATCGATATGAAACTCCGAACGGTCGATCACTCGTCGACGCGACGCTTTTTTCGATCACCTAGGCCACATTTTTCAACGATTTAAGCCGCTTATTGCCAAAATTCACGAAGATCCCCCGAACGATTTTTCCCCGGCACAAAAGAACTGTCCTCTGCCTCCATGAAAAATGAACTCGGGAGCCTCATTCCAAGTTATTTTATTCGGTAACTTCGGCAAAAAATATACGCGCGGGGAATAACAATCCAAGACGTCCGATTCCACGTCGCTGCAAGTTCCTCTGCATTTTGCGAAATCAGACGAAACTCGCGCTCATCTGATTTACATCAACGAGATTTGAATTTTTCATCGAAGAGCACTCTTCACGGACCTCTCAAGGTCACGATAATTTTCCTCCCGTCAATTGGAACCTTCGATTCGAAGGGGGGAAATTTTTATTTTATACCGCGAAAATCGCAGATCCCATTCAACGCTCGATTGTTTTCCCAAACTCCTCTCGACACTGTCCGCTCGAAATTATTTCTAACGTTCTGTTTTCTACCCTCATTTTCACATTTATCTTCACGTTCTGGAACCGTTCGCGCGCGGAGGCCAACAAATAGAAAAAAAGCATCGAGTAATCTGCGAAAAACAAATTGAACTTCGGAGTGCTTCGGAGTCGGGGAAAACTTTTTTATGCAAATCCAACAAACAATTTTAAACTTCACCGATAAAGCTTTTTTTCTCTGGCGAATCGACCTCGGGCGAGACAATTTTCGACTCACCTTTTTTCTTTCCCACCTGACATTGAAATTGCAAACCAATTTATGTGCCTCGAGTTGGACGTCGTTGAAAAAAAAACGAAACACCTCGAATGAATACGATTCTTCGAGCACGGATTTAAATTTGAATGTCGAAATAAACGATGAGAACGCAATTCAGAATGAACGAAATAAATTGCTATCTGAATTTCCTAGAAATTCCAGAAGTTTCCTTTTGAAAAAATGGTTTTCTATGAACAAAACTCAAATTCGTGCCGGATTTTTCGCACGAAACGATAAGCGGATCCGAAATTTTCCTGGAAAATCACGCGATGCGATGAAAAATCACGCGTTGCGATGAAAAATCGTCGTTGCCGATGAAAGCGACGTCAAAGAGTCCGGAGTGAGCGCTACTAGTAGCGGCGTGAAAATCGTGAAAGTCGCCTCTCGCCGAACGTTTTACGTGGCAGGGGGTCAGCTTTATCGAGTCGTTCCTGCTTATTTTCAATTGTCTCGGCGCCTTCGGCGCAGCGGCGACGCCGGGCTAGGGAAATCGAATAAATAGTTGGGTTCCCTTCTTAAAATTCTCCACGCGTTCCGGCACACGCGTAGTCCGGGTTTCCGTCGTCGCGCCCCTCGACGCCGCGATATCTCGAGTGTCGGTTTGATTTTTCAAACGGCGTGAGAAGCGCGGCGTCGAGGGGTAGAAAGTCGACGGCTCGGCGTCACGTAGATAAGGAGGGATAAGTTCGTCGGAGGTTTCTAACGACTCTGGAAGCACTCGAAGTAAATTAGCTGAAAGATACGAAGCGGGCGCAAAACTTTGCGACGAGTGGATTAAAAAATTAAAAAAGAAGCGAGCGACGGGTGAAAAAGTGACGCGAGGAGCGAGGCGAGGTGAAAAAAACGGAGGCGAGAAAGAAGTTTGCTAATTTCGGAGCCTTTCTCGAGCGAGGCACCGCGTCGCGGCGCGGAGTGCCTCGACCGAAATTCGGAGCTCTTTTTCTCCTCACCTCGCCGCTGCTGCCTAATTCGAAACGCGCTTTCCAGCCGCGAGACGTACGGATACACGGAAATAACTTCCGAACTCGATTTACAGATTTTCCGAATTTATCGAACCCAACAAACTCGCGCGGAAAACTAATCGAAACTCGCTCGTTTCTCCTTCTCTTACCATTATCGCCGGCGAATTTGCGGGATGATGGATCGAGCGAGGCTTTTATTGATGGCCGACGATTTTTCTGACCACGATTCGACGCTTGTCGGAATTATTTATCCCTCCTGTCACTTTTCTGATGGAAGAAAGTACGAAAAAACACGAAATGGAAACAATTCGGAGAACTGATCGCGAAGAGAGAGAGAGCGAGAAAAAAAGAGAGAAAACGAAAACGAAAACGAAAAACAATGAATACATTATCGACGAATCGTGGTAAAAATTGAAATTTAGCTCGAGTTTCGGCTGGTAGCGGTGAGACAGTCGTTATCATTCGTACCGAACAACACTGAATATTCATATTACCGACAAAACATCCACCCCTCTCTCTCTCTCTCTCTCTCTCTCTCTCTCTCTCTCCTATTTCGCTTCGTTTCCCGTGGCTCGAGGAGTCTAGATTTTCATTTCGAACGGTACACGATAGAGGCAGGCGAAGAGTCATTTCTCTGACAGGAAGTCTTTCCCCGTCCGCCCCTCGGTCGGATCCGGGTCCAGTTAAGCTCCGGTGATTTTACTTTGAAATGAAATTGTCCGCGGAGAAAGGGGTCCCGGCTCCGTCGTTCGGGGACGATTTAAAGAAAATTATTCGAATTCTCGAAACTCCCATGATTCTTCGTCGTTCCCATCGGCTTAAAAATAAGCCCGGCTTGTTTTTTCCTCGCACCCGGATACACCTTCGCGCCTCGAGTCGTACTCGGTTAAACGTCGCGGCACGGAAAAGGTGCTTCGCATCGAGCTTTCCGACAGCCTCCGGGGCTCTCTCGCTCCTTCTCCTTCCTCCCACGAGCCGCCAACTTTCCCATCGCGATTTATTCCCGCGAAATTTCGCGATCTCGCAGCCAAAACTTCGACGCGTGAAAAAACTGCCGCGCGCTAAAAAGCTCCTGGGATCGATTCGAACTTGGAAAATAATTCCAGCCACGCGCCAATTTAATCATTTGAATTATTCGAATTTATCGAGACCGGTATAAATTACGTGGCAATACAAAATTATGGCTATGCGATCAACGCTAAGGCGTGGCTGGAATTGTCTTCATTTTCGCGGGAAAAAGTTGCGGAGAAAATCGAGTTGCGTGAGGCGTAATTGAAAAAAGCGAAAGGATTATTTCCACGGAACGACGTTTAATCGTTCTTCGCATTTGTTGGTTGCAGATCAGGAAGCGGAGAGCAGGAGGAGGAGTGTTTTTCTCTGATACGATGAAGACGACGTCTCGATATCCGTTCGGCGATCGCGATTAGAGACGAGGATCGATAGGCGCGCGGGTCGAGGGAGCGGACGGATCTTCGGGAAAGCTCGTGGCGGGCCCCTCGGGCGACGGGGGACTCAGGGCCCGTGGGATGGTCTCGGGGTGGTGCCCCTGCGTGCCGCTCGGGCGTCGGCAGCTGCCGCCCCCGCAGACTTCGAATTTAAACGGCAACGGAGGGCCATTCACGGTCAGCGCTGCGACGGACCACGCCGAAATGGTTCAGATGTTTTACTACGAGAATCGTGGGAAATGTTGCAAGAAGCTGCTGCGGTACAACGGATATCCAAACAAGGTCAGTCGTCCAGATTACATCACGATCTTCCACGCGCCTCGGCGCTGTTTGCTTCTCCCCAAAATGCGGCGTGACAAGTGAACCAAAAAATACTAATCCGTGCGCCCGTATTTTAACTATCCCCTATCAGCGCGGAGCACGCAATGCAATTTTTCTATCTGACGAGAAATCCACACGCGCGTGTACTTTTCCGTCGATAAACGGCTGCGTATCTTGTTTGACGTATCTCTGTGTATCCTTCAATTGTCTGACGCTCGGAAGCGACATCGAAATACTTAGGATACTTTTGAAAACGCTGTGCACCTTTTTTTTTACCTCGTGTGACGAGCGCGGTTCGTTAGCTCTTTACCTGGGAGCAAGGCTCGGTAACTTGATAAATTTCTCACGTGAGTTCGACGAATTGCACAAATTGCATCGAGAAACGCGGGGCAGTGGGGAAATGGGGAAACGAGTGAAAATACGATCGAACTGACGCGACGCTACTCGAGATCTTGGCAAACTCTTCCGAGCACGGTTATGTTATCGAAATTTCAAAGAACACGGAACGCGAACCATACACACGTACACGGAGCACTGCGCGCGCGAATATGTGTGTGTGTGTGTGTGTGTGTGTGTGTGTGTGTGTGTGTGTGTGTGTGTGTGTGTGTGTGTGTGTGTGTGCGCGCGCGTACGTGCGTGCGTGCGTGTGTGTGTGTGTGCGTGCGTGTGTGTGTGCGTGTGTGTGTGTGTGTGTGTGTGTGTGTATGGGTGGGTAGGTGTGGGTGTGGGTGTATGTGCGCGTGTACGCCGCGGCGCGGTGGCGTCGCTGTCACGAATCAGCTCCACGACGAGGCGAAGTAGAAGCTCCCCGTAACTAGACGGACGTCGAGTGACGATGCGACACGGTCGAGTGATTATTTCCAGCCGAACGAATATAAAATATCTGCAAGCTCTTCGGGTTACAACTTTCGTTTGCATAATCACGACCAATCGATCCAAAAGCAAATCCTCCCGCTGTACTTTTTTCTCCACTCCTCCACTCCTCGTCTAAAAATTGAACAGAACGCGGATAAAGTAAAATTTTTGCTTGAGCATGGAGATTGAATCAGCAGTGAAAATGAAAGACACTCCGCGTACGGAGTAAACATAGTTTTTTTTCCCGGAGAAATTTAAAAAAATACTATGAATGTATTTTTTGAAACGTTTTCTGAGAAGTGATTCGTTTGTTTAGGAAAAATGACAAAATTGTCAGATGTCTTTTGAGCTCACTCCATGGAGTTTTTTTGCTTGTTTTGATTGTAAAAATAAAATCCTTCTAGGAGTGAGTTTCACTTCCGGGGGATGAAATCGATCAAAAAACCATTCACCCCTGAAATTTGATAGGTATGTGCAGCGTACGTTTTCCAATGGTTTGAAAATCGAAAAATCGGAATCGAGGGAGGGTGAAAAATTGTGAGACTAATAAACCAGTAAGCCGTGCTGTTGACTCGTCGGAAGCTCTGCAATTTCGAGGCGGTTGCTTCTTCCGTATCGCAGAATTTCCTATAACGAGGAGAAAGCTGGAGAGTGGATAAAACACCCGCGAAACTGGTCCAGTTTGGTTGTACTGCTCGTAAAATGAAATCGAGGGATAAAATGTTATTTTGGCTCGGAATGAAGGATCGTTGATGAGAGACGAAAGATCGTTACGCGTTTGGCGAATATCCATCAGATTTGAATAATTTCGACGACGTTTTATTTCCACCCCGAGCACCCGCGTCGCTTGTGCTGGGACAGGGGATGGAAATTCCGAAAGTGTCGAGAATTGCGCCCGAATTTCCCCGAATTTCCCCGGATTTCCCCGAGTTCAGCCGAATTATTCCGTTTATAATTCGAGTCCTCGACGTTGGGAGTGGCAGCTTTCGGGATAGGAGCGAAGACACGCCGGCGAGAATCCCCGGCGACGCCGCGTCGCAAAGAGAGAAGAGATGGGTTTTCGCTAGTTACGGAGCTTTGTTAGCTGGAAGACGCAGAGGCGTCGCGATCGGAGAACGTGACTCTCTGATTGTAGAAGACTCGAGTCACGTCGCCTGCTCCCCGTAGACTCCTTAGCGACTCTCTCTCGTCCGGCAACCCTTCGCAAGGATCCTCGGCGGCGTCGATTTTTCATCCTCCAATTTAACAAGTTTCGGGGTACAAAGAAAACTTTTTGATCCGTTGTCCTCCGCTCTCGCGGCTCTCGCCCACGCGTCGCTAATTAATCAAGAAATATTATACAGACGTCGCGGATTTCGACCAGTCTCCGCTTTTCGGTGGCCGAATACGCGCGACAAGAAATCCGTCTGGCGCCTACTCTAATTTCTCCCTTGCGTTCTCCACGTGCTGTACACAGTTTTCGTTTCAGTCCACTTTCTCTCCTCTTTTTGCCCGTCTCTCTTCATTCTCCGCTCGTTTTTTCTCCACTCGCCAAATTCCCAGCCAAGTTCCGTCGCCCCTTCTACCCTCTGCTCCGTTATAATTAGCGATTCTCGCGAACGATTCCATTCCTCTTCCCGTTCGCTTAGAACAAAAATATCTTCATATACTTGCACGTACTTCGTCGAATATTTCCTCGGTCATTTTATGAGTGGAAAAAAATGTGTGCCGAAGAATCATCCTCGATTATTTTATTCTTTCATTATCCATTCATTTTTCAACGCAGTGTTCGTCCTAGCTCTTCGGTCAGCTCGCTCGAGATGACTTTAGCCGCGAGCTTTTGATACTCGTCGATGACTAATTTGAAAGGCGATTGTTATTAGAATCTTCGGGAAACCGGAGAACGCGTCCTTCCTCTTTTCGTGTCAATGCGGACCGTGCATTTGTTCGCGAGGATCGACTAGCGCTTTCGTTCGTCGACGAATCGATCCGACATCTGAATAGTCATTCGAAGAGAACCTCGAGCTTCGGGGTGAACGGGGCGAGGTATGGGAGGATCGCCCACGGGCAATCACTCAACTTTGGTCGGGAACTGGGCTAATGTCTTCAGTTTCAAACTCTTTCATATCCGAGGAATTTTCTTATTGAATATAACCTCTCGAAAGTTTAACGTACGAAGGTCGATGCGAATCATCTCGAGGAATCGACGCGGAAGGAACTTGAAAAATCCTCGCATCGCTGCCATCCAACGTTGCGAGCTTTCACAACTCCGTTGCGAGTCGCGCGTCAGCCGTTATTCTCACGAGTCATTTTTTTTAATACTCTCACACGGAACAAGCAGATTACGATTTGCTCGTTTTAACATATCACCTCACAATGTTGTTTTCACTTCTACACTTCTATTTAATATGCAAATACAATACACGTTATTGAATACCGTATACTTTGTACATCTATAGAAACATATATAGTAATTTATTTAATCTCCAATAATGTTTTAGTTCAATATTTCGAGTCTGCCACACCGAATCTTACCATTCCAATGCCGGATTCAGGTTTAGTGACAAAAAAAAACCATGTGCACCTTTTTAAAAATGTTGATAATATCTTAAGATTTGTCAGCCATATTGAAATTAGCAATTGGAATGCCGGATTCATATTTAGTCGGTCCAAAAACTATTGCATACCGAGTTTGGTGGAAATCGTTCGAGAATCAAAAAGTTATCCAATTCGATCACATACGATACGTGAGCAGAATTGGCATGATATTTTTTGGATCATGTATGATAGATTGTTAGTTAACTGTCTATTCGCTTGTATCATAACATCACAAGTTTCCAATTACAAAATTGCTTTCCGTAGCCCTGACGTTTTGTTTGTTAGCCAAAGTTAGAAAGAATTCCAGCGCATAGATGAATTTCGAAGCATCGTTAAAATCCTATTTCGCAAAAGAAATCCGAGCAGATTTTTCCCCCTTCGCGTCCAAAATTAGCTCGCGGGTCGGCAGACGGAAATTAATTTTTCCACCGGCCCACGCAGGCGCATCCTCTCCTCGTTAGCATTGAAACAAGGGATCACGCCGAAAAAAGATCGACTTGCAAAAGGCTCGGACTTTAATAAATCACTCGCATAATGTTCGTGATTAACGATCACAGTGTCGGCAACTTAGCGCGGTGACACGTGTTTTCGTCCAACGACTGCTGCGGCACCAACGGGCAAAACTCCGCGCGGGTGACATTCGAAGGCGTCCTCTCGCTCCGCGGTCGCCTCCCAAGTGATTGATCGTTGCCCCGGAATATATACATAGGTACACGAGAGAAACGGCCAGTACTCGACTTCCAATGCCAAGTTTTTCCCGAAATTCCGCGACCATCCAAAATCCAACGCGTTCTTTTCAACAGGCTCATATCCGTCCACCAACCCAACGTCCTCGCGACTCTCGCCAGCTGAATTTTTCTACTCTTCGGCAGTGGTGGAATTTTGGCGAATTTCATCGCAGAGGGAACAATCGACGAGTGGTAAATGGTAGAGGCGTAGTGATTCGAGGATTTCAGCGCCCCTTCGTCGGCTAGCCAGCAATTTGCGAGCGATTACGAGTTCCGCGAATCTGTCGCGCGTCTCCGCGTATTCGCGTCACGGTCTCTCGCACACGCTGAAAAATCGCGGGTCACAATAGTGACAGGTGGTGGCACGACGCGAGCGAGACGACAGCGAAAGTAATTAGTTTTTAACAAGCGGAATGCCACGGGTCTCATTACGCGGTACGCGAGCTTTGGAGTCATCGGAGAGGAAGAGGAAAGCCGAGAGCTGAACGAACGCGAACTACAGGAGCCACGCGTTTTTGGTTGCACCCGATACGAGTTGCCGCGTGCGCGTAGCTGGGCGAAGATAGCAGGATATAACTTCGCGTGAAAAGTGGAATGAAAAAAAACGGAAAAAAAGGAGAGAAAAAAAATCCAGGTACGCCGGTCCGCTCGGCCGCGAGAGAGAGACACTGCGAGGGTGGCGAGCGGCGTGGAACGCGGAAAGGGACGAGAGGGAGAGTCAGTCCTGTTCCGCCAGCTTGCAGCCGTGCGTCGCTATGGCAACCGACCCGAACAACACCCTCGGCTACCGCTCGTCCAGAGTAACGGGGAGAAAGAGAGAGTGAAGCTTTGCTTTGCTTCTCGACGATAGTCCGGGACGACGGTTGGTACAGGTCAGTGTCGTAGTTCCCCGGCGAGTTTTGCGAATCCCTTTTCGAATTTCGCCCGGAGATCGGTGAAAGGTCCGCGCGCGCGCGACTCGCAACAGAGTTGCGATCACCTTTCAGCTACATCCTCGGTCTCTTTGTAGAACCCGTTAACCATCCCTATCTCCACCTTGCCCGCAGCGTTCTCGAGCCACTCCATCTTCCGCGAATCGTAAAGGATCCTACATTTTTAGATACGACCGGCTGGAAACCCGTTCCGCATCGCGTCTTTAGCCACAGCAACACGCGCAAAACCTGAACTTTAGTAGCAGACTGTATATATATTCCGAGCCTAATTTAGAACTACCCAAATGCATATACTAACAATAAGTACAGGAAAGTTAAAAAAAAAGGCTTTGTGGTCCAAACTTTTCTACTATCATTAATCGATCACGAAAAACTACAATTATTAATCTGTATGCATAATTAACAAAATGCCGGATCTTTTTCGAAAAAAAATAAGGGATGTTTTTCAAAAAAATTTGAACACGTTTTAAAAATGTATTTATCGAGGTTAATAATTTTCATATTCATATCTATCATAGCAACGTGAGGAAAATTTGTAAGGATAGCTTTTTTCTTGTAGTGGCGAAAGTAGAATAATTCCTTAACAATTCCAGGAATAAATAAAACGGTCGCGAGTCGAAGCGTGCAGCTTGTAAATGATGGCTGATTATTGCGTAGATCCAACTGGGTATGATTAGTGTTTTCCTAGAAAAATTCTACGACTCTGGATCGTATGATAAATCGGTATCCTCGCGTATCGAATGGTGAGTAGCGAAAGGATGGATGGTAGATTTCGAGAAAAATCGCAGATATTTGCTATTCAAATGCGATGAGCAATATATTTTCGATCCCCCTCAGCAAAATTATCATATCACGTTTCGAGAGCAGGGTCAGGAAAGCCTCCCGTTAAGTGGGGGCGAGAGAGCGCAGATTCTGTTCTTGTAACGCGGTACCAGAATATTCAGAAATGATACGTCGGAACGGATAAAAGTTCCCACAATCGATCGAGCGGTTGTACCGATAAGCGCGATTTTCTTTCTCCGTTCCCCTCACTTCGGCTGCAGTGTACCAAAAACGCGAGCAGATTTGCTCGTCATTCACGGGAAATTCGAGACAGCGGTCGCTTCTCAGATTATTTATGCTCGTTTCTGTCCCTGGCGAGCTGCAGCTGCGAGCAAATTTCAAACACGAATTACTTTTGTTTCGCGTGCGTCGCCGATTTCCTCGAGCGTAATGGGTGACACGTGGGAAAAGAGTCGAATTTAGCGGTAGAAAACGACCCTTATCTTTCCACGTTTTGTTTTATTACGTCGAGTTCGGTACGACCCGCGTTGTCACTGGCTAAATATATATCCCTCGCCCCGTTAGCTCCACTTCCACGACCAAGATACGACACGCGTTTGCCAAGCATCTGCCCAAACGTACAACTTGCCAATTTATTTATCGCCCACCCCAACTGAAATCTCGACTCGACCGTCGATTTCCCCGCTCAGAACTGACAGGTGCTTACGAAATGCAGGAAATCCTCCAAAAAAGCTTCGACTACGAAACCACGAATCAGAATTCGCAACCTCGTCGCAACGTTTTGCTTCGGGAAAACAAAACTAGTTTGAAATATACGCAAATGGAATCGTAAAGCCATGCCAACGATATTTTAATACGCACGAATGAAACACATCGCACGATCCAGTCCGCGCAGGACTATCAGCCTCGTTACAGAGGAGATCCTGCAGGGAATTCAACATATTTACTTTCCCTCCGGACAACGACGTCTGTACCTCCATGTTTACCTGCTCTCTATACTCCAAGGATCGCAATATATTATTCAAGGTAAACACGGCATCCATTTTATCTCCGCCGTTGTTACCGATAGCTTCCATCCAAGAGCGATGATGTGCTCCTTCGGTAATCGAAATAACAGAAACGTAGCATGCTATTCCAGCGATTGAAGCACAGGTTACTGAAAGAAAAACAATTGGTCGACTTGATAGCTGGACCTAACAGTTATGAAGATTTGCCGAGGCTTCTGGAACTCATCGATCCCGCCTCGTGTATCCCCATGGAAACATGTACAGAGCGGCGGAACCAAAATAATATAGTACGGTGATAGCGGATCAACTAGATATTCTGTCATCTTGTTGAAACGTGACATCGTCAGGTATCTTCTCTATGTATTCCGGGTTTCTCGACTTCTAGTGAGCGTAGATGCATTGTCAGGTACTGTTTGGCATCCGCAAGGGTCGACTTCGATCGACTGCGCATAGTCCCGAAGGCTTCCGATGGCCAGAATTCGTAAAAAATGGCAAAAAGGAAGTTTTCAGCGGTCCGTTTTGGACCTTTTTCGTGTTTTCCGGGTTTCTCGACTCCTAGTGAGCGTAGATGCATTGTCAGGTACTGTTTGGAATTCGTGAGGGTCGACTTCGATCGATTGCGCATAGTTCCGATGGTATCCGATGGCCAGATCTCGTCAAAAATGGCGAAAAGAGAATTTTTAGCGGTGCGTCAGGTACCTTTTCCGCGTTTTCCGGGTTTCTCGACTTCTAGTGATCGTAGATGCATTGTCAGGTACTGTTTGGAATTCGCGAGGGTCGACTTCGATCGATTGCGCATAGTCCCGATGTCGTCCGATGGCCAGAACACGGTGAAATCGGCAAAAAGGAAGGTTTCAGCGGTCCGTTTTGGACCTTTTTCGTGTTTTCCGGGTTTCTCGACTCCTAGTGAGCGTAGATGCATTGTCAGGTACTGTTTGGAATCCGCAAGGGTCGACTTCGATCGACTGCGCATAGTCCCGAAGGCTTCCGATGGCCAGAATTCGTAAAAAATGGCAAAAAGGAAGTTTTCAGCGGTCCGTTTTGGACCTTTTTCGTGTTTTCCGGGTTTCTCGACTCCTAGTGAGCGTAGATGCATTGTCAGGTACTGTTTGGAATTCGTGAGGGTCGACTTCGATCGATTGCGCATAGTTCCGATGGTATCCGATGGCCAGATCTCGTCAAAAATGGCGAAAAGAGAATTTTTAGCGGTGCGTCAGGTACCTTTTCCGCGTTTTCCGGGTTTCTCGACTTCTAGTGATCGTAGATGCATTGTCAGGTACTGTTTGGAATTCGCGAGGGTCGACTTCGATCGATTGCGCATAGTCCCGATGTCGTCCGATGGCCAGAACACGGTGAAATCGGCAAAAAGGAAGGTTTCAGCGGTCCGTTTTGGACCTTTTTCGTGTTTTCCGGGTTTCTCGACTCCTAGTGAGCGTAGATGCATTGTCAGGTACTGTTTGGAATCCGCAAGGGTCGACTTCGATCGATTGCGCATAGTCCCGATGTCGTCCGATGGCTAGAACACGGTGAAATCGGCAAAAAGGAAGGTTTCAGCGGTCCGTTTTGGACCTTTTTCGTGTTTTCCGGGTTTCTCGACTCCTAGTGAGCGTAGATGCATTGTCAGGTACTGTTTGGAATTCGTGAGGGTCGACTTCGATCGATTGCGCATAGTCCCGATGTCGTCCGATGGCCAGAACACGGTGAAATCGGCAAAAAGGAAGGTTTCAGCGGTCCGTTTTGGACCTTTTTCGTGTTTTCCGGGTTTCTCGACTCCTAGTGAGCGTAGATGCATTATTAGGTACTGTTTGGAATTCGCGAGGGTCGACTTCGATCGATTGCGCATAGTCCCGATGTCGTCCGATGGCCAGAACACGGTGAAATCGGCAAAAAGGAAGGTTTCAGCGGTCCGTTTTGGACCTTTTTCGTGTTTTCCGGGTTTCTCGACTCCTAGTGAGCGTAGATGCATTGTCAGGTACTGTTTGGAATCCGCAAGGGTCGACTTCGATCGATTGCGCATAGTCCCGATGTCGTCCGATGGCTAGAACACGGTGAAATCGGCAAAAAGGAAGGCTTCAGCGGTCCGTTTTGGACCTTTTTCGTGTTTTCCGGGTTTCTCGACTCCTAGTGAGCGTAGATGCATTGTCAGGTACTGTTTGGAATCCGCAAGGGTCGACTTCGATCGATTGCGCATAGTCCCGATGTCGTCCGATGGCTAGAACACGGTGAAATCGGCAAAAAGGAAGGTTTCAGCGGTCCGTTTTGGACCTTTTTCGTGTTTTCCGGGTTTCTCGACTCCTAGTGAGCGTAGATGCATTGTCAGGTACTGTTTGGAATTCGTGAGGGTCGACTTCGATCGATTGCGCATAGTCCCGATGTCGTCCGATGGCCAGAACACGGTGAAATCGGCAAAAAGGAAGGTTTCAGCGGTCCGTTTTGGACCTTTTTCGTGTTTTCCGGGTTTCTCGACTCCTAGTGAGCGTAGATGCATTATTAGGTACTGTTTGGAATTCGCGAGGGTCGACTTCGATCGATTGCGCATAGTCCCGATGTCGTCCGATGGCCAGAACACGGTGAAATCGGCAAAAAGGAAGGTTTCAGCGGTCCGTTTTGGACCTTTTTCGTGTTTTCCGGGTTTCTCGACTCCTAGTGAGCGTAGATGCATTGTCAGGTACTGTTTGGAATCCGCAAGGGTCGACTTCGATCGATTGCGCATAGTCCCGATGTCGTCCGATGGCTAGAACACGGTGAAATCGGCAAAAAGGAAGGCTTCAGCGGTCCGTTTTGGACCTTTTTCGTGTTTTCCGGGTTTCTCGACTCCTAGTGAGCGTAGATGCATTGTCAGGTACTGTTTGGAATCCGCAAGGGTCGACTTCGATCGATTGCGCATAGTCCCGATGTCGTCCGATGGCTAGAACACGGTGAAATCGGCAAAAAGGAAGGTTTCAGCGGTCCGTTTTGGACCTTTTTCGTGTTTTCCGGGTTTCTCGACTCCTAGTGAGCGTAGATGCATTATCAGGTACTGTTTGGAATTCGCGAGGGTCGACTTCGATCGATTGCGCATAGTCCCGATGTCGTCCGATGGCTAGAACACGGTGAAATCGGCAAAAAGGAAGGTTTCAGCGGTCCGTTTTGGACCTTTTTCGTGTTTCCCGGGTTTCTCGACTCCTAGTGCGTGTAGATGCATTGTCAGGTACTGTTTGGAATCCGCAAGGGTCGACTTCGATCGATTGCGCATAGTTCCGATGGTATCCGATGGCCAGATCTCGTCAAAAATGGCGAAAAGAGAATTTTTAGCGGTGCGTCAGGTACCTTTTCCGCGTTTTCCGGGTTTCTCGACTTCTAGTGATCGTAGATGCATTGTCAGGTACTGTCCATCTCGACAAACCGCTGAGCAAAATTCACGTCTTTCGTGCCAATTATTATCATTTTCTACAATCACGGTCAGTAAAATACTCGTTAGACATTTGATATAATAGCTTGATTATACAATATATAAATCAAGAGAGATTTATTTACGCGTTAGTCCTAGGAGAAAAAAATATTATAATAGTAACTATCGTCTTGAATCAACACGCTAAAATGTGTTCTACGTTCTACGCACTCATTTTTACACGTTACACAACGACGAAAATTTTTTTACCGTGCACGGACTGAAATCTGCATAAAATATCGTAGTAGCGTTCTTTATGCTCTGCGTTCCGAAGCTATCGATATCAGACTTAACTTGGGTCGCGGGGCGTGATAAAAGACACCCATCCTGTCGCTCGTCGTTCCTCCTGTCGAGAGAAAAATACGCTCTTCAAAGCAGAAACAAACCGGCTGAACGAAAATCAATTCTTACTGCCATTTCAGAAAGAATTTTTACCGCGGAATAAATTTTTTTCGACCGAATAACGCTGCTAGTTGCGAGCGGGACCAGATCGCGAGTCTTTATTCGGTCCGTGGAGCTTTTTCGTCGGGTCGCCAGTTTTTGGGGCCGCGGAGAAATCTGTTTCCGGAAAAATCGCGACTCCGTGACCTGGTCGTGGTTTTTGGCCCGAAGAAGTAGCGATATCCCGTTCTCGAGAGACATTTATGGTCGGCTCGAATCCGCGCGTATTCTTCGCTTTTCTTTCTCCGTTCCACGACAAAAAGCTCGGTGTTTGGCCACGCGTCGCGTCGCGTCGCAGTGGCGGCGGCTTTTTTAATCGGCACCACTTGTCTCTAACGACCCTCTTTTGTTTCAGACCCTTCAACCCCTTCGCAGTAGTCCGGCTATACTCTCTGCCTCCCATCTTCGCGCACCGAATAACAGAGTGCACAGCTGCCTCTGTACACCTCGGTTTTGTTCGAACGTCAGACAAATAACGATTGATACAACAGACGAGTCTTTGTTACGTTACCTTGCCGCCGCGAAGCGTCGCGTTATTAACAGCGAGCAAGGACCGCGCGTCGGAAGAAATTAAAGCTCGACGACAGATGAAAGCTCGGCGCAGAAAATTATGATTTCTTTTTCCCCCGCGTTATTCGCCGTTATTTGCTCGCCTTTCACCCCGAGATTTGGATTTCTAGTTCCCACGTTTTACGCAACCACAACGCTTCGGTATCCCGCGAAACGAAACATCGATTCCCTCCTATTTTACGCCGATAGAATGAACATAACCACGATATTTCGAACAAGCTTTCGCCGCAGTGCATATTTTTCTGGTAATCCGATGCTCGTGCCAGGCTCCCACGCGAACACGATCATTTATTAACGGCTCTTTCACACCCAAGCTTTTCCCTCGCCGCAAATACACCTGAATTTCCGCCGCGTTATTCAGTTTCCTCCCAAAAAAATCGCCGTCGTTCCAATTCGTCGGAATCCGGTCTAAAAACGAATTTTTCACGCTAATTGCTCCACTTTTGCTCGAAAAATACGAATATCGCGTATTTATATTTATTTTTCGCTGGAAAATATAATAGCAAGTATTGTAGCTAGAAAATTTGTCATTTATCTGCGGACGTTTTTCGACTATTGGCCGCTTGGGTTCTCTTTGTCGCGGCAGAAAGAAGTTGGGTTTCTCGTAAACGATCCGCGTCGCGAGATGATCGAGGCTCGGAAAATTGGCGGGTTCCGTTGCCGATGACAGCGCGAATCGGAGTGGCTATAATTGAGCCGTCGGACCGGAAGTCCCTGGCTAGTCGAGGATGCGTCGCGAATTCGAAGTCGGGAGAGCAAAAAAAAAGAAGGCGACGAAAATACTGGGAGATCGCGGGCAGAGGCGGAGGGTTCTCGGGGTATCGGTGACCATGGGCGATACGACGCGGGCTACACGCCTCTTTCGAAGGGTGGTCTTTCGTCGGAAGTCGGATAACAAGCCGGCAGCAAGGTCAGCAGAGTCGAAATTCTCCCGGAAATTGCAGAGTCAACTGCCAGCGATATCTGCTCGATCGTGGAAAAAAAAGAGAAAGAAAATCTCGCTCATCCAATTAGATCGGGCATCGTATCGAGATAGCAATTATTCCGGTTATACGTCGACCCTGTTTACGTCGCGTCGGCGTCGCTGCGAACCGAATGCGAACGGCGCAACGAATTATTGCGCGTCGTTATCCCCCTTTAATTAGAGAATCAACGAGTTGGAATTGAAAAAAAAACCTATGCGCGTATATAGAAACCTGCACATCGCAATTTCACTCGAAACGTCGGACCGCGCTATGCGAGAAACGCCATGTTTTTGAAATCTCTCGTTATCTCGGGCGCAGCGAAATGCCGAATCGATCTCCGCGAGTCCAGTTTTTTCATCTCGATAAATACCCACTCGATATTTTCACGCCGCGCAAATAAAATTATTCCAAGGAATAAAAATTCGTTTCGCGAGAGCGAATTACGCGCAATACGACGAGAAAACCAACCAAAATTCTCCCCGGTTATGTCGAATTTTTCCAACGGTGGAATATGGAAAATTATTCGACAGACTTTGGTTGAATTTTGGCAACAGAAAAAAGTGAAGAGTTTTGCTGAAAATTTGCTGAATAATCTGCATTTTTTTACGTCGCGGTTTCTTTTCTGATTCCATTTGCAACCGAAGTAACGAGGATGTCGGATCGGGGGTGATTTTATTTGTTTCCGATCGCAGCGCCGCCGGGGGATTTGCAATGAGCCGCTAAATCGTCCGGGGCGGATATCCTCGGCGAATTCAGATTAACGAGCGGCACCTTGTCTTGCGATTTAATTGTTTGTTACGACGTTTTTGCGAATTAATTACCGTCTCGCGCGTGAGGTAATTAATAACACTTTTATTCGTAAAACGGTGTCGGAAGCACGATTGATCTCGCTTTAATTAAATCAAACACCCTGTTCGCCCCGCCTCCCGTTCCTCGTTCCACCCCTAATTCCCAATTATTCTTCCTCTATCAATTCTCATCAATCGCATATCTTCGCACAATCAACGTAACGCAATTAATTCTCGATCGAACATTAATTAGCCTACGACCCCAAATAATTACTCCCATTCGCGTCGAGCCTCGCGGCATTTTTGACGCGAACGAATTAAAAAAATCACCGCTCTTCCCTGACCAACGATATAAAAACAATTACCATCTGTTTTGTGTGAGAAACATCAGACGAATTTTTATTTTATTCTCTCCGAGCTCTTTGTATACCTTATCCCATTTTTTATATCGTTCGCCATATTTTGACCATAAATCAAGAGAAGACAGGATCAAAAAGGGAAGATAAAAAACCGCGTTTAAAAAAAAAATCACAAGTCAGGGAGGTGAAATGATGTTTGACTGGAAACGCAGAGGCGGAGGATCCGAAGGACACGGATTTCTCGCACGAAAAACTCCACTGCGCGAGGATTATGTGTCCCAAGTTTTATCTAAATCCTTCGAGCCAGGCAGGGACTGAAGTTGAGGAGTAAACCTGTACGCGTACAAACTTTTGCTTATCGCGCATCAACCAGAAACCTCTGTGCGCTCACCTTTCAGCGAGCCTCGTATTACAAATAACCGAGGAAAAAATTGTTTTCGTAAATTTCATATAGCCACGAATTTTCCACCAATCTGCCCAAAATTCCGAAATGTTGAGCCGAAGGTGCGGAAATAAACTTCCTTTTTTTCCTTACATTTTCTGAATATTTTTTTCTAATTTTTAATGATCTTTACCTTACAATCACACGAACAAAATTATTATGATTTTGCCAGAAATCTTTTAGCCTGGGGTGTTGATTTTTAACTCGTCTCGCAAGCTGCTCACCAGATCTGATACAAACCAAGGACAACGCACCATAACATTAATTCGTTTAAAAAAAATCCTTTACGCATCTAATGATGTCCACACTCTTCTGGCGCAAAATTGTTGACGTTTTCGAGAAAATGTAATTGTGAGGTATCAGAAAATAATTGCAAGGAAGATCAGGGGGGGGGGGGGGTATTAATAAGGTGGCGAAGAAGTGGAGAAAAATCCACAAGCATCGAACAGGGGGCGAAGCGTGAAATTGGCGAACGCGTTCCAGTTGATTCATTTGCCCGAGAACGGTATCTGTGGTTTTCGAAAATGGCGAATTAATCTAGTTCCGACCCTTGGCAAAAATCCTCACGGACGATTGTCCTTCGATAGGTAGAAATTCCGACGGCTCCATTCGCTTAAATTTGATCGGTTCTCTCGAGCCGATAATAGCAGCGATTCGTCGCCGATGCAAATGAATTCTCGGCGGTAGGCAAAGGAAGGGCTCCGGAGGGCAAAGCGCGAACAGCCAATTTCTCAATGGACCGAGAAGCTCGCGGAATGTTGGGCGCGAAGGAATTGATTGCAACGATCGATTCGCGATACGTTGAATTTCTTTACGCCGAAACATTTCTCTGCCCCTCCCCATTCGACTCCGCCGGCTCGTTCCCTCGCCCCTCGCAAGATCTCGGAAGGCTTGGGAGGAAAATGAGGGGAAAAAGGAGAAAAAAGGAGAGAAAAAAGGAGAAAAAAAGGATAGAAAAAAAGGAGGAAAAAGCGGCCACTCGAATTAAAAAGGCGACGCTTCCGTCGACGAGTAATATCCGGAGTGAAATTGGCGAACGATCTCCGTCGATATTCCACGTGACGCGTACGCGCAGCGTACACCCCGATAACGAATCTCCGCTTCGTTGCTTCCTGCGAGTCGTCGTTTCTGTTCGATTTGAAATTCAACTTCATTGGTCGCGGGGCTTCGATAAACTTTCGTCATTTCGAAACTTCCAACGGCCGCCGCGATCCGTTTCAGCCGACGCTTCCGAACTCGAACTCGTATAAACGGACGATTTTTCCAAATCGAGTTTTTACTTTCGACGTGATTTCGCAAACGTCGATGCCGGACCGGAAAAACGAACGAATCCCGGTGACCGAAGTATGCGTTCGATCATTTTTCCTCCTCCTCTGGGAACCGGTTACAAACTTCCTTGGTTCCACGCGAAAAAATAGATTCCTTTCCTCTTCATTTTCCTAATACAATTTTCTAATTTTTTAATTTTTTAATCTTTCATACGATGGAATAAATAATAAGAAATTAATGTGGCCGATGAGGCATTTTCTATTGGACATTTCGATTCTGATCACAGTTTAGCCAAAGGCGGTAATTATAGAGAAAATGTGGAATTGATGGGGACATTGGGTAGAATCACTAACATCGATAGTCTCTCGGGAAAATATTTTTCGCCCTCAAAAATGTGAGATCGGTGTTTTTTTTCAGGGTAGAAAGTGATACGATATCCAATCGTTCTCCTCCCCGGTGGATAATCCCAAAAGCGAAACTCGACTCCGCCAGGAGTGACGAGGACGGTGCGAGTTTCTGATCCGGAAACCACGCGGATATCGCTGCTTCGCGTTTGGAGAAACGCGGAGAATCCTGCGAGAACGAAAAGCTCGGAGCTTTTCGATACTTGGATCGCGTTATTCCGCGACGCTTCTCATCGACGCTGGGCGTGTTTTCGGACCACCCTCCACGCGCCCCACTTTTCACACCCTGTCCGGCAACGTTACCGACGCGCGTGATACGATCGGCGCGCGGTTCTCGTATCCACGCCGAAACGTCGCGTCCCGTTTCTTCCGCATGAATTTTTCAAAGCCGTTGCTATCGCCGACGTAACCAGGTCGAGGCCGGAGGGTGAGATTGTCTCGGGGACAAAGATTTGGCTCGTAAATTTCTCGCGAAACGAACTGAAAGGCTACGCGCGCCGGATCTTCGAGAGGTTTCCCCCCGCGACGCGGAAAAGGGAACTTCTTCTTCCCCTTTATTCGCGACCGAGAGACACGTTCCCCGATGATACACCGCGACGACCCGCACACGACGAATACCACATTCGAACCGTGACGCCGACTCCCTCCTCGTTTCACCTCGATTCCAACTCGTTCGGCACGCCTCTTCGACTGCACGTAACGCGACGCTTCCCTCCCTCCCCCCCCGGAAAGCTTCGCCCGCACCTGATACCCGGCGAAATTCCGGGCCAACAAACCGTTATAGCGCCAGCGCTGCTCGTCGTGACCCGATGCTTCTCGCTACGGACTCCTCTTCCCGCTAATCAGTCCCAGATTAACCTGTGCGATGGTGTGCATATCCGGTGTATACAACGGATCGCTATCATTCACTCGCGCTCTCCCAAAGCCCTGCGTATGCTACCGCGTTTCCGCTCGCGGCGCTCCACCATCTCGCTCCCCCGCGTCACCCGAACCCACGGTGCGGTTTAAAAAAGTTACGTGCCAATTTCAAAACCCGAAAGTCACGATTCTACGTGCTTTTAGCGATCCATTAATGCCGACATTAAAATATTTCCCAGAGCCCAATTTTTTTCCACTTAAAAAAACAATTCCCAAATCGAGAATTATATATATGTATATGTAACTATGCAATGGACTTCGTGTAACCTTAATTTCTAGGGTGTATATAGTCTCTCTCTGGAAAGAAAAAAACGCATAAACATCATTTTCCGATTTAAAAAGTGTTTTTTCAAGTGGACAAAAGTCAACTCAGGGGAATGTTTCAATTTGGTCGTCAAAAAATATCGCGAAGGTGACAATTATACATGAACATCTCACGTTGCGTGGGATTTCCTGCTGAGCTGGTGAGAAAAAGAGGTGCCTACTTTTCTCCCCGGTAGACGAGGGCGGGAAACCGAGCTTTCCGCGGAGGAGGGATGAAAAATGATATTCCCGCCGGGAGGAAAACGGTCCATTTCAACCCGCTCGCCGAAACGGGGGATTCCTACGTATTTGCTACGTAGTCGCGAATTTTTAACGGATCAGTGGACAAACACGGACATAGATGGGCGAATCAATGGCGCGGGGGTTGAAAAATTCATGACGAAATTCCGCATCGTCGGCGAGCGTTTTCGCGGGAACGAGGTGAAATGGGTCGATAAAACGGTCGATTTTTCGCCGATTTACGCCGCCTCGTTTCGTTCGACGCGGGGATAGGGCGAGTCGATTACGTCTGGTCGGCTGGAACGCGGCGGGCGTTGATTCGCGGACGGATGGCCGGTTGCCAACAGGCTCGTAAGTCGCGGCTAGACGCAGCTCTGTACTAAATTGAATTTGGATTATTTTAATGGAGTTTTCATGCTTCGGAAATGCCTGGTCTCGAGCGTGTCCGCCGTTGCTCGCTTCGGAACGAAGATTATCATATTCATAGACCGACCGTTTCGACGACGAGCTTACATGGCCGTCGATGCACCGGAGCAGAACAGAAATCCGATAAAATTCAGCAGGTAAAACGAAGCATCGTGCTCCATTAGGCCGCGTCGAACTGTTGTTAACGTTGTTACTGTTGTTGCTCGGCGAAATTGGCGACGTGCGATCGCGCGATATTTATGGAAGCCCGGTTCATATTTACGGCCGCCGACGATTCGCGGAGCCTCGAGTGGCGTGTAAATACCAAATGAGCCGATTCTATGCAAACATTCGCGCTAATGGTGAAATTAGTAGAGCAAACGTTCCGTTTCGGGTCTCAATTAAATACGACGGTATACCCTGCCGTTCCTCGCTCATTTCACCCCTTTCCTTCGCGCAACTAGACCAGCTCTCCGTTTCGAAAATCCATTCAGCCTCCGTCAACGTTTGCGTTGCACTTTCCTGACGGGTATCCGTTCGAGCCTCCGTATCCGAATCTCGCTAAATGCCTCCGAGTACGAGTTCCCCTCCTTCCGTGGAAAAACATTGTTCCATTCTCGTTTCAACGATACGAACAAAAACACGACGCTTTTCGTAATCTGTGCTCAATTTTCACCAAACAATCGCTATAACGGCTCTTCGCATATTATGTTAAATTGCGATACGAATTTGTTCATATTTCGGAAGTTGGGATAATTTAGTCTGCTCGCGAGGACATGCTATTTATATAATATTCCCAACGTCAAATTGTAATTCCCCGCATCACGAGTTCGCCACGGTGCCAATAAAATATTTTAAAAATTCCCCCAAATTTGGACGAAACCAACGAAACAATTATCAATTCATTTTCATTTCACTCCTCAAAATTTTAGTAACAATCCGTGTGTTGGCTTCGAGCAGGACTCCAAGGAAAATCTGATTCGGAAAATCCTGTATATTTTCCAAAATGTTCCCGGGGGAAACAGAACCAAAATACTGTTTACGCGGAAAAATTGACCAGACGCGAGGGAAAATTGGATTTTTAAAGGATCTGAGTAAGTACGTAGCGGACAATTCGCTCTGGTTTCGTAGTTGGTCAAAGGAAAACTCGTGACTAATGAATTTAACAAATTAAAAACCGAGCTCGCGTTCGCGTCGACACGTCGCGTCTAGGGACTACGTTTGCGTGGCTAGTTAATTTGCCTCGTTACAAACAGGCCGTACAGGCATCCGAGTACGAGGTGACGGGTGATATTTAATAACCAGATACCCCAGAACCGGGTCGCCCGAGAAGATGCGTCGTGCCGCGCGGATGTCGTCGCGAGGTCGAACAATTTCCGGAATGTTAACGAGAATTAATATCATTCTTGGCTTTTCCCCCGCGAACCGATCCTATTCGCGAAAACCGTACTCCTTCCGATGCTGATGTTCGCCAAAATGGAGATTTCGTCAAGGTCGACGTTCTTTTTCCGTGGCCTCTCCGATTTCTCTGCGAGGCGATGCAAATTGCAGGTTGGCTGACGCGGAAGATCGGATGCTCGCCGAATCAGCGTTGGCACAATTCGTTATTGGACGACGGATGAACGGAGGATCCGGAGGAAATTGGAGATTCGTTCCAAGCGCGAGATGAAAGCGGCGGATTTTGACCGATATTTCCCTCGTTATTTTCCTGGCAGCTGGGTTCGTAGATCTGCCTCGAAAGAAGCGTTCCCGCGAACCGATTCGCCGGTTCCCGTCACGCTTTTTGTTTTGGCTCGTCGCGTCGTAAGAGGATTACAAATTCAAGCATATTGCAGTCGGCGCTGCAATCTTGCCGCATCACCGTACATATATATGAGAGCTTAACTAGTTTCAGCGTCCGGATTATCCCGAATTATTTATGCGGTGCACTCTCGTCTCTCTTTTTCGCGCAGCCGTTGTTTTTCCTCTTCCTTACTTCGGGAGCACCGAGGCGATCGTTCACCTTTTTTCTCCATCAATCCCATCAGTCGCAGCGGGACATCAGCGTCCCACCCAGTCAAAACCCACTTTCTAACGCCTATGAGCAGATTGTTGGCGAATTCGTCGCGGATTTTCGAATCCAATAAGCGTTGGAAGCCTTTGAGGTCGCGGATTTTACAATCCTTACAACAGATTCGTGATCAGCAATCTCAAAAACGCTCCTTTACCTACTTTCATAAAAAAAAAAAACAATGGCTGGAAAAAGTCACGACTCTCTCTGTCTCTCTCTCTCGCTGTCAGTCTCGTGCCTCGGAGGATAAATTCTTACTCCGGAAGGAAAAAGTAACAAAAAGGCGTTCTCCCTATACGATATATCCAACGGAATGTTGCCGTGCGTCGCGCAGGAGTGTTCCGCGGTGCACGACGAGATCTCGTCGATGGCGCGAGTGAGCGGAGTGAAAAGTTGAGTTCTCCATATTGCTGTTAGCTTCGTCAGGAAAGTTTCGCTCGGCGACGGGTCCTTCGCGAATTCTCTTCGGGGCTGCCGAGTTGTCGCTACTCGCGAGAGCCCATCCCTCGGTCCCGCGCCCCTCCTGATCCTCGGCGAGGAAAATAAATCTCGTAAAGCGAAAGAACTCGGCAGATTGAGCGGAACGAGGGGGGAGATTGGCGCAGACCGGAGCTGCTTCTCAATATTCTTGTTTACGCGGTAGATCTGAGATTTCGGCTTCGGGCGTTCTTCGGCAGACGAAGAGGGAAGCTCTCATCGGATAGCGGCAAGGACTCGAGGTTGATAAAATCTCCAGACGATCCTCTTCATCCTCTTCCCCTCGCCGTTCCGCTCCTCCTCCTCCTCGTCGACCTCCTCCCCGCGTCCCGCGCGATTTCTTCTCGCGAAATACCCGCGCACCAGCGCATAGTCGATGCGAAGGCGGCGGTAAAAGCGGTAAATCGTCTCGCTTATATATCCTCCCAATTCGAAACGCGAATCGCCAAGTTTTAATGGGTCTTTCTCTCTCTCTCTCTCTCTCTCTCTCTCTCTCTCTCTCTCTCTCTCTCTCTCTCTCTCTCTCTCTCTCTCTCTCTCTCTCTCTCTTTCTCTCTCTCTCTCTGGAGAAAAGCTCGCGCCGCGAACTCTCGAGTCATACGCGTCGCCCCCGTTGCTTCGAGCTTCTTGGCTCGTCGTTGGATACGAACGACGTCATCGCGACGATGATTACGAATGCAGCTCGCAGCATCCGTCGAGACGATTCTGCGAAACTATTCGACTTATTACCTCTTTCCTACGTGTATGCTCGGGACGGGTACGCCGAGCTACGAGGTTTTCTTAACAGGGAATCTCACGTCACGTTGAGCACTCGATTTCTTCGATTGCCTAACAACACCCAGATCGTGAGCGGCATGCGAACCGTCGTGTTGCGAGACAACCGACGTACCTCTAGAACTCCCATACGTCCGACAACGAGTCTGGAGATGAGATCCGACGATCACTTTGCGAAAAATCGATCCATATCTCATATTCCGCAAGCGTCGCAGTCGCGACGATCATCGAAGATTTCTGTCACACGTACGTTTCCCGATGTTCTTCGTCCATTCGACCCTCGTGCCCAGCTTTTTCCTTCACTACCCTCCACTACGGAGAAAATTGCGCCACGTGATCTAACAATTCCGCAACGAGCGCCCCACTGAAATTTTCAACGCGGAACAGTAATTTCCACATTTCGCATTTTTCGGAACACTTCTATCTGTTACTCTCGTAACTGTATATCGTATACTCTCCTGCGTACAGTAGATTGTCAAGTTGGTAGGGAGATTTTTGTATTTTGTAGTTTCTTTGGCGAATAATTCATAACAGGCTTCATTGATTTTTGCCAGTGTATTATTTTCAGATAGGATTTCTGTATCCACTAGAACGTGGCCACAGACTATCGCGAGCAAAGATATGATGTAGGTATGTCCGAGCCCGATATCGACGGAATATCAGTGGTAGGTGAATTTTTAATGCGGGTTCGCTGCGCCAAAACTGAAAGGTTCGGCGAAACTCGGATATCCTATTCCCTCACTGACGTACTTGCCTCGCGAATCTTTCTCTCGTTTCTTCCATCTTTCTCCTCGCTATCTCCGCTTTTTCCACAGCCGCGCGGCACACCTCAGGCCGGCGGCTCTCTTCCGGAAGGGTTTATTTTATTTCACCGCCGTGTGGGCTTGGCCACGCTATTCCCCGAGGAATCCTCTTTATCATCAAACATTTCCGATGCCATTCTCGAAGGGCGGAAAAATATTAGCAGCCCATTCCTCAACTCTTTCCTTTTCCCTCGTTCTCTCCAACGACGTGGCGGATAGTTTTTTCACGGCGTCGTAACCCGTCTCAACAGGCGAATCTGCTTTTTTGTTTTCACCTCTTACGGGAATATTACGGCGCTCGTGTCGCCCTTAGGCCGTTGAGAGACCCTCGACCGCTGAACAGCGCGGGCTTTCGAAACGTATCGTACAACGTCGTTCGTCCGCTCTTAATTGACTTTGTTTACGCTGGTCCATCTACCATTCCACGGAATATTTTCGCTCGTAAGTTCGTCAGCGAAAGGGAGATGGAGATGCGGCTTTAACGAGTCACGGTTACGACTCGTAGCTTACACAGCCAAAGACAACGCGTTCGTTACGCGCAACGTAGCATGATTATCCTGTTTTTTTTTTCATTTGATAGAGAAACCGGCGTTAATGCGTCGCGTACAGACAAGATCATTTGCAGTAAACAGAGCTTCGTCTCTCCAACAACGTTTAACGACGAGCCTTCGATTGAAGGGGTACACGGTGACAAATGTATCGATAACTGGTAACAATTCCCGAGCACTCCGCAAATAATACCTACTCGGATTTTTGTGAAATTTTGGCAGCATATTTCTGTACTGATATAGTGTCAGCAAATGTAAAAGAAAAAACGATTTTTTTTTAAATTCCAAGCGTACGTAGATCCCTAATCGACCGAGGAGATACGAACGAGACTTACGATGCGTGCTGTATTTTTTGCGAACGATTCTGTCGAATGGATGCTGCTTGCCACGAGATAATAACGTTCTCATGTTTCATTTCAGGTCTTATTATTTCCGGAAGAGGGTTGGGCGAGGAGTGCGAGTAGTTCCTACTGGACGTTGACGCCATTTTGGTGGAGCAGAAGCAGATGCAAGGTAGTCGAAGTTGCTGGCACGAGAAGGTACATTCATCGTCGAGCTAGACTGACAGCGTGCGTGCGTGTGTGCGTGTGCGTCGCGACGTGACAATTTCCTAACGACCAAACTTCGTTCGATAGCGATATAATAGACGACGAACAAGCCGGAGGGTGAGGTTGACTCTGACTCTGGGAACACGTACTCTTCACAAATAAATGCACCTCGATTAATTGAATGTTACGCGAGGACAAATGCGAAACGTTGTTTTGAGACCATCCATTTTTTCAATTCTTCCAAACGTCATAAATTTTGAGCCATGCATGAAAAACCTCTAGAATTAATACAAAAAACTGGAAGTTGCCTGAAAAAATCATGATAGTTCTATCATTTAGATTTTCCACGAATTCCCAAAACTTTTGGACGTGTAAATCATTAAAAATTAGAAGACGTTTAGAAAATCTTGAAAACAAAAAAAAAATGCGCAAGATTTGTGACATTTAGAAAAGATTTTTGAAAAAATTGTGACAATATGGTCAAAATTGACGCGCGATGATCAGCTTCCCGCAGATGTAGTTTTGTACTCGTTGCGAATATTCGGATCGAGTCGAGTGGGGTGAAATCGCGGGGATGGATTGGAACCTCGGAAATTCTTGCCGGGCCGTGCATCGAGATATATTGATATGGAAAACGTGGGTAATGCGTTGATATACGTACGCCGCGCAGATCTTTTCCGGAAGACGTTCAGAATTTCATGGCATTCGCGAACCCAATCGGGCGTAATGCGAGATTCCATCGATATCTGCGCTCGCACCGGAAATGCTCTTAGCGATCCGACGATTTGAATATCTGTTTACGCGGCAGATACTCCTGCTACTCGAAAGTTCGAGGGAGACCGCGGAGGGGATTACACCTCTGGTCCTACCTTCGTTCCGCTCCGAGGCAACAAATAGCTCTAGTACGAGGCAGCAGCGCGCGGAAGTGGCGTAAAAATATAAATATTATTTGCAGCCATTTCTCCGCGAATTTTCGCCACGTAAATAACCCCAAAGGTCCCATTTCGCAGCACTTCGTAGTCGCAGGCTGGGTAAATCCCGTTGCCCCGCGAATTTTCACAGCCTTACGAAAATTTATCGTACGACGTTTTAGGTACGCAAGAATCGAATCCCTGTGTCAAAAAATTCGAATCGGTTTATCGGACGACGTTGTCTATCCCGCGACACCGTATCGACTCGCGCGATCAGCTGAAAAACGAACGACCTCGCGATCGGCAAGATCAGGAGCGGAGGTCGAGTTTTCAGAACGAAGTCCGAGCAGCGGACCTCGAAGTGCCCCGAAGTTTTCTTCGCGCGCGAATAACGTCCCCGTTCTTTTGCAGTCGTTTATCCGCGCGCGGACGAGATTTCCCGTGCGATCGCTCGCCTCCGTCAGGATTCGCGCTCGTATTCGAGCTCGGGACTCCTCTCTGGACTCGCCTCCGCGGTTCCCCGTTTCGCAGAAGCAGTCCGCCACGAAGATCGGTCCATCCGTGGCGGCGTCCACTTTTAGCGCGCCGCCGAGGCGCCGAATTATTTCCGAAACTCGCGCGCGGGCGAAAGGATCCGAACGGTTTTCCGCGTCGTCCGCGTGTTTCTTCGTTTTTCGCCGATTTCCTCGTCCCGTAGGAAACGATTTCGACGAAGGGGTCGAGGACGGCCCCGCGTGAGCGTCCGTTCGCGACGCCGACGTCTCCGCGCCGCGGATCCGCCGATGTTCGCGCGTCGCGCGGCGACGAGAGCTCGTCAAAAATGTGATTCGAGTAGATTTCCGTCGAAATGACAGCCACCAGAATCGAGTCATTTCCCACCGCTGGCAGTAGACCCGGAACGCTTTCGGTCGAGAT
Organism: Arge pagana; assembly: GCA_963969455.1. NCBI lineage: Eukaryota > Metazoa > Arthropoda > Insecta > Hymenoptera > Argidae > Arge > Arge pagana. Next base: position 9,204,676 of record OZ018311.1, on the reverse strand, counting down.
CGAAACACGGTAATGATAGATTGGCGGAAAAGCAACGAAGACGCTGAGGCTCCAATGACGCGAGACTCGCGTCTCGAATCCGTAACGAATCCGGGCATACGGTCGCGAATGGAGTTGTATTCCGATAAAAAGCTCCGCGACGAGTCGGTGACACGGGGAATGGAGTCGATATATCGCCGAATCGAATCGAACGGAGGCGGCGACACCGTTATACCCAGTTGATAGCGCTACCTCGGCCAGTCACGTATTATTTATAGACTATTCCGTACCTCGTTCAAGCGATAATATTTCCGCGGCAAACTTCCCCATTCAAGCACGCGGAACCAATTTCAACATAATTTCACGAACGTTTCCGAAGCTCCCGATCGCAGGGCGAGTTCTCTCTCTGCGAACCTGTAAACCGACCATTTTCATTTGCCGCGCATCCGTTCCCCGCGATTCTTGCGAAACGATCAATTTGCTCGGGGCTCCGTACACCGGGAGATCCGAAGGTGAATCCTAGACTTTTGCCGTCTTCACCTCGCACAAATCGATGAATCCACGTCCTCCAAGGTGCTCGCATCCACTTGGATCGCGAGACAAAATCTACGTGGGAGCTCCGTTTTTCGAGAAAACGAATATTCCGCGAAACATCCCCCTCGAACGAATTCCGCGAAATTCGAAGTTTCAAAGGAACCTCGCTTCCCGAACGAACGCGAATTTCCCATCACTCGAGTCGGCTCCGATCCAGTCGGAGAGAAGTTCGCCGTACCTCTAATAAAACTATATTCCGTACTTCGCTCCGAGTGTCGAAATTTTTCTCCCGGCTCGTGATACTCGGCAGATATTACATCTGCATATGCATACGTAATTCGGATCGACGAGCATTTTACTCCGCTCAACGGCGATTACCAGCTCTCGACCTACTTTCAATCTCGATATCCGACTAAGAATTGAATAAAGAAACCGTCCAAACTACAACGAAGAAGGAGAAGACGGAAAAATAAAAGTAGGAAAACAAGCAAGCGACAAATAGGGGATAAAGCAACAGAAGAACTTGAAGGGCTCGAAGAAATGACTCTTTTAAAAAAGTTGTGATGCTCAATTTCAAATTTTGGTGAACTCGGGTTAAATTATGATGTAATACCTTTGTATCATCTTTTTCATAAAATGAATGAATGAACTACTGTCAAAAAAAAACAAAAAAGATTTAAAATAGTCATTTTTCTCAACTCTCCGACTACTCCTAACCATTGGAAGAGAGAGAGAGAGAGGAAGAAATCGTTTGCTTCGTTGGCTGATCAGCAAAAAAAATGTTCTCCTGTTTCCTTGAAATGTTATTCGAGTTCCTCGTTACCGAGGATGGAGCCAGGAAGAGATTTTCAAATGGTTTTCGCATCGGCTCACCGTTGACGCGGCCGATATTGGCAGATCGGAGTATTTCAGACGCCTCCGTAATCGACTCTTCGATAGCTCGCGTTTCAGCTTGAAAAAACTTCTTTGTCTCGAATGTTGGAAGTCGGGACGATTTCCCATCCGTCGTCAGAGATCGAGTCGATTCCCTCTCGTCTTACCGTCGGAAAGTGGAAATTCTTATCTGGCGAACTCGCCGGAGTGGCCTAATCTAATCTTGCCTCCGCAAACGAAATTGAAAATTATCAATCACTCGCAATTTCCTTACTTGCGGAATTTTCAAGAGCCTCCCATTGTTTCCGCGTGAAACCGCGGATCCCCCACCGCTAAACAGTGTTCGTTTTCTCGCGCTGTGCCCGACAGAATCGCATTCGATTACCGTATTATTCGCTTTAATTTCTTTCTGCAAATTATCGCGGACCTGACGCGTGCAAGAGTCGTTTTAAGAGAAAATTGGCCACGCCACTTCGATCCTTTCCACCGAATTTTAAACCAGCATCGATCAAAGCTTTTTCCCAAAGCCAGCGAGTTTCTCATTCATCGTCGCGGACTTCCTCCTCCCATTTTTTTTTCCTCGAGATAATGGCGAACCGCTCGATTCGTAGATAAACGTAGTCGGCGCGTTCCTTCCGCAGGGGAAGGTCGCCGGGTAGTTTCCCTCGTTCCGCGAATGGGAATCCCACAAAAGCTTCGGCCGAGGCGAACAAAGGAGTGGTGGACGTTCGAACGAGTTACGAATGGAATTGGCGAGAAATATTCGCGATATCTTGATCCCGCGTATCGAGCGTTCGTCATTTGAGATATCCGAAATATTCGCCATCGACTACCGCTATTCCCCCCCCCCCCCCCCCGCCGTTATTGTCGCCGCGCCGACAAAAATTGTCGAAAACGTTCGGAAAAATCTTTCATCCTTCCTACAATAAAAAAATCGCTCGTACTATCGCGAAACTCCGATCTATTTTCTCTCGACCATGAGTAAAAGTTCGAGTTCGGGGGGCAATTTCTCTCTCCCAACATTTTTCTCTCGTCTGCGCGTTCAACGTCGAAAGACGCGTCGTTATTGTGAGATGTTAACGAGAAATAGCGTCGTCGAAGTATGTGCTCGATAAACCTGTGCTATTATATCCAGCCGCGCCACTAGTCGTAGCTGAATACGTTGCTCGGTCGTTGCAGGATTCAGTGGCGAGTAAACGGAATAAATAGCTCGAGAATATTTGCTTCTCGAGCGCTCGAGAGCGCTTTTCGAACGGGTTTATATCTTGCGGAATTTCGCGCTACTCGCGATGCCGCGCACGAATGACGTTCGTTCGTCTATGACCGGACAACTGTAAACGATCTTTCACCGAAACGTAGACTTCTCCGTGTACTTAGGCGTCATTTCCAATTTTTTAACTCGTTACCTCGAGCTTTTCGCAAGCTCCGCTCATTTTTTCCCTGGCGTATCTCAACGAATCGAAGAAATTAATCGGACCTGGTCTCGCCACTTCGCAGTTATGCCTACACGGAAAGAAAAATCCTGCGGCATCGGGAAATTCCGAATCTGATTATCCTATTTTCTCCAATTATTTCACCTACACCATGTAAAAAAATTGCGGAAAAGTCCGTGTATTTTCATTGTAGCGTCGCGATAAACCCGCAGATTTATCACATTTATAAATATTTTTTTCCTACTCTTAAATTAAAAATCATAGGGAAAACTAATATTTTTACTGCAGTTAAAGCAAATTTTACCGCAGTCTACAGTACTAAATAGTGAAAATATGGGGGTGCTGAAATTTCTCTCGAATCGTCAAAATACAAACGAATCTACGTCATAATATTCTTTTAAAGATTACATAAAGAGACTGTCAATTACATCTTTACCAGAATTTGATTTTTATCAGCCAGAAATTTTGTTTTCACTTATTATACAACAGAGGGCGGAGTGAAATTGGCTCCTTGAGTAAAAATGCTAATATCTTGTAATTAATCCCATTTTATCTTCGTGAATTTTATGGTACACTGCAGTAAAATGTGTAGCACGAACCTTAAAAAGGATCTATGGTACCGAAAAATCACAACGTTAGGTCTGTAGACGTCCTACGATTACTGTAGACTACGGTAGTTTTTTTTTTATCGAATGTAACAGCGAAATCTAATGAGAATTTCTATCAGTGCAGTAGCCAGATTTTTTATTCTCCAGATAATTACCTCTTTATTTTTTTTCTGACTAAGAATTGATGACAGGTTTTACTGGTATTTTTCATATGGAAGAGTATACAATTGAGAGCTAAACTATTTATTTCTTCTTGAAAGAAATTTGTTTTTATAATAAAAATACGCAAACTAATTAATTGAGAGGCGAAATTGACTTGATGATTATTTTGGATCGAATGAATTCCAAGAGACGATTTGAGAATATTCGTTTAGCGAGGGAATAACGCTAATTGGAGGGTAACCCGAGTTATTTTGGAAAATGAACAATTTACTCTCGAAAATACAAAAATCTGCGTACAGCGTCCCTGATAGTTTATCAAGTCGCTGTAGAAGCAGTCGCATGATTTCCGAGGCGAATTCGGAGAAGACTGCGCGGTAGTTGAAGTTCGATCGGAAACTCGTTAGCGGCGCGTCGAAGTCGCCCGTCGATAAGTTCGGGACGAAGGAAATGGTTGGTTTAAATTCTCCTCCTTCCCGCGCGATACCAACAGACTTCGTTGGCTCGAACTTCGCACGCGTTGATCCAGGTCATCGTAATTTGCCAACTTTCAACCTCCGTCTACACCAACCAACTTCCCGCCGCTAACTTTTAAGGCTTCGGATCAAACAATTCGACGCGTCAGCTTCGATTACACCGGATAATCCGCGGATTCCACGATTCACGCGTCGCCCACCGAGAAACTTGCAAGGTCAGAGCTTCGGCGCTCCGAAAAGCGATACTCTCGACTCGATAAATATAAATATGATTATATCGAGACGACAGCGCCGAAAGATTCGAACAAACGACAACTACAAAAATACTGATGTCGAAAATTTGCACGTTTTAGAAAATACGTGAAAGCTTCTTTTCGCGAGACGTTTTTCCAGCGATTTCACGGCTCGTGATTTTGATAAGCGTTCAAAGAGGACATTTTTCCACGCTGTCGATGAGGGGGATTTTCGTCTCGCAAGGAAATCAGCCTGGAAATGTTTCTCCGCAATTTTTCTTTTCAATAATCATCGGTCTCCCACTTTCGCATCTTTGTGCTTTCTCGCGAAGACAAGGGCGTTCCGAGGCTCGGATGGCAAGGAAGAGAAAAATTACGCGTTCCTACGAAAATTCGAGTCGGCTGGTTCGCCTTCATCCGCGGATCAAATCTTTTGAGACGCAATTTTCTGCTTCAGGTACAGCACTCAAGCGAAAATGGTGGACACCGGAACGGGGACGCTCTACATCATGGGATCCTTCAAAAGAATGACGACGGACCCAGATTTCAAGGTAAATTTACTGCGGGCTCGTAAAATTTGCAAAGAAAGCGTCGCGCCGTTGTTAAAAAATGTACGCCTCGACCTTTTCTCTCCCCGAGGAGTGAATTTTCGCTGAAAAATTTCCTGGCGACGAGAAGAAGAGAGAAAAACGAGAAAAAATGTATCTGTCAAAGAATCGAGTACAAAAAGATGCTCGAAATGGAGTTTTCATACGCACGGCAAAAAATCTACTCGAAAACTGTGCACGACGGTCGAGTAGGAAGAAAATTACCAGCATCGCGATTTTAAACCCTCGAGGCATGATATAATTTTTATAATTTTTGCTACCACAAAAAACAGAGGAATAAAAATGTTTCCGCGGTAAAAATGTTCGCAAACATTTGGGTACGAGGAAACGCGAATTTACTCCGGAGAGAAACAATTCCTTTTCTTTTTTTCTCTCCCTCCGATTTGAGACGAAAACGCTCTTTTGAAAGTTTGAGACGTAAACGCGCCGGGCTTGAAATTTTAACGAGAGTAACTCGAGAAATAACGAGGTGATTTTTGTGTGTTCCTCGTCGCAGCTCTATCTGACTTCAAACGTTTCTTCGAGCGACTTCAACATGGGTTACAGTATGACGGGGACGCTGGAGCGCGGATGCAAGAAGACCAACACCTTCCAAATGACGCATTTCGCAGTCATACGGCGACGCGACTACGAAAAGGCCTACGAAGACCCGACGCATCCCACCTAGTGTCCAGGTACACCCACATCGTCGGAGTGTGGGGAATACGAGCCGTATACGTAGGATCTGCCCTCGATGCCTTCTCGTTCAGCTGCGCGTGAGATGATCGTACGCGACGAGGCGATTTTTCGTGCGCGAGAGATTCCATCATCGAATACATCGATTCGCGCGATCAGCTGAGAAACGAACGACCTCGCGATCGGCGAGATCAGGAGCGGAGGTCGAGTTTTCAGAGCGAAGTCCGAGCAGCGGACCTCGAAGTGCCCCGAAGTTTTCTTCGCGCGCGAATAACATCCCCGTTTTTTTGCAGTCGTTTATCCGCGCGCGGACGAGATTTCCCGTGCGATCGCTCGCCTCCGTCAGGATTCGCGCTCGTATTCGAGCTCGGGACTCCTCTCTGGACTCGCCTCCGCGGTTCCCCGTTTCGCAGAAGCAGTCCGCCACGAAGATCGGTCCATCCGTGGCGGCGTCCACTTTTAGCGCGCCGCCGAGGCGTCGAATTATTTCCGAAACTCGCGCGCGGGCGAAAGGATCCGAACGGTTTTCCGCGTCGTCCGCGTGTTTCTTCGTTTTTCGCCGATTTCCTCGTCCCGTAGGAAACGATTTCGAGGAAGGGGTCGAGGACGGCCCCGCGCGAGCGTCCGTTCGCGACGCCGACGTCTCCGCGCCGCGGATCCGCCGATGTTCGCGCGTCGAGCGGCGACGAGAGCTCGTCAAAAATGTGATTCGAGTAGATTTCCGTCGAAATGACAGCCACCAGAATCGAGTCATTTCCCACCGCTGGCAGTAGACCCGGAACGCTTTCGGTCGAGCTCGAGACACGGTAACGGTAGATTGGCGGAAAATCTGAACGACGCGACTGCTCGTATAAAAAGAGCTGGACCGCGGCGGGTGGAATCTCTCGCGAGTAGGAGAATCGATCCTTCGCTTCGGAGCACGTGCTGCTCGAGACGCACGGCGCAGCTAGTTCCGTCGATCGATCTGAGAAAATCTTCGCCGCGATCGGCGGATCGAATCGTGGGAAATTCGTTGGGAATCAAAGGCGAGCGAATGATTCGCAGCAGCGTATCGCGCAAAGCTCATCCGTAGAACCGGGATGACTACTATTTTTTTCGACAGACGAAAACGGTCGTCGTTAATTCGATGGGAAACAGTAAACGTCCAGATATTTTTAGGCTAGGTTGTATAAATTCAATCGTCGCGCGTAACGAGCCGAGTTAGGAAAGATAAGGAAACGTTGGCGCCTCTAATTTGTTATTTTGTCGCTAGATTATTCTCGAATGAAATTTGTATGATGGATCGATACAGTGTTCACCAAAGTATTAGCCTGTAAGTCTCCGCAACTCCCCGCAATTAATATCAATACGAATAACGATACTCTTCTAATTAGCTGCTAATATAATTAGAAAATCCTTTCCCCAGCATCCGCTTTTTCCGTTCTTCTCACTCGACTCGCCTCAATATGTTCATTCGTCGAGAAGCAGTCGATTCCTACGAATCGAAACGTTTCGCCCGCCACATTCGAAAATTCGTTCGTGAAATTTATCTTCAAAATTTCAAGTCACAACGAATTTCAAATTTTCAATTTTACTCGATCGCACGCGAGGAACATTCAAAAAAGCTGTAATTATGTGCTCAAAAATCAGCAACGAATTGCCAAACGCGAAGAAGTACGCGTGATTCTCGTCGGATGCAAGAAACGTCTTTATTTTCCAGTTCGTAGTTCGCCAAGTTTTTATCATCGCGTTTCGTTAGACCGAGCATTTTCGTCGCTGCGAGAAACATTCGTGGATGGAAAAAATTCGAATGAACGCGACTTTTTATCGGTGTTTCAGAAAAAAAAGTCGAGGGGATGGTTCTTATCAGCTTGTTACGCTCGTAAATACTTGTTTGCTCACTCCTAATCTCGTATTCATCCACTTCGCTCGCTCGATAAAATTACTTACTAAAAAAACTGTCGACTAGTCAACATTCGAGTCATCGTAGCGTAGATATAGATTCCCTAGAAATATACGCATGCTCCCTCGCGCGAAAGACACATCATTTCTCGCTCTCACGTCGAAACTGTAAATAAATAGATCACAAATTTCGTCCAAATTTTCTGTCACATCACAAAAACTAAAATCAAATTTAGACGAGAAAAACAATTTCTCAACTTCCGCTGATTTTACTTCACAAATTTTAGTTCCGAAAAAGAAATTCACGAAAACTTAAAAAACAATTGTTCGGACAGAAAACCAAAATAAAACGAGGTCACCAATTAATTCGCGAGCAAAATTCCACAAAAAAATTAATTCGGCAGGTCTCTTTAATTTTCCCAGGAATTTATCCGATCGCTTCGTCCTAAAATTCAGGTTCTAAATAACAGAAAATAGAAAAAGAAAAGACGATGCAATTTTTTGACTGAATTCTTTCGCGAGCTCCTCAATTTTTCACGTACAGAATTATCTGATTAATTCGATCGAAGTAGGAAAAATCACGCTAATACGTTGACGAATCGAAGTAAAGTTCGCCGCGTTTCGAAGATAGTTTCGATAATCGTGTAAGAAACGCGAACGAAAATACGCGCGTTCTAATTATATGAAATTTATTCCTCTGTGCGTAGTTTAGCTTCCTAGGATGATGTAACGAGTGTGAAGTTCACGTCCGATATCACGGTCCCTCCTAACTATGTAGCAGTAGCTCAGACCCAAAGATGCACGCTTAACTCGAACGACAAAAAACACCACCAAAAATAACACTCGTTTCGTTGATCGATCAACGTTTAGCGACGTTTTCATTGGTCAGCTGCACGCGGGTCTTTAGTCGTTTTAACGCGTCGCTTCCTCGCCTCTCCGAATCGGAACGAGCATCGCCTGATACCACGTTTATCGCGCTTTCATCGGTTTCTCTCCAATTAGAGGAGAAAAAAACGAGCGATAAAGGGGGGGCGAAAAAAAGAATAACTCGTGGGAAAACGACCGAGGAAACGGGGCCTGAGAAGCGACGCGCTGTTCGCGCCTCTCGAGGCTGAGAACACTCGTAGAATATCGTTAGCGATTAGAAAATGAATTTAAACAAGAAAAACTAAATCTTAATCTCGCGTAGTTGATAATATCGTCTCTCCGGAGCCGTCGAGCTGCGACGAATACTGCGCCGGTCTAATTCTCAATCAAATCCTAAGAACTTGAACGTTGAATTTTTGTAGCTATCGTAACGGTAACAAGAATTATTTTTTGTAGGCAGCAAAAATGTTCAATCTTCAATTTTATACACGATTAGATATTTCCGTCGCAGTATTCGCGCGCGGTCCTCGATATTAAACGTAGACAAGAAGCAGTTGGTCATCGAGAGTCCACGATCCTCGCGCTTCTCGTCCCCCAAAGCAGCGAACAATCGGGAAAAAAGCGAAAAATTTTGCTCTGCCACAAAACGCGAATCAGGGAACAGTGAGGAAACAGTGTTTTTCCACCCCCAAAAATCTCGTCGAATATTATCCAAATATCATCCAAACGACTGTCGCACGATTTCCACGTGAACTCCCAGAAAAAAGGGCAGCCTTCCACTTACAGCGAAATACGAACAACACTTTCGATTCAACCTGCCTTTTGCGAGTTCCCCTGGAAACGTGGAAATTCACCGTATTTTGGGGTTTTTCACCCTTCGCGGCTGATTTTCGAAATAGACCGTGGAAAATTTGAGGGAAAACACCGCGTTTGCTCGCGAGAAGTCGATGCCCGGGGTGTCACGTTCCAGAAGCGTCGAAAAGTCTCGCAACTGCTTCATCGATGTGTAGTTTACGTAGAGTAGTCTCTGAACGTATTGAAAACTCTTATAATTACCGAGCTAACATTACCTATTATTGTACTGGTCTTAAAATACGAAAGTTGAAGATTCGTATTCAAAGCAATGGCTGTGATCCATACTAATCATAATAAAGGTTCAATCGCATTCGACATTGTACGTACTTAGGTTAACGTTATATTCTGGTATATATATATATATATGATATAATATAATATACGTATGACTCATCGCTATATATTTACGTACGTATATAAGATATATAACGATGAGTGATATCTTGAGGACAATTAAGTTTTCCGTTGTTCGACTTTTCTCTTCTATTAGCTGCTGCTCCGGCGAAATTACGCGCTAGCACGAGGCTCAAGTAACGTGTACGTGTATGTACGAACATGTATAATAAATACGCCGCGACTTCGATTTATCCTTTGCTAAACAGTAACGGCCAGAAAGACGTGTGCAAAAACACGGCGACGCTTCGCAAACGTTGAACCGCAATGATGATGAAAATACGAGAATCAAAGAAAACGATACTGTACATAGATAAAAAAGAAACGTATTCGTTAGGCTTCGAGAATATAACGGATAGACTAACGGAGACAAAAAGCTCTTCGCCAAAAAAATCAAAAAATGCCAAAGTACCGCGGACTACGAGAAAACTGAAACTGGGGTTTTTTCGCCGTCAATTGTTGATCGACGACCAACGATCGATATCGTCGTCCGAGCGCGAAACTGCTCAGATTCAGCATCTCGCATCGTTACCGCGCCGAGGAGCGACGCGACACGAAAACGCAGCCTGTAATTACCAAACTGTACCCCGAACGTAGAGTTACGAAGGAATACGACGACGAGGCAACAAACGTTGATGTATTTTCACTACAGTCCTGTCTAAGTCAATTCATTTTGTATCTATACCTAATCGATGTATTTATTGTCATAATTTATGCCAAATAAATGTTACATTTACGCAGCCTTCACATCTACGTCGATTGCTTTGGACACCCCTTCTGCTCTCCTCGCTCGGATATCGTTCGTCCTCCCCTATCCCCGTCCCCGTCCTCGTCCTCGTCCTCGGCGCGACGTGCCAGGAACGCGAGGAATTGCGGAGAGGACGAGCGATATCGGGGACAAAAAGATAATTCCGCACGGTCGGAGGCCGCCGAGTTTTCCCATCGACAATTTCCCAAAGACAATGCCGATCGGAATCTCCTGACTGGAATCCGATAGCGATTCGTAATCAACTCCTCGTCAAGATCGGGCAGCTCCTCTCGCAGGTGAGTCAGCGAGGAGACTCTCTCCGCGGCTGCGATGTCAACGATACTGCGATAGGATGCCGCGTGGTTTGCCCACGATCGACGGTCGCGATTGATTTGTTCACTCGCGTTGTCGTTAGAAGAAATTCCCAAAATCAGCAGCAGCTAGCTGCCCGATGACACGTTTACATTCGTCGAAAGTTTCGCGAGAATTTCGCCGCGGGTCACTGCCGAGGAGATTCTTCGTCCGGTTGGTTGAGAGCTTTCGCAAGTTTCGAGGCGAAATGGAACCGGAGACCTACGAGCACTCGTAATCTCGAGGCGTCGTAACGCAGGAATAATCCGGCAATCATATGCCGTCACTTGAAATCTCGACATCGGGTACCGACTTAATGAATCTGGTCACGTGACGCGGTCGCCACCACCTGCTGCTACCCTTTCATTTGCATCAAGGAGAAATACGACTCCGGCGAACTTTGACACCGGCAAAGTCAACTTTCGGCATAGCAAAGGTTACGCACGAGAGCACTGCGCGAGGATGGAAGCCACGTGGCTCGTTCGAACAAATTTGTGTTCGAGTCGAATCGCCCGCTATCCGGTTTGCAAAAAAAGCTCCTTTTTTCTTCCTTCCCATTTTGATATTCTAATTTTTTCAATCTTTTTCTTCAACAAAACGCTATTTGTTCTTATACATTTTGATACAAAGTCGAAAACTTCGATCGTGCGTAAATCTTATTACTTCTTTCTCTTTCTATCAGCTCAAATTGGTTTTTGTACGTATAGATATGATTTGAAAAGAATTGAAGGTGTGCAAATGCAAGAACAAAGGTCCAGAATTCCCAATTTTTAATGGCACACAAAAAAATGCATGTCAAATATAAAGTGAGGGAAACGAATGGAAAGCAGATATCAGTTCGGTGTATTAAAATGTTCGTATCGAAGCAGCCGCGGCGAATTTGTAGGAGACGAGAAATAAAGCGACGATTACCGACTTAACAAATTTTCCTGACGCTGATTCCGATTTCCTATATGATTACTGCACGATCTAGACGATTTTCAGCTCAGGGCTCGGTAAGCCGCGCACCGCGGCGGCAGTGCTCGTTGGCGCGCGTAGTACTGCCCGGGAATGGTCAGACGTATTGGCGTGGCGAAGATGCAAGGACATTCTACAAATTCACGACTCGGAAATGTGAGAAGTTTCTCGCAATGTAAAACTCGACTGCTCGACAGTTTTAGCGCGTAAAAGTTCTATTCATTCGTATTTCCGCGGTAGCGAGGTGTCACGACTCGATTTATAACGCTTTTGAGTTCACGTCGGAATATGAATCAGCAACTTTCTATGCGTCATATATGTGGATGGTACAGCAGGAATCACGTAGTACAGCTGTAAAATTGAGACGAGTATCAGTATCGTGATGCCAGCATCCTTGAAAGATGTACACCCAAAATTTGTATAAACTCGACCAATCATCAAAACCATAATGACAAAACTGAAAAACAGACTCAAAAAATACTAAACAGGTAAAAAAAATCAGCAAAGGCTGACAAACAGCCTCGAAGGGGCTAAAAAACTTTTAAAGAAGTTAAAAAAAAAAAACAAAAAAATTCTGGAAAAGCAAGTAGTAATTGCGACGAATAAAATTTGTCTACCAATAATAGACAAAAATAGACGCGATCGGTGGAAAAACGGTATAACTCCAAATTTTCCATTTTTCTGCAAACATTGGGGTTTTCGATGAATTGCACTCGAGTTAGATTTATCACAGGTGTGATTGATTTTCTGATAATACCGTAGAACCATCTTGCTGTAACTCGAGTTTATCTAAGTTTCCCACTTTTTTTTCATTTTTCCAGTTCGATCCACTCGCTCAATTGCACTCGGAGCAGAGAAACAAAACGACGTTTACTCTTTAATATAATCCTTGCACAACAGCGCACCGTTGGATTTTTGTTCCACGACGCAAACAATAGCTCCTTGAGACTCATTCATTCCGAAGTACGATTCGCGAGATGTAGAAGTAGAGGCTAGAGACGAATCTACGAGCGACGAACTTCGCATGTAAATTCGCGTTGAATCGCTATGAAGTTAGTAGTAACTTGGAGACGCGTTATTGTAACCTCCGAATTCTATGACACAAGTTCCAGGGAAACTGACTACTTCAAGCTCGGCAGCAGCGAGCCACAATGAAGAGAAACGTGAAACTCAACGGGGACTACAGCGAAGCATTCGAGCGCGAGGGCAGCATTTTTCGCATTTATGCCAATGATCCGGTCGTCAATAGTAGAGTACATCTCCGAACAACGAATTTTCTGAGCACAAACTTTCAGGGGCAAACGGGGCCATATCAGTTATCCGCGAGTATCTCGAACGCTGACTGCGGGTAGTCGTCGACTAAGACAAGTGAGAGCAGAAATTGCATTTGACGCTTGGAAAGAAGAACAGCCGCCCGCCAGATGGTTGGGTGTCCTAGTTCCAAGTTTCAGGCAGTACAAGTTCTCTTGCCTCGACTAAGTTCAAGCGATGTGAGGGATGACGCGAGCTACCGCCAGCAGCACCACTCGTGGAATCTTATTCCCAGATCGTCAGACTTCACGCGCACGAGTCGACATATCGTACATAGATTTTCCCAACCTTCCATCGATCATTCACTTGCCCTCGCGAGTTTTCCGCTGCGTGCGCAAAGATCATCTGAAAAGCTCGATCCTATTGCATCTTCCGCTCAACTTTCGAACTGTCATTCCGCTACACATGGTTACGACCTCGCACTCGATTCCGGATGCTGCTATTGTTATTTCACTATTCGCTCTTTGTTCCACGGTTTCCGTAGGCACGTGATCCGAAGGAGGCAAACGAGGGTAGCTTTTCCGTAAAATATAGGAACTTAACGCGTTGCGTTGAGCACGGCGCGTTAGCGAGGTAGGAGAAAAGGAGCGCTAAATCAGCGATTCAATGTGCAATACCTGAAAAACATAAATCTGAAAGCATTAACATAACCACCGCGCGGTAAATTCGGCCCCAGTACTTTGCATACGAAACGTCCTACCCCCTCGACATCGCGAGTTGTATCCTCGGTTTCCCCGGTCTCCTCGCTCATCGGCACCGTTTCCTCTCTCTTTCTCTCTCAAAGTTGCACTTCGCCGCTAGTATACAGATTTCGATGATTCACCGTCGAACGGAGGCGACGTTCCTCCGATCCTAGTTGTTCTCCCGCCTCGCGGGATAAAACTTTTTCAAATCGTCGTCCGACAGGCTCGAGAAGTTCCGATCCGGCGTCGCGCGTGTGAGGAGGGTAAATCCGGATCTTAGCAGCTCTCGAGATGATAAACTCCGCAGTCGCTAACATTCGTTTCCCACTTTTTCTTCTTCTTCTGCTCCTTCTTTCCGCTAGTCTTCTTCCGAGCTCGCATCGTCGCTTCCTCGTCCCTCCGCGTCCTCGTTTCGCCGGAAGGTCTCCGCTCAGAGATATTAGCGAGGGCACAAAACTTGCGGTTCTCGGTCTACGCCCGCAAGATTGCAAGGGCGGTTATTTATTTATTTTTTTTTTGCTCCTCATTTTCTCCCTTCGTTTGGGAGAATCTTATTCCGGAAGCGGGATGAAAGGCGGCGAAAGAGAAAATGAACGAGGCACAGAGAACGAGCCCTATCCGATGCTCGATCGCTGACGTTTGAGAATTATCGTGGCTAGTTCAGCGGTGGGGTCGGTGGTCCCGCTGCGAAAAGCGGAGCAGGAGGAGTGATACATTAAACGTAGCCTCCTCTCGTACGTGGCGGCGTGCAATTGATGCACGAGTACAGATTGGCCGTTAAATTTCCTGTGCAGAAGCAACCGCGCGCGCGATAATATCATCGTTAGCTCCTTAATGGGATCTCGTAGATGTGAATTACGCTGGTAGCATTTCCCGAGGTATCACCAAAACTGAAGAAAATTTCCGTACGGTCTTTGGGCCCCAGGTTTTTCTGCCGTGACGTGCCACAACGTATCGTGTTCCAATCCTAGTTCCGACAATTGATTTCCGAAATGGCTGGACTCGAGGAAAATTTCCTTGACCGTTACTCGTCGATATCTGAAACGATTCCCGAAGGCGAATGGAGTAATTGCATTCCAGCACGTTGAAGCTGGTCGTTTCGAAGGCTCTTCGAGAATTTCATTGGCACTATTTTCCGCCAAGTAGCTTCGAACTACTTCCATATAAAGTGGAAGTATCATTATACTCGATATCGTCCCACCTGGATGGTGGTATTACGATTAGGCGAATTTATCTCGCTGGTAGCCTCTTCTCCACGAGTCGTCTCGTTACGTCTTTTTTTTTCAACGCTGCACGCTGAAATGTCGGTAGTAGAGTTGAATTTTCGCGAAGTTGGCGAGCTTTTTTTTAGTAACTCGTCTTTAGTAATGGGGGGAGACGAGGAGAGTAGCTCGGTGCTCGAGAGTGGCCTCGCAGGACGAGAGGAGGATAAACCCGGTAAGAAACGTGGGAAAGTGGATTTAGTCAACATTTTGCTCAGTTTCCTTAACGACTTTGAACTTGGCGATGGAACGAGAAATTTCAGTGCCTCTGTTACGTCACCTTTGGCATTTGCCAACGAAGAGGTTGGGTCCTTGGGCCTGGCGGTGATGCTAACGTAACGGTAATCGAACAGCCCGTAACGGGGATAGGAAAGAAGGTGCCGAACGTACTATATTCAAGATCGGGCCTGAAAGTTCGAGGAGCAAGTCTCCCGCGAGCAAAGCTACGCGATTAATATTCCGGGCGATGTCGCAAAGCGACGAGCATATCCGGATGCGCGGAGGTGTACGGCATACCCTCGTAGAAACGCCACGCGGAATGCTCAAAGCGAAACAACGGAGCCGGTGATAAGAGCTCGTCGGCATGCGAGTCGCGTTCCAACTGTATTGTGGCTCGAAATGATTTAATTTCAATATCAACTAATTTCATTGTCTCCAGATAACGCCGACAATTACCTGACTCCGCCCACTTCCTCGGCAATTTCTATCGCGACCGAACTCCGCGATCTACTTTCCTCATCGCCGTTATTTTTCAGGCGTCAGCATCGTACATGCAAAAAATCGCGAGATAGTTTATTATTTGATATCATTGGTAGTTGAAAAAAAAATTCTTGTTCCAAACAATAAACCCCAAATTGTGAATTCAGAGAGATGACTCCGATTGAATTTTAATTGAGTAGGTTAGTTAACAGCTGACGCGAGCGTTAAATAACTTTTAAACAGAAACAAACGCAATATCTGATAATTCGAAAATTCTACTAAATCAGAAGGAGAAAAAAATGTCCAGTATTATAATATAAATAATATTATTAATATTAAGAGCTCGTACTTTCAGAGGCTTATTTTTATGCCCAAACGAAGCTCTTAAGCCTGTTTGGAAGAGAAACATATTTTTTCCAATCACCCTAGTATTCACAGAGTCTTCTTTACAGAATACTGTCGAGAACTTGGGATTTTCACGTTTTTTTCCCCTATTTTGACGTGTTCTATTCGTCGTAGATGAACGGAGCTAGATCCAGTGTGTTTTTATGTGTCGGTATCGGCGAATAAAGCAGAAGGGAAAACGCTACTGCCTCGGCGTGTTCCCGGATTCCAGCCACAGAAACAGCATCAAAGTGCATTTGTTGGTACGGTAATAAAATGAAATTAGAATAACTCCGATGGGCGTGGAAATCGATTCCCTTTGAGTCGTCGCCAGGCTACCAACTCGTCTTCATCCCCCGTAGCTGGAAATAAGCCGCGGAGGTAGGTAAAGTACGATTCATTTAAATTCAATGGACAACAGTTCCACGAGGTCCAATTCTGCCGACGTATTTTTAATAACTTTCCTCTCCTTCAACAACGA
This sequence comes from Arge pagana, assembly GCA_963969455.1. NCBI lineage: Eukaryota > Metazoa > Arthropoda > Insecta > Hymenoptera > Argidae > Arge > Arge pagana. The sequence goes on along the minus strand of OZ018311.1, from coordinate 9,188,226 downwards.
AGAAAAATAAATAAAAACGTTCCTCCGCGTCTAGCATCGCGATGAAAAGCTCGCCTCTCCACCGTCTCGAAACGACGAAAAAGAACCGTTTTGCCGATAATAATGATCTACGGACGACTGAATAAACGAGAAGTTAGACTCCGCGTGTACCGATCACCGTCGAGAAATTTGTCGAGAAACAACGTTCAAGATTTTTCTTTCCATCTCCAACTTTTTCCACCCACCATCCATCCCTCGCTTATTACTCTTCCGTCACTCTTACCCCGACGTCTTCGGCAAACGAGCTCGGTCTGGAAATCAATCGAGTAACGAGAGCTTCGTCCTCGCGACAGAACTCTCCGCGCGAGAGATCGATAATAATCGCTTTCGCGGAGACGACTGTTTGAAATTTCGCCTTCGACGAGAATTATTAAAAGCCATTAGGCTACGCTACTTCCGAGCGATATTCGATGTTCGTTCTAAAAGCTCGAACTACACCGCGAGACTCGTTCTACCGCGACGACGAGCAGTCCTCCTATTTTTTCCCCCCTCCCCAACACGCGGCTAACTTTTGGCCAGAGATAATTAACGCGGCACAAATTTTACCCCGATAAGACGTCCGACTTCCAAACGAATACTTCCTACCGTTGTCACGGCTCGTAACAGGTAGGGCAACCTAATCGTAATCTTGTCCCTCTCCCTCGCGCTCGCTCTGGAAACACAACGGACCCTCAAACTGTAAGCAAACTGCAGTTACCATTGTTGCCGCCAAGAAGTAGCACATTGTTCGGCCAACTTTAACAACGATCTCGCCCAACTCTCCCGTTTTTGTTGCAGTTAAACTTCGCGATAAGCTAACGTCTTGCTAGTCAACGAGCGAATCATTTTTTACTCTCTCGTCGCATAATAGTATAAAACGCTGTTCGATGCTCCCAAACGATCGAATTTGGACAGGTATCAACGAAACTTCAGCGATTAAGTGACGCGTCAACTTTCAGGCTGGTCGCCACGTGAACGATTGGAAAATTGCTCGTCGTTATCGAACGTTGATAGAATAGAATAGAATAGACAGCGAATCACTGCCCACTGGGTTACCAGATTATTGTGGACAGCATAGACAGTTTTTTTTTTGTATTATTGCTTTCAAATTAATCATTGAAGCTAACAAATAGGATCCCGTACAATTTATTTCCGTGGTATCGATGCCAGTACCTTTATTACCGATTTTAATAAATTAGTTTTGCGCATTTTTATGAGAACTTTTTTTTCTCGAAGAAATAAATAGTGAATCATTGTTCTATCATCTCAATTGTATACTCTTGTATGACAAATGCCAGTAACACATTTCATCAATTATTTGCAAGGAAAAAAAATAATTAGTCGACTAGAAAATACAAAATCTGCGTACTGTCCACGATAGTTTGGCAACCTACCGTGTCTTCGAGTGTTGACGATACTAGAAAGCGCTAGAAAGCGCGGTACCTATCCTAAAATCTTCCCCTTCATCCCTTCCTACGATTTGCCCGAGCTTCGTGCCATTTTCGTGTTCGTTTCCTCTTCCTTTTTCGAAATGTTGCCTCGTAACGCCGCGTCGTTCGGATTGAATGCCGGGCGGACTTGGATCGTCGGTGGAAATGGAAGCGTTGGCTTCCGGAAAGTTTTCCTTTTCGGATTGAAATTGCAAAGAATATGCAGACCCTGTCCACTCCGATTCCGTCGATCGCAGCTGCGTCCTTCTCACATGGGTAAACGTCATCCGGTGGTAAATTATTCAAAGCATTCGAACCTCCGTCGAGCCTGTGACGCTAACAGCACCCCACACTCGCGCTACCCCGCGTTCTCTCCGCCGCGTACGTACTCCGCGCGTACGTAGCGATCTTCCCCTTACCAACACGACCCCGCGCTCCGGATCGGAATCGTATGCCAACGAGAACTCGAGCGCACACCGTGGAATATCTATACCTATGCGTAGGCCGTAGCGAGAGCTCGAAGGGATAGGAATGCGCGTTGGCTATAACCGACGACCATCCCGAGGGAATCCCGAACTTCACAGAATTATTTCGCAACGACCCTCCGAGACAGTTTTAGAATGGAAAATTCACTTAGTTCGCTACCACCCGCCGCTGAAGCGACAGTCGTCTGTTTTCCTTGCACAAATCATCGGGAAGCTTCCGAAAATCGTCGGGCAGACTTTCAGCCCCGTTCGAAGAGCGAACACGACGTGAATTTAAATTCACTCCGAGAAAAAAAAGGTTACGTACAATTATACGTATTTATGCATAATTTACATAATTACATACATGTAAGATTCTGTAAAATTATGTACAAATTATAAATACGTTACGTATAATTATATCGGGCTATTTTTTTTCTCCATTATTGCATACAAGTTTTTTTTGGTGGGAATTATAAAAAATTATAACATTCGATACAAAGTAGCTTTTCGATGGTGTTTTTTTTTTTTTTTTTAAGATCCTTGAAAAATTCAGATGCGACCTCGGAGTCTTTGGAGCAAGTAAGTCGGTCGAGCTTTACGGATCCCTCGATTGAAATGTTTGCCGGAACAATTTTATTTGCAGATCGGTTCAATTGACAAACTACTTTCGAGTCGACGCCGCCGCGGGGAAAGTTTTCAATGCCTTTCGCGACGTGCATACATTTCTGCGAGTGATTTACAAAGTTATCCATTCTCAGGCTCGCGTAGCTATTTTTCGACGAGTCGGCGAGGAGAGACGGCGCGAGCGTCACCTCGACACCCGACTGCGACTCTTTCACGAGGAAAAAGCTCCGCGAGCAAATGTCGCGCGGATCTCTTCGCCGAGGATGGAAAATATTCGTCGCCCGTGTGAAAACGGGATTGGAAATTTTAGAGCTCGCAGAGCTAGAGTTTGCAAAGCGACGCGACTCGGTTCGGCCATAACTGATTCGCAGCGAGGATCACCGCCGATCGACGCTTTGAACTCCGCGTATCGAAGCGCCGTTGATCACGTGATCGATGGACACGCGAGCAAAGACCTCGATGGACCGAGACGCGACGGCATCAAAGCCCGCGAACTTTACTAATGGAAGAGTGATCGATCGGTGTATCGATATCCATCACTCGAACGGAACCGTGGAAATAAATTTCAACTCCGTCGACATTGTTTTTCTCGTGCAGTTTGCACTCTCCGTCAAACAACATCCACCGCCAAGTTTCCTCCGCGAATCTGCGATGACTTCGAATAATTAAAGTACCTCGACCACTATGATAGATATTAACACAAAAATTGTTGGGCTCGATAAAAACACTCTTAAAATACATTTCAAAACAATTTCGTAACCATTTTACCAGATATCTATTTACAAACAAGACAACTCTTTAAAAAGCACCTAACTGACTTACGCGATTTATTTCTCTGCAACAAATCATGCGAAACACGAGAATCGAATATTTATAAAAATCATTTCTTCGCTTTTTTTAAAAACAGGCCGCCATTTTGTTGATTATGCGTGAAAATCAATAATTCTAGCTCGGGTAAAAGCCAGAGCTACGCTTTATCCAACAACATTTGACTTTTACGTTTAGAATGATTTGTTGCAGCGGAGTTGACTTCGTAAGTCACGCGCGAGCTTTTTAAAGAGTTGCCTTTGCTGTAAAGAAATATCGAGTAAAACGAGTTTAGCAAAATTGTTTTACTATGATTTAAAAGTGTATTCATTGAGCGAAACAACTTTTATTTAGAAGACAAAATTTCTTTATCGATCGAAGATGTGTACGGAGCTTTTATTCGTCGTAGTTTTCGGTTCGGTGTTTTTCCTCGTGGCATTTTGCGTCGTCGTTGTTATTCGTTTTAGCGGTGGATATTTGAGGCTTCCACAATCCGTGGATCGCAGCATCGTTCTCTCCTATTTACTATCCGATAGAGCCGAGTGTATTCACCCTTTTGTTTCGCAATCAGTAGAGTCTACGTTTCGAACGTTCTGATATAATTCCAGCGAAATGTTTGCATCCGATAATGGTTGTTGGCACGCAAATGAGCGTCGACGAAAGTATCTTGGCACTATCGTAGGTTTACTCGACTAATATTACGCGCAGCATTAGTCGCCGTTTGATTTTCAGCTTGCAACGCGTACCAAACGAATCGCCGCGCTCGCATCTTCCTGCGGAACCCCCTGAGCTTTTACGGCAACGTGGCCGTTGCGTTTTGCATTGTCTCCAAGAAACGTGACCGAGTAGTTAAAAGACGCATACGCGACCCCACACGCGCGTGCATACCTATCTACGTCCGTGTAGCTAGAGCTGACGGGAGAGGAAGCAAGAGAGCGAGAAAACCCCTTGGAATTCAACGCCGCGCGTAAATATCTGGCGGGAAATACTCCGCGGAATTGTCGCTGACCGCGTATACATCAACGGAATTGAAAATACCTGAGGGAGACGTCGTCGAGCGGCAAGTGGGGCGTAAAGGTGGCTCTAACGCCTATCCTCCAACGATTTCCACGTATTTCACGATTTTTCAATATCTTATCGGTTACGCCGAATTCGAAGGCGAGCATTTATTTGCGCTTACCACTCGACACCGGAAGAAACGATCGTTGCCGAAATGACAACGAGAATTAGTCGACCGGACGACTTTTTAGGAGTCTCATTTTCCTCCTCCAATTGCCGTCGTGTCTCCTCCCCGTTGGCAAAAGCACGATAACGAGGGTGGCAAAGATCTTCGAGAATCGCAAACGCCTCGCGAGTCGTCGAGTGCCAAGTTTCGCCTTTGTTGCTCGACGGCGATTGTTCGACGCCTTGACAAAGTCGAACAAGTCGTCTCAACCGCTCGAAACTGGGAGCCGATCACGTGATCCCGCAGAGTGTCATGGGCGCGAGCTTTTAGTTCGCGGTTCCGAGTCTATGGGCTGTATGGCAAGGGGAGGGATAATTTTGCCGATGGAGAAGAAGCGTGGTTTTTCGATTACTCGAATACGCGTTTGTTTCTGTTCAGAGCTGGTAGCACCACTTTCGAGGTAACGCAGAAAGCGAGATCCTACAGCTATAGATTCGTTTCCACGCACCCTATTTGTTCTTCATTCGTTTTCTACATTTTTACTTTCATATTTATTTTTATTTCTATTTTTATTTCCATTCTTATTTTCCCAACTTTCCCTTCGCCCTGCCTCCACCCTCGCACTTTTTTCTCCCATCTTTCGGTCGTTTATTTCGGAGCTTTTCCTCGACGGCTTCCTGCAACATCGTCGAGAAAGTAACTGCGAAACTTTGCGAGCAAACTCGAGCATCGAAATTGGAAAATCTATGTCCACGGAATATCGATTCTGCAAAGGTAATAAACAAAATTCGCAATATCGTCCGGGAGAAAAACTGACTCGACCTAGATTCTCGAAACACGGAGCCGGTATTTATCGATCAAACAAATTTAGCGGAACTCGAAGGAGCCCGCGTCTTCGATGCCGGCCGAATTTCCCGTGTTATTTTTCCAAGAACCTTCCACCCTTTTCGCGCCACTGATAACAACGCTGGAGCTCGAATGAAAAATATCAAATACCGATACGATCCCATCGGCGGAATAGACTTTCTCCGATATTCTCGCACAGCACCCGGAATTTCGGGAACGCTCGCCATCCTTCCAAACGCGCGATATACGCCAATCATTCCCCGCTAAAATCCACAGAGTTGCAACAAAAAAAAAATTCCACATCTGGAAAAATATTGAAGTACCAAAAATTCATTGATGACCGAAGTGAATCGAAATCACGATATTGTCACATTGTTTTCGTCTTCTTCGCACGAATATGTACCCATATAAAGGACTGGAGTAAGAATGGAGAAAAGTAGAGTGAAAAATTAAACGCAAAAATTGTATTTTGGATTAATTTTTGAAGAAGTTAAGAGCGAAAAACCAAAAACGGGCGTCTTGTGACCGATGGTTAAAAAATGTCAAACTTCGCGAAGAAGAGTTTTGGAATGCGTACTTGAAGATATCGACAAAGGAAGGAAATCGGAAATTCAAATTATTCAAACCGTCCGATTTGGCGTGGAATAGCCTGTACGTACGTATGTATATCATCGGACTCGTTGCAGCAAGGCGAAGAAATTGAATTTACAATCAAACAGACTCGAGGCGACCCAAGTACCCTCGCCTCGATGCAGCGCCGGAGGAAAGTGGCTAATGATTTACTAACGATGCGAAAGCTCATCTCGTATTCCGCACCGAAACAAAGTTGGCTCCGGTAGCAACGGATACGAGTCACTCGCGAATCGCGTTGGAGCGTCGGGTTCGATTCTTTGCGACGTCTCTAGCGCTCGGCGCTCGAAAAAAAGCTCGCAGGAACCGATAACGTACGTCGTTGACGCACCCTGTAATCCTCGAATTCGCGACGCAGGTGAGATTCACCCGGCGGAATACGTGGTCTCGAAAGTTTCCGAACCGTCGCAACTAGCTTGGCGAATTGCGATCGAACGTCTCTCGAGACAATCCTAGACCAAGCAACCCGAAGCTCGGAGCCTGCAGCGGAGCTTTGATGATCCGCAGCGAGGGGAGAGACGCTAGCGAAACGAGCTTCTTGGATTTGCAGCGTAGTTTTTATTGGCCGAACGAGGTCTCCGGTGATTTTAATAATCTAGCCATGAATTGGAAATCATGCTCGCCGGATGGAAAAGCTCGCACCGAGAATCCCGTGAAAAATGAAGCTCCCGAGCATCTCTGATCTCCGCAGCCTCGGGGGGCCGATACCTCGGGCACGCGCGTGGACGTCCATCGTGGAGTTTGTTTTTCCATCAATCACAGCCGCGAATCGTTCCATCTCGCGACAAAAATTCGATTATAATCGCGGAGGTGGGAATTTCCGGGGGAAAAGCGCTCGCGCAACGGTAACTCGACGGTGCCTCGGACTTTTCAGACGGCCGTACGAGTAGCCGCGAGTCGGAAACGTGGGTTTTCCGTGCGGGATCAGGATTTTCAGGGAAGGCTTACAAAGAGGCTCTGCAAATGCGCGGGGAAAGTTGTTCCGGAACGGAAGCTCTACGCGGCTGCGTGGCCGGCTGCGAGCGCGAAGCTCGCTTCCCTCCCAATTTTCAGTCCTCGATTTCCACAAAGAAACGTCGCGTCGAAAATAATTCGCGGGCGACGCGTATATTTTTTTTTACGTTTGCCATCGACTCGAGTTTCACCCACGTTCTGGAAACATTTTTGTGTCGCGTCAAACGCTGCTGCGAATCGCGGAAGTAGGACGGACTACTCGCTCGAATTCGGACCAAATTTGACAAAATGTAAACGACGCTTCGATCTTTCACACATCTCACCTGTGAATTCGCGTCGTGGAGAAAATAATCCGAGGGAGGCATGAAAAATACGATGCTGCAAGCTCGGGTATCGAGACAAATAATGCACGCGATTTAAGAGTCCGCGATTCTCGCGAATACGAAGCGTGCAGCGAGATAACGACTATTCCTACAGTGGCGCGAAATTCCGAGGGACGACTCATCTGCTCGATGGAGAGAGCTCGTTTTGTTTATTTCGCGCACCGCGAACATTTTTACACCGAGCTTGCGACTTTGGGTTAGGAAGTTTGAATAAGATCCGATGGTGTTGCCCGATGATGACGAGACTTTTCAGGTTGCTGCTCGTTTCTCCGCCTCGGATACGAGACGTAAACCACAGTCGCATGCCAATTTAAAGTTTCAACGAGTAACCACAAACAAGATTACGCGACCGAGACCTCGACTTTTCAAAAACGCGATGATCTTAACAACGATAATTAATCTCGTTTGCGCCCCCCATTTCGGTTATCAAACTATACAAAACTTTCTCAAATTACTGGACGTTCTCGGCGTATAAATTGGAGGAAAGATATTCGAAAATATCGTATTTAGTTTGTTTAACTGCAAGTAAGATACGAGCAGAGAAGACTATCAATTCACATCGGGTGGCCAAGTTATTTTGAGGACAATACACACAGATTTTTGTAATTTCGAGTCCAACTTGATCATCAAAGCTCGCAATTTTGTTTGCATACAATTTATTTAAGTGAAACTGATGCTGGCATCATTATTATTGATGTTACTGAGTTTCCCAAAAAACTAAGGTTGCTCCTCGATTAGTGTTCTTCGAAATAACTGTTGTAGCGAGGTGTATTTTAAAAATCGTTTTCTCAAGTTTAAGCAATCCAAGAAATCCACACGTAAATTTCGTTTCTTAGTGAATTATTTTTGCGTATTTTTAACATAAGAACATTTAAAAGAAAAAAAGAAATAAATAGTCCAGTTCTCGTGAATTTTTTTCTCATCTCAATTAGACGCTCTTTAACTAGAAACTAGAAATTACGAAAATTTGTGTACTGTCCCTGATAATTTGGCAAGCTACGTCATATCTCAAGAATATGGACGTTGAAAATGTGCTGTCGTAGGGTGAAACAGAAAAGAGCTTTTGTTCAGCGCGACCGATGTTTCGGATGAACTGTTAGGGGTTTGAAAGTACTTCGACGGCAGGGTAGGTACATGGTAAATAACTTGGTACATGCAGAAGATATAAGCGGAGACACAGAGCATAAATGAAATGTCGGTGGCACGACGATCGGCGATCCTCTTCAAGCTCGGCGCCCGTTCAGCATCGGAGCCCCACGCAAGCTCCGATGCTTCGCGAACGCGTTGCCCAGTCGAGCGATCACTCGCGTCAACCGTTACTCGCGACGCTGAGAATGAGAACGCCTTTGTAAAAAAATGCTATCCCACGCGAGTCGTGTATAAAGGAACCGAAATAAGTTGTCAGAAGGAACGAATCGCTGCGAAGCTCGGCAATTTCGTCGTGATCGCTCGACGCTGGAACGGGAAAACGCAGAGAAACGCTACATCCTTACGCTATCGCATTGCTCTAAAATAAAAAGATGAGGTCGGAGGAATAAATTGTGTGCCCTGATTCGCGCGCATAATTCGAAATTTCATCGAAATTGGACTGGTAGTTTCCGAGGAAACGGGTCTCAAGGTCACACGATTTCTAGAGATTAGTCTTCCCATCTACGAGCCATTCGCATCCACTCGCAAAACCCGTTCGCTTTATCGCGTTTCCAGCCCTCGCGAGGGCTAGTGCCTACCTACGACCTATATCCACCGAAAATTCCGGTCACAGACATACGCCTTTCACACCGTGGTTCGACACACCGTGGTTCGACTTACCGTCGTAAGATTTAGCTGTGGATACGCTGAGAGATGGAACATTAGAAAAAAGTTAGACATCCTACCGAAATTTCTCGCGATTCTGTCGTAAACCATCAGCGTTAGGTGAACGCATACCAAAAATCGCGAATTTTGAACTCAAAACTGATCGTTTTTTTTCGATCATCCTCGTTTTGTATGTACCGATGATTTACCGATGCGCGAAAGCTGATAAAAGTACGATAACAACAAATATGCCGATGAACGTTAGTCAAAGGCATCGTCGTGCCACCTGTGAGAAGAGTAGAATCAGATAGACATCAGCAGTTCTGCGAGACGCTATCGGAGATTCTGGCAGAACGCTGAAGAAATTTGAGGCATGCGAGACTCACCGGAGGCGAAGATAGCCGATGAGAGCGAGGTTTCCGCTACTTTCAGCCTTGGTGGTCATAATTTAGTCATTCTGCCGTGGGAACTGCTCCGGAAGATATTTGCTCGTCTGACGTTCGTCGGAAATCCGATCCCGGGAAAACTGCACGATCGTAGCACGTGGAAGGATCCGGGCATCTGAGAGTAGGAAAAACGACTCATACGCGTGTAATTTTTGGAAGAACGAACGAAAGTTCGCGATGTGGAAAATACCGCACTAGTTTATCGCGGAGGTTGGATGCCACGCGAGTTTTTGAGTAGCGAAAGGCAGTCGGCGTGACGCGATGCGAGAGACTCGATTGGGTCGAGTCTACATCGCTGGGAAGATAATGCGACGCAGGGTGGTAATGGGAAACGGGAGATCGTATTGACGAAGGGGACGAGAAACACTGCTATTTACCCAGCAAACGTGTTCGAAGACGTCGACGAGTTTATTCAGGCGAAAAAAAGCCTCAAGGAGTTATGAAATTCTTACGGGGAAAATTAAACGCGTAGTTATTGAACTTTTAATCGCACGGGCACTGATTACAGCGTGATCGTCACACCGTGCGCGAAACGATTCGTTTATTATCGCACTGAAACTAGGATTCGCGGACTGCAGTTTTGCAGAAATCACGTCGATTCGCGAGATTGATTCGATCGAAATCAACGGAAGGCAACGGACGACGCGTCCATCATTTGCGACCGCGGTTCGGCAACTGAAGAGAGCTTTGCCTAACACGTAGAAATAAAACTGTAAACAAGGGATTAGCGAGTCACCTTCGATGCCTGGATTCGGCGAACCAAGCGATCGTAACACACGGAACTGCGTATATTCCCAACGACGCTGTATTGTTTCAAGGATTATATAGTACGTATTCACGGCGAAGGGCCGAGCGGAATGACTGCACAGCTCGAAAAACGTGATTTTCAGAGAAACGCGAAACACGTGGAAACATAAGATAAAATCGGGTTGCGGTAGAATGCTTCGAGAGGATTATCAGAAAATCAATTACGCGTGTAACAAATCCGACTCGGGTGAAATTGATTGAAAAACCTGTCCATTGAAAAATAAACGTTTTATTATACACGAGCCATTCCACCAAGTTCTGTGCGCAAATCCGGGCTGAATTTTTTTTTCGCAAATTTCGTACGACTTCCTCACATTGTTCAGGCGTTAGCTGAGACATTTGTCGAGTGTCAAAGATTTCCGAGCGAAGTTAGTAGAGGTTTCCGTAATTATCCGATTTCGCTCCGAAATTTTAAAATCTAACGAAACGGTTCAAAAAGTGGCTCCAAAAAAATGAAAAATACAGTTTTCCCTAGGAAATCTTCTGCACTTTCCGATTTCTTCTTCTCCACCGTTTTTTGAAACTGGATTTTTTTTTCTGGGAATTCCGAAAATTTGTGATGAAAACGTAATTAAAATTGTTTCGCTCGTTGATCTCCAGGTTATAATTACGGTTCGCATCGAAATTCACAGATCATTACAAAAAACCCTCAAATTAGTGATTAATTAGTCGGTAATTCGTAATTATGAGAGCGAATAATAATAGCAATAATAATAGGAATTGTATATGTATGAGTATGTAATACTCGTCACGCGATAGGCGTAGGATTTGAAATCAAATAATCAACACGTCGCATTATTCTGTCTGGTATGCGTAGATACAAGTATCGTAATAAGGTTTCACGAGGTATTTGGAGCTCGAAATCGGAAATCGACGTCGAATTGAGCATTGACTTAATTAAAGTATAGCCTTGCGAGGTCATATTCTCGTCGCCTATTTTCCGAAGCCTTGTATCGAGCCACGGAAGTGGATTTTCCGGTAGTTTAAGGGTTTAATAAATCTCTCCTGATCCAATATCGAACCTGCGCATCGCGGAAATTACTTCAGCGTGCAAGTCCGTTGCTGCACGCTGCTCGTGTCCCGTTCGACGCGACTGATCCTCGACAAAAGTTGGCGCAACTCTCCGTTATTCGTCGAACGGATATCCTTTTTTCGGAATCGTACGAATGTTCGACGAGAATTACCCTTCCATCGCGTAAATACGTTACTACCTGTCGTTGTTCGGTGTGTGACGCGGCACGGTATGATCGATGTTCAGGAACTTGCGCGTTATGTGACAGGTGTTCGGAATTATCGTTTTTGTCCTCCGTTGTACCGGAAGATCGATGGTCCTCGCGGTAATGGAAACTTCGTACCCCATAGATACACCACGAGACAGCTCGGACATCGTTGACGTTTTTTTGCATCGCGCTCGAACAGTTTTCGAACACTCCGAAAACGATTTTATCTCGAGTATTGAAAAAAAATAATCATCAAAACCTGCTCAATTTTTATTATTTTTTTCTTTTGCACAAATGGATCGCTAGGAAAAAACAAATTCGAGGGTTTCGACATCGTAGGAGCATGAACTGAAATTCATCCTCCGTTGGGCGGATAACCGAGTCGCGGAACTCGTCGCGGCGTAATGCTTTTTGGAATTTGCGAGGTGCCGAGAAAGTAGAAAAGTTTGAAAAGTTTGCGGCGCTAGCCAAAGTCCGTTCGGTGCTCATGCATACGTTTCGAGTCCCGAGCGCGAAATAAGAGACCGAGACGCCATATGGTCCCGCGCGAGATGCATCGGATGCGAACGAACAGCCGCGATCGATCGGCGAGATGGGAGATGGATGGATAGTTCGATTCGACTTGCATCAATTTCTCTTGGAAATTCATTTTATTACCCTCGAAGCTTTTTCCGATTTAAATATCTGCTCCCTCCGCGCGCATCCCTCGGCTCTGGCTCCGGCTCTTTGTTCGTCCTTCGTATTTCCTGCGGCTCGTAAATATATTCCCGCGGTTATACTCGTTTCCAAGATTTCACCGAGGACCCGACATTTGCAAGCCCACAGATTCGATTGTTTTCATCTGCACGGAAAGAGCAGTTTCCAAATGAGATCTCGCCCAACAAAACGAGTCCTTTGCCTCCGCCGAGATAAAGACCACCGAGTTCTACGTCCCCCTATCAAATATTTCACCACGTCTTTCTACGACTACCTTCCCGAGCCGGAAATTCGAAAATAAACGTTGAACATGCTGCGCAAAATTCACCGAGCAACCGAAGAAATCACGTTCAAATGTCGAACCACCTTTTCGCAAAACCGTATTTTTCAAATCGACAGACACGATAGCTCGAAATCTATCGAACGATTTCTTCAACGTTATCCCGCGCCTCGCTTTCTCAATATTTTGAAACCTATCCATTTTTGGACCACGTGGCTGCAGATACTTTTGATGAGGTCGATGAAAAGTGCGACATAACAAAAACGTAGACAAATCCACGGGGAACCAAAACCAGGAAAGTTTGTGCGGGGTCCTCTCGTAAACTTATTCAGTATTCATGTAGTCACTCAACAAACTCGAATGATTGTGATTCGGCGAGCCGGTTTTTTTTGTCCTGCTGTAAAAGTCCTGAAGAATACACCAACAATAGAGTTGAATAAGTTTGCAGGAATTAGCTGTTCGATATTCTGTGAGATTCTTGGGGAAAAATCCTAACGATAGAATTTCGCAAGTTTTTATTTAGTTCGCTGGAAACCAAAAAAATATTCGGAACACGATGTAAAAAAAGAGGACTTTGAGATCGTGTGCCTTTCGTGATTTTTCTCCTAGCCTCTACGTGGAAATACGCTTCAGAATGTCAGGGGAGAAACTTGTTAGAAAATATTTTGAGACATTAGTAATTTTTGAGACATCGGTAAAAAATAGAGAGACCGACTTCGTTTCGCGCCGCGACGACGAGATTCGTTTGGAAACCCGTGAGAAAATGTTCAGTGCGATGTTTTATGGAGGGTTGAAGAGGTAGCGCGAAGAAAGAGTGTTCGCGAAGATGAAAAATGCTCGTTTCATCGACGAATCGCACCATTCAGCTGCCAATATCATTTTTCTTCTCCATTCTGTAACCAATCCTCTTGGAAGCATCCTTCCTTGTTTTTTTTTCACTCCCGAGGTCGCGTTTTTTTTGGCAGGGTTCTTTCTCAAACGCAGCTGGAATCGAGGTCGACCGCGAATCCGAAGTTTCGCTCTCGTCCCGCGCGGAAAAACTGTTCGCAGCCCGAGAAAAATTCCGCCGAGGAACCGAAACTTCGCTGGAATTCCTTTCGCTGCCCGCAATTTCTTTCCAACGACGATTCGATTCCGGACAAGAAGACGATCGTCCGACCAGTCAATTTCGCGAGAGCGGAACCAGCTTCTCTGGAGATAATTTCGATTTCGCGACAATCTCGCGATTTTATTGCGGTCTACGAAACATTTCGCACGTGGAGTGTCCCACCTCGCCGGTTCCCATTCTTCTTCTCGCTCCATCCGACGCGCATTATCTTAATTATCCCCGCGCCGTCGATTGTTGTCGCTCTTCTCACCTCCATTCTTCTCTGCTCCTCGATGCACGCTACCTGAATGCCCGGCGACACTCCCAATAATCCCTTCCGCCACCGTCAACCAGTTTTCAGCATCAGCTGTCTCGCGTAAACGTTCATATTTGTATAAACATTCGCAACTGACACGCAGCTGCCACTTTTCAGCGAGGATAATACAGTGGACTTCCAAATTATTGGGGACGGTTCACAGAATTTCGTATTGTCGAGTCTAAATTAATCATCGGAGCTGACAAATTTGTTTACGTGTTAATAACGCTGGTATCATTATTATTTATTCGAACGAGTGGCAGCGGGCCATTTGCAAAGTAACTAACATTACTTCGCAATTGGTGAGTTCAGAAGAGCCGTTCTACCGGGTTGTTGAACAAATATGTTTTAATCACTTTTTTTGCAATTTATTTGGTTCAAAATAAGAACAAATAAATTCCGTTTCTTCATAAATTAGTTCTGCGTATTTTTATTATAAAAACATCTTTTTTTCTAAGCAGAAATACATAGCGCTGTGCTCGCGAATGATTGTCTCATTATCTCAATGGGAAATAAAAATAAAACTTATTGGCAATCGTATGCAAAAGGAAAAAAAATCTAGTCGAACCAGAAAATACAAAAATCTGTGTCCTGTCTCTAATAAAGCTCACTTAAAAGCTCACTTCGGTAGACGATTCTGCGCAGATGAGGGTAGACACAACGAAGCGAGGAAATGGAAACGAGCTGGGTTTTTGCTCGAGACTCTTAAAAATCCTCGAGAGTGGGGTATCATTTTTTGTGGAAAATTCCCAAAAATATTGACACGTTATAGCTGTAGAAATACCGCTGAGATCTCTACGAGGTTCGTCTCTAAAAACAGTTCGGAGCTTATTTTCGGGCAAGCGCAGGTACACTGGGCGCTCGGACGAGAGAGCAAGATCGGAAATCTCCGCGGTATATCGGAAGAGGCTGCGCGAAGGCGTATCTCGCGAGAGAAGCGAAGACCACAGCTAAGCGGTATTCGGAGTTATCCCCGTCTTTCTTTACCCAGCAATTATCGTAATTCTCTTTATCTAACCGAAGAAGAGAAGCCCGGGGGTAAATCTTCGTGCGGGTAGAACTATTCGCCGGCTTTTCTCAACGCCTCGGGTTCTCGGGGATGCAACGTTCCCTGGGGAGAGCCGTTCGCACCACCCTGGTGGACCATCTCGCCGGAGGCTAGGATGTGACGCGACACGCCTACGCGCCTTCGATGTCTCCAAAATCGTAAAAATAGTCCCGCTCATCCGTCGTATAACGCCTAAAGTCTTTCTCAAATTTATTTTTATCTTCGATTTCCGTTTTCCGTTCGACCACAACGCGCCTAAGCTACGAGTTCGATTCGCCGGCAAACAACTTTCGACCATTCGTCGACTCTGCGGCAAACTATCGAAAGAAGCGATAGTTTGCCGTTCAACGACATCGGCCTCTATCTACCTCCACTAAAAATGCCACAGCATTCGCTGAAGCCGTCATCCAGATTCGTTACCCACCGCCAGACAACCTTTTTTCTACCCCTCGAAGATGGACTATAACTCTGGTATTTGCATAAAAAATTATCATACCATATTCGAGTGCCAGACCATTTATCAATAGATAAGCAAACCTGTCTTTGTAATAGCTTCGTAACAGAAGCTTTTTTTTCGTCTCCAAGCGCCCTTATTAATCCATGAAGCTGTCCTCGGATAACGGAAGCACTCGGCGCGCTGCCTCGTTACATGAAAGCTTCGCGTAACCCGAAGACGTATTGTTGTCGAGATCGAGCTTTCGTCGGCGCGCATGGAATGGCCTTGAATAATGCAGAGCCTCATCGAGTGAGTTACTCGGACCAACTCGAGATGCTCGACGAGCAGTGGATAATCCTGGCCACGAAGTGGTCCCAATCCGCGGGTCTGCCGCGGAAATATCGGTGGCGATCGGTAGGAGAAAAGTTTCGTTGACCCAGTGGAACGATCGTTCGTATTCCACATTCGCAGCTGTTTGGACGAAGTTGAAGCCGAGCTGGTACCGTGATTACCAGTCTCACCCGCCGCGCTCTGGTCCTCGTTATCTATCGCTCCTCAGCCTCCTCGTTGCACCGTACCTGCCTGACGTTTCATCCTTTCTTGGTTTCTCGGCAATCGGCAACGAGATCAGTAACGAACCTGACGATGCCCCGGATCGTTGCGACCGTGAAACAAGGCGTCGCCAAGCAAAGTGTGATCGGAGGAACTTTCCCGTCATCCAAGGGAATTCCATACGCCGCGGCTCCCGTGGGAGACTCGAGGTTCAAGGTAAATTACATTTCATAATGATTCACCGCCGAATTCCGCGGACGAACGATGGCGGGAAATTTAATCTCGGCTAATCGCGAACATTCGATCGCGTTCGACGGGGTTTAATCGAATAGTTGGAAGCACACAATTGATAGTTGACGGGAATTCTCGCGAATATGGATGACCTTGGGCAACAATGTCGCGGAGTGCTCCGTTTGTTCTTCTCGCCGAAATAACCGTGGCTACGATTGGGTATGTTCCGGAGGGGCGAGAAATGATTCGATACGTCCCAAAGGTCTTATCGACCGTCGACCAGCCCGAGAGGCGCGCATCTTTGAGAGAATCCATTTCATTTGGCAAATACTTTCGTTCGGCCGGCGAGTTTTTCTACCTTTGAAAAGCTGCCGGCAGCCGTCACGTCGGGATGCGAGAGACGTTATCTCCGTCGAAGCTGGTCCGGACGTCGCGACAATACAACGCGGATCAAGTCCGTCGTTTGGACTTGTGCAGGGGGCTTCGGAAGACCCACATTGTCGGCTTCCTCGGCAGGATCCCGACACCTCGCCTCCACTCTCGCCGTCGTTGATCCTTCGCGATCGAGTCCTCGTGCACGGTTATTTCGATAGCGTCCGTTTTGTTGTCGCGGAAAAAACCAGCACGGAGCGATAATAGCGATGAGAAATAACCGGCGCCGCTGCATCGAACGCGATCACCCGAATCGCTTTTAGATTCCTGGCTGCGATCGAATAACCATATTTCCATAGGAGTGAAATGCTTCGGAATCGCGGATAAAAGTTTCCTTTGGAAAAGTATCGTTGCATCGGAAAGGAACGACCGTGAGATTTTCCGATACGCGAGACCGCTGTCGTAGTTCCTGCACTTTGTCCCACCCTCTTTCCGGCCACTCGACTATTTCGTTCGAAAGTCACGATGCTCGTGAAAAAAATGTTTCGCTACGATTTTTTGAGAGCGACGATCGTTTTCCCTCGGGGAACGGAGGAGAGACGAAGCAATTTGAAAATTACGATTTCTGGTCTCCTGTAGACATCTTTACGGTTCTGCGATATTAAACGATGCCCACGGACAGGCGTCCCAGAGGGTAGCTAATACGCCTCGTGCGGAGCTCGACTTATCAAGCACGTGGATTCGATATCGATTCGCCTGCTTTCGAGCCCACTTCTCGATTAACAGATGGAAAATATCTCGTTCGCGTTTGGAAATCCGTGGACGAAGGATTTCGACGAATTCCGTCGAGCGTCCTCGAGCCAATTGACAGAGAAGAGAAATACCGAAGATTCTGTCGGTTTAATTTGACGAAACTCTTCGGCGAATTCTCGTCAGTCTTGGAAAAGAATTTCCAAGGCGTGGGACGCCGGAAAAATACCGCGGGTGAGCGGAATTTCGGGAAAATTGGAAACATTTTCCTACATCTCGATTTAATCTTCGCGTTCGGTGGCGCAAGCTCGTCAAGAAAAACTGAGCACGGATCTTCGACGATTTTTTCCTCGATTCGCGATTCTCTTCGTTCGTATTCGCACGCGAGTGTGGCTCGCCGAGGGGAGTCGTTTTTTGGGTACATCGAAGATAGTAGTTCCGAGGAGCATAGGTGAGGAAGATAAACGTCGTAAATACGGCGCGAACGTCTTGCACCGCGCCGCCTGATAGGTGCGGGGGTAACGCAACGCAGGGAGAAACAGCGGGCGAGAAAACGGGGAGCGAAGGAGACGAAGAGTGAAAGAATAGACGTAACCGGCGAGAGGGAGGACATTTTATCGCGCGTAGGAGTTGTTTACGGGAGACGGGAGAGAACCGACGAGGAGATATCGAGGTTCGCCTAAAACGAGTCGGCCGCACAGATTTTTTCCACGGATAAACTCGAGCCCTGGTCATTTTCTTCGGCGCTCGTATCGACGATCCAGGAATTTGGGAAGTGCTCTCTGGAAATATCGTGACGATAGGAGAAAATGAATTTTTCTCCGCAAACTTGTATCTCTGGCGCTCGTTAGAAACGGGCACAGGAGCAGCATCTTTATCTGACGTAACAACTAACGTATAATCCAAAGTTGCAGCTCGCCGTGGAATTTACGATGCGAACATTTTTACCTTACTTTATACCCTCGTCGTTTTATCGCGTCGCAGTGTCTACCTCGAGGATCCTATTCCGATCGCGGCGAGGACCTCCGTCGTCGCAGTTCAAGTTAGGCAAAGGATTCCGTTGGCTATTCGAAACGAATCTTCTCGGAGACTATTCCTTCCATTCGCTTCTTCGGACTGTCGAGTTCACATTATGAGAAACGTAACTTGTTCGTTTTTTTTTTTTTTGGAAATGTAACGTCAACGGATTTACTCCTGTGAAAAAACATTTTCTTGTTGTTGTAAATGTGACGTGACTTCGCTGTCATGTTTACGCAGGTACTCCTTCCTCGTTATTCTATGACCTTGGTTTTCTTGATTGCTATTACGTAAACTGTTCTCCGACTATGCTGTACGCGAACTCAAACTTGTATTTCGCTAGGGCAGACCGGGGCAAAATGATCACCGCGGGGTAAAATGGATCGCGCGGCACAACAAGACAAAATGGAACAAGGGGTGAAATAAGACCGCGGCACAAACTTGAGGGGTCCCATTTCACCCCGCAGTCTCACTTTGCCCCAGTCTCCCTTACTAGTGCATCGCCTTTCTGTATTGCTTGATCCTTACAGGATTCTATCCCGGCACGAAAAATAACATATTCTATTTTATTCGTGTTGACGTTGTCGCTCGATCTTGCATTAAGGATGAAGGAGGTTTGATCAATCCGTCGAGTCAAATGATTATTCTCCACCTTCGTTAATATTCTATTTTATTTCATCCTCAACAGCGCAGCAGCTTTCCCACAGACCCTCGAGAAGGGTCGTTCTGTTTCTGACGTGCACGTAGTTATTTCCAGACGAGTAACGGCATTCGAGTTCGTTCGGATCATCCGGGAATGGCAGCATCAAATCTTCGTATTCTAATCGATACTTTCGAAGCGAGGCATAGATAGTCTTTACGCGTGGCCATCGATCGTCCCGACCGTTCTGTACGTCGCATTCGATAACCGCGGGGTGGAATCGCGAGGTGATTTTGGCAGCCAGAACTTGCGTACCAGGGGGATAGGTATACGTAAGTGATTTTCCGAATTGGTGGTGCGAGCATGTACGCAGATCGAGAGCGAATCACTCGTGCGGAACGTTGGAGCAGCGCGCGCCCACGTTGGAACAATAGAATTCACGCGCGAAGGTAAATCCAATCGACTCGAGTCCACTTCCCGAAAATTCGAGAGGATTATCTCGCTCGTCGAAGTGCGAGCGGTTAAAATATTTGTAAGCTGTACTGAGAGTAGAAATTCGCTCGAAAGTCTTGCCCGCGAATATCCAGCACCGCGCATAATTCTACTTCTTCTTCGTCCTCTGTCGCGAGGTCCTCTATCAAGCTAGAAACACCACAACCGAAGGAGGACCAATTTCGAAAAACTGTTTGGGCAGGAATTAAGTGCTAATTGGATGCTCCACGAAAATCCATCGCTCCAATTAGGCTCCAAAATCATGCAAAATTCATGTTTTCGCGATTCTCGATGTGTTCTGGTCGTCGGACAGCATCGGGACCATGCCCAATGGATCCAAGTCGACCCTTGCGGATCCCAAACAGTACCTGATCTTATATCTATGTCCGCTGGATGTCGAGAAATCCGGGAAAACACGAGGAAGACCCATCGCAAAATCATGCAAAATTGATGTTTTTGCGATTCTCGATGTGTTCTGGTCGTCGGACAGCATCGGGACCATGCCCAATGGATCCAAGTCGACCCTTGCGGATCCCAAACAGTACCTGATCTTATATCTATGTCCGCTGGATGTCGAGAAATCCGGGAAAACACGAGGAAGACCCATCGCAAAATCATGCAAAATTGATGTTTTTGCGATTCTCGATGTGTTCTGGTCGTCGGACAGCATCGGAACCATGCCCAATGGATCCAAGTCGACCCTTGCGGATCCCAAACAGTACCTGATCTTATATCTATATCCGCTGGATGTCGAGAAATCCGGAAAACACGAGGAAGACCCATCGCAAAATCATGCAAAATTGATGTTTTTGCGATTCTCGATGGGTTCTGGTTGTCGGACAGCATCGGGACCATGCCCAATGGATCCAAGTCGACCCTTGCGGATCCCAAACAGTACCTGATCTTATATCTATGTCCGCTGGATGTCGAGAAATCCGGAAAACACGAGGAAGACCCATCGCAAAATCATGCAAAATTGATGTTTTTGCGATTCTCGATGGGTTCTGGTTGTCGGACAGCATCGGGACCATGCCCAATGGATCCAAGTCGACCCTTGCGGATCCCAAACAGTACCTGATCTTATATCTATGTCCGCTGGATGTCGAGAAATCCGGAAAACACGAGGAAGACCCATCGCAAAATCATGCAAAATTGATGTTTTTGCGATTCTCGATGGATTCTGGTCGTCGGACAGCATCGGGACCATGCCCAATGGATCCAAGTCGACCCTTGCGGATCCCAAACAGTACCTGATCTTATATCTATGTCCGCTGGATGTCGAGAAATCCGGAAAACACGAGGAAGACCCATCGCAAAATCATGCAAAATTGATGTTTTTGCGATTCTCGATGGGTTCTGGTTGTCGGACAGCATCGGGACCATGCCCAATGGATCCAAGTCGACCCTTGCGGATCCCAAACAGTACCTGATCTTATATCTATGTCCGCTGGATGTCGAGAAATCCGGAAAACACGAGGAAGACCCATCGCAAAATCATGCAAAATTGATGTTTTTGCGATTCTCGATGGATTCTGGTCGTCGGACAGCATCGGGACCATGCCCAATGGATCCAAGTCGACCCTTGCGGATCCCAAACAGTACCTGATCTTATATCTATGTCCGCTGGATGTCGAGAAATCCGGAAAACACGAGGAAGACCCATCGCAAAATCATGCAAAATTGATGTTTTTGCGATTCTCGATGGGTTCTGGTTGTCGGACAGCATCGGGACCATGCCCAATGGATCCAAGTCGACCCTTGCGGATCCCAAACAGTACCTGATCTTATATCTATGTCCGCTGGATGTCGAGAAATCCGGAAAACACGAGGAAGACCCATCGCAAAATCATGCAAAATTGATGTTTTTGCGATTCTCGATGGATTCTGGTCGTCGGACAGCATCGGGACCATGCCCAATGGATCCAAGTCGACCATTGCGGATCCCAAACAGTACCTGATCTTATATCTATGTCCGCTGGATGTCGAGAAATCCGGAAAACACGAGGAAGACCCATCGCAAAATCATGCAAAATTGATGTTTTTGCGATTCTCGATGTGTTCCATTCCAGTGCGAACAGTTTCTTGAAATCGGTCGTCGTTTGGAAATTATTCGACTCAACGATGTTTTCAAGCTGAAACGTCCAAAGAAAAACTTGTAAAATCGGAAAAAAATCAAAGGGGTGGAGCACCTAATTGGGGCGATGGATTTTCGTGGAGCATCCAATTAGCACTTAATTCCTGCCCAAACAGTTTTTCGAAATTGGTCCTCCTTCGGTTGTGGTGTTTCTAGCATGATCTCAAGCTAGCAACACCACGGGTATTTTTCTAAACATGAAGAGCACTTAATTCGGTAATAGAGCATTTAATTAGCATCTAATTAGCACTCAATTCTCAGATATCGCAGAATTCGATTCGATCATGTGGTGTTTCTAGCTTGATAGAGGTGTCGCGAGGTTCTCCGCAGAAAAATTGACCACCGATACGCCGTGGGATATCCCCGGGGGAATGGAAATCTTGGCGTCAGTGAAAACACTCTTCGTCGTATCTCCTCGCCGAAATACTCTACCGGCGGGTTCTCCATCTTTCGAGCTGGACGCTAAAGCTGTACGGAAACGGCGTCCACGAGAGATATCTCGGCTCGATTCGTCACTCGAGGCGAGCGCTTCTCCCCCGTTTCCGGAACGCTCGGAGATGGGTGTCTCGAAACACAAGAATTCAGTTAACCATCCGCAAAATAAGACCGAACAAAAATACGATGTCGGATAGACTTGGGTGTCACGAAGCACTTCGCGCTCCTTAGCTCGAGAGAATTCCATTTCTACTCGGAAAATCGTGACTTGACACGCAAACTCCTCGCCGCCTCCTGGATTTCGAGAGCCGAGTGAATATCAGCCGGGCAAAGATACTTGCCAGAGCAAATACAACACTGCAAAAACGCGCTACCAGCCGCGTCTTTGCTCCTCGCGCGAGAAGTCCATTTCGTTCGGAGGAGAAAAACTGTTCTCCTCCAAATTATCGGAAACGTTCGCCACTCAAGTAGGAATCGCCAATATTAACAATTGCTATTAAACGTCAAACTTGTTAATTGTCAAACTTTCGCAGCCAAACATCAGCCCAAGCTCCGGCCCAGCGCTGAGCTTACAGTTATAAGCTCCAGCAACTTCAAGCTTCAGTTTGCATTTAACTTGCACGTTCAATTATTCTTATCAAATAATTAATTTCAAACATTTATCTTATTGCAGAAAATTTTTCACTAATAACAGCCAAACTAGAAATGAAGAAGAAAATTTCTCTGCAATAAAATATTCAACTATTGAATTGTAATTTGTTGTTTATTAATGAAATAAATGTTATCACATTCATTTCCACTCAAATTTTTTTTCTCTACGTATTCATACTGCTATTTCTACGTACGTATATTTAATCGAGTCGATGTTCATGGTCAAAGCTTGGCAAAGTACCGACTTTTCGTTTCCCAAGCCTCGAGCAAACATTGTTTTTTGCGTTGGTCCCTCAAGCTTGAGTCAGTATTGTTTTTTTTTTGTTGTCCAGGGCTCGGCCAATGGTCATAGCCCAAGGCTCGCCCCGGTAAAACCGATTCGCCGAGACTCGGATGTAGCCTGGACCAATGAATCTTCCCTACCTGGGCAGAATCCTCGACTGCTTACGGGCAAATCCGACGGCTTCACCGCGTTATGGTGATGAAACGAAACGAACGGCCTTTCGCTACCGAAGGGTTTCCTGCAAAAGTTGCTGGGGGAATAATGCGAAGAAGGAAAAATCGTCGGCGGGGCGATAGGTGGGAGTTGGGAGAGGAATGCTCGTCGGTATCGTATTTATAGAGCAGCTGGATGCTGCCGCGAGCGAAAGTGCAGCTAAGCATCGCGCTGATAGTTTTTAGTCCACGTTCGCCGATGGAAAGGCAATGTTAAACGGGGCTCGTTCATCACGCAAGTCTCTCGTGGCAAGCGAGACAAGACAAATGGCGCAGCTTCGGGTCTACACATCGAGAATTCGCCACGGTAACCTCGTGGCTAACCTTCTTGTATTAGCTTCTTGACCCACGCGAAGCCTCCATTCCATTTTCCACTGTCGAAACGAAACAACCGCCTTCGACTGCGTTGATATTAATTTGCGACGAGGAACTCGACTCAAAACTAATTCTCTTCTCCACCCACATCTAAATCGTGAAACGGAATTTCGTTTCCATCAAAGATGCCAACATTTTTTAATTGAAAAAAATATATATTTTTGGGGATGTAAACAATTTTGTCCATATCCAATCTGTTTGCCAAATTTCTGTACAATTTACTGCATTATTATGGAGTAACACAGATTTGGAAATCTGAGCTTCAACAGGAAGCACGAATTCATGAGAAAGCAGCACACAGTAAAATCAGGAGTCGTTTCAAAAAATGTATAAATTTGCAGAAAAATATCTACTAAAATTCTGTAGACCATTTCTATTCATATTGTACCACCGAGTTGGTCGGAGATACTAAAAAGTTCTCGTCAAAATCCTTGGAATCTTCGAAATTATTTGGATTGCTGATAAGTAGAGTGCTAAAAATGGCACGTAGACTGAAACGAGACGTTTCCTTTGCTTCGCGGTGAGTTTGAAATAGAAATTTGGAGAAAAAAAAAGATAATTAAACGGATACGAAGGGTCAGGTATCTAGATCCTTAAATACAGTGATAGGTCGACGAAGGTGTGTCGAAGTTTGTATCGACGGCGATGATCGGTGTCGAATCTCGCGTAGAGTTGGCGATCGAGCCACGTAACGGGATCGGGGTAAGACTCGGAGATTACAAAGAGCGCGGATAATCTTTCCGGTTGCCTTCGCAGATTACGTAATATCGGTTCTTTGATGGAACCTCGGGCGTTCGGCGGGCGACGCGTCGAGGGATCGAGGCTGTTCGATGGTAGGAAATATAAAGATTGCCTCCGCGTGCGTCGATAAAGACAACGGGGGGCGAGAGAGAGAGCGAGAGAGAGAGAGCGAGAGGGTGGGAGGGAGGGAGGGAGAGGGCGGGAGAAAAAAAAGTGAGAGAGAGAAGAAAGGGGAGCGCGGCGATGCGATGCGGAGGGACCGGACGTGGCGCGCCGCGGAGATGAAACGAGAGAGCGAGGAAGAAACAACAAACCGGAAAATAAAAATAAAAGCGGGAAACGCTTTTCTCCCGGCGTACCTACCTGCCGCCGCATTCTTCCGAGGGCTCTTTGAAAAATCAGGCGGGAAATTGGCTCCGCAAAAATATTTGCCGCTCGGATGATTCTTATCGCGGTGGGCGGCTCGCCGCTGCTTGTTTTATGCGGTGGACGATGCGGACGCCGCGGAATACCGGGATGCGGCGCGAAAGGGTTGCCAACCCCGTGCTTTTCTCCGTAAACTTCCACGTCTCGAACGTTCCTCGAATTTTTTGCCGAAATCCTCTCAGACTTCGGTTCCTCGTCCTGGCGCGTCTTTTTCGAAAAAACATTTTTTCCAAATAATTCGTCTACTTATTTATTCATTTTTCGAGTATCTATTTATTTCGCGTATTTATTTTTTTATTACCTATTGGTCGTAGAATCGCGACGCGGACTTCTCCTCAAAAGTTCGTTACGCGCAAGCTCGCTAATTCCAACGATCGTTTTATCGCACGATGGAGGAAAATTGTCCAACTTCGTTGGCCGATTCGCCGTCGGGCTCGCGGCTGCTCGGTGCGCTTTACGCTGGCGCATCTCGAATTCATTGGTTTGTTTTATTATTCGAGGACGGGACCGCGATCGTTTTATATTACGGCTTTATATCGGCATTAATGGATAAATACCGAGGTTCTCTCGGCACGAAACGCTCGCGTCGACCGTTCTGTCTCGACGGTGGAGAACGTAAGACGGCAGAGATAGCTCTTCGAGGCCATAAATAAATTAGCTGGACTAATTGACAAATCGGTAATTCCGGGCGCCCGGTGCGCGGTGAATGGTAACGAATGGTATCGCAATAACGCGACACCCTGCGAGTGGAAGATCTGACCACGACGAAGCGAGCCGCAGCTCCAACCCATCGCCCGATCGAAATTTAAGCCCTCGATGTTGCACGCGCCATTCGAGGCACAGAAACGCGAAACCGCGATTCGATTCCCTGCAAGCTCGCAAGTTTTTTTATGGAAACGTGCCATAAATTGCAAATGCCTCGAATTGGCTAACATATTAATCAGTAACTAACGCAACACCGGCTTCGCGCTAGGTACTTAAAATTCGAACGCAAAACTGTTGATTTCCAATTAAAAAAAAAAAGAGTACGGTGCTTTTATTCGCTGCATTTTTTTTACCGCCCTACTGTTCGTCGAAATTTTGGTCTGGTGCTTTTATTCGGTTACGGGCGGAAGTCGGAGCTGTTACGAACGGAGGGATCGACGAGCTTTGAGAAAATATCAATTTTCAGTGCGTTTGCGAGCGGAATTTGGGATAGCAATTAAAACGCGTTTTTAAAACGCTCCGCGAATCGTTAAAACTTGGCTTCGTCGCGTCAAGCGTTGTTATTTCGCCTGTTAGTTCACTTTCGTCGAAAGACACGTCGAACCTGCTGCCAAGTAAATTTATTTAGTCACGTTCGCCCCCCAAAATCGTAACGCTCGACGTTCGTTCCCGTCGACGAATTGTCTGCGCGAGCAAATAACAATTCTTAGCCAAAACATCTGCAGAAAGCTTGTTTCCCAAGACAGCAAAAATCCGGGGAAAAAATGCCGATGGAATAATTCGTCCAGCTGAAATCAGGTTTTTCAGTAGCTGAGTATTTATTTTTTTTCAATTGCACTTTCGGTTTTTGCGGCATGATTTTTTAGAGCACGCCGATAAGATCGAATAAGTCGAGGATCGTGGAAAATGTGGACGTTTCGCGGGACTTTAAGGCGTGCTGGTGGGATTTGGGAATAATTGTTTTTCTCGAAGAAAAACAAAGCTTCGATTTGTCAGGGAGACCGCTGAGAAACTGACTTCCGTCGAGAGCCTTCGGCGTTGGGTCCTCGACGCGCGCCTAATGTCGCGGCACTGACAAATCGGTGGTGAGAAAATCCCGCGAAATGGAAGGAAAACACGGCTCGCTTTCAGCGATACCGCGGCTCCGCTCATCGTTCACGGCTGGAATTCCCGAAGAAACGAGCAGACCTCGGACTTCGGCGTTGTTCCTCGAGCATCGCTGGGTCCGGGGATAAACGCGACACTCTCGTTGGGGACGTCTTCGTGCTCGTAAGCGTCGCGGGTCCTGATATTTCGTTCGGTTTCATCTACGACGACGACGACGACGATGACGATATATGCCGGGCAATCTTCGCCCCGATTCCGAACCAATCTGATTCCGCTGACGCGCGATTCTTCCGCGTATCATATAACATCCGACCCGTCGCGTTTACGTGCCTCGCGAATGGTCGCATTGTCAGCCGAACATCCGAGAATGAATTCGCAAGATTGCGATCACCACGCGGCGCTCAATGATCGGAGATTCCAGCTGAAAGACGCCCAAATTCCCCAAAACGCTCCACATTTTTGTAGTCCAGCACCTCGAGAACTGTTATCAGCGCTGCGCGGATAAATAGCGGAGAAGGGTTTAAATATTTGTCCGAGCGAACCGGAAAACGGATCGGTTCCGCGTGCCCGAATGAAAAGAGGTAATGCGTTTGGTCGACTCGATACTGTGCGAGCTCGCTGTTTCTCAGGCACCTACCGCGTGCCAGCGGTGAAACGCGAAGGATCTACTTGTCAGCACAACTGATCCGGACTTTAATCACGAATCACGCTAGCGCAGCACGCCCAGTGTTCGCAAAACGAGAACAGTTTGCTTGTAGGTGCGCGAAAGTCGCGTACCCAGATTCCTCGCAAACGTATTCCAAATTCGCAAATCCTTCTCGAAAACCGTCCAGGCTGCTACTTCCATGATCCAAACGTGGGACGCACGCGAATCTATGTCTTCCTGATAGTCGATTAGCCAAACATCGAGGTAAAATCGCGGTTGGGCAGAGAAATAAATAGATAAATGGGTAAATACGTTGAGAAATAAATAAATAGTTGGAAGATTCTTGACGAGGTGAGAAATATCTTGGAAATTGCTTGGGAAGAATTTTGAGGCAGCTCAGCTGCGTCGTCGTAGTGGCACGGACGTGCGCGCGCGCTTATGTGTGTCTGTGCTGTTTGTTTCTTCGGTAAACTACTAACCTCGGAAACAATCCGCATCGGTCGTTTCGAGGGACAAACAAGGAAATAAAATATCTGAAGGTAATAAAACATATTATCCGAAACCGCGCGTCCCTCCTCCACCTGCGGCAGACTCCGTTTTTTCGCCCCTTCGCGGTGTCCCCGTCTCCTCGCGACGCTCCTCGACCCTCCACCATCTATCATTTGCTCTGGGAACTTTTGATTGCGTCGTGATTACCGCACGGCTGTGATCGCCTCGCTGCTCGAGACAACACGAAGCGTCTCTCGGATTCGCTTGATAAGAAAAAAGGACGGTCGCCGATATCTCGAGATCCAAGGGTATCCGACACGATATGCGACTCGGCACGCACTATTTATCCGCAGAGAACCTCGTTCTCGTGCTTCTACTCGAAATAGCCGCGAAAATGCGAGGAAAATGATTTTTAAGGCATGCCGGGGAAAAACAGGTGGCAGTAGTACGAGCGAATCTGACGGCAGACAAATAGTAGTAGTAGTCAAGTACGGTAGCGCGCGGCACTCGTATTGCCATAAATTGTTTTTAGATGTCTTCAATGCGCCACGAATTTCGAGCCAGAGGTGCGCGCACCGGTAAAATTATTAAGAATATTGTTTCGTCGACAAACCGTCAAATCTGAGAAAAACTGACCGAAATATAATTCATTATTGTTTAGTTTTATCAGATCCGGAAACGAGGGAGCCGGAAGAATTGACACCGGAAGCTGAGAGATTGGTGAGAAAAATCCTATCGATTCTTTTTAACGAATTTCACAACTTTGTAGTGTAAAAATCATGAGGAAGTGGGAAAAAATGTGGAAAATGTGGAAAAAGAAGGCAAAGGAAAGAAGTTTTGGGGAATTTGAGGGTGTTTGGATGGGAGATAGTGGAAAGTGGAAAAAGGAAACGACGAAGATGCGGGGGGTATCGTTGAATTTTGTTGAAGCGATTTCGGACGACGCTGATGGTTGTGCGGCTCCGTTGTGCGATTCGCGAGAGTCGGATGGATCGAAGAGTTGGGTGGACAGCAGCGAGACACGGGAGTCGGGTAGGATTCGAAGTGGGTTCTACGTTCGATAAACGCGAATAAAGGTTTGAAACAAAGCGACGTGACAAGCTCGGCGAGGAGTAGGTAGGAATAAGCGCGCGCGCGGAAGCTGAGCAACCAAGGAGAAAGGATAATCCCGAGGGAATCCCCGAAGGACGCCGGGTGACACGCACGCGTCCGACAACGCGCTCGGGGTTTTCTTCCGCCGTGTATTCCGAATGAACAGGCGCGTCTACGATCGCGCAAATCCCACGGGACGGAGAATTTTCAGTCCTGAAAACAAAGGGCGATCGATCGTCTTCGGCGCCCTCGTATCTTGCCGCCCCGATAAAATCCCACTTCCGACTATCTCCGAAGCGATACGGCTCGATACGCGGCGGGGGGGGCGAAGAGATAACACGGATGTAAATACATTTCGGGTCACGAGTCGAGCCCGTCGATTTCGCTGCGAAAAACGGGAGCGGTGGGAAAATATATCGCGAATCTCCTCGCAGCTTCCGAAAATATTGACGGAGCAGCGGATATCGAACGCGCGCGTCGGTCAACGCGAGGCCGAGTGGAAACACTTGGAAATCACCGGGAATAAAGTAAACGTTGGATCGAATCGCGAGGTGCGAGCAAACCAAAGACAAAAAATGGGAACACCGCCATGAAGATTCATCGACGCTCGATGCGAGAAACTTCGGCGTCATGCTGAGTCGAAAACAACCGAATCGATTACGCTGATAGGAAAAAACTCTCGGCGACGAACCAAACGAATTGCAGTGATCTATAAATCGGTTCGCGCTTTCGGCCAGCTCGATGTATGTTGTTTGCGCTTGAGAATTGAGAGGAGAGGCGAAATAACGGTATAACTCGAAAAACGTGGGAAACTAACAGATAAAATCGGGTTGCAGCTTCGACAGGATCATCAGGAAAATAAATACACGTGTGATAAACCTAATTCGAGTGAAATCAATTGAGAAACCCAACGTCTGTTCGTACTACTGATATCTTTTCGTTAACTAGATTGTTTTGGGTTTTTTTCATCCTTTTCTGATTTTTAGTCTTCATTTTTCGTCTCTTTTCAACCTATTTGTCAGTTGCTTCTAATTTTTTCTACCGTTTAACTATTTTTTCAGCCAGTTTACCAGTTTTATCATCATCGTTCTGATGATTGGATGAGTTTTCAGAAGTTTTGTTGTAGCTGTTTCGCAGATATCGTTACAGAGGATTGGACATCGGTTATAAAAAAATTCATCATCATTTTATTTCACCTTGAATTATATTTGCGTGGTTTTTCCACAGATGAATACAAGTTTTTATGACGCTTTTTTACAACCACGTTATTTCCTCGTTAATCGCTTTATTCTTATACTGAAATGTATGTTTCACTTTTTAGTTCGGTTTACCATGAAGCGTGTTTTTTTTTTGTTTTTTTTTAAACTATAATTTATTCCCTATACCGTCAACTTGTACCGGAAATTGCTGATTCGGATTCGGACAAACCTAAACTGGGAAGCGTTATAAATCGAGCGACGCCGTTAAACCGCCCATTTCCTCAATTAACGATCGCGTGAAATTTGTTTCCCCCGCGAAGAAATAAATTCGGAGCGGTTTATAGAAATCCTTATGTCTTTATCACCGACGGCGATACGCGTGGTTGACGATCCGTCGCATACGACGGAATAAGCGGCGATATTTCCGCAAACTGTTACGGATAAGTCAACCCCGATGGAAAATCGTTACTGGCAGTAACTCTCAACGTGCATAGTCGATGGCGTTCGCGGTTACTTTTACGACGAGAGGACAGAAGTTCTCCCTCGTTGACGGTCTCCTTTTTTTGAATAGTCAGTCGCGAACCGTAAACCGAATAAGATGGGCAATCGACGTTTCCCGAGGGGACCGGTCCGCGAGTAATACGACGCGGTACGCGCGAACCGCGCGCGATATCGATGCGATCCGCCGTCGAAGATCCTCGATCGATAAAAATCAGGAGTCGCGTTGGTGCCCCAAAGAAATTTGACCTTGACTCGCGAAATGTAAATTCGCAAAACGATGCGAGAAAAACTCTACTCGAAATTGAGCTCGTTCGCTTCGTCTGAAAAATTCTGCGAGGTGATGAAAATAATAACGAGTAAAAAGTTGCAGTTTTGCCAAATTTCGGTGTCGAGGAGCAACGTCATTGGCTGCGTTAACTGCGAGAAATGTGGAGTTTGTTTCTTTTTCTAAAGCTTCGGCGATGTCTCACAGCGAATGACCAAAAAACGTGTCGGTAGACATTTTTACGAGGATGGTAAAAATGGCGATTCGAATCCGGTAGAGTTGCGGCAGATGAAGTAAGTTCTTCTCTCTCGGCAAATGAAGCAAAGCTTTCAAATGACACGGTAAGCTGTACTTTCGCGGGGAAACAGACCGCGAGCGAGTCCGCAGGGAAATACTACTTTTTACGGCGTAAAAAAGGTATTTTCACCTCACTGATCGGACAATCTCGCTCTCCGGAGCTCGGAAACAGGACGGAGCTGTAACTTCGAGTAGAACTTGTCAGAGTTTCATCCAACTCGCGTTCCCTCCACTTTCCTCGCGCCGGTCGCGTTGTTCGCGACGAAACCCCGTTTTCTCGCCGATACCTGGACATTTTTTTCAAGTTTGCCCGTTCCTTTTCACGGAGTCGATAATTTTGTCCGAAATTTGGTTCTTCGTTTTTGCGATGCGTTTTTAACTCAATTTTGACAATTAATTTGCTTTACTTCGCCGGGTTTTGCTCGATATTTGTCAAGAACCGAGGAGCTGCGCGGAATAATGGTACACCTCGATTTATAACGCTTTCAGTTGATGTGAAAATATGAATACCAGTATCTTTGAAAAAGTTACATCCGAAACTTCTGAAAAAACTCAACCAATCATCAAAACGATAACGACAAATTTGATAAACAGGTTCAAAAAACAATAAAAAGGTTAACGAAACCAGAAAGAGCTGATAAACAGCCTCCAAATGGAGGAAAAAAATCGGAAAAATCTGAAGCAGTTGGACAAAAAACAACTGAAGGGAGAAAAAAATCGTCGAGGAAATCTGCAAAAGATTTTGAAGAAAACAGAAGGAATATAGCGAATGAAAAGATATGAGTATTTTTAAACAGTGCTATACCACTATCATACGAGCAAGTAATATATTTGTTAAATAGCATTTTTATACCACAAAATAGACTCGATTTTTGAAGAAATGGTAAAACTCGAAATTTTCATTTTTCAATAAACATTGAGCTTTTCTATTCATTTCACTCGAGTCGGATTTACTACACGTGATAATTCTCTCGAAGCATTTTGTTGCACTCCGATTTTGTCTTAGTTTCCCACGTTTTTCGACGCACGGCGACGGAGACGACGAGATGGCAGATGGAGAATCGCGAGGAAATCCGTTGTATTCGTATACTCGAAACCTGCGGAGGGTGGAAATAAAAATTTCCAGTCATGGGCTCGCTAGATGCTCGGCAAATATTGACGCGAGGTAAGCGATAGGAGAAACGTCGTTGAAGCGATAACCCGACGGATACGTGACGGCGAACGAGCAGCGCGAAGAGGATCAAGGAAATTTTCGATATAGACCGACTTCGACGACGGCTGACCGATTACCGGATCTTCGGGCCAAACATCGCGTATCGATAACTCTGCACTGCGAGACTTCTGGATTCCGACGGCGATGCTTTCATCCTGCATCTCCGACTCGATCCTCGACAAATTCCAATCCGGAAGAATCGCGCACGTTCGCAACTTTCGCGGTCGATGAGACCAGAGGCAAGAGCGCTGCATTTGCGTCGCGAAAAAACTGGACTGACATTCGCAAACGAGCTTGCGAAAAAAGATAAAAACGACGAACCAAAACACCGAAAATAAGGGAAATTTACGTCATGCGCAGCGCGATCGTACTCGGTAGACCAATTTTTCAGCGCAGTGTAAAGTGTTCAAAATTGTGCGCAGAATATTTACGTCTCACGAACAATTTTTTACTGCCTAGGCGTTGAAATTATACCAACAAATCTGCGAAATAATTTTTTTACACAGATAGTTTACCGAAGCGCTAATGTTTATGATAGTATCCCTAAATGTGACCTAAAACTATGTACACACGTCACATTTAGTAGATACAGGTGACGGTAGGTCCGAATGAAAAATCTGCGAGGAGTGAAATGAGATCATACATTTTAAATTATTGCTTTAAAATTATTCTCTCACAATAAAAATAAAATAACAAGTCCGAGTCGATAGACAAAAAAATGTCTGCGGTCGAGCATTTTTTTTTTAACTTAAATTAGAGAAAGAAAGATATACATATTCTGCTAAATAAATTAAGTCCAGCACAATTGACAAGAAAGTTACGCTTAGGTTGATAAAACATGGAAAAATAATACCATCACTTCGGTATTCCTTTCATACATAATATTTAAAAAACGGTACGTAGTAGCGAAAGTGAACAACAATTAATTGTGACGCGACGTGGTGGCAAAATCTGTACGTTCCAGGCGAGAGTATTGAAAAATAATTTGTTAACGCAGAGCTGTGTTACTCGCGAGACGGGGAATCGGATGTTAGCGTTGCGCGCGAAGTTATCGTTCCGGCGAATTCACCCGGTAGGTTCCACGCGAAGGAGGGAGGGTTCATCTTCGAGTGCTCAACTGCACGCGGTAAATCCGATCGAGTAATCTTCTCGGATCTGGAGTCACGGGACAATCCACTCGTCCGGATCCAATAGTCTGGCGATATTATCAGCGTATCCTGCGCCCTACGTCGAATGCTTATAATCTCCACTCCAAACTGCGCGGCACCGCGCGCCGCTTGCCGAAGACAAGACTGTCCTCGCCGAAGCTGAACGTGGCGGAATCCGCGGAAAATCTCTCGAATGGTCACTTCTACGGCGAAAACTGTCCGAATCTTTTTTGTAGAGAAAAACCTCGGCTACAAATTTGGTTCTCTGCATTTTCGTCAAAAACGAAAGGGTTTTCGAGATATTGGCGAGACACTCGAGACGTCGAGGTGTTCTCGCATTTTGCCAAGAAATCCAATACGAATCGATGCATAAGCGTTCAAATTATCTCCACCGAGGATCCGAGCACCCGTAATCCTCTCCTTATTCCTCGTCCGTGTTCTCACCTCCGTTCTCCGTCCCCGGACCGCGAACGAAACGTGTTCGCTTATTGCCCTGGGCAAAATTACGCGAAGGTCGCGTTTCCCTCGCGGATGGTACCGACGAACGTTTCCATCAGGCGCTGTGTCAATTTATGCTTATTCCTTCGCACCCCCGGGTACCCCGATTCCGCGAAAGTATGTCGGCTCCACTCGTGTTCGCCAGATCCTTTGCGCGTGTCCCGATCCAATTAGCCGATACAGGTAGGGGTTAGCCGAAGCAACGTAGCCACAACTAACTTAGTCCCCTCAAACTTTGATCCTTGGCTTCGCGTGCTCGGAGCGCGCCAGCTCGCGATGTCCATAATTCTCATTCCAGACTTCTCTCTCATCCGTCGAGGCGAAAGATCACAAAGGTAACTTTGCGAAATGAGCGGAACACGATCCACCATCCGAGATCGCGAGCTGTCAACGTTTACCCGCCTGCCAAAGGGGTAATGTTTTTCGTAAACAGAATTTCCATCAAACTTAAGACAAAAGATCGTGTCGACGACTTTTCTTACAAAAAATTAGTGCCATCTCAACACACTTCTCCTGTATCGATAAAGTAACACAGCTCTATTCTGAGCCCTGTGTTAAAAGTAACACGCCCCAAATGTTAAATGTTGCAGTAACATTTAAAAAGCGTTACTCGAGTATCAAATAACATTTTTGTGCGTTAAAAAACGTACTGTGAGAGCAACACTAACCATTGGGTTGAATCAACACGCTAAAGTCTTAATTATTCTAATCACGATTTTTTACACTTTAAACGATGACCGATTTTTTTTGCTGCGCATGTACGTGTGTAAGCCTAATTCTAATTTTTGTAAGGTGTCATTAGATTCGTCTGAGTTGTGGGACTGGCGCAGGGTATATTATTTGAATATAGCGTTCGCAAAATAATAGAAGGAGAATAGAAAAAAAAGTAATGAAGATTAAAAAGCAAGCAAGTTCCATAATATATGTTTAAGATATGTTTCTATGTATAGAAATTTGCAATTGCGATGTACGAATGATTT
Source organism: Arge pagana (assembly GCA_963969455.1). NCBI lineage: Eukaryota > Metazoa > Arthropoda > Insecta > Hymenoptera > Argidae > Arge > Arge pagana. Next base: position 9,153,321 of record OZ018311.1, on the reverse strand, counting down.
ATCGTGAAATGTTATTTGTTTGAAACTTAAATAAATAATAAATAGAATATATACTCTGATGCAAATGTACCTCGAATGTTGGAAAAGGTATTGCAGGGAACAGATAGATTGAGGATGGAATAAAAATAAAAAACAGTATTCGATTTACATCACTTCGCGCGACGACGTTGTACTTCCACGACGAATGACCAAGAACGGGAGGGAAAAAAATGCAGGGACGAGTAATTGGCGAATGGAAGGGAGAAAGCGCGGAAAGTTTCGCTCGTCGAAGTTGCTCCGTAATTTCAAACAGCTACTTGGCCGCGTAATAAAGAGTGAAAATTAAAGATTTTTTCATGCAAATTTCGGCTAATATGATTTCCCGGCAATTTGAATAGAGAAAGCCCATAATACGAGTTAGCATATATTTGAATATATTGTAAGTTACGGCCTCGTTAAACTACACGAATTTTTATAAACCACTCGCTCGAAACAAGAACTTTTCGCTCGAGCTATCATCCGTCGACGCGACGCGACGAGTCGACCGAGAGGAACGGAACGAAGCGAGGAAAACACGGGAAATATAGGAGAAGACCCGCGACGACGGCAGCTGCGAAAGATTTCAGCTGCGACGGTATCGGTAATTTTTCTCGTATAATTTCCCTGCCGCGTCGATGAACTTTGCGAGATGAAGGTGACGAGAGAACAGGTTTGAATCGATTGCCGCCATTCGCGAAAAGTTTCGGGCGCGTCGAGCGTCGCTGTTATTCGTCCCGCTCCGCGGGGGTGGACGAGGGTTGAAATGTGCGTGGATCAATAAATAGCTTTGCGTTACGTCGCGCTGCGTGTGTCGCGGTCCACGTCGCAGACGTCGTCGCAAGACGCCTGGCGTCGCGTCCCGGCGTCTGGCGTCGCCGAATTGTTACGATACCCGCGACCCTCGACGCGAACTTTGGCAATAAACGCTCGTTACTCGAAGCGCGCGGTGAAAATACGCGTTAGCAGTCGACTGGTCAAAAAATCTGCGCATTGCTCGATTTTCCACCGATCGCGATAATTTTTTTTTCTTTCGAATACTCGTCAGGAATTTTACTTTCGAGTAGTACTGGCACTTTTTTGATTGTCGGTAAAAAACTAACTTGAAATAAAGCTGAAAGGGGAAGTTGTATAATACCAAGTTGTAGCGTACGAAAACACCGGAAGTTTACACTGTTTTGGCGACAAATAATTAGGAAACAACTTCGTGTCTCTACTCATTCCAATAAACGAGTCCTTTTTCAAATAAGTTGGGTAGCAGCGAATTGTTTGAATTAATTAGAATATAAAGCGTAGCATAACTTAATTGCTTATATTTGCTTATAAATTCCTTTGATCGATTTATATTTATTTTCGCAAATTATTGAAGTTCAAATCAAATTTGACGATATTTTAGAACACTTAATTGTTTATTTTTCCGTCTTCAATAATAATTAATTCATGATTTAAGGCAAGTTTGAAAGTTGCGAATTTCACAAGACTGGAAAACAATTAGCATCCACTCAATTTAATTTAAAAAACTCGTTTTTATGGAGACGAGTAGGAGCAAGAAGTTTTCTCATTAGTTGTCACCAAAATAATGTGAGCTTTATTTTAGGTTAGTTTTTTACGCGCAATCGAAAAAGTCACAGCGAAAGTATAATTCGTTACGAGTATTTGAAACACAAAAAAATATCACCATTGGTCGATAATTGCGCAGTCGGCGGCGGTTTACGCTAAAAAAATAGAAAGTTTATTAATTTATCCGGATTTACGAAAAAGTGGGTATTAACGAGTCGCCTGATGAATTCGATGGGTCGTCGTAATTTCACGCGCGCGACTGTGGGGATGAAAATTTCACGAGCGCGCGTACCAGGTGCGTGGCTACCGGAAATGCGGAAATCAATTTTTCTCACACCAATTTTTTTGCGCGACCAAGAAATACGGAGGCGGGATAACTGCTAAGCCAACGGCGTCGTGCCTTACGCCGCGATGCGGGTATAATCTCGGCGAACCTGAAAATTTGCGTAAACCCATTGAGGGAAACGCCTTCGTCGTTCCCCTCGGCTTAAAAACTAATCAACTATAATCCACGTTCCTTATCCATCGTACGATAGTAAATAGCACGGCTCCTCGAATCTAACAGACTCTGCATTCGCAAGCAGCGTATTGTCAAGAACCCGGAGACCGATCGGCCCATCTCTCCTGTCGTTATGAAAAGCCAAAAAAAAACGAGAGGTGTGGCGGGACACTCGGTCAGACCGAAGTTCGCCTTATATTATACATTACATAACAGGCATGATGAAAAATAAATTCGAAATTCTTGAGAATAATTAACCTTCGAGCTGCACAGCTAACAAAATTCAAGTACACCGCACACTGCGTATTTGACACTCGCAGTTTTCAGACAAAAATGACTAGATGCAGATTGAAATATCTTCTTCGAGGTAGGATACATTTGGAATTTTTTGGCCATTTCAATTTGTGGAGAAAATTCGTATTTGGAGAAAAACCAAGAAACCGAGTTTTTTCACTCAAACATTCGTAACTCGCGTAATGTTTAATGATTCTACTTGACAATGGGACGCTATGCTCTTTAAATACTATAATTTCAGGAAAAAATTGACGCAATAGCGATGCTTTCAAAAAGGGCACTGATTTTGGGATAGGAGAACGCAATTTTATGATAGATGAAACGCTAAATTTTTCCTCATTCGAGACGATTTATCGATACATAAATGCATTCGAAATGGCACAAAAATGAGAAAAAATTATAAAACTGAGGTAAGCAAAATTTATTTACATTTTTACTTTCGTCGTTAGCTTCGGCTTCTTCCGACAGCGAACGAACGTATGAAATAGTAAAGCTCGAAAATAATAAGGTGATGCGGTTTTTGAGTGAGCAGAATCGAAAAAAAACGACATTTTATCTACCCGAGGAATTTCTCGACATCTCCGTGTAGCATTTAAGTCGTAGAGAGAAATTTCACGCCTCGTTTGGACAATTGCCATGCCTGTGCTCCGGAGCTCATCCGAGATCCGAGATTTCGCGAATGTTTCACAAATTGCTGCGCTTCGGGCTATCGAGATGCCGATGCATCGCGGGTTCTCGGAAATAGAGAAGCGAAATGTGAAAATATTCTCTCGAGATGCCGGCTTTTTCAGCGTTTGTTTCGCATACGCGCGGGACGGTGTTCGCTGCTTGGAAGAACGCGAGGTCGAGCGATAGATAAGCAGCGTCGAGTGTGATTGAATTGAATTCGTGGAAGGAAAAACGAGGGAAAAAAAACGAGTGGCGTCGAATTTCTGAACAAAGCTCATCGCTCGAGTTGGCAGTTTTGTGGGGAAAAATCCGTGCACTTTTTCGAAGAATCGTTCGGTTTCGTAGGGGAATGTAATTGCAAGGAAAAAACTGAGCCAATTGCTTTATCCTCTTTTCCACGAGTCGATGCTTCCACTGAAAGAGAGGAGGTCTAATCAATCGCTAACAAGATAGAACCGCGCGTTTCCGGGCTCTCGCGGAAGCGGATGGAGGCCATTTTGGACCTCCCTTGGGTGCTTCTGCCCATTTTCGTTCGCTCGCTCCGTCAGTTTCCCCGTCGCGACATCGATAAAAAACGAGTCGAACGGAAGCATCGATCCACGACTCGTCATCCTTGCTACCTAAATTCGAAATTATTTCGATCGTCAGCATTTTTCGACTCCAACGCACGTGCAGTGGCCGATTTCGGATTTAGCCATTGCGCATGGTCCCGGTAATGTTCCATGATCGGAACACTCCGAAAATACCTCCATTCTTCTCCTATAATCTTTTGCTGTATGCCTTTTTTCAAATTTCTCAATTTTTTCTTTTTTGAATCCGTTCTCGAATCCAATAGTTGATCGAGTACTTTCTACAGCCTACGATCAGGACATGCTTCAAGGTCGTGCTAACCTCCGACGATTTCCGAGGAAAGGACCAGAAATTTCGACAGGTACAACTACTCACAAGTATCTTAACACCAAAGTAATTGACTTCGATTGATATTTGCACTGTAATCGAAGTTTAAACCGACTGAATCCGAAATATGCCACTGTAAGACGTCTGCGGATCCCATTGAACGGTTTTCCTGTACTTTTCATCAATTTTGGCGATCGGAAATAAATTTCCCTACGACGAATATCGGTCTTACGACCGGAGATGAAGGGTATTCGTTAATTGAAACGGGTCGCGGATAGCGAGGAGCACCGCGAACCGAAGAGAAGATTATTCTGGATGTGAGATTAATTGGAGACAAAAGGCTGATATCGATCTATGAAACGGATCTGCGCGAGCACGTCTGTTTATGCGAGCCCAGTGGAACTCTCAACCTCGTTACACCTCCACAGGACCCCTGGATTTCTGAAATCTGTACGTTACCATCCACGCTCATGGAACTAAACAAAATTAGCTCGATGATCAACCGTTGAACTAATTTTTTCAACGGGAATAATTTCCATTAACCGATAAATTTATTTCCTTAATGGAAAACATGTCCATTGAAAAATTCTACTTAGCAAATTATTGCATTATTTTTTTCATTCATTTTGCAACGCTCAACATAATTTCTTGCGGACAACGAATATGAAAAGGCTTTTCTGGAAAGAAGATGGCAAAGCTCGATAGTCGGAGGTGACGAGAACGTAGCGAGTAAGACGTTACGAGAGATCCTGCAAATTTCCTTCCCTGAACTGCCTTTCATAAACGGAAATTTCAACTGCGAATGAAATTGTTTCAGAGTGGCGAACTGCAACTACGCTGCTCTGTGGCGCGTCGTTCGTTTCATTTCCATCTCGTCGCCCCGGCACGAATCGCCGATTGTGAATTAACGCAGATTCAGGCATAACGATAGAAGTACGTTCCTATGCTCGTTTCGTAGCACGCGATCTGACTCGTTGATCGGTGATTCGTTCGTTTTTTATCTTCACCCAGAATAAATCGCGCCGATGGAGTTTTCCGCCCGGGAAACGCGGGCGAATTTATACGACGCGCCCGATATCGGATATATGTATTCAAAATCTAGCGTAACGACCCGAGCTAGTGGAGGCTCGCGAAGGAACCGCCGAGCTTTCAGGAGGACGTTACATTCAAATGCGCGTAAAGTGGTAAATGATAGGTTCTCCGAACGGCGGGGAAGTCTCGCGTATGATACCTCGGTACGAGATGACGACGGGATGGTAATAAGCCGTCGCAGGGACGGAAAATGCGAACCTATGGACCGAAGGGGCTCGATGGCGCTGGAAACTTCTGCGTAAAGTCCCCACAATTTTTCACATATTCAACATCCAACGCCGCGGCATGGTAATTTTCAGGCACCTCTCGTCGTGCCCCGAAAGACTCCGCTCCGCGTTCTCGCGGATAACAATATTAAATTCCATTTTCTTCGCCCTTTCCCGCAGACTAATCGGGTCGATCATTTACCAGTTCCACGCGTCACGATCCTTGTAAATCATTCGGTCGCTAAATTACCGAAGCATTGGACGCTTACGCGCTGCTGTTTCTCGTTGTTCACTCGCGACTGATCCTCGCTGTTATTACGCAGGTCTGGGATAAAAATCTATTCTTCGTATTCGTGCACTCGATGGAAGCTTTCCTATTTCTGCTATCATTTTATTTTTTAAGAAATCTTGCTCGTTGCGGGAAGAATTAGCGAAAATAGCTGCTCCTTGATCAGTCGACATTTTTCCACTAACCGCAAAGCCTCTGCTCCTCTTGAAGCAGCGGAGTTGATTTTTCTTTTCGTTTTGCAAAATCGATAGTCCGCTGGAAACTTCATTGTAGCAATTTAAACCGCCTTAATTTCCCGGCCGTTGACCGCAATTTTTCGTTTCTCTTAAAAAAAAAAAAATGCCGGGCTACGAACAACGGCGCATCGGCATTTCGGAATTGAGATAATATTATCGGACATTTTATTTCGCGCGTTTCTACGCTCGTCAAGTCGTCGAGTGGAAATGGGAAATGCGCTCCGCGAGGTGGAAGCAATTATAATGGATTTGACCAACTTCGTTATTTGCAACGTCAACTCGTGTGTTTTCCATTTCATTCGGCAGCGTGGCCAGCAGTTGGAGATGGAGTTCTGGAAAGCTCGACTTGCCGACCAGCCTGGAATTTTTATTCCAGACCAGCGTGGAATAATACAGTGCAGAACTCTTATCTATTCTTTAAAATTTGGAAATCTCGGAACTGTAAAATAGGATCGGCAAAAATAGGCCCCCTAAAATTTGTATCTTTCAGTGGACCCAGCATATAATAGTAACAAATACGTGGCAAGGTGCTGAAAATCAGTAAAACGAGGGGGATAACTTGGGGGGAAAGGATCTGGGGAGGGGGAGGCGTTTTACCCCGTATTCCAAGATTTTTATTTTTTCATGGACCCAGCATATCGATACGCGATCCGTAGCGAGGGACTAGAAACAGGTAAAACGAGCGGGGAAAACTAATTGTAAGTGTACGAGTAGTTTTTTTCTGAGGGGGCCCATTTTGCCCCCCTCTCCTATTACGCCGGAAGAAGTCGGCGTAAAGCTTCGTTTATTATTTGTCACCTGGAAGTAGCTGCTCGACAACCCTTCTCCGGTGTCTAAAGCGACCCGGAGGTTATCTCGCAGTGGATATTACATCCGGAACCGATATCGGTCGCATCTGTTTACCATTCGAGTCCCTTTTCCGCGCCGCTCTCTCTCTCTCTCTCTCTCTATTACACCTACATTCCCAGATGAGCCAACTAGATGTACGCTAGTTTCCGTTCTAGTAAATTACGAACACGATTGGGATTGATTTCCACGGCTGTTCAACACCTCCGAGCCTATTTATCCGACAAACATTCGGCTAACTTCGAACGAGTTTCGGAAATTTCACGAACGAGGTGAATTTTGTTTGCCGAAAATGCGATAAAAATTTTCCTCGTCGGGTTAAGGAAAATGACATTACTCGAAGCGGTAGGGTAGAAAGAGTCAGGAGCAGATGGAACAGATCAATGACGATAGACGCAGCGTCACGAAGTTGTTCGGCGCTCGACTTTTCGTCGAAAGCTCATCGCATTATCTCTTCGAGCAGATACGAACAGCGAAGTTGATGCTCGTTTTCAACGAAACGAATATTCGGAAAGCAGGTATCCGGAAGTATTTTCGACGAGAGCTACGTGAAAATCTTCGCGTACCTACGAAGGACCAATTAAGCTAATCGCACCGTCGTAGTCGTATCGTTAAGGACATTACGAAACGAGCGCTTGGCATGCGAGGCGTTACGAGACACGTGTTCTTTTCCGATATACAACAGCCGCGCGCAATACCAGTTAGCTTTCCGGCGAGCGCTAATGCTCTCGTAAAAAATTCAGGAAACGCCGTGCTACAGCAGCATTTTTAATGACGCGGACAACGGCATCGAAACGTCAATTCTCCAGTCGTTTATACGAGTGTGAAAAAAAATCGTGGAAACGAGACCAAATTTGGTGCGAAAAAAGGATCGAGCCACAAATTTGGACGACAAATATCTGTAAAAAAGTGGATTGCTCGAAAATCGATGCGAGAAATTTTCCTCATTTTTGCATAATTTTTCACAAATTTGCGGAACAGTCGCAATATGAAAAGCTTGGTTTCAATAATTCTCAAAAATTGCATATCACGAAAAAGTCAACGCTCTATATCTCGAGAAATATCAATCTTATCGATTCGGTTTACTGGATCTTTTTTGTAGTAAATTGAATTTCCGACTAGTTTGCTATTCACATTTTTTTCTGTAAGTTCGGTCATTCGCGAAATAACGTCAAAAAATCAAGAATTTCACACGAAAATCGGATTTAGTGGCTCGTACAATCTCACAAGTGCGGATTACAGCTACGCCGCAACGGGCACTTTTGTAGAGCATTTAATCCTGCGTAAATCGAGCTCTGGCACGATACGATAGCATGCAATTCCGCTGAGTTATAGATATTTGACGAAAAAAAATCGAAGCTTACGTGTATTTTAAATGGGAAATGTTTCCCCACGCTCTGGGAAAATACCGATCGGGAATATTGAAGGCTCCAACTTTCGGCGAGTTTTTCAAGGACATTTCAAACACAATTTTCCGTTGGGACCACGAAAAATAAGCGAAAAAGAAAAAATCACCCTGATCATTTTTTTTCGCGTATCGAGAGGCACCTGCATTGGTCGTATCCTACGTTTCGTACGGTCAGACGAGTATGCATGACGCTCGTCGGTATTCATTCGCCCTTGGATACGACTCGGCGGCATATTTGATTGCCTCGCAATTGCATAACCGTGCCCTCGGCAACTTTCAACCCCGGTGAAATAAAGTGTCCCAGGGAATCAATTCGACGATAGAGTAGAATTTATCGAGAGGACGAAAAAGACTCCCTAATCTCTTCTTCGTTCTACTCGGCTCTCAGGTTTCTTTCTCCGCTCGGAAATCCCTCGCCTTTCCCACTCTCAGACTTGAGCCGTGTTCATCCTTTTCAAAATTCATCAGCCACGTTCCCACCGCTATCTTTCTCTTTCTCCTTCTCTCTCCTTCCCTCTCTCCTTCCCTCTCTCCGTGTCTCGTCGCTCGCTGCCACGAGCACGTCGTCGATTGTTATTTTAATTCGGCTTTTGTCATTAGCCCTTTATTTATTTTAACGTTGCACTCGACGCGACGCTACTTCGCAACGCAAATGAACCCGTCTCGTCCGCATCTCCTGCCGTCTTCCCCCGTCCCCGACCAACCCCTCGCCCGCCCTCGTCTCCTTGGTCCTCGACGAATCTCCGTCCGCCGCAACCTCGTTAAAATCATCTCGAAACTCTTCGCGGACAACCTTCCTCGTCCCATTTTCCCGCGCAAAACACCCTACCGTTACCGAAAAATTACCAAAACAACTCCGATCGGCTCACCAATTAAAATCAAACGACGAAAGCGTTCGATCGATTATTAACCATCGCGCGAGTTTATCCCTAACATTTCTCTGCCTCGTAATAACCACGTAGCCGTCGCAACAAAGCAATTTCCCGTGTTTCACAATTTTCCTAAAACGTCAACGTTTTCCTCCGTTCTCCTTCCCGTTGCAAGCTCCGCGATCGTTTCTGCCCGACTTTTCGTTGTAGAATATTCTCATGCGTTCGTAACAAAATCTAACACAAACAATTGTGTCAACGTTTTTTTACATAAAAATTAAACACACTTCGCGCGTGGTAATACGCTTGTACGGCTCTGTGTTAACATAAGCGGTGCGTAAATTCGACACGATTGGAGAGTAACAATTGAAATTTTGTACCGTCGAGCCTTTTCGCGAATACCTGCGCGAAAACAAGGGAGATTTTTCCAATACTTCGCCAGACCGGGAAGATAGTAATGGAGAGGAAAATAATATATTCGTCTGGCGGTCGGCGGACGCGGGGGTAAACGAGCGCATGGTTGTGCCAGAGCTTGCAGAGAACATGACGGGACGAAAGAGGCGAGGTGGGAAGGTGGGAAGGACGAGGGGGAGAGGCGCTCGCGTATAGATAGGCGCATGGCTTCAACCCCTGCAAAGCAATGACGGCGTGCCTCGGGCTCGTTGAATATTTCATCGAGTAGCCCACCATGGCGAACCACCGTGGATATACGTGGAGCAAAGCGCATTGAAGTATGGAGACGCGAAGTTTTGGTCTATCCGTGCCTCGCAGATTATTCTCATCGTTCTCACCTCTGGCGGATATACGCGACCCTACGATTCGTACGTACGAACGGACGAAGTAGCTTTCCGAAAATTTACAATTCCCGGTGGCAAAAGGCTCGCCGGGGCCGCGGCAAATTTCCAAAACCGCTACGTATCTGCGTTAACCGATCTTACGGATCTGGGGAATTATTTACCACGGTGGTGTTCGCTGGGACGCAATTTCAACCCCCGTCGAGCTTTGGGGAGGGCAAAACATTCGGAATCTCTCGGAGGGATTGACGCGGCGTCGTTCGAAAGCATCGAGTGCTATTATCCGAGCACGTTCGGATCGTCGTGTTTGTTTGGTTTTAATGTTTGTTCGTTTGTCCTAATCCACCGATATCGCGCGGCTTGTTCTTCTTAGTAATAGAAAATATTGCCAGAATACCGATTCGATTGCAGCTGATGCGATTTAAATGGAACTATCGTGGAAATGAAAAAAATTGAGTAATTCCTAAAAACGAGAAATCAATTGCAAATCGTGTTCGAAAATGAAAAGCATGGAGGGAAAAATGTTTAGAAACGGAAGAAAAAAAATGAAAAATCAGAATACGATTGATAAAAAAATGTATGGATTCGTGAAAATAATAGAAAAATTGAAGTGAATGTTGCAGCATTGAGGGGTTGAATGTGAAAGAGGTAGATAAATGGTGAAAGGTTGGATGATTAGATGAAAATTAGAGAATCCGGTGCGATGCGATTCTGATCGCTGGAAACTCGATGGGAATTGGAATAAAATTGAAATCCACAATTATTCGCAACGAGAGAATACGATTTGGACGGGTTTAATGAAAGTAATTGGACTTTACCTCGCTTTTATCGGCGTGTAGCAGCTGCTGTAGAGGCTACACGAAGTTCGAGCGCGGGACAAACTGCAGTTCATTGCGATAATTAGCCATTTACAATTGTTGGACGATGCATGTATGCTTGTCGGGTGTAACGTCGACGTCATTCCGTCGCGCTGGACATTTCTAGGTCACGTTTTCCCGTAACGAGTAGATTTCCAATTTAACTACTCGCCTCGCATTCGCTAGCGACTATTCCTGTCGAACAAACAACGAAGCTGCGTCGTTGGAATCGATGAAAATAAAGAGAAAATTGAACCCACCGCGAACTCTTGGCGAATCGAGGACGATGAATTTCAAGGTCATCCAAAAATGTGCCAATTTCGAAGGAAACCGAGGATAATTCGCATTTTCGGGCGATTTTACGGCGGGGATAAACAATGGAATGGCGAATGTGGAAACCGGATGGGGAGAAAAGTATAACGAGATGGGAGGAAACCGGAAGGAGCGAACGTTGGGAAACGGCGTTCCATAGTTCCGTAGAAAATGATTTGTTGACCAGGCAAAACTACAAACAGACGCGAGATTTCCCTGGCCAAGCTCGGCTACATTTCACGTTTATACGCTCTGCTTAGATTATTTAAAGCGTTGTACGTCCTGCATGGCACGTCTATTGGGAATATGCCCACCGAAACAACCATTTCGCGCCGAACCTCTGCTCCTCATTTTTCTCGAGTTTCCTTGGAACTGGGCGAACATACGAAGAACGCGGTTCACTACGCCGTTTGGCTAATCGGATTTCTTTCGGGGAGAGCCTGATCAATTGCGAATGAACATACTCGTCTGGGTTTCCCTAAAATCGAGGACCAAACAAGTTTCCCATAAGCTTCACATTTTTCTTAGCAATTTATCACGGTCTGAAAAAGCCAAGATTTGCCGAACGAATTAAGGAATTAGTCTACTTTAAATTTTGCAAATAAATATTGAGTAAAAACAATTTGGAAAATGCCTGGAATATATTTTAAGATTGTATTTATCGAGCCTAACAAATTTTATATAAATAGCTATCGTAACAACGTCGGCGAAAATTCGTGAAAACAGCTTTTTTCACGAGAGAGAAGGTAGACTAAGCTCTTAAGAGACGTCTATGACGACGCCGCGTGGCAGAACTGTGATGGAAGAAGGTGAACGATGGTGCATTTCGTCGGGAAAATTCCTGGACAAGTGCGACGTCGATGGGCTTGACGGGTGATGATCGGTGGGAAATAAGGAGGAAACGAAACGCGGGTAAGTTGAATTGCTCGGAGGGAGGCGCGGCGCCGACACCGAATGAGACGGAGGGGCAACGATACGTGCTGCTGTAGATTCACCGTGCGGCATAAAGCATTCACGAAGCAATCTTTTGTCAAGATATTGCGGAAAATTTCCTTGTTCCTTGGCAAGCTTGAATATTACCGGGAAACGAAGCCGCCCGAGAACGAACGCGGCTCGTAAATATGATACAAGATTGCACCGTGCCGGAAATCCCCGAGAGAACTTACGATCCACCCCGCGATAGACTCGCAAGAAAATTAATATAAGCACGATTATGGGATCGTTTCGTACCTCGATTTACGATGTGAATTCCGGTTCCCTCGGGACAATCGAAGTGCATTCGTAAAAAAAAGGAGAAAAAAAAAGAATTGTGATTCCTTCGCGTTTCATTCGCGAGCGCGAATTCCGTCAATTATTTGTCGATGGCGTGCTTTTCGGTGAGAAAAAATATTGAATGAATTATTTTCTCGTGCCCTCGAACCCAGGAGTTTCGACGAAGCCACTCGAAAAATATAATTGAATTTTCAACGTCATACCCGAGACTTTCTTGCGCGGAGGATCTCTATTTTATTCCCTCGACTCTTTTCAGCAGCTCGGTCTTCTCCATTAGCGTTTAACTTCCTCTAACTTCCATTTCCAACATCCCTCGACCTATTCAGTCGAGCAACGTTCCCGTTTTCCCTTGAGATTTCCAAAAATTTCAAGTCCGAGCGTGGGGAAAAAATTCGGCGAGAAACTCGCACGACTATTTTTGTCAAACTCAGGAATCACGCGAGAATTCTACGCCCGATGAAATTTACCGAGTAACAGTCGAATTCCGAATGTTTATAAACAACGTACGAAATTGTACGCGTAGCCTAAGAATGTACTCCTGAAATCGGACGTCGTCGTTCGTTTGTTACGTCCCCGGGCGTAAAATTTGAAGAAAATTTGTTGCGACTCGTTAAGTTGGCGTGTAAATTTCGTTGGTAACAATTAATTGCGCCACGTGAGATTATATTAATGCTTCGCTCGCGCTTGCGACACCGATGCCACGGTACAGCCACGCAGGACAGTTTGTAATAGCGGAACAAGGTTCGCCGCACGACGCGAAAGCTCTGGCCGCAGCTACGAAGGACCTCCCATATATTACGTCGCCAAGCTTGCCAACCCTCGTTACTTGAGACCTTATAATTAAGACCTCGTGCCGTACCGTCCGGGGGCAATTGCTATATTCGTTGCTGATTTAGCGTCCTGACACGCTAGACGCTCGCGAGTCCACCGTCGCGGTGACTTACAAGGTGTATCACCTCACGTGTCCCGAATGGGAGGGACTTGGTCGACGCGAGGCCGCACGAAGGGAAGAACATGGTCATAATTACCGTGTTAACATAGTAGCAGACTCATTTTATATAAAGTCGTAAATAATACCACGTGACGTAGTAACCGTTACCAGAAAAATGGCAACGAGTCCTATTCAACAAAATGGCGACGAGTCCTGTTCAACAAAATGGCGACGAGTCCTATTCAACAAAATGGCGACGAGTTCTATTCAACAAAATGGCAACGAGTCCCTCCCACTCTGGACACGCGCGGCGATACACCCCTGTTCGCTTTTCTGGATTTTCCAAGCGATACGTTCTCCCCGTTGGACGAAAGCGAAGAAGACGTACCGACTACCTGTTTCTGAAAATCACATCTACGTCGCATAAAGTGATGGCGGATGGCTGATTTTGAAAAGATAACAAGCGAGGTCCGTGTGTTTGACGTGAAAAGGAATTTCGCGTTATTGAACTCGTCAGCGTTGACGAGTTCCATTCAATGCCGCCGATTGTTCGAGATAAATGATAACAATGATCGTGCTTCGGCGCACGTTCGACCGAATACGCTGATATAACGGCACTTGCGTAGTTATACGGTGCGTCGTAATCGAGAGAGGCTCCGAACAACCTTGGCTTGGCTGAGAAAGTTCATATCCATCGCACATTCATCGACGAACGGACAACCCTCTGACCCACGTCAATTCCAGTCTTTCTGTTCGAAACAGGTCGCACGGTTCTAATTCGTATAATTATCGCAGTCTCGGAGTTGCCCGTGCGTAAATTCTCACCTGATTCGTCCCGATGAAAGAGATATACGACGAGGAGCTAACGAGTTGTTTGTTCGCGAAAATATAACAGTTTGGGGAGGCGATCCGAGCAGATCGCGTTACGGGGAGAGGGGTGGGAGCTGCGGTAGCCGGAATCCCGTTGACACGATGATTAGATAGGTCGAGTGAAAATGAAGACGCATTGTTTACCAGAAGATCCCTGAGCATTAACCATCGAAATTAGTTTCGGGGTGAAACAACGTGGTTGGCCTAGTAAATACGTAGCTCGTAGCCTGTCGGTATGCAACCTGCTCATTTCCCCTGTAATATACGGATGTGGTCACTCTCGCAACAAAGCTGGGAGGATGCGGGAGGACTAAATATGTAGATGTTCGAGGCCGGGGAAGCAAAGGTGGAGAGATACAACGACGAAGAGCGAGGCGGAGGAGGAGGACGAGACGAAGTAAGGTCCGCGAGGTGGAGAGGATGGTTCGTAGGTATCTACTTAATTCTTGGTGCTTAGCGTTTTCCCGTAGAACGGGGTAGCTACCAAGTTTCGCTTTCGCTTAATTTTCGGGTAAAAGGAGCCCAAAGACCTATAACCCAAACTGGAGATGCTCTCGCCTTAGTTTTCACGGTTATTATACACCGCGGTTGGGACGAGGGGGAATCTGACGCTTAATTAGCCGAAGACTGATCAACCGAAGCCCTACTCCGTTGTTTTTATCATTTATTATAGATATATATTTTTTTTTAGGGAGCGTAATGAACGAGCGAGTGGAGCGTTGGGTTTGTATATGGAAATGACTCCGGGGATTTTTCCTTTCGTCGTAAATATCGCAGCAATTTTAATGCGCTTTGCCGAAATAAAGTATGCCTCGTTTGGCGAGACCTATCTACAAGCTTCGTAGCGACGATTCGATATTTCCGGATTTTCGAAAGGCTCCGTGGGGACAACGGTGGCAATAACGCATGATCGATCGGAAGGTCCAATAGCGGTGAGGCTATCAGGCCATCGGCTCTCGCATGTACGGAGAAACGCGTAAAGTACGACGACCCGGAAGATCGTAAGATTTCTGGGGGACAATCCGAGGATGAAAGAAAATAATCAATCGCGAGTTGCATGATCGATCTTTATTATTATATCTGTTTCGAATAGTTGGGAGTTGCGTACGTTTACGTCGGAGCAATTTTTTCCGGGGTATTTATAGAAAGCGTACAAAGATAAAAAATATCCTGATCCTTTGTCGATTCGCTTCAGTTTCTGATGCTACGAAAATTTATTCTACTCTCAATTATTCTGAGAGAACGGGAATTTACGAGTTGGCCGTGAAATGAAATTTGTTTTACGCATACAAGGGGCGATCAGTGGTGACGATAAATTTTGAATTGTATGGAGAAGTCAAATTTCGCGGGAAAAATAAGCTACTGGAAATTTTGTCTTTCATTTTTATGCTAGTTTTTTAAAGACAAGGACCATTCACGTTGGAGAGAAGGGTTGAGAAATTTCCAGAATTATGTCTGCCACATCGACGTTAACTAACCTTGGGAATTCCATCGACATGCCAGACAACGTTGAGGAGATTTACGCGTGGATCGATCAAATGTCATTTTCAAGACCAAAACGAAATATATCTAGAGATTTCTCGGATGCTGGTACATATCAATTACGAGAATTTCTACTCCTGGATGAACATACACGCGATGACCAATTTTTCAATGGTATTGATAGTTTTGATGGCCGAGCTCCTGAAAAAGTATTATCCGCGGTACGTCGATGTGCACAATTATATCAGTGGGAACAGCGTAGCGAAGAAAATTGACAATTGGACTACGTTGAATCGGAAAGTTTTAAGGAAAATTGACCTGAAATTGAGCAAGGAGATGATTAATCAACTCGCCACTTCGCAGCAGGGATCCATCGAGAAAGTTTTGAATGATTTGCGGTCGAAGATACTGAATAGTTGTATCGCCGAACGAGATTCAATGTACTGTGAACAGGGTGAGAACGGTAGAGGTGGTAAGTACAAGAAATTCACATGGCAGAAAATACTGTCTCTTTTCTAGTTCCATTTTCTTCGTTGAATTAATATGCTTAGTCTCGAGTTCGCTGCTACAGAAGTTGTAAAAGTATAATTCATCGCGTAGCACGATCTATCGGATTCCCGTTAATTTACCAACATTCCATGAATCCTCGATACGTATGCGAAGAAAACCATATTTACGACGAACGATTTCTAAAGATTTCATACGATTTAGAGACGGTGGTTTCTCTGTTGAATCCCGATGAAGTAGCGAACAAATCGATTCCCCGGCACATTTACACCAAAGTGAAACAAGAACTACAGGAAAGAAACGAAGCCATTCATGCTTTGGAACGCAAGGTGTCACATTTGGAAACCCTGATAAAACTGAAGGATCAAAGAATATCTGATTTGACCGCTCAGCTGATGGGATCCACCGAATCTACGCAAAGCACGATGCCTCACGTTACTAATTCATCCTTCCTACAGAATCCATCGGGCAAAATTTAGCGCTCTGGATGCGACAAGCCAATTCTACCTTACATCATCGAGCCATAGAAAAAAATACAAGACTTTCCCGCCATATCCTCCGTTACATACCACTTTGAAATGATCGACAGGCACGAGTGGTGTCATAAATTCAAAACCCTACTGATTTTCTTTTTTTTATGCCAAAACTGTTAATGCAAATATTATTCAGCTGCGTTTTTGTCTACGAAAATACGTCTTATTTAAATCGTACTTCTCGGCAAACTCATAGTCAGATATCAATTATAGCAGATTGCTGCTCAGAGATATTTGAGGGTCGATCGAATACATTGAATCGATTGTTGATTATTTGCGTATTGCGAAGCCAAGTAAAGTTTGGCGCGTTACGAATATTAATTTATTGGAAAAATCACCAGCCTTCCTGAAATTTATGAATTCCGTCGTCCTGTACCATGACGTACTATAGGTAATTATACAGGTGCCCGCATACTGGGTGGCGATACCAGAATAACTCCGTCTCCACGTACGAACAACATGGGAATGTTTCGCTTGGTAGTTCTGTAGACTTCTTCGTACGTTTCCTCATCAATTTCGACCGTGGTAACCGTTTCCTCAGCCTCGCCAAGAACCATATTTAAATGCTGGTCGTAAGCCTAAATTCACGAAAGAAAACATAGATTGGCGAACACTGAATTCGATTCAGAATCAACGATCGATCCCGAGACGTTAGCTGGTATTCGAGATGAGTGAAAGCGAAGAACATTAGGATACTTACGTGAAGTCTGCCCCGCAATTCTCTTTCATTTCTCATTTTTACGTAAATGCGTTCGTCCAAACTCAATCTGATTAGATCCAAGGGCTCCTTGACATTGATCGCTGGAACCTGAGTACAGTAATAAACGCGTTGAGGTTAGGTCGACGATACGTGAAAACAAGGGAACAAATTATACCTGTTCCGCCTCGTCAGCCATATCTTCAATCAGGTATTTTATTTTCACCAAATTACAAACAAGCTCCGCTCGATCGAAGCATTAATCCTCGTTTACGCCGAGAAAATTGATGCTACCGGTTTCCTAGCGCAGAACTCTACGCTTTAAACAGGTTGAAAGTTCGAACGTCGATAGTCGATCGAGTTGTCGTCGACAAGATAGTCATCGATATATGCATACATCGAGCTCGCAATCAAGATCGATCTTTCTCCGACGTAAGCCGCGTAATACAAATATAATCATCTGAGAAATTCGAACGAGTAGAAACGATTGCGCGAATTGAGACACTTCAATGCATCAAAAACGCCTA
Source organism: Arge pagana (assembly GCA_963969455.1). NCBI lineage: Eukaryota > Metazoa > Arthropoda > Insecta > Hymenoptera > Argidae > Arge > Arge pagana. The sequence goes on along the minus strand of OZ018311.1, from coordinate 9,135,659 downwards.
AAACTTAGGAAGTGAGGGAATTTGTACGTTCGAGAATCTGCGTTCGATTCTTCATCGACTACAGATTGCGTTTCGTTTTCCGAACGATCTTGATGCTAAATCGTTCGTACGAATGAATTTCGCTGAATCTCTATTTTATCAAAATAACGTTAACCTACCTGTTTTTCACGACAATAAAAAGTTTTCGAATATAATCGGGCATTTACTAAGTAGCGCCACGATCGAGTAATTTATTCTACGCCACGAGATGCGGGTGGACGCGCGAAGAAACTAAATAGAAGTGGTAGGTGTGATCGGTTAGTTCGTAATGTCCTCACCTGAAACGGAGGCCGAGCGGCGCCGCTGTAGCACAATCGAGTCGGCCGTGGCACTGGCGAGTGAGTGACGCCATTTTCTGTGTTTGCGGAGTAACCGTTCGCGTAACAAAGTGACATTTTCGATATAATTACAATAGATTTAACAGTGTCCCGTGTTTCGGTGACATGTTTGGATATTTGGGAAGGATCGAAGTAGTTATGGTAAGCCAAGCCCGTCTATTAATATCGAATAAATCTGGCATCTTGTCACTCGATTTTCTCCGTTAGTCAGTTCAAGTTGGGATGGGTCGTTCGTAGTGTATCACAACGTATCATATGATAATACGGTTTGACAGTAAGTTCCAACGTTCATTTGTTCGTTTCGTCACGTTCGCTCGATTCAATTCCGGTCGTTTAACCATTCGACGGAGTGATATCAAGACGATTCAATGGCCGTAGAATACTCTGACGGGGTAACATCGAGGGCGACACATGGCAGTTAGGGCGCCGGCTACGCGGGGGGTGCTGTCTTTTTTCCCTCGACGATGAATAAACCAAACTTACGTAATTTTCCCTCTTACAAAAAAAACCTACACTCTCCGTACGTGAAAAAGTCCAGGCCACGAGTGTCGACTGCGATTCGAGGCGTGTAACCCTAGTATTGTTAAAGCACCTGAAACAATATTTTATCACGACACAACATTTTTCCAGCATATATCGCTGACGCATAACCACTGTTTCCTGTACGATAGGATAGAGCCGGTCATGTGCCGTGATCAATAACATTCTCATTTTCATCATTTCATTGTGGAGAATCCCCCAAGTTTTCCAAGGAGAACGTCGTGTGTCGGTAAAACTACGATGTTTTGATATTTCGTTGAGAGCAGAAAGAACGTGGCGGTAGCATTTTACGTACGTAACTTCAATTTTTTCATACCACAAGCGGTAGATAAGAACTAATTTGATAGTCTGTCTGTCGAGCAAGAACCGTGCGTCGTATAAAATTACCGGAGAATAAAAAACAGTCTAAGAATTTCAATTGTTCCCATATGCTGATCCGAAGCATAAATATCACCTTGCTTGGACGTCATCAACTACGGATTTTACCGATGGTGCATATGCATTTCTACATCGATTGGCACACGAGTTACGAGAGTTATTTTCGAACCGATTTCGCTTGTACTTATTTTCTCAACTTCTCTACCGATAATTCCCTCTCTCGACCTTAACTCGAAATTGAACGTTTCGATGATGTTTGTTTTTCCAAACACGACACTCGAGAACAGACGCTGCGCGTCCTTGTTATGCTCGAGCGCGAACATCTTTTCATCCTACTTTCCACAATATTCTTAGACGCAGATTTAACATTCAACGATGTCGTATCAAGAAATCGCGTTGGAAAGCGATTTATCGAAAGACGAGTCCTTGTTTGGCGTGACGCTGTACAACGGGTGTTTCCTACCTGTCTTTCCTATCCTTGTTGACGTTATTTGCGTCTGCGCCCTGCTATCAATAGCCAGAAGACTCCAGGAACCGTAAAGCTCTCTAGACCTCTGGTCTCTCGTAATCCCGTAGCTAATCTTGGATTATATACTCTCCCGCCATCTTTCATCGTCGTCGACGTTATGAAAATCCTTCGAGAACTTGACGAAATTTTACCATTCAAAAACTCTACACGAAACTTACTCGCAGTCGCGTCGAGCCCGTTTTTATCGATTGCATTGGTCGCTCGCGATTATTTCATCCCTACGCGACAGCATTTTATTCGCGAAATCGAGATTTGGTGTGGAACGATTGATGAACAACTTATTGGGCCAATTTTCTACACACCATTGTACGCACGAAAGCCGCATGTATTTATTGGAAAAGAAATTCCTCGTCATTTGAATAATTCAATCAATTATCTCCAGTCTACTGCAATCCTTCGAGTTGCGGCTCGTTCTATGAACGCGGACTCTCTTCTCTGCATCTCGATGTAATGGACTCTATTCGAAATCGTACGACGCGATTGTCCGTTTTATACGTCTCGGAAGACTCCCTACCCTCGCTGAAATATCCTCGACCATTGGATAATCATTGTCACGCGTGTAATAACACGTGTTACACACTCGACTGATAACGAGTGTATTTTATCAGCGAGTAAGAGCGCGGAAAAAAAGTATAACGAGCATGCCAATTCATGTACGTTGAAAAAAATTGCGACCTACAGATAATTTCGTCGGAATTACAACATACGAGTAGATCGTCGTACATTTAAAAACCGCTTTACGATCTTCGTCTGTTTTCCGTTTTTTCAACGTTTCAAACATTTTTCTTCCACAATCTTAACGACTGTTTTGACCGCGTGGCGCGCGATGGTTGGAAATAATGCTTACGTCGAGTTTATTTATTGGTGTAATTGACGCGACAGCGTCATCAGCGAATTATGTTTTTCGACGTCGTACCACTGCGATAATTGGTCGTACATCGACTAAAATTGAGACGAACGAAAAATTGTCAAAAATTTCACCGTTAACCAAACAAACAAGACTTACCGGACCGAATCTAATGGAAAATGCAACCTGATCGCTTTTCATTCCCCGTCTAATTTTTCCACGCTCATCGTGCCGCGACCCGCCGAATTAATAGCTTCGTATAACTCGTCGAGCTAAAATTTCGTGCGAACGTTGTTTGTCGCACGAGCGTGCGGTGCAACATTTTCATGTATCTCTTCGGATTATCTCCACGTGATAAAACGATGCACTTGTCGCGTAGCATCCTCGGTATTCGTAAAAGCATCGGAATGGTTCAACAACGCGTTTGCTACATATTTCATTCGGTACGTCGATTTTTCTCACGTGACATGGCCATCAGCCACGCTTTTCGAATCTTGAGAGTATAAATTTGCAACGTAATCGTGATTCATCTGATCTCCAGCGATGATTGTCCACATTACGCGAAGCGTCAGCTGTGCCAATTTCACAGCTGCGAGTCACGGCTGACCTTAAAGTACACGACGAACAGACTTTTTTCCCCTACTATTCGCAAACCGCTCGGTTGTATTGCAACACCGAGAAAACGTCGATGCGTCCAGCCAAGCGACATTCAAATTCCTCTGTATCGGAATAGGAAAACGATCGAAGAATGAAAAAAAAAATAAGAGCACGAAAGTGAGAAACACAGAGACTGAGAGAGAGAGAGAGAGAGAAGAGACAATTGAGAGGAAGTACCTCGCAAAGCGTAAGACTTATGACACGTGGTGGACGAAAGGTCAAGGTCGCGTGTGTTTTACGTTTATTTAATGTACCATTCGATAATACCGGTTTCCTCGCCTCTCGCCGATTGTCCTATTTACACGTGGCGAAAGACAAAGGAGCGCTGCACAAAGCATCGCGACGCGGCGGCGTAATTCCTATGTACGATTCATAAATTATGTATTAGGTGATCGAACGAAGTGATTGTGAGATTCAGTGTAGCGTATCAAAGTGGTTTGTAAAATTGCGAACCAATGAAATTCTACGCGATAAGAGATACCGTTCGTTGCCTGGCGACGTTTCTACAAACGTCGATGACAATAGGTCCGGGACAAGTGACGATTGGGGATCGTTTATCGTCGTTGGCAATGCGATACGCGAGGCACGATCGTATTCGTATGATAACGATCACGCGAACGAATCGTATACCTGAATGCAAACATCTCGACTCCTCGATAAAACAATCGATGAACGTTTCAAAAATAAACCTGGTCGTCGCGGGAAACTAGGCGGGTCCGCAGGAATTTGTAGTTCGATGCAACGTGCTTCAACGACGGGATTTTCGAATCGGGTGTAACGCGAGAAAAAAAGGAAATTGTCGCGTCTATCGCGTTCTTTTTTTTTCTAGTTTCCTCGACATCGCTATCGTTCACTCTGTGTCACGCTGCTATCTGCTATTTCTTCATCCGAGTGGAGCGAGCCGCCACTGTCCCAGTTACGATAACGACGCGTAATGGGACGCGTAACGAGGGCTAAAAATACTGTCAGCTCTATAAAACGCGGAATACCCAAAGTAAATGGACACGCTCGTTAAAGCGTCACGGAATGATAATACTATTACTACGTGGCCATACACGCTTGTAAAGTACGTGATCGCCTGAGGCTTTTCGTCGTTTTTCAACAATCCCTTTGCAGACCTTTATTCTCGTTGTTGGGCGAGGTCAGGTCGAAGATGTGTCACGCGATTCAAGCTCGTTTCAATTTGCTGGTTCCTTGTTTTTTCCACTTCTATCGCTTCTCGTTTAACTCGCACCTCGGAAGACCTTCCCCCCGCCCCCCAAATTCGATGCCAATTTCCAGTAGTACGCCCGGAAATCATACGGGCGCGTTTTCGAAAATTCCGTCGTTTTCTGGCCACTTGTCTACTAGCTTCAATTTCACTCGACTTGACACGCGTGCGGGTGGATAAACGCGTTAAGAAAAAGTGGGCAATCTTTCACGCATCGATAAACTCTACCCTACCTGTTGCCGTTAATTAATTTACTTACCTTCGCCCAGTTACGTGGCTTCTTCGCACCTAAACGCTACCACTATTCTTCGAAATAGAAATTATAACACCTAAGTCAGCATACTTCAACGTTGCACCTTTATCAAAACACGACGTACGTTCGGTTCTTTCGCGTTACGACTATTTTTCCGTCTGATCGCGTGGAATCGAATTTTTCTCTGGATATTTTTTACCCCCAATATTGAGCTTTAGGACTGTGAAGTTAACGTCGGTCGGAAAACAATGGGCGTTCGTTGACAAAGGGATAACGATATCGAAATTATTTCGATCGATAATTATCCGTGCCGAGTACCGATGTTGGTACTGAAACGTCGAGTTCGCGTTTCCCCGCACCCTCGCGCGTATTATAATCTTATCTGAAGTTTTGCAACATCTGGCCCAGTTCGGTCATTCTTCCGGTGCTCGTAATTAAAGGAGCGTACTTCCTATCGCTTTGATCGGCGACGTCGCTGGAGCATCGATTGGCGATCGCCGGACGAACCAGCCGTTTGGAACAATTGCTATGTATTTCAATTACTTCGGAGCCGATCGCTTGGAAATTATAACGAATCGATTCTTAACGCGAAAAAAACGAGGGTAGCTCTGCCTATCGAATCAGGCGAAGCGTAATGATCGTGTTACATTTATAAGTTTATTACATAATTTTTACGACGAGGAGGAGAATTAAACCGCGATAACGTCGATCGTATACTTGACGAAATCGTCTTCCCGATCGCAGAGTACATCACTCGTACGCTCGTACGAATTTATCGCATTCGCAGAATTTGCAGGATAAATCGGAATCGAGACGACGAACAATCTTGACCGTTTTTCGCACGTTTCCACGCCGCCTGAAAAATTTAATTGCGAAACGTGGTTTGCGGTGATTTTTACGCGAATAACGACGTTACGATGAAGATTGGTCGCGTGGCCTTAGGCGAAATGCTTGAAAATACGCGCTCTTTTTGAGCGAGCGCAAAGAAGAGGGTAATTTACCTCGTTAAAAATGTAAATCCCCACCTTTCGCTGGTAGGGACACTGTAAGCACCGCGCTTCGACGTGTAGTAGAGATATACGCGGGGCTTTATCGACGGCGTGACTCGTAGTATACGACCACGTGCATCGTCTACCTACAATACACATGGTCGCGTGACAGATGCCGGATACGCGTGGCTTACTATTAAAGCGTGACTGTATCTGCCCACGGCCAATCCATATATACGTACAAATACACGCGCACACGTAGATAAATATACATCGCTCCACGTGGGCTAATGAAACGTGTAGGTAAAGCGACCACTGCCTCTCGCAAGGGGAACGAACGAAGCGAAATCCTCGCAAACTCACGAAATTCACACCGTTGCTCGTCGACGGTGTCGTTCGACTCTGAAACGAGTGAAATTATGACAATTTATTTCCGCAATTCGCTACATTCGCAGATGAAGAAACACATCTACAGCTTCATTTCGCGCAACACGGAGATTCCTGAACAGTCGAGTACCACTGACGGAAATTTTTTTTTGATATCCAAGGAAGATGAACGCTGCGTGGCATAAGTACTGAGGAACGTGCGTATGATAGCGGAGGAAAGAGGGCTGCGTATAGGATCACGCGTGCGGCAAGAAGGAGGTTTGGTTCGACGATCGTGTTTGTGTTCGTGTTAATATTGAAATCATGGAATATACTCCATTCTCTCGATCGTCGTGCCGGGACACCCGCGCGGTTGGGTGGGGTCGTTTGACTCCAAGTGACTCACTGGCGCGAGGGAGGCTTGGCTGCGCCTTTACCTTCACCCCACACCTTCGCCCTTGCCAGCAATGGCATGGCAGTCGGCTTGATCAATATTGCAGGCAGCAGACACCACGGTTGCCTTCGGCGTCCGCGTAACGCGAACATTTCCTCGCGTTCTTCCTTTCCCTCTGCATGTTTCTCGCGGCGAGTCCTCCCTTCCTTCCACCTTCCTTCCACCTTCCCGTGACTTAGCTCTCGGGAATATCGAGCCTAACGATCCGTTGAATCACGAAACAATTCTTTTTTTCATATTCAAATGATGCTCGCCATGCAATGATAATAAAAATAATGATGCGAGACGTGGTTCGCGAAAACCACGTCGCGAATTCGTGGTGCACGCAGGGTAAACGCGCCGTTCGTTGTCTTTGCTCCTTCATCGGCGACGCTACTTCGAACCACTCGAAGTTCTTCAGGTACTTCAGACGAAGTGCTCGGCTCACGGGTTACGCCGGGTGCTGCTACGCTACCAGAGGCAACATTGGCTTAACCGGAAGACAAGTGCGCGACCGAACTATAAAAATAACGGCTCGCTCGAGTCTCGTCTCTACGCAAACGGACGTGACGTCGATCGGAATCGCTTCGTATGCTCGTGAGAATTTTCACGAACAGGTTCATCCTGTTCCTTTGAAACTCACTCGCCCGACCGTTGCTTCGGTTTACATTTTTTCGTCAATAATTGGCCAACACGAGAACACGCGTCTCGCTTCGTAAACTTTTTTTTGTCACTCGTGGTTCAGCAAATTTGGGGAAAAACGAAGCTACGGTATACTCTGTGTTTTGGATTGCCTTCATAGCTTTGATTATTTAAATCGACCGTTTGATGGTCTCGATTTTCTTCGATGTACAGTTTTCTTCATTCGTCTCACTCGCGCTCGAAAAATCCAGCTGTGTCGAGAAAAAATCTGGGAAAAAATGTGTCTGATAATCATAGAACTCGATGTCTTGCCGAAAACCTCGCGTGTTTCACGAGTACCATTTTCTATACGAGTATTATTCTCGTCCGTGAAGAGAGAATAGCGTAGCCCATAGAATAGCCGGCGTAATTATCTCTGTGAATATAATTCAATGCGATTTTGTTCTGGTAACTAAACTTCCGGCAGCATACCTGGCAAAAAAATATACCTATGATATTTGATTTGTCGAACAAAATGTCTTTGACGAGGCGGCTTTAAGTTCCTTCTTCGTGTATGTATCGCAGTTTATCGCGTAGGATATTTATTTTCTCAAACTTTCAGCCGCGTCTCGCGGTCCACGTGCGTCGAGTTTTACTCACTTCTGTGTACTCCGAACGTATACGATCGAAGGAAGAAGAAAAAGGCTGGGATAAAACTGCGTCGGAAACTGCAGCGGTAAGAAGAAAGGTGGTAAGAAGAAGGGCGGGAACGGGATGAGAGAGACTGGCGACGCACCAGTCCACCTATATAGTCGCGAAGCGTTACGGGTTCAACGAGCTACGAGGTACGGGAAGTCGGTCTCTTCTGCGTATGCCTACTACGGGCGATGCTCTAGCCCCGGTCACTCGACTTCCGTTCCATTTCGCTTCGTGCCACACGCAGAGAAGAATGAAATCTCAATGTCGGACCCAGGGTCGGAGTAAATGCTGGATGCGCCATGTTTCCTTGATCGATACGAGCAACTCGGACCTGCATTTCACTTCTTAATTACCTCGCGTTCGTTTATTTTTCCAAGTCATCTCGCGCGTATGCCAATTGTCATCGGCACGCCCGTTCGAGTAACTGTTGATCGTTCGATCGGATTTAAGTACTACGGTTTCAGAGTCTCCAACACTACCGGCGTCGTTTCCCTCGCTTCGAAGCCTCGTTTTGGTTTTTATTCCCACATAACAGAGCTGCGTTACGCGAGCCGTGACCCAAATAACGACCGCAGGTTGAATGTCTTACGCCTGATTTTCTTTACTCGTTTGTTCCCTTCTCTTGTCTTTTTTACGACACGTGACGCTATTGCGGAAAGCGGAACATGAAAGTAGTAATTGTTTTTACCTGTTCCTCGAAACACGTCGAATCGAGCAAAAGTTACGCGCAGAATTTTCTCGGTTCATTGGCAGCTCGAAGTACGGACGGATATTTTTGTGGAATCCATGCCTCTTCCCCATTTTCTATCATATGATACCTGTTCGGTTCAATTCTGATGTAGGCATTTCTCAGCGCGAGAGAACGGAGTCTAACGTTACTACCGAACTATACTAACAGAATCATCGTTGATCATCGCTTAGGAATGGGAATATTTCGTGATTCACGAAATATTCTCCTCCGGAAATTTGTCTTCCTCCGTCGCGTACTATCGCGTCGTATTCGGGTTGTGTGCTAGCGGCGCCGCGGTATGCATGTCGATGTGCATGACAACCGTATGCGTACTGTGTACGAATAAACGCGATGAAACTGACGCATTCGCTTTATCGTCGATGATATCCATACTCTTCGCTCGTATGACGCCACGCATTCCACTGCAATATTTCCTCGATCGCTGTGCGGTAGGTCGGAATGAAATATAACGTAAATTAAAAGGAATAGTTGTGAAATGCTAATAATTTATTCTCGCCGCAATACACGCAAGAATAATAAAATTATCAGCCAAACAAATAAAGACCAAATAGATTTGTGCAACCTACTTAAGTAGTTGCGACTACGTTTTAGTCGGTTTACTTAACACGCAGTAAATTGTGCGTGACGGCGCGAATCGCAAGAAAGTCACATTTCACTTCGCGAATGAACAAAAGACTTTTTTCAAACAATCCTATGAATAAAGGTGATGCGGTGTAAAAATCTACTCACGTCACACCTTTTTACGGCAAGATCGCAAAGCGTTCGTGCTGAACATTACATAGCTACCGCCATACACAGCTACTGCCATACACGAACGCCAAATCAGATGCAATTATCGACGCGATCGCGAACCTTCTTCGAGCTTAAAAATCTGCCGTCTCTTGGTCAACGATCATTCTCATTCGTTCGCGTGTAATTTATCTGTCACCGTAATCATACAGCCTCCGCGGAATACGATTGACATTTTGATAGTCATGCATCATCTCCGGAACGACAATCGCCTCACGACGGATGCTCGTTTTACCGTGTTTGATATGTATTATAAATTATGTATAGTTTACGATTTATAAACATCGTGAAACTTTCATCGCGATTCGTGCACGCGACGTTCAGCTCCGGGACACCAGGGTCGCGAAACAAACGAAGCACGCGTACCGACCATAGTATACGTGCAACGTAGAGACGCCGCGATCCGCGTGCGTTTGACCTTGTGAAAAGTTGAACGGAGGTTCGGAGTTACCGGTTCACATGCGAAGATTTATAGTCCGTACAAGAGCAACGTATCGGTGTGGTAAGTTGATATCGCGAGTAAGAAATAGCCTGGGCTGTCGAGCATGTGGTAAACACGTGCTCGTAAAGTTTTCGTTACAATTCGATCGCTCGTGTCTCGCACGACCTGTCCAAGCCTGCTTCTCGGTCGAACTGATCGGTCGCTGCAACTGCGACGAGCGACACGCGACTCGAATGGTCGTCAGACTCGCGAACCGTGTCTGAAAACTAAGCGCGTTTAGCTTTCGATATAACTTAGCTTTCGTCGTGTACGTACGCGACAACGATTCGTCTGTGACGCGCGATAAGTTTGGCAAATTTGTACGACTGTTAATCGAGGCAAACTACGCGTACCGGCTTCGTCTTCGGTTTCGGCTCCCTTTGTCGTGGTAATTAATGGCGAACAACAGACTATCTCTCACCCGCACCACGACGCTTCGTATATCTCATTATATTGTACGCGGGTGTCTCGAGATATGTGTAACGAAGCACGCTCGAATTGTCTGTCGGGTCGTGCGCGCCAGTCGTGTAGTACAACGCGTCATTCGACGGTAGGTTACGAGTTGAGAGATAAACGAATGCACCAGACACGTAACGAGGGCCGAGTTGATCCTCGTTCCGCAACAATCGCGTATAATCTTCTCTCATACGAATATCACGATCGCTACGCGTACGTGTTTATCTTTTTTCTTTCTTTGTTTTATTAATCATAGCTATGAAATTCTTCGCATATAATAGCAACGAGCGTTACTCGACCGTGCGACGTTGAATTTTTAAGCACTCACGTTTCGCATCGTTTCAACTATCAGCGTTATGACTAGTTTTGTATGTCGTTGATTTATAGGTCCAGCCTGTGGAGGCATCGCGTGCTGACGGGATACTATGAGTCGAGATAGCGAATCGTTGATACAGAACATGAAGCAAGTGACGAGCGGAAGCGCGAGAGGAAGTGGGAAGGCTGCTCGAACACTCCTCTGACTCATGTCTAACTTTTTTCCGTTCGTCTACGGATGTGTGTACGTGTCGCGTGTACCTACTCCGCGATAGATAGGCCAGGTACAGATAGAATTGTCTGTGATCTGCTGCAAGGCAGACCTGCAGCTGCCTACCAAGCAATTACCACTTCTGTGTCCTCGTGATTTCTACAAATCACTAGAATCTCGTTTTTTACTGATACCACGCGAATGACCGCGAAGGGAACTTGCACAGAATCGCACCGATTCGGTAAAAACAGCGAATACAAGTATGTATTCGGGAAAAATGCGTGACTAGGTCGAATAGACAGTCTACGGGTGAAAAAAAAGAAGAGTAGAACGAGAAATCTTTGCTATTCTGTGGGAAAAAATGGTCGCGAATGATGAGAAATAGAAAAGGTAATTTCGATCACGGTGTTTTATGGAGATGATATATAGCTCCGGCTTTCGATGCGATTGATTAATTGATCACGTTTCCAGAGATAATGAAATTTCCGCGGTAGATTTGCGAGGGTCGAGGGAAACTCTCCCCTTCCTTTCACCGTGCGAGTTATAGATTCACCGAATACATTGGATGTCGAGTCATCGAGTTGGTCAGGCATGCTTCGCGCTGCGTATGAAGTATGAAGGGGCGTAACACGTACCGCGTACAGAGTACCGGGCACGACTTTATTCCGGTTGTCGTAACCGTCTGGCAGGATGGTGTTTTTACAACCGGGAACGTCGACCCGGCATCACTCTTTGCCCTCCGTTAACGCGGTCTCCGCGTTGTATAATATTCGTTTCAGCACTTCCACTGACGAGGGACGGAGGGATACTGTGACGCGAACACGTTCCGAGATCGTTCGCATCGATACAAACACGCCGAATGCATGATAAACCGATAGCATTTGTAGCGAGAAACACGTCAAATTTCTCCCACTTTGTTCAAATGTACAAAACCAACGAAGAAATATACCAATATCATCAATTCTCTAACATTAGTTTGTGAAACTCGAACGATTCTTCATTGATGATGGTCATTCATATATAAGAATCCAATTGAAGGGAGAAAAAGAAGTGCCATTTATTTTATAACGCTCAAACTAAAACGAACCTGAGATACAATGATTCATGCAAGAACAAATTTTGTAACGTGTTGGCTATTTCATCTACCCTCTAGCTAATCATCACCGTCGCAGGGAAATATTTGGAATCTAAAAGAATTAACAATGGAGAGATGACACTGAGAGTTGTTACGAGCTCAAGTTCATTATTCCATATTATAGCGTAGAAATAATTTTTAGTGGACAGATGAATGATCAAAGTTGACTCGGTATTGAGATTCGAATTCCTGTACCTTGATAATTCCCACACGATACTCGAAGATTATATTAGTTTCTAGGTAACGTCTCATTACAACGTTAACGACTCGACTGAAATGACTAAACCAAACATTCGTCGCTATGCGTCACTGAACGTGATTAACGTCGTTTGATCCAGTCTAGTCAAACTTGAGATAAACCTACGTTAACGAGGTAGTTGGAATTCAATTAGTCAGCACCCGTGTACGAAGGTGGATGAGAATTAGTTAGGTTAATAAGACATTGGCATGAAACAGCAAAAATATAATACGCAACGTTTTATCATTTTTCAGATTTCAAGAGATCGGTGAGTTGTTCGCGAAGGGTGATCGGAGAGCTTACCCGAGTTTGTCGTTATGCCGCTACCAAAGAGACTGGTGGAACCGGTCCACGTAGCGCGTGGTACCATTCCCGACGACTTCCCTTTGCCATCGGAGCTAGAAGCAGCTACTAATGGTACCTTAGCTAATACCGTGCGTCAGCTGTCCAGTCTTTCTAGGCATGCTGATGATTTATTCGGCGAACTTGCCAGGGAAGCTCATGGTTTATTCGACCGAGCTAACTCGTTGCAAGCTCGGATAGACAGGCTAGCTGTGAAAGTAACACAATTGGACAGTAATGTGGAGGAAGGTTCGTCTCGTGAATGTATTTTCCCGTACCATGCTTTTCATCAATTGTGCAAAGATCCCAATCAGACACACCTTGTATTTATTTCTCTGCTTAATATACCCATGCTTAATTACAGTCTCGTTACAAGATATTCATATGAGAAAGGCTTTCAAGAGTTCCGTGATATTCGATCAGCAAGTAGTTTCTAGAGATACTATGCCGACGGTTATGTTGGAGACTTATCAACAATGCGACAAACCACCTCCTCTCGACAAGCTCAACATCTACAGGTACGGTCAAAAAATTCTGTATCACAAATATTGGAAAAAATTATTGAATTGAAAAAAAAATGAAGGATCACAGTAATTTTCAAGCTATTTATTATTCCAAATATTGTGAATTTTTGCAGGGATGACGGAAAAGATGGTTTGAAATTCTATACCGATCCGAACTACTTCTTCATGTTATGGCGACAAGAAATACTTAAAGATACGGAAAAGATGCTGCACGATCGAGGGAAGAAGGTAAGAAACCATGATTCATTTGTACATATCGCGTGCTTCGATGTGAAACTTAGTACGATAGATTTCTTTGTTCATCGTTTTTTCTATCGATAATAAATAACACTGGGACTCCGACGAATGTTTCATCGAATAATGATATGATAATCTTGATTGTAGAACGAGTCTGAATATGCCGAACCGTTCAGAGAGGCAAGTCGATGGTTTGGATCTTTGTAGTTATCCCTATTCAAGTTTGATTAATTAATTCTGTGTTTCACACATTAGATTCCTGGTCAGTATCATTCTCGCGTGAACAATCTTTCTCATCAATACGAATTCAAGCTCGTAGAGGTTGCTCTAGCTGCTCGCTTTTCAAATCTGTAGTCTTGCTAGGTAATAGAAGAGTTTTCACTGTCATATATCGCATCATCAAAGGTGAAAATGCTTCCTTGTAAATCGACGTGCCGGATGTTTTCATCTCAACATTTCTCAAATGCACGTCATTTCGTAATTTGTGGAAGCATTTTTCAAGTTGGTTTCCAAATGCTCACTTTCGAATTGAATCTAGACATGAAGTGCTATGTAATTCACCGTTTTACTATCACGTACCGTTCTAGACTACCATCATAAGATGCAAGTACGTTTCCGTCGATCATCAGTGGATTTGAATATTTTTGATACCATCAGATTCATACTGCTTATCACCCTCGTATTACCTTATAAACGTGCGAGTTCTATAGGAAATAAAACAATTATGAGATCAGAGTGAAGATTAGCCCTACAGTTCAATCAGTCGCGGCAGTTACGGGCTCCTGCCGTATTGTTTATTTCCTATAGACTGTTTAACGTTTACAGCAACCAATTCTGTAATTTCATTCTTCATTATGGACGTCATGTTTGAAAATCTTAACATATGATGTTGTTAACGAATTGGTTGTTTCGATAAAAGTTGAAGGTCCAGTCATTCTGCCTACTTTTCAAATCTACTTAACTGTCGCTCGTTTCACGGCATATACTTATTCATATTCCTAATCATACAGCCTCATCGGCCACGGAATGAAGGAAGTGGCGTCGGGGGAGGTAGGCACAAGAAACGACCAAGACAACCACATAATACTAGAGAGCGTCAACGACAGCTCGCTGTCGGACATGGGGAATATATAATGCCAACTCAAGCGGTACAATATAGACCAGCTCATAAGATTCCCGACGATGCGTTGCTCGGAATGGTCATGACGGAACAGCGACCTCCCAGACCGAACAGCATTGAGTTGAGGAGAAGCTATCCAACGGAAGACCAAAACGCGTACAGTCCGCCAAATTCGGAACATTATAGGTAAGCTGTATGTTTAAACGAGAAATATTCTCATACTCATACAAATGTGAGAGCTAAAATGATTCTGAAATAAAATTTATTATCGAGACCTCAATCTGAAATTTGAATCTATTTAGATCTTGAAGTAGCAAATCTCACCTTCTTTTTGACGCTACTTTAATCTCTTCAAACTCAAAACGATGTTCTAGCTATGTCTTTCTATTTCCCAGGGCGGCAAATTATGCAGCGCAAGGCTATGATGAGAATCTTTCCGGTTCTCATTACTCGACTGGTCTCACGCAACATGGTAGCGATGCGTACCTTAGTCCTGGCGGTCAAAGTACCCCGAGTCGGGGTGGGCGATCTAGGCCTTCGCAACCCCCGCCTGCGCCACCAAGCAACTCATCTAGCAATTCTACCCCGACCGTTGTTTCAGCCAATAACACGCCGACTAGAGGAAGGTCGATGAGCAATACGAGAGATACGTTGCCTCCGCCACCTCCGCCTCCCGGTGAAACTATGTCACCACCATCGATGAACGGTAAATTTTTGTATTTGATATTGATGACATATTGCTAGCGCGGCGTGGGTGCTAGAACTAAAGAAACATGAGTCTCCATTCGTTAACGGCGAAGGAAATAATGTGTATAAAATGGTGAATTCGATGACAATTGGTCCGGTTCTAGTACGATTAGCCCATTTTTCATTACACCGAGCGTTTTTTTTTCGAAGACGGTGTTTAACGTCACACCGGTTAACATTTGGTAAAACTGAAAATTCGATTTTTCAAAGTGATTACTTGATTTTTCCCAGGATCTATACCGTCTCATCTACTGACGAGAAATGGAAGTCGCTCGAGTAGTCCATTACCAAGTCATCACTCTACTCCCACGTTGCCAAATCATTCGAATCAACTCGGCATGGAGGACAACACTGACTCGTTGCCGCAAGATTTACCTCCACCACCACCGACTCCTGATCCCACTCCTCCCAGGACAGCATCACCTCCTTGCAATATTCCACCGCCTCCGCCTCCACCCCCGCCACTTCCCGAATCGAATGGTCTACTCCTGCCAATGCCAATGACAAACGGTGACATTGCCAAGATGATCGCCAACAATCCTCCCAAATTAACGCCACCCAAAAAAGGAAACGACGGACCACTACGAAAGCCAGCAAACCCAAATATTCCATTAGTTGATCCAAGAAACGATTTACTCAAAGCAATCAGAGACGGTACGTTGAATAATTTTTCTGACAATTATTATTTCTCGTGCTGGGCGCTGTGCTGTTGATTATTTCCTTTCACAGTGCTCAAACGAATGTTAATTCATGCGAATTGTTTTAGGGATAAAACTGCGAAAAGTAGAAAAGATCGAGCAGAAGGAAGTAGAACGTGTCAATGCGTGCAACGATGTCGCATCCATTCTAGCGCGTCGCGTTGCTCTCGAATTTAGCGACAGCGACTCAGCATCGGACAGCGAAGGCGACAGTGAGGAGTGGGGCGATCAAAAGTCTAGTCTGGCGTGACCCAGTACTTTACAGCCAACAGCCACTGCCTCATAGGTAGCCAATTGTCTCAGGTAAATTCTGACCCCGCACCGTTACGTCACGTATCCTTTCGTAAGGGTATTTTAAATCTTGAATAATTAGATGTCATATATATATATATATTCGTGTATATATATATATACACCCGAAGCATCGAAAATAGGCAATGGCCAATGAAATTAAATTGGTAAGCTGCCTCCTCGTAATCCGTACTCGAACGGTACTATTAATTCCGTATCATTATCTTTCTGCGTTTCCTATTTCCTGCACAATACGACACGTAGTATCGCACGCTCTGCGCAAAAACATTTTGATTTCAATCATTGGTTCCACTTGTTGGCCGATGACCGAATCGCAAAACTTCAAATAAGTCTGAAAAGGTCCTGAAAACTGTCCCTTCGGGGCTGAAGTTCCGTGTTGGATGTTCGCATCAAAGAATTCATTGACACTTCCAAACACCTGATAGTTGTGCGTTCTCAACTCAGGTGTATTGTTCTGAATAAGAGTCACCAGTGAGTCATTTATACCAAATCCATCGAATTCTGTCCGATTGACATATCCCGAGTTCGAATATAATACCTCCAGGATTACAGGAAACTTTCTCATGGGTACAATTTCAATTTTTTTTACATTGTTATAGTTTTTCATTCACTTCGAAGTTCGGATTAGCTCTGAATATTCCTTCTAAATTATCGAGAACATTGCACTCTTTGACCGAGAAATGGAATCGTTCCGAATTGGATTGATATCCTTGTCTCGAATCCTGAATCGACAGTATACATAGTATATTGATTTCAAAAATCGTGTTATCTTTTACCACTCGTTTATTTTTCGCATTAAGTTTTGCATGGAAAACGTACGATATAAAAGACGAATGTTTTCGAAATTTATGTTACTTCGACTTCTTGGTTCGTATGAAATTTAGTCTGTGCCTGTTGGTAAAAATCAAAAAATTTCAATACTGTGAATCAAAACTCGTATATCCCGTATATTTTGCAACAGCCATTTTATGAATGCATACTTTTCTTAACGCTGAACAATTTCGATTTTGTACGACTTTTCTTACTGAAACGATTCCTCTCGACTTGTAAATTTTGTTAATCTGCGTGAGCCCCTTTTGTTTTTTCCTTACGATTACATATGAAATCATGCCCAAATATTTCGCAGTGTGATTTCAATTCCAATCAAATTGTTCAGATATTTGGCGAACAAACAAAAGACTCATTATGCAAATTATGGTTTCTGTCCTGACATATAGACTTATTCGATGTTGTATCACTACACATTGGCATATCGGCTATAATATCATATCTCCCCTGTCCTACAGTCATTGTAAAACATCTAATCGTTCTAAAACCATTCCAGTAATATTTAGTTGGAGCAAACTTATTGAGAATAATAACTTGTTGAAATTTTCAAGTAATTGAATTACCATCATTGATTTTTTTTTTTTATCAATCACGATTATTGATGAACATTTGTTTTTTCAAACTTCGCTTTATCTGATGATAAGCTGACTACCTAGAGGTATATGGCTGAGATACGTGTTTTTCTGTTTGTTATTGATATTGCAAGAATGAGCAGAACATTTCAATCTGTTCTCGAATTACTTGATTGTCGTATCTGAAAATACTAAACAGTGAGACCAACTTACGCACACTTAGACGTAAATAACAGTTACAAATACCGAATTTGGAAAATTGTACGGGCCACTTCGTTACATTCCGCTGATAGTTAATTAATGATATGCATAAACAATCAAAGTTGCATCAAATATGGGATTATACATGTATATAAGTATGTATATCGGGGTATCTTTAATTCTTGCAATTCCAGACCAACTGAAATATCTCGGTGAATCTAAGATTTCGCTTTTCACTAGGATGCCTAGATTAAAACGTCCATATTTTTTCCTTTTAATATAATGAAATGCAATCTTTTGTATGTCGGACAAGTTTTCTTGGAAGTTGGTTCTCGATAGAAATGTTAAGAACCGAAAAATACCCTGAATATCTGTGCATATAATACTTATAAGCAGATACTTGGTGTAACACGACGCAGATCCATTGCGTATTACGAACTCTGTATCGGCCAACTCGTCAACTTTCAATTAGACTTCGGAGCTTGATTTTGTTCACTATTCTTCGATACTGTGAATGAAGTGGTAACTACGACTAATCAAAAATAACCCGAATACGGATATAGGAATACGAAATAACACGAGCACACCATGCAAGTGGTCGATCGATTCGTCAGCGAGACGAACATGCTTATCATCGGAACTGTCTACTCGACAGCTCTCAAATTTAAATCATTCTTCGCTACGTGTGGCGAAAAATTCATCGCATCGTAATTCTTGTAACGTTTGAGTCGTCGTATAATAATTACTGGAAGAGTTTAAGTAATACCCGGAGAGAGCGTGATCGGATCATTAAATGTAACCATAGATCGTTAAGTAACGACAAAACGCTTGTTAAGGAGAATGAAATCTGCAATGGGAATATGGAAATACAAAATACAAGCACACGATCGAATACCAAAATACTCCATTATCTGTAAGGACTCGAGGTGTAAGAATTGTAAAATGCCAGAAGATAAACGACGAGAATATTTTCTAGGAATAATGGAAACTTGTGTGTGTCGGAACGTTGTACGGTTGAAATGAATAATATAGCGGCCAATTTTAAAGTAAAAAGTAATTGTGATTTATTTTGCATCGATGTTGGTGAATTGTGGTGACGAAACGACAAGATATAACCACGTACACGTATATCTATTCATATTTATACACATACGTGTAAATATTAGTATATGCATGGATGTGTGCCTGTTTACATGTGCATATATCTATACAAAGGTATATAATAATTATTTGATTTACGCATAATTTTATGTCTACGAGTAAAATAAGATTGGACACAGCATCGGGATGATTTTTTTTTTCAACTCATCTTATTCACGGATACTTTCGTCCAGCCTGCATCATCGCATCTTCGCATAACGCACGACGAATATAAAAGCCTAAGAATCAATGCTATTGCATATAACCACGCGAAAACGAGTTCATGCTCCGTACGATACCATTCGCCATTTGGATCGTGAATTGTGTTTGCGCTTAGAAAAAATCACCCGTGTTGGTACGATCGTGTATAAAATGCAGATGCAATAGTAAAAAATTATGTTGGCTGCGCATGCCTTTCTCAGCTCATTACAGCAACGACACGTGTACATTTATTATTTTTAACTCTAACTCGATATCAATATGTACGAATAATAATGAACTTCTGTCATTTGAAAGAATATATATATATAATATAACCATATTATATGTATATACAGGCGATGGATCCGTTAGCTTTAAGAATGCTAAGCATAGAACGTATTCTTAATTATTCCACCAACTACAACACAGTATTTATCGGAAGTTTTATAAAATAAAAAAGTGCTGCAACTATAACCATTGGATCACTCGAATAATCTAGCCTAACGACAATTTAATGTATTTGTAACATGGCTGTTGTTCACTATTGATGTGTACCGTAAATCTAGTTGGACGTTCATTTTGCTCTTGTTACGGACGATCGATGATCAGCTAAATTCGAAGAACTTCGTAATCTTATTTATTCTGAAACATCGCGATCCGCGCTATAATTCCGTTCGATTTTCTTAGATCGAGTTCATTTTCATATCGCAACCAACGAACGAGAAATTAATATTTCCGTGGACCATTCGACGCAGCTTCATTGTAAAAAACAGGAATCTTCGTGCCCGTGTAATCTCTTGAAATGGTTCTTCGAACGGAGGACAACGCGGGTGCGAATTTCCCAGGCGAACGTTTCCCCACCCGTTTCTTTACCGCAGAATTCAATAAACGATGAGAATATTGCCCACGACCATCGCTACTATAAATATAAATATTACCGTCATTATTATTTCATTATCATTAAGTTTGTAGCAAAACTGTACAGAGCCAAATAAAAAAATGACATAAGAACCGCACTGTTTCTTAACATTCACAAAAATAATCATTTTCCGATGTTGAAATCCTATGAATATATAGCTATACCCACGAAACCCCTCTTTCCTATTCGAAAGTGAACACAAAATACGAAGCCCAGAACCTGCATTTTTTTTTACCAACAACAGACGAGATAATCTTTACGTCATCCTCAATTTTCAAGAATATTTCTTTTTACGAAAAGTACAATTCAAAGTACGTTATTTTACTTCAAATGTGAATAACTTTTATAACCACAAGAATGCCATTTACGATATCTATCAATATAACCGAATGTATGTTCACATTCCACGATGAGAACGTCGGATGTGTGATGAGTGAGCTTTTCATTAGGATTCCATCCGATATGAGGCGAGTAACAACTGACCCAGTTTAAAGATCGAAGTCGACGCTGGGCGTCAGCAATTCTGGTGGCTGCCACTCTTTATTCACATTCACAGGTTAATCAACGGTACGCGACATCGGCTAGTTAATAATTTATCAACCGCGTTGTTCCCGCCCTTCAGGGGTTACGCCTAGCTGGCAGCCAAAAGCAGTCGTGTTTTTGTGAATTTTTTGGTAGAGATTGATTACAGTTTTTTTTTTGCATAGTAAAGTCGAAAAATCACAAATGCAGCAGATGCAATATATTGCCCGGACCACTGTTCAAAGAAGGCCTTCCGCGGTGACCACTGTGATTTCTACACCGATCACCTGAGATCTAAAAACCAGAGGAATTACTTTTTTGTATCGTATTATCTAGTCATTAATCGCAAGGATTTGCTAAAATAATAATTTTTGAAAAAATGGTCAGCGATCGAAAATGAAAGTCTACATTTTTGGGAAAAAATCACTCCATTAGCTTTGATATGAAAAAAGTATGCCTCAAAAAAAAATCCTACGATTAAGGACTGCGTTTTGATGTAAAAAAAGTTTCAAGAAAAGCGCGTTCAAAATCAGAAGTCTGATATATAGGTAGATAAAGTGTAACGAATTACCTCTAAATTGAGCTGCCTCTAAAAAATTTCGAAAACGAAACATCGATTTTTCTGGAAATTCTGACAATACTTTTTAAGACTAAAATTTTATCTGCCAGTTTTTTGGGCACGATTTTACGCTTCCGCGTTCTAGCGGTAAAATGATAGCAACGAATATCGTAAAACTCGAATACTACGAAAACGAGGAGATAAAACGTGGGACAGTATTGTTGCGATACACGCGTAAACAAATTTACAAGGTCGGAGTAAAAAATTTACGCGGTCGACGTCCGCACGAACATCGAGACGCGAGTTAAATATTCCTTTCGCAGTTCTTTTCCTGCCGCGAATTTATTGATCCCAGATCTATCCGAGTTGGAGGTTACTATGGATACATAAGAACACGTTTCTTCCATCACTTTCGAATGACTACTCAATTTTGTCTAGGATTTCGCTTTCCGACTTCGCGTAACGTGCGAACTCTCCCGAAGTATAAGTAGAAGCAACGTGGCGAGAAACAGAGCGAGAAAGCTCCGTCTCTCCAACGTCGTACACATCTGTGAGATGTTTTTCCAAAGCTGTTGTTTGGATTGAAAACGAAAAATTAAAAAAATAACGAAGAGGGAGAAAAAAATCTACGCGTCGATGTTGAACTTGGTGATTTTTATTCGATTTTCTCGACAAAACGCGCACGTCTGTTCGTTGGCCAACGTCGAGGCAAGGGTCGAGGTTGAAAAATCCAGTAAAATGTTATCTCGATAAATTCTGCTATCTCACGCTTCTTACTAAAGATTCGCGCGGTTGTTACGAAATTTCCTCCGGCATCATAATATTATGGTTTTGAATAAAGACGTCGCGTGCGACGCTCGTATTGCGACTGATAACGCGACAACGAGACACGACGACCGATGATAACCCATCGTTGCGAACAGCTGCTCGGCGGTGTCTAGTACTTGACCCGAGTTTCTCTATCGATTAATGCGCAGTTAGACGCCTCCCCCACGTTTTTCGTACCTCTTCGTCGCCACATATTCGCCTACCCGGAGCATCGAGTTTTTCACCGGAGACAAAACCTGCGAGCGAGAAAATAACGCAGCGATAGATACTTACGAGCGACTCGTGACCGTATCATTGATTTTACGAAGTATTTTATTGCCGCGTATCCAATGTCTCTTCTTCCTCGGTTTGCGCCTCGTTCGTTGCTCTATGGAGTGTGAAAGGGGAAGTCGTTCTACGAGCGAGATGGAGTAAGGAAAGGTATAATACGCTTTTTCTCGGATCGCGTACGACTCGACGCGAAACTTCGAAGGGGATCCGAAGGTATCGACTCGCGGAACAAGGATCTCGAGCGCAGCTTCGTCGTAACTCGACGAGAATCGCGATGCGCTCCGGTTAGCATTTTCATTTCTCCTAAATCGATCCAACTTTGTTCCCCGAAATTTCAACCCGTCCGTTACTTTTTTTCTTTCGCTCCCTCCACAGCGAGATCAAAGATCCACCAATCCGATACGCTCGGAATCAGATCTTCGATCCTCCAACTTTTCTCTCCACGGAGCTATCTCCGTGAAACTAGCACTTGACCCCGGATCAAGGTAACGCCCGACGTAACCTCGTTCGCATCTCCGGGCTACGCGACTCGCGGTAAGACGTTTCATCATTTTTCGCAGATAACGGAAATCGTGTTCCATTTTTAACACGCTCCTCTCCAAAATCACTCTTGTCCTTGGAACAATCTGTGCTGATAAATTATTCATCGGACAAAAAAGTTGGGATTGCAGGACAGTGCCAGTGGCACCGACGAGTTCTGCACCAACGGTATAACAGAAAACGAGCTATTCGCGAATAAGAAAGGCACCAACAAATGTTTCCCCGGAATAAAAGCACCGAACTCGGTTCCATCACGAATACTAACACCAAAAATGTTGTATTCTGTCTTACCTGATAAATATTTGCGGACTGACGACAATTTTTTACCAAGAGATTAGTCTACGTTGAACGTTTTTTTGGTCTGGTGCTTTTAGAAAACCACGAGGTTGCAAACGCGTCGCGATTCGATCGATGTACGCGTATAGAGAATATAAATTCCGTAGGGTATAACTCGATGACGACTCTTGTCTAAATTCGCGTGAATTTATAATATCGGGAGATAGAGACAAGAAATTTCGATTCAGGTGTCGCGATCGAATCGAATCTAGCACATAAATGAGTAAAATGAAAGCACACGCGTGCGTATAGAAATAGAGCGCACTGCCATTGCCATCGGTTGCGGCGTGACAGCCTTCGAAGAACGTGGTTAGCATTTGAAAATTCGTTCGGATTATCAGGATTCGGCGAACGCTGCGATAGGGATTTATCCATCCATCCCTGGAATTCCCATTCCATACTCCGTATGATAATAAAGATAGAAACAGAGACATCGAAATCGCTCGTTGCGATATGAAAATTAAAACGATTAGGGAGAGACTATTAAAAATGAGAAGTGACACTCGTCGCGTTGCGTGTATCTCAAGATACACGTAACATAAGTACACGCATACGTTTCGCCGAGAATCGCTTATCACCATCGTTATCATGGATTTTAAATGATAAATCCCGTTTCCAGTAGCAAACAGACTGGCCAAACGGAAATCGATCGCGTTCCTCCGCTGTTATTCATGGTTCGATGATTTTCAGGAATTCGGTGAGAATTTTGCATTCGACGGTGATCTGACGACTGGGAACCGCCTTTCGCGAACGGCAAAGAGGAAGCATAGATAAATGGCCGCGGAGTGGAAAATATCGTGATCACCCACCCCGCAGGTGAGTGTACCGCGCGCTTTCGTAATAATCTCGTCGTCGACGCGGACATCCGCGAAGAAAAATTCGTCTCGTATATTAACTCCGTAAGTCTATTATATGTCCTGCGCGATAAATCTCCGTGCGACGTCTCGCGTCTCCCGTACGTGCAGTCGTGTCCCGTGCACGGGAGCACCAGGTGGCCGCAGGAGACGGAGGACCTGGCTACACGTGCAAGTTTCATTGGGGGGGGAAATAAAAAAATTACCCGATATCGATTCTGGGTCGAGATAAATGCGAACGAAGTTGAAAAACAATGGCTAGTACGCCGTCGTAGATCCGAGTAGTCGATCGTCACGATTCTACTTGTCAGTCGGAATCTACCCGATAAATTTCCTCCGGGGAATTAACGTGGTCACAAATTCTCACGTAAACGCGTAAGCACGCGTCTGTTTGCTGTCTACCTCTCGACCCGACATCTCTGTCCATCTCTCTATTTGTCCGCCTGTCTGCCTATCCATTTACCCACGCGAGAGAGTTCGCGTTTCACCGCGCATGCGGCCCTCTCGACAGGTTATTCCGACCTCTTCGCCGACGCCCTCGAGCAGGAAAACTCATTTTCTTTCGAGTTTTATCCTGCTTTTCCCGCGAGAAAATAGCAGATCGTCCAGGAAAAATCAGAAAAACGGTGTTAAAAATAGAAGGCAAACGCGTCGTTGCTTTATTGTCTCGAATACTATGAAGCTTTTCGTATTTCCGTGAATTCGCGCAGTTTTTTCTTTTCGCAATTAACGACTACCAGCCGAAACAACTGCGCGATTCGCACCGGCGAATCCGCTCGACCGATGATAAATTAAACGCGCGGATAATTATTTACCGTCGCGTTGTCGTGTATCCTTCATTTTTCATCGGCGTTTTCGAAGCACGAAGAACCACGAGACACGGAAAAAACAGGTTATCGATAATTATATTGGGAAAAGATAACCTGCTATAATTGTAAGAATTTTTTCATCGGTCTGTTCGCCGGGTTCGCGGGGGAGGGATGCTGGAGCATGTGTCGCGCGGGTGAAACGTCTATCTCGCTTCGATTTGCTTGATGTTTCGCTGCGGTTGAAGTAACTCTGTGCGAGGGCGTCGCGACGTCGCGCCTACGCCAGACTATTCGTGATTTTCAGTCTCCTCGAGCTGACTGGTACCACAGGGATCGAGAAAGCTCCCGGCTTACGTCTGTATTATACAAAGACGCGCGCGAGAATTTTTCCGCGCCGAAGCGCACCTACTTCGTCGCGATAAGCACAAACGCTTCGATTTTGTATCGCAACTTCTTGCTCGTTACAAAACAGATTCGAAACCGTTCGCTGAACTTGTTTCCAAAGACTCGCAGCCATCCACGCAGACCCGATGCTTTCAACTTTGTTCCGAAACTTTTGATTTCGCTGCGCGCCGTGAAGTTTGATGACCTCGTTTCATTTTGCTTCATTTTTTATCACCGCGTCAGCCCCCTCGCGACCGGATTTTTCGTACCTATTCGCACATCCACCACCGCGGAAATTAATTACAACTCGTCGCTGCTGGTTGTAAAATACGAGAAAAAATAACGCGAGGTGTCGTGGGACGCCCGTTGGAACCGAAGTTCCCTTCGCTATATATTATGCATTAAATAACGCGCACAATGAAGAACAAACTAAGAACGTTCGAGAGTAATTAAATGAAAAATTGAAGAAGAAAAACGGTAACCAGAGTTTAAAAATAGCGAACGCAACACGTTTATGCAACTTTTGCTTTGGATGACATCGTTTTTCGCAAGTTCGGTTGTTCGTCGCTTTTTCTTCGATGTCCGATCAAATTTATTTATTTTTTCTTCTCCACTCATATTCCCAATTCATTTTCTAACGCAATCATAATCTCTGCAATTTTTTAATCACAATAATTAAAACTGCCCGTGCGCGGAAGTTCAGCATTAAAAAATAAATTTCATTCCACAGTGAAGACAAACAAACGACGAATAACTGAATTTTCGACGAAAAAATTTATTTTTTCGCACCACACATATAACTGCACTGGAGCGTATCGCGCAGTAAGAAACTTCGATCCAAAATCTTTATCAAATTCATTGTAACTTTGAACCAACAAGAAAAAATAAGCGTTCGGCTGGGACCACGCGTTGCATTGCTTTGAAGCGATGAATTTTTCTCGCGAGGAAATAATTTCGCTCGTTCTTGCGTTTCACCGAAAAGCGCGTGTCTGTACTTTTCTGTTATTGATAAAATTCGTAAAATTGTTCTCGCACGAACGACGGCAGATCGTAGCAGGTGTAGATGGAATAATAGTCGTTGACCTTTTCACCTTTGCTAATGGTAGTTCTCCGTGGTGGAAGCATAACAATAAAGTCTAACGAGCAATAAAAGAAGCAGTGGGAAGAGATGCGACAGGTGTTAAGGAATTTCCCGAGAAACTATAACGATAAGCTGCAGCAAATTGGCATGACGTGAATGCAAAAATATTTTATTGCTTCGTTCTCTATTTTCGGGCTAATCAGAGGTGATTACCTACGAAAATTGTAGGAGACAAATAATAACTATAACTATGACAATACACAAATGTAAAAATCATCATATTAATAATAATAATAGATTATGTATATTATTCATGCGCGGTGCGAAATCGAACAGCGAAAAGAAAGAGTGAGCCAGGATTTGATGAAGAGGAGCAGGAGGAAGAACGAGCAACGCAATGTAGGAGGATTGAGAAGTCGACTGGATACGATATTTTGATAGGAAGGAAGCTACGATAGCACTATTGTTGTTGTTGGTGTTATTGTTATTATTATTATTATCAGACCGATTCTCGAGTTTAATGCGTCGCGGTTGGAACGAGCTGACTCACACGAGCTGGAACAACGGTCAATCGTCGCGGCGCAACGCGCAACTCCATTCTTTAACCTAGATAAGTATATCGGTATTTTATAACATTGCAAAATATCATATACTACGGACAATCATTATCGTATAGCGATAAGCGATTAAACGAGACAGCGTTTTTTGCTGGCAAAAAAATTGGAACGGGTTTCACGCTGGGATCAAGTTAGCTCGTTCAACGGCTTTCGATTGATCACCGACCAACGGTCAGTCGGTCAGCAGCTGAATTTTTTCCCCCGTATAAAACCGAAGGGTTTCGCACCATTTCACATTTTATCTTCGACAAACAATCCCGATGCCATCGAGGAAACGGATGAACTCCACGTAACGTGATACTTGGATCGGCATTCGTTCCGCGTTTGTATTTCATTGACTGGGCAAGAAGAGAGAAGAAAACCGGTTTCATCCGTCACGCGCATTTGTAGATGTTTGTTGCGCGTGCGTATGCGAGTAGAGCGACAGAGGTGCGGAAAATGTGCGGGAAAATGTAGACAAATTTCGGATTGAGGGGAGGAGTAGGGAAAAGTTTGGAGAGGATAGACAGAAACGAATCGGGGAGAAGAGGACGATCGGGGGGAATGGTAAATACGAGAGAAGGGGGAGATGAAAATGTTTCGAGAAAAGCACGATTTGTGGGAGAAATAAAAATGGGCAGGAGATGGGCAATAAAAATGAGAAAAATAGTCGAAAGAGGTAGAGATGAGAGCAGCGCGGAGATAATGTGCGAGGTGGGCGGAAAGAATGGATGGGAGGGAGGGAAACGTGGAGGGTGGCGAAACGTGATGCTGGAATGTACCTACGAGCGTGTCGCGAAAATGTAAACGGTGGTTCGATTAACATCGATCGACTCGTCGAGATATTTCTATGGTGCTCGAGGGGTTTGGCGATTCGAGAGATTTACGGGACCAAGCGATGGCGTATCGCCAACGCAAACGACGCCGGATCGACCTTCGCTCCCGCACGAAAGTAATTCCATTCGGCCACGAGAATCCGTACGCAACGAGCTTTTCTCCAATTTCCTCGCCAGCCGCGATTTTTCCCGCCAAAAATCTTCCGTAGGCACAAAAGTTGCCCAACGATCGAGGCACTCGATTTTTAACAGCGAAGGAATAAACGGAGAGAAGCGAACCTCGAAACGTTGAAAGCAATCACTCCGTGGATTTACCTCGCCAGGACCGATTTTTCATAGCGTAATTCCATCCGATTGGCGCATACCGTAGACTTACCCCGCCGACTTCTTCTCATCCCGAACGAATTCGCCTTCGCGTCTCTCGTTTTATCCCTTCGTTCGGCTTATTCGATCGGATCCAATCAGAGATCGTATAAGATGTGTCTGCCGGGTTTTTCATCCGTTCGAAAAATGATCATGGACGCGAAATGAAAGACGAAGAGACTTTTTATCGCTGGAATAATCCCCATCGCCGCGATGCTTTTCGCAGAAATGCCCGAAACTGGCACGCGGAAGGGACGCGCGGAAAAAACGAACGTTCTCGGAGCGAGGCTGCCAAATTGAAGAGAGAATCACGTTTTTGGAACTTTGGAAGCTACTACGCGTCGCGCATACTTCAACGCGCCGCCCGACCCGAAACTTGGCAGTCCTCGCGCCGGCAAATATTAGTATCGTAGCGTGCCGGGCAAACTTTTTCGGCGCAGCTACCTTTCACCGATTTTAACCCCGAAGCGTCTCGGATGAGACCGACCGCGAAGCTCGGTCGGTGTTCCCTCGCGGTTAAAGCTCGACAGGTCAGCCGACGCGAAGGTCGTTGCGCGAGGGATGAAAAGCGCAAAAAAGCCGCGGCGCGAACTTTATCTTTGTCGGCGTTGGAAATGACGGATGATGGATAAATTGAATCGGCTAGAAGCTCGGCAAAGAAATAACAAAGAAGCGCCGACTTTCAAATTCTGTCTCCCGAACTACGAGAAACGCGCTAAGCTCGCGTTAAATCTTCATCCGTCGAATCTGAATTATCGCCTAAAAATGAGCTCTAAAAACGTGATCTCGAGCAAAATGGAAAAAACTTAGGACATTGGGATAAAATCGGGTTGCAGCCACACGTAATAAATCTGCTTCGAGTGCAATACTGGTTTTCCCGTTTTTTTCACCTGTCTTCTGATTTTTCGCACGTTTTGTCTTTCTTGGCAACAGCAAATTACGTAGAAACAAACTGTTTCGTTTCTCTTCTCCTTTTTTCGATTCCTCCCCTTTGATTCGGGAGTCTATCTTCGGTCTACTCTCTCGTAAAAAGGTAAAGTTTTCTCATCTCGCTCCGCAGGTAGGTACACTTGATTTCTCGCTCGTTTTTCTCGGCGAGCCGATAAAGTGGTTCCATAAAATACGAGTCGGAACATTTCCGGTATCTTCGATTCTCAAAGGCTCGGATCTGACATCCATCGGATGTTGGGAAATCCAACGCGTTTCGGAAACTTCCATTACCTCCGCACGAATCCTCCGAAGTTCCACCATTTTTTTTTACCACCCCCTTGCCTGCCGAATGAACCGTAACGCGGAACAACCTCTGCGAAAAATTCCTCCCGTCACGCTTCATTTTCTCGCTCGCAGTGTTCGATCTCTCTCCACGTTCGTCACGTACTTGGCCGAGCCGTAAAAAACTAACGCGTACGACGCGTGCGGATACTCAAATCGCACGCTCCAAACTCGCTCTCTCCCTCTCTATTTCTGTTCAATTTATTTTATCATTATTATTGTTGTTTTCTTTCTGCGATTTCTGTTATTTATATTTAATATGTGCTTTACTGAGAGTGCAATTCCTTGGCAATGCTCTGTGTATCGGCTCAGGCCATGACGTGACCTTGAGCCCTTGGCCTTATGAAATCTATTCTTCTATCTATCTCTCGACGACAAGCATCGAGGCCATTTCCCAAGTACCTATCCGGCTCCCTTCGTTTGTTGACGCTTCAACAGAGCTTCGTGCGATTACGATTACGCCAAAGATTCGACTCCGGTCTAATAAAGTCAAGGTTGATATGCTGGGGTTCACGAAACGTGTGATTACAGTCTGGCTGCCGTAGCCTTGCTTGATCTGCACATCGCTCGCCGCGCGCAAACTGTTCATCGCAGTGAACGACCTTTTTTTGCCAAAAATTCCAATCGCGCCCAAAATGGCGGACCTTTTAAGAAAAATTCACTTTTGCGCTAGAAAAAATCGCACATTTTTCCGCTGAAAGAAAGAACAAGAAATCACGAAAAGAAAAAAGCTTCCGTTCAAGCACGAGACAATTGTATTATTGATAAGTGATGAAAATTTCATAGCATTCGGTAGAGTCGTTTTTTTGAGATTCTTTACTCACTGCCCTCGACAAGAAGGTGGGTGTTGTTGAAAAAGTAGCATATCCGCGTGAGTAATGCTCGGATCTTTGTGAAATTTTGACAGAATATTTTTGAAATGATATACTATGGGAAAATGTAAAGGAGATATGTAAGCGATTTTCCGAAAGTTCTAAACGTACGTACGACCTTAAGTAACGTGGTTTACTCGCTAATGTATCGGCCGTTTTATCCCGAGAGGTCCAAGCTTTTCGAGGTCTCGCCGCAACGAGAGTCCCGTCGGCGAGGTTTGGACCTTCCGTCATATCTTCCGCGAGCCATTTGCGTTGGCTCGGATGGTTGACGTTGAAATTCTGACAACCGATCCCTCGAGTCCTCGGGGTTGGATGCCCTCGGAGCAGGCAGCAGCACCAGACGCCTCGACTTCCCCGACTTCCTTTGGACTGTCTAATCGAGTTTTCTTCGCAATTATGCTCTTTGTTGAACAGACCGAGGATTTTGCCGGCTAACATTCCGGCTTTGTATAATCCTCGGCGCACCGCGACGCGACGCCACGATCAGAGGTAACGCTGAGCAGACGAGCAGAAGCCAGGAGATTGCTCCTGTCCCTTCTCCCCCGACTCTCGCGTCTTCGCCGAGAAAAGTAAGGAATTTTTTAATCATCTTCCCGCGTCAACCGATGAGATTTCTCTGGAATTTCATATCGATCAAGCATTCCTGAAATTAAGTTCACCTGCACGAGAAAACTCCTCTCATCGTTCTCATCGTTTCTCGGTTCTCTTCCGAACTTCCGTTCGTCTCATCGCACCGGTTAATAATAAAAGGGGGACAAAGGCTTTCCTAAACGTTACTCCTAAATCCACCCGAAATTCACGCGTTATTTTTACACCCGAAGCTGTGTTCTCCGTTTTCCGGAACGTTCGGATTCGTCGGACCGAACGTCGCGGCGGAAATTCGTCGGAAAAATTTAACGGTGAGCGGTGAACCGCGGAGCTGGCGAGCCGCGCGATCGCGATGTGAATGCAGATAATTCAGAGGCTCGCGAGAAATCGACGCTTGTTGCACGAGTTTCCACGTGATTCGGAATCAGTTCGCGAGCGGAGTGCGGAAGAGCAGGAGGCGACGTAAAGAGATCGGACGGCGCACGAGGCGTCACAGTTCTCGGGGCGCTCTGGTCATCGCGTTATCGCTGAACCCGGAGATTTGTCAAACAACGATCACACGCGCCAGCTGATGCAAGTTTCGTAAAACGATACGTCGAACTGCGCAGTTGCTAGTAGCGATTAGCTATCGACCCGCGAACGAAAGTTGACCGAGGCAAAGTTTCGTCGCGTGGAAAGCGGAAGGCACGGCGACCGGAAATGCCACTTTTCAAGAAGTTGCGGAAATTTCCATCGAAGCACAAAAGTAAGAACTTCTTACGTTTTCTTTCATTTCCCCGCGTTTCATTTCGCCTGCAATCACGAAGGAATTTCGTGGGAAGACGGAGAAAAAATCTCTTCCTGTCAAACGATTCATTTTCCGACAGATCGAAAAACGCTAACGAAGAGACGAGGATCATTTGATCCTGGTTTTCGAGGAGATAGCGAATTACGAACGTAAATACGCCACGGAAGCTCTAATATTTACGGTGCAACGTGCCAAGAGGTCGATCGATAAATTCACGATCGAGTAATCCTGCCAGAAAATTCTCTTTCGCCTCGCGGTTTAACGATCAACTCCGCAGAAATATTATCTTGGTCGAGCGACCAGTCGAACTTCCGCGAATTTTTCATGCCAAGGACGATTTCGGAAGAGACCTTCGCGCGCGCAGCCGATTTGCCATCGTTTCGGGGTCACTTTTTCGCTCCAAAACGATCGATCGCTGCATCGCGCGTTTCTTGCGCTTGGATGAAACGAAAAATAACGAAACTTCCGGCGTATATACGCTACCATCTTAGTTCTGCTCCCTTTCTTTTTTACTTCGCACAAATAATGTGACATTTATGCTGTGGTAGACATTTTTTTAAAAAACTTTCCTCCAAGAGAAATTCTCGTTTAAATGGATCAGCCGTTAAGCTCCTGTGTATATGCCTCCGCGGGTAGCAATTTCCATTATTGACGATTGGCCCAGGGTGCTGGGCCCTTTGTTAGCGGCTGGCCAAGGTTGGACAGTCGATCGATCGTATTAGAGCTATAAGTAGGTAGACTATGCGGGTTCTGGGCTAATCAGCGTTGGTGCACGCACACACACACACACACATACGTATCTGTCTTTAAACGTGAAATTTGTGATTTTAACATGAAGTGTGTGTTTCTAAACAGATACGTGCGAGTGACCCGCGTAACGTACCTACCGTTATAAGCCTCAAAAACTGAGCATTGGTCAGTTTGAATTTGATTTTCATGATCCGCTACATAAAATGCTCAAAGTGTTTTTTTTTTCTACGTATGTATATTTATATTTGTACGCATATAAATGAAATAAATCGAGTTCACATCAATTTTTCGTGGTCCAAGCTTGAGCCAGTAATGTTCTTTCTCTTTTCCAAGGCTTCGGCCAGCCCTGATTCCTTCGTTTTCCAAAGCTGAACCCCAGAGCACCGTTCCAAGGCTCGGGCCAAAGCTCGGCTAATGATCATGCGGAGGCTCGAACATTGTAAAAATGATTGACCGGGACTCGGACCTAGCCTGAGCCGATGGTTCTTTCCTACCTAGCTTAAAAGGGTTGAGATAATCTGAAAATTAGGATAAAGTCAGTGAATTCTGTGTTACCTTGGTTTTTCCCTCCGTTTCACCCGATCGGCGTCGACACGAGTCTGCTTATTGGATCGAAGCGTTCGTTGAGCATTTTTATTCTCACAGGGTCAAGATGACAAGTCAGAATCGAATTCTCTGGTGAACGCGTTAATTTCCCTGTTTCTCCGGTTTTCTTTTTTTTCACGCGTCGAGCGCATTGACAATGACGAGAACAGGAGCATATCCGTTTGCTGAAAAAGCATATTTACCAGTATCTCGATGATGGCTGGACGAACGGACATGAAATATTGGTTTTTGTTACCCTCGGCACAGAGTCGTGTTATTTTATCGCTGGCGTTGAAGTAACACCAATTTTGTGCCAAAAAATCGTTCGCGTTGAATTCGACGAAAAATCTGTTCAATGTTCAGACTGTAATGCTGGTCGCGTGATACTTTTTCGCAACAACGTTTATCGTGGTATAGCGTAAAGTATATATAGTTTCGCGAGTCGTATCGTGGCGAAATGAAAGGTTTCATCCGCCGCAATTTCGCGTCGAACGTTCAATTTGAAAAGACCAGGGTTTATTGTTTTCCAATCGACGAGGAGATTTTTATCGAACCATATCAGCTTTATACGGAGGAAAACGTACAGCTGATAAAACGACGCGTTCTCGAAAGTCTTCGTTCGTCGGTTATACACAATTTTCCCCGGAATATCCACCGATAATCGTAAAAAGTATTCGCGAAGTTTCCTAACTACGTTCAGACGATGGAATTTACGTAACGAGCGATCTTGACTAGACTATCTCTTACTCGCTCCTCTCCGTCTCGTTTTTTTGTTGTATTTTTCTCCCCGCAACAGGGAATAAAAATAGAGGCGAAGTATCGGGAAAAATACGGGCGAAAAGTTTCCCGATTCTATTCTACCGGCGGCCGTGTATACCGTTATTCGGCGCCGATTTCCACCCCCGTTTCTACCACCATTAACCACCACCTTCGAATTCCCTACCTGAACAAGTTCTAGTTGGAATTTCGCAGCACGTGGCCGCTTCCGATAATAAGGGAATTTCCCCTCGCGACCTCGTAACAACGCGGAGCTTATTAAACGCGACAAGTATTCCCCCCTCGCATTATTCCCTGATTCTGGGAAATTATTTGATTAAACAGACGTAGCTACGACAACGACTCGGTGATATTCCGTAATAATCACCAGCGCTGAATCGTAGCGATGTGAAAGCTTGGAAATTCACGGCCGAGTGGACTCGAAATTTCAATCGAAGATAACGACGACGACGATTGGAATGATAATCGTTCGCGATACTCTGACAATATCCTCCCGAATTCGCCAGCTTCTTCGTACGTTAATTTCGCCTCGGCAATCCCGAAGAAATGCTCGAACGACGCAGCTTCGATTATGTGCACGAATCTAACGATGATATTCGAAACATACAACGTTTTTTGCCATGCATATTCGAAATAATTTGGCGCTTGAGAATTCGCCGAGGAGGTACTTCCTTAACTCGGAGGTGACAAAGAACTCCGCTTCGTCTCTACGTGACGGTGAAAATCTAGGACACTCGCCGGTTCGCGTGCATTTTTTTTTCAATTAAAATTTTAACTTCATCCGAGAAATATTCCCGTCGGGTCTGCTGATATTAATATTCATGAATTCGCAAATCTGCCCAACAAATGCATGCACATGCGTCGCTGCTGTATCAACGTGATAGTTGCTCGGCGGATAATCACTGGAAATATTCGAGTGTGCCGACAAAAAATACACTAATATACACTAGCTTTACAAATTATTAGGGACAGTACGCAAATTTTTGTATTCTAGTTTTTTGAGTGATTTTTTTTGCAAATAATTGATAATAGGTTTTATTCGAGAGTGTGCCAATAGTGTTCGAATCGAATCGAATATTCTAATAATTCGAACTATCCAAATAATTTAAACTATTAAAAAAATCACAAATAACTAATTCTGTGGTTAAGTAATTAGTTCAAACATACACATTTTTTTAAGTTTCTGTAAATCATTGGAAATAACTGCAAAGATGATAGTTCACAAATTGATAAATAATTAGATACCGAATTTTTCCAAATTAAACAAAAACAGGAACAGTTTTCCACTTGATTTTCTTACGTGAAAATTTAGAAGCAACTTAACCTAATAAAACTAATATTTAAACCATAAAATTATGTTTCCTTTCAATAAACGAGTTTATTATTCTACGAATATTCAACATTTTTAAATCATTGGAAACGTCCGAATTATTCGATTGGATTCGTCACAAATAATTCATTAATTCGAGATAATTAATGGATTAATTAATCGAGATAATAAAACAATAATCTACGACAGCTAAGTTCTTTATTTTGTCTTTGAAAAAATGATTTTATATCACAAATCACGTAGATAAATTTTAAGATAACCAATGATCGCATCGAACTCGGAAATACACAAATCTGTGTATACTGTCCCTGATGACCTCGAGGCGGCTGGTTCAGTGCAAATATGTATGCTACGGGAATACCTTTAACAGGACATTCGTATAAACGGCAGCACAACATCGCGAAGTTTTTGGTTCGAATTTATATCAGCAACCCGACGAGGTGATCTTAATTAAATGCGATCGAAGCGTTGAATTTGCATTTTATTCGACTTCGGCAATCGTGCAATTGAAAGGAAAGGGGAAAGAAATAGACGTCGACGC
Organism: Arge pagana; assembly: GCA_963969455.1. Taxonomy (NCBI): domain Eukaryota; kingdom Metazoa; phylum Arthropoda; class Insecta; order Hymenoptera; family Argidae; genus Arge; species Arge pagana. The sequence goes on along the minus strand of OZ018311.1, from coordinate 9,100,060 downwards.
ATCGTACCGATACCAATGTTAATAACGCTGAAAAGTTAATCGAGGAACTCGCTTAGAAATGTTGGTACTTCGTGTCTAAAAATGTCGAATAGCAAAAGCGTCGAATGGTCGAATAATTTGGCGAGCGTCGAATACCGCGTAGGTGCGAGAAATCTGGGCGAGCATCGCAGGTACATTAAAATATCGGAGCGACTCGTTTTATCCTCATCGCGTAATGTAATTTGCAGGAAAGGCAAAGCTTTCACTCCGCGAAGGGCAATTCCCCGCGCGTCGCGCGGTTCTCCTTTTTCCGAACGATTAATCGATTCGAATATCCGATTCGGTGCGGTTAAATGCTTAGATATTTATGGAGGAATAAATTAATTGGAATTCCTTTCGTGTTAGATTAATGGAAATCGCGGTTTCGCGAAGCGACCATCGGTATTTCAGCAGCGGCAGCCACCGCCGCGGCGGAACACACTCGTGGAGCAAACGTGGTCGGTCGCCTACCTACGCGACTCGTATCCTTTCATTCATGTATTCCGCTCTGCTTTTTCCAGAAACGCGGAGACCTCGCTTTTATTGCCGTTGAATATTCGCCCGTTCAATCCTCTCGAGCAGCCGGTCTTTCGTTCCCTTCCAGCTACACGTGGAAAATCATCAAATTACGACTGGTTCGCTCGCGCCATTACCCAACTCGCCAATTTAGACATTTGCTCGTTACGCTCCTTCACAATTTTCACCTCGACGAGTTTCACATCGGTGTCGATCAGCCGCTCGTTCCTAAATCCGTGAAAACCGATTCCCTTCCACCAAAATTCCTCCTCGCCCTCGCGATTCGGGGGGAAGTTTTTCTTGTATCCTGCAATAATTTATCGCAACGATTTATTCGTTGATCGTCTGAGGATGAAAACGATAAAAATGTTACATTCTATGGGAAACAACAAGAAACCCTTCAAAATTTTGAACTGTTTAGGCAGCTTATCGCTGAACAAAATCAAACACTAAAACTACACGCATTCTCATGGAAAATGACAACCACAAAATTGAGAGATCTCAATGAAAATTCACGATAAGCATCTGGCATTTCAAAACCAAAGCTATATTCATTATGACTTCTCTAACATAATGAAGCGTGGTATTGGTGGCCTCATTTTTGTCCCTAAATATCCCTAAATGCTAAATTATCCCACTTTCGTACTTACTCTACGTATATTCGTGGGAAATCATCCTCGATCATCGGTCAGCTGCTTCGATGAAACTCTCGCGCGGGAAACGACGCGGCGAGAGGGATGCGCGGCTTCGGAAGTTGAAACAGCGATCAATCCGGTGGTTCGAGCTTGATTTTTTCGTCCATCGTTTCGCAGCTATTTTCCTGCCGGTCTGTTTTTACCGTCCGTACTTTTTCTCGTCCGGAGGATCCGCACCGCTTGGGTTTCTTGCGAGACTGATAACCAGGATTTAGTAGAAAGATAGAGGCCGCTAAGTATCGTTAACCTTTTATCCCTCGGCGTCGAGCTACGGATCACGATTGAGAAAGCGTGTGCGAGGCTCCGATAAACCGTCGACTCATCTCAACGAAGTTCGTAGACCAGTCATTTTCGTCCCTTTTCGCTGGATCAGGACGACGACGCCCCTCCCTCCTCCTCCGCCCTTTCCTCGGGTCGACAACAATTTTTCCTCGCCGCGAGCAAATCCTTCCGGTGAACCGGGGATCGATTAACGAACCGAATTGTAATTAACCCCGCGACGCGATCGATCTCACGACTGCGCGGACCATTTTAAATATTTACCATGGTACGTCCCCTGGATTTGATCAATAATTCCACTCGACGAGGCACGAAGCTACCCGCAAAGAACCACTCGTTTGCATCTCAATCCGATCAAGTCAAAGATGCGCGTCGACCGATTTATCAACCTCTCGAACGTCTTGCAATAAAAATTAGGACACCGAACGCGACTCGATTCTTTGATCGAGTTTACATTCCCATCGCTCGGTAAACTTTGCAATCGTAACGTAGGGTGGTGGATCGTTTTTTTAAATTTCCCGCCGGTTCATTATCTAGATACATTAGAAGCTGCATAAGCGATCTGACAAATGCAACACATGCTCCGATGAACGTTAGTGCTGCCACCTCGAGGACTTTCGATAACAATTTTTGAAAATTTTAATCATTAAAAAGTACTTGAAACAACGGATTACGACGAGACTTGCAGACAATGATGTTAGTAGAAAATTATCTCAACCATTCCTCTGTAGTGCGCAAGTTAGTAGTCTAATTACGACAGTCAGGTTTTATTATCCAGTTTTGCATACCTTGGAAAGTCAACTTCAAGAATATATAGTGGTTATTTGCCACAAATTGAAATAACTACGTGTAATTTCTATGTAAGTAAAAAAAAACAAAAATTCGCCGGTTAAATAAATAGGAAGCTGAAATAAAAATAGCGACCTCTTAGAGTTGAGCTACAGTGCCCTCTTTCGCGAGGACTATTTTCTCATCAAACACAAACATTTCGGAGGGTAGGATAAAAAAACGTCCTAGTACACACGTACACACACACGCGCACAGTATACAGGGTGGATCAGTTCATGTGTCCAGAGTGGGAGGGGCCTAGTCGACGCGAGGCCGACTTAACAAGTACATTAAGTCGTTGTAGACGTTTTGTCTTGTATCTTCTATTCTTCCCAGAATTTTGGGCTACGAAAATCTTATGCCCCTTGATTGGTTATAGGGGCGCGGTTTTGCGACGACTAAGTCCCTCCCATTCTGTACACGTGAGGTGATACACCCTGTACGTACAATTTGTTATTTTTTTAACCGTTTGTTTGTTGTTTTTTGAAAAAATTCTGGTTTCCATTATCGGCGTCCGTGTTTGCTCGCCCAGCTCTTCTTACCATCGTTCTTTACGCCACAGCTTGTGAACAAAGACCATCGCGTATTTTCTCCATCATTCTCGAAACTTCCTCGGTGGCCGGATGTACCACAGTTCACCCACCCACGCCCCAGCAAACGTCTCCTTCTCGTGGCTCGTATTATCGAGCCTCCCGTCACTCTTGTGCAGTAAAACGCTAAGCTATGCCTAGTAGAGTACAGAGGACGAGGTAGCGGCGTCATAGAAGCATTGGGGATGGAATCCGCGTCCGGCTCCCACGACATACCCGGTAAACAACCGCTTATCTGCGGAAATAGTTTATCGATAACATTCTCAGCTTTAGTATTTGCCATATCCACGCGTTTCTCTTACCCCAGCTCGTTGTACTCCTCCGTTGTTGTCCGCTCCATCGGCGAGGCTGCCTGGTTTAGAGCACCGACGACGAAGCTATCGTTCCTTCGCAATCACAATCGGTCCAGTCCTTTACGTTGTACCGTACCGGTAACTCGTCGTTTTACTTTTCCATCGCTTATCCACGTTCCCATTCGACCACCGTCGTCTCGACAACCGTTTGGTTACAGGAAGAACAGAACCCAATGCTTCGGTAGTTGACCTTCGAATGGGTTTCCCCGCAGAACAGAGGACGCCGTTCGGTCTGATGTGAAATTGATGCCAGAGCAAAGATACCTAATGCATATTTAACGAACAAACTTGCCAAGATTCCGGTCATTGTTTCGTCGAGTTGGTCCGGGGCATCGTCTTTGATGGTTGGTAGCGCCACGAGGCCACCGTCTGCATTCGTGAATCTGAGAGACCAGTGCTCGTTGGATAGTCGGTGTGGTTCACCAGCTCTACGGTCGATTGTTTGATAAGTCTTCGAGCGCCAGTTCATCCGAGATACCCGCATCGCGTTGCGAAGTCTGCATCGCGAATGAACATTTCGTCGGATATTCGACGAGTCTGTAGTTACCATTGGTTTCAGGCCACACGGTGAGCCCCGAGGCTTGTTTGAGCTCCACTCGGCTTCGCGAGCACCTGAACGCTGGAATTACAAGGAAACGTTGTTCGGCGAGAGCACGTCCAAATTTCTCTCTCTCTCTCTCTCCAAGAATTTTTTCGCGCGAAACTCGACGAAGAAAGTCCAACGTCGAGATGGAAATAATAACGGAAACGTGAGCGCGTCGGCTGCTGATGTATCGCCGTGATTCTCCGCTAGTTTCTTGTACCTCGGATCACGAGATGCGACCGTCTGCAGCAGCTCGACGAATTCCGGATGCCCGAACGAACCAGACGACGTCGCCGGAACGACTCTCGAACAAAGTTTAATGAAATTGGACGAGCGCGCTGGTTTCGCACAGCTTTTATTGACGCCGACGACTAGATTTGAAAGTGATGAAAGACTTGGTTGATTTCCTGTGTTGGGGCGACGAGGAACGAACTTTACGCCGTTACTGCTAACGAGAGAATGAGAGCGAGTTTCGGGGGAAATGTCGGACGTGTATCGGTAATTTCTTCTGCATCGGGCGCCAGCCAGGAAAATCGAAACTTCAGCACGTAAGTCGAGATGAATGGTTGCGCGGTAGGAGAAAAGTCTCGAACATGGGTACGGTAGACATGTCTGACGCGAACGCCGACTGTTGTAGCGCGAGTCTGTTACCGTAAATGAATTAATTAATCAGCTCAACTTTGGGAACCGCGACATGCTAGATCTACAGGAAATCCGACGAACTTGCAACACAACAGCTATGCAAAGCTCCTACAGCTACTGCCGCGAGCTCGCAGCATTTGCAAGCCACACCACCGCATTTCCACCTTGACATCTCGCGTTACTCTGCGCGATAACGCGAATCGTGGTTCGGTTCTTTGAGCAATGCTCCTGATTTTGGATTGGAGATTTTGGATTTTGGGTTTGAACTCGACGACGCGTTTTTCCCCCACGAAGTATGCTATCTTCTAAGCATACTACTGCAAGGGTCAGGCTCTACGGGGATGGCGCAGCGAAGAGACGTTCGAATGGAAATAGGCGAGATTTCCATCCGAATCGCCGAAATATGAATTTTCTGGAGTTTTCGAATTTTCTGATTGTTACTCGTCGACCAGCGGTGTAACGCGTTGGATACAAAATTTACAAAATCTGTCAATATTGATTTGCCGCGCGGGATTTTAACGACGGGAAGTACCACGTGGTTCGCTATTCGAATGGAGTGTTTCGATGCACACGAGCGAGCAATGGAATACGAATGATCATCGCACGCGCATAGAGTACTCTATCGATGAAATATGACAATTTTGTTGGTCGTAGGACGCTGTACGCTTGTAAATTTGCGTCGTGGTTTTGTTTGGTTTTTGCCATTAGCGAGCGAGTAACGAGAAGGAATGGGTCGAGCGTTCGAATGGAACGATAATTCGTATCGGATGTTTGTTTGTTTGGAAATGATCGTGTAAGTGCAACAGCTTCGCTGCGGAAGGTAGTAAACGGATAACGATCGTATCGCGAGTAGTAGCGTAGAGCTTTTCAGCTGTAAAACGCGCTCCGTGAAATGAACATTCGTAAAGCTCGTCACTGCTTCGTATTATTTCATTACGAGCTTAAATCGGAGGAGAAAAGAAACAGAGTCGCGCGGAGAGGAAGGGGTATGTAAACACTACCTACTTGCTTTCGCGACTGAATTACACGAAACGTTTGCCTCGTTAGAAAACGTGAAAGCAGTCTCCTCTCTCTCTCTCTCTCTCTCTCTCTCTCTCTCTTCGCGAGTCGTGCAGAGACTCGAGGTTCTGGCGTCTCCGTCTCCGGCGTACCGTAATTACCAGGAACTTTACACGCGGACTGCACGATCGTGGTGTGCATAATGAGAGATATGATTGCAGAATTACCGCGGCGATGGAGACCCGGAGAGTAGTAAGTAGATATCGAGGCGAGGCCACGCGGCGAGGGCAGCGGCAATCGCGAGGGAACGGACGAAGGGAGGAAGGATTTAGGTACCAGTCGCCACACTTTGCGATAGTTGCATCAGCCGCACCGGTGCGGGAAAGGTTGACCGTGATCCGACGCGATCGTTTGTTCGATCCACTTTTCGCTGCACCTTTCGTCATCGTTTCTCCGTCGATGTCTGACGGTCGCGTCAGCGAAATCCTCGGAGGTTTCGCTTGTAATTTTTTTTTTTTTGATTCTTAGTTTTGGTTTTCGGGTTTCCGTGTTATTTTTGTTTTTCTGTTCGCATTCCGCGCGGACGATCATGATTTTTCGATTTAGAGCTGCGAAAGGGACTGTTCGGGCGTCGAACTCGTTCGAGGGGATTGTAAACTCGATCACGTACGGGTTACCCTTCGAAAAGCGTCTGGGTGTAAAGAAATATGGAAACAAACGGTGCAAACGTGAATCGCATCCGCCGCGCGTTCGCTGCGACGCGTCGTTTCGACACGACTCAATTCTTCCGCGTCGTGGTACACGATCGCGATCGGACGACGCGATCGCCGCGTCCGTCCATCTCCGTCGCGGATAAGTTTTTCCGGGCTGGGAGACGTCGATCGTAAGCAGGTCATCGATTCATGGACGATCTCGCCTCGTCGCGACGAACTCGCGTCGAATTACCTCTCCCCGATTCCCATGGCTTTCACAACCGAGGAGCCTCTCAATTTTCGGCGAACTGATCGCACCAAAGATCATTTCTGCTAACTGAAACAAATCATTTTTCCGTGCTCGACGAAATATTCGTTTTCTCTGAAAGCGAAACCATTGGAACTTCTCCACGCGAATAATTACGCAAAGTGTCGAACATCTCCGACTCGAATTGCGAGACGTTAAATTTTGAGCTTGGAAGGGCAGGAAAATAAAAACGGAGCTGCGAACCGGATTGATAAGAAGCGCGGAGAGTACCTCGGTCTTCCTGTAATCGGTCGCTCCTACCGCCGCGCCGCCAGACACCAGTCGCCTTCCGTTCGAGATCTTTGAATGATGCTCGTCAAACGGGAGTTGCATCAGTCGAACTGCGCCGAGACATAAGTACTTGTATTGCGGAAAGTTGCAACGTTCAGCGGCGATCGGAGTCCAGTCGAGCCGGACCCGACCAGACTTAGCGAGACCACTTCGAGTTATCGACCTGGTCCGGTTTACCGTCTTTCTCTCTCCCGCTTCCTCGACATCCTCCGTCCCTTTTTTTCATGCCGCTCATTTCCGCAAAAAAATCCTACTTTTCTCGAATTTTTTCAACTTTGCACGATGCTTTTAGCGTTTTCCGAAAATTACGAACGCAGGATTCCAAGCTTCTAGAAAAACGTGTCCACCTTTTCTGCATGAGCGACCGTGGCGCGGATTTTTTTTCCATCTTCGAAAATAATGTCACGATGCGACTGAAAAGCGTATTCGACTAAAAAGAGGATTCGTAGTATTTTCGTGTTTATCCACCTCCGCGCGAACGGATATCAATGTAGAGCACTGTAATTTTACGACGTTCGATGTAACGCGGTAAACCCCGCGAATTCCCTTGAAGATCGAGAGAAGGGATTCGGGTCATGAGCGGAGTATCGCTGTAACTCGATTTATAACGCTGCTACGTTTGCGTCAGAGCGTGAAGCTGCAAATTGAGCCGATCTGCGGAAAAACGGTGTAACGCGAAATGTTCATCTTCTACTAAACACCAGGTTGTTCAATCAGTTTTGCTCGAGGCAGATTTGTTACACGCGTAATTGATTTCCCAATAATCTTGTCACAGCATTTCGCTGCAACCCGATTTTATCTTAATTTCCCACGTTTTTTTTGGTTTTCTCAAAATCACGATTTTCGAGTTCTGCTGTTGGTTTGCTTATCTCACGATGAAAACCGGAGCTCGACGGCGAATAAAAACGAAACGATAGCGATGACGACGGTGATCTGCGAATCGTTAGATTTTCCACGCGTTTCGCGAACGTCTCGCGATGATCGATGAGCGAGCGACGGAGAGTGAAAATTAAATGTTTTTGCGCCGACTAGCCGACCCAAGTTTTTGCGAGCCGTGTAAGAAGTCGCGAATGGCTCGTATCTCCGAGTGTATTACGCCGAAGCCTTGCATTATCGATGCGCGGTAAAATTCCACGGATCCGATGCGAGGCGACGGACGTATCGAGAGGCATCCACGTATATTCGCTACTCGTTTCTTTGTTCCTCCGTTTTTTCTCTTTTCCATTCTACCTCGAGCCCTTTCAGTATTTTCAATTAGTTCGAGCGTTGTGCTCGATTGTTCCACGACGAACTTCCCATCGATCGAATAACTAGCCTCGAATGCGCGAAAACTCAATATCCTCTCTGACCATACCTCGACGAAATTGCCAATTAATCGGAAATTCAGCGGAATACGAGTCCGCGCGAACGTGTTCGATGAATATCGCATGCCTCCGCGTGCACGAAACGTTTTCATAGATCCACGGAACCGAACGGTAATCCGGAACCGCGGCGTGATATCACGCCTAGTCGTTTTGCCCGATATTAAAGTCTCAACGATGACCGAAATAACGAAAACACGAGCTTTTTTCCCAAAATCGTCGGATTTTTTTCACCAAAAAATATCGACGCGATTCTCGAAATTCACAAAATGGGGGCGAACTCCGAATCTCTTTTTTTTTCAACAGGTTCACCTGGACTTCCGAAATTGAAAGACAGGGAATTTCGTAGCTTACGGAATTTCCGGTTCCGTGGGACGGACTTTCAGCGGAGCTTAGCGCCTCGATTGATTGGATTGTAGAAACAGAAGCGTGGAAGAAGTTAGGGAATCCGCGAAAAAACTGACCGGCACGTTTCACGTATCCTTTTCCCAGGGACCGGTGGGCCATAAAACTTTTCGAATAATTGATCCTGTTTTTCCGCCACGAAAGCGTGAGATGCGTAACAAATAAATATCGTTCATTGTTACAACAAACGACGATCGAAGAACTCCGATCAACGATTCCCGCGAGCCTTCGATCTTAGTAATTCTCGCGAATAAACTCGATTTTGTTCGCGTAACGTAAATCGTTTCCCCGCGCGAGAGACCAGCTATCTCTCGCTTCTCCGACGATTTTCCGACTCGGATCACTTGATCGCGAACGATTTCACATTTTCCAACGAAATTACACCTCACCAGTTGCGCTCGCGCTGCGATTGTGTTTTTTTCTCCCCTCTTTCACCGACAGCAATTGATCCATCGTTAGCGATGGGATAATTGAACTTTTCCGTATTTTCCTCGCAAAAAATTCCCGTTCGAGATAACAACGGCATGGAAATGTCCATTGTCTTCCGAATATATTCTTCCAAATTCGCGTTTATTCTCGTGCGCAAAATCGAGGAGGCTGTCGATACCAATGACGCGTTCTGTCGCTCCAACAAGCTTGTTTACCTCGTTGCGAATTTCTATTTGCTATGAAAATAACATGGGGAAAAAAGTCTTTGACGTTTGGAATTTTACATCGCGCTGATGGCATATCGCACATATTTATAGAGTATTGAACGTTCTACAAAAAAGTTGTATTAAACTTTTTTGATAAATATCAGTGGACTTTTTTGTAGAGCGTTAAATTCTCTGTAAAACTATGCCTTTGCCTAATCTGTGCAATTTGCCATTATCGAGATATAGCATTCCAAACATAACAAACGCGATTTTTTCCATATTATTTAAATGGGAGGTAGAAAATCGCGACGAGGCTTCTCTTAATATTTATATTTAGAGCTCGAATTCTAACAGATTTCTTTTTTCACTCACCTGTTTGCGAGTAAGAAAAAAAAAGCTCGAAAATGACGCACCCTGGTGAATATCGTATCCGTTTGGTTGGGGTCCCGTGGATGATGTATATTCATGCTACATAAACGCAGACATACGCACGTTCACCTACCTGAAATTTTGTATCAACCTGGACTGGAATATCGTCGAAAGGGTGATCATGGTGGGGATCGGCGTCGGCGCCGACGCTGGAGCAGCGCCGAAACTTTCCACATCGTGGAGATCCGCGTCCGCGTCCAGACGCCTCGCATGTTCCGGTCCGCGTCGTCGCGAATCGCTCATAATCTGACAGCAAGAATATCAAGTCCCGCGCGTTCGCCGCGTGCTTCCTCCATCGTAGCAGGGGCTCTCGCGGTCTTCGAAGGGGGCGAATCGAATCGAGGTCAAAATCGAGTTTGTACGTACTCATCCCACCGAGACGAGAGAAACTCGCGGTAGAATTCACGATCTTTCGTACGTGACAACGCCATCGGATCCGATGTCGTTCTTCAGAGGGTTGTGGAAAAGCAGCTCGAAGCACAAGAGTGAGTTTGACAGCAATCGTACGCGCCGACGCACCCACGATCATTTTTTCTCGATCGAGACGCGTGTTTTTCAACGAGTAATCTCAAAGCATCGAAGGAGGGTGCGCGAAAATGGAACAAATTCTCACCACGCGCCAGTTTTTTAGTCGTACGGCGATAAATCTATTTTTCTTTAATCTCTTCGAATTGTCGCAAATTTCACTTGGTTTTACCAAATCCAGTCGTAAGCAGCTTGCCTGATGCTGGAAAAAAACACCTGAGGCTAAAAGATTTCTGAAAAATCGTAATTCTATTATTGGATTGGACAAAACACTTGGGAAATCTAAAAAAAAAACTCCAGCACACAAAAAAAATTGTTTCCACATATCCAAGTCACAATTGAAGACATTTTAAAGAGATCGACAATAATGTACGGCTACGCGATCAAAATCGGCTCGTAGCTAAAGTTGTTACCATTTTCCTGTTTCCTTTATTTTTTATTACAGATATTTTGGTCGTCTCCGAAGTTCGTGATTTTTTCCAGTTGTTTTTTCCATTTTTTCGGGGTGGTCAGAGGCAACGGGTCGCGAATAACGACCGATCGCAGACTTGTTATGTTAATGTTTCGCGTGTTTCAACCAACTGCGACCGTTACAATGTTCGCCCTCGGAAACCCTTCGACGTAGCGATAATTATTAGTCGTAAAATTTCCATAATCCTTCACCGGCTCGTCTGCCCATCGATATCGATTATACTTTGGCATGTGCTCAAATTTTCTCGCAACATTCTCATTATTTCTCTCTCTTTTTCTCTGTTTTTTTGTTGGTACATTTGCGTTGTTTTTCCAAGTTTTTCTAATCGCTTTGTACGATAATTTCCTCACTTGTCCTCGAATTTTTTTCACTTCTTTTTTCACTTGTCCGTTTTGGCTAGTGTATTTTCGACCCTGTTGGCGATCAGGCGTTGCATTTCACCCATCAAAATCAATCTCGCGCGTAAAACGCGACTTCGTCGCAGGAACAGTTCGAGAAACGTGTTGCATTCGCAGACTGACGTGGAAACGAGTTCGAACAATTTACCGAGCTGGCGGTTTATTTTCCTCGTAATTTCCTGATCGCCGAGACGAATCTTCGCCTCGTTTTGCAATTTTACAGAGTGCATCGAGTACCGAGTTTTTTCCTCTTTTTTTCCTCGCCGTCACGATAAACTGTGACGTAGATTCCAATCTGGAAATGACACGGAATCTGGAGAGTACGCGGTCCATTCACCAACTTACAAGGAGATGAATTATTTTCAACAAATCCCTGGCGATGAAATATAAATGGAATACGAACAGGCTGACATTGCTGGGATGGCGTAGATTATTTCACATAATATTTTCGCATTTCCACAAGATCATAGATTTTACCGTATTTCACTTTCCCCGCGAGGTGTCTTTACGTTCTAACTACGCGCATTCCATACGTACCTATTATTAAAAAAAAAACAAATCTCGGCAATCGCGTCTCGAGAGAAAGTTATTTGATTTCGAAACACGCTCTAGAAAAAGCACTACGTACAATAAAATTTAAAAAAATTGACCCGATACAATTATACGCAATTTATATATAATTATATATAATTATATGTCAAATTGGGCAAAAAATCTCTATAATTATATCCGGAAAATTTTGTATAGCACCGTAGATATTTTTTATTGATGAACAAGTTTTGTGTTCGTATTTCAACTACGTACTGAGAACAAATTGTTGGGCTCAATGCTAATTCGTATATTGGTCGATTCGATGCATGTGCAATTTATGCTATGTTTAAAAAAACTTACTTACATTATTTTATTATAAGTATTAGTGAAGATATACTTTAATAATAAAATATGTAGACACGTGTAATTTGCAAGATGTACTTTAATTGGAAATTGTCTTCAGGTCTTCAAATATTTATTAGGTAAGACACGATTCAAAATTTGTGGCTGTTAGTATTGGTGATAAAATCGAGTTTGGTGCTTGCATACGAGGGGAAAAATGTTTTGCCGCTTTTATTCGTGAATAAGTAGTTGATTTTCGGTTATACGTTTCGTCCCGTGTTTTTTAGTGATCTTATTCCGTAGGACCGTCGATTTGCCTCAACAAATCGCGATCTTTGTAATATTATTTTTGGGATTTGCCATATTTTCGCATAGGAGTAGGCATCTTGTTGAAAATGGAAAAAAACAAGTTAAAATAATTGTCGAATCAGTTCGGCAATGTTGATTCGCCCCGAAGCACGATTTGGATGACAATGATTCGATTTTAGCAAGCAATCAAACGCATTGTCGCGTCGGGAGGTGAATATTTGATCGAATATGATTAATCCAATTGGGAATAATTCGGCATGCGCGCGAAATTACGGCGTATGGAAGCCTCGAATGACGCGTGAAATGAAAGCTTTCCGATGTTCGCGGTTCTCGTACTCGTCACCACCCTCGCCGCGTAACTTATCTTCAGCGGGATCGCGCGGTGATAACGCTGCTCGGTACCGAATCATCGCGCGCGACGGGAAGCCCCGGACTAAGGGTGCGCTAATAAAGTTCCTGGGACGAACGAATCACGAGGAAATGAAGAGACTCGAGGAAAATTTCAATCGCTACTTTCGACGAGCAGCGTCGAGATATCGAATTTCTCCAGTCAAACGCTCCAGTCCCCAACGTTTAACGCCCTCGTTGCTCGCCATCTCCTTGCCAACGAATCGTCGCGTCTCGTTGACGTTCGACTTAAAAATTATGTACGTAAATAATCAAGTTCATAAGTTCTGTCCGCTGGAATAACGCGGGAGAGGCGAGAGCAGCGAATAATAGATGGATCCGCGCTCTCGGGCTACTCGTGTCAAGATCGCCTTTCTCCGTGACGAGACGCGACTACCGATCTTGAGGACAGGTGAAATAACGGTATAACTCGAAAAACGTGGGAAACTAACGAGAAATCGACTTGCAGTAAAACGCTTTCAACGGATTATCAGCAAATTAATTATAAATGTCCACTTATACCGTTTTTTCGCGGATCGTCTCAGTTTCACAGCTCCGATATCGGTTTCTCCTTATATCGCCGCGGCGTGTCGCGTATCGGAGGATCGTCGTTCGTATTCCGACGAGAACCGAGGAGCGTTGTAATTGTAATCGGAGTAATCCCGTTATTCCGTTCATCCCCCTCAATTACGTCGACGGCGTAACGACCCTCGGAAATTCGAACTCGACCGCGTTAAAAATCCGAATATCTCGAGGTTGCAGCTGGTCCGCGACGAGGAATAAATCGACGCCAATTTCATCGACGCCAGGCCGAAGTAGGAGCGCGCTATAATTCACTGGTGAAAAAATGTGGCGTAAAAACATTTCGCATGTTTTTCGCGTTAGCGATCCGGAAATCTGGCGGGGCTCGCGTTCGGAAAATTCGTCGTTGGCCTCGCCCGTTTGTTTTTCCCCGTCGTCGTTCGTTTCTCGCGTCTCGTAGGAAATCTTCCGCGCCGCGAAGTTTCCCGCTGCTCGGAAATCGAAATTCTCAATGGCTCAATTCCAACTTTTCCGAAGACCCTTTCAATAATAATTCGCACAGCAATTTATTCATCGCTGTCGTCGGCAACTTCGTTGCGTCGATGGGGAATTATCGAAGATTAAAACCGGCATCCGCGCGCCGCGGGAAATATAAATTTTCTCTCACATTTCTTCGTTTGTTATTAGCTTTTTTCCTCCTCCGCGTGATTCTCGAGACGAATTCAGGTGGGAATCGTGAATCTGCCGCGAGGTAATACGCGAGACTCCGGGAACGACGAAATAAAAGAGCGGGCGCCCGGTTACGCCCGGCGTTATACAAGCTAACGCGAATAAACGTGACGGCTGCATCGTCGTTAAATTTACATACGATATTCGCCCGGCGTCGCGATGCATCGGAGCCCGTGATCTACGCCCCGCGAACTTCCGGTCCCCGTTTCCTCGCCGCGGACGACGACCGGCGAACTTTGCGGCAGATACGTCACCGAGCTTCGTGCTACGCCTTCGAATCGCGACCCGTTTCACCCGGCCGAATTTATACAAACGCGAACATCCAGACGTACGCTGGTCGGAGTGAACGTCGGACCGCCAGCTGGAGAGGACATCGCGTTTGTATAAGAGAGGACATCGCGTACCAATCGCGTTTGCCGAAGAAGCGCGAAATTCCAATCGACTACGGATCGGAGAATTAAACGGGAGAACGGATTTCCGCGTCCGAATCCGCTGCGTTAATCAGATCTGCTAACGCCGCGGGAAAAATCCACTTGTCTGCGCTCGAATAATCCTTTCCAATTTTCCATCCCCCATCCGACTCTTCCAACGCGTGGAAACTTGTTGTTCGGGTGTCCAGTGTTTTTCAATTGGCGAATATATTTGTTGGAAGGAAGACCAAGGAATCCGTGGAAATTTCGGCCTCGCGCGTCAGTGGCGATAGGTCTCATCGCTGCGCCGAGAAATCTCGAGAGGAAATCCGCACGGAAATAATTTATGGCGAAGCCGTAGCTCGGTAGTTTATCGCGGATGAGCTATGGAGAGGAAGTCGGGACACGAGGCCTTCGACGTTCGCATCGTCGCGAGAAATACGACGCCACGCATCGATCCCATTCATCGAGACACGGTGCGAAGATTTATTCGTGTCGCAAAAATCGAATAAAATCAACGAATAAACGAATAAACAAACGAACAGTCGAACGAACAGAGGAATAATTAAACGAACGAATAAATAAGTTAAGGAACGAGTGGATAAATAAGCAAAGGGAACGGCGGATCTCGCGGTGACGAGTCAGGAGGTTTCCCTCGATAAATCAGACGCCGGCGTTCACGAACGCGCGCGTCACCGAGGGATGATATTTACCGACATCATTGCCATCCGCTTTCCGCGGTTACATTAATCACGGAATAATTTTCCGTTCCCTATTACCAGAAGTTTTCCGTGCTTCGTTAATTACCGAGGACCAATTTGTCGCCGTTCGTGTTGGTACGGCGTGCTTCGCGGAGGAGACGAGGGGAGGCGAGATCACGAGGGTGAAATTACCGTAGCGCCGCGTCTTATCGATGCCCTTTAATTCTTTCGCCGTTCGGTATTGAGAACTTTGAATAAATTTCCAAGCCCGCGTCGGGTCAAAGGGGACAGGGCGTCGGCGTCGCCCCCCGCCGACCGCGCCGCGGAATCCAATTTAAATATAAATCAGATGACACCCGCGACACCTGAATCCCATCCCGGAACGCCGCGACGCTGACAACTTCGAAATTCAATTTGCTCTTATTAACGACTCGCCTAATCAATCTATCGCGCGTTAATCGCGTTGCGCTAATTCCTTTTCAACTACCAAAGATCCCCTACGATGGAACATACCCCCGACGTTGATAAACGCGACGATACCATCTCGCCACCCGCTCCGCTGTCGTCGAAGCAATTTTTCGCGCCACGTCAAACTCGTTTTTCGTTATTTACCCCCGATTCGCGCCAATTATACTTCGAAAATCACATTTCTATTCCGGTCAGCGACGCGCTTGTCAATTTGTCGATGCAGGCGCAGTCGATTTTCCGGGTGAAAATTATTGTAACCGTCGATCGAGCTCGTTTGTCGTTATCGCATTTTTTTGCTCCATTCTTCCGCCACCCGATCATCGCTCGCGCTCGCGTTCGCGGGAATATGGAATTGATTCTCGAACGTTTGGCCGAGCTCGTCAATCGAATCAACTCGACGAAATAAATTGGGGCTGGTGGGAAAGCTTGTCCGCTTAGGAAACTTGGCATCGAGCCAAATTCCCAAATCCGCTACAACCAGATTTTTGAACGCGACGCGCGACGAAAGCTCCCATCCAAGCTGCTCTCGCGCACGAGAGCTTTGATCGTTTTCCACGTTGTCGCCAACTCGCGTTGCGACCAGTGACTCCCGAGGAAAATATCACGACCTTGAACTACCCCCGAAATTGAAATCACGCGGTCCACGAGCAAATTTGTTCAACGCTCGTTTGTAACTCAATCTTTTGATGATACATTACGATTTGTAACAGCGTCGCGTCTCTCGGGCCGTTTTTAACGTGAATTCTGACTTTTCCCAAGAAATTTCAGGGCGGTTTTTCACTCCAAGTACGTTTATTCGTTCGTTTGTTTATTCCGCGCGCGAGTGTAAAAAACAGGCGAATGAAAGCACGAAGCTTCGATTGGCAAGAAATTATTGGATTCCGATCGCTCGGAATTCTGATGAGAATTTTTCTTCCCATAGGAAATTCCGGCCACGATTTTGCCTACCCGACGAGGGACGGATACGGGGAAATTAATTTCGTTTGTTACTCGCGACTTTGACGTCGCGGTTGCCGCGTTAGTTATCACGTAACCAGTCTGCAATTACGAAAGGACTTTGTGCTCGAACGAACCGTTTCGCCACGTCAAACGAAACCATTTAAGCCAACGACTGATCAACCCTCTGCAACGAGTTCGTGGTCACGTTGACGCATCAAGGGCTTCCGACCACCGCGAATATTCGCCAAAAATCACTCGCTTCCGCGCGAGTTTGAAAGCCGCCGAGTTCGTTTTACAGCTAATCGTGAACCAATCTCGGAGAAAATAATCTCGCAGCGCGGCGAAAATGTCCTGCGACGCGTCGGAGGTGGGAAAATTGCAGATCACGTCAGATTTTCGCTGGACAGTGAATCGAGCACATTTTTGTGGTTGGCGTGTTTTTCAGGAACATCTCTCGTCATCGGAAAACCGAATCTGTTGGCGTCGCTACTTAAATTCGGTGGACGAGATTTTTTCGAATCGTGAATTTTCGCGTCGTCCTCGCGCGACAGTGAGACCAGTTAATTCCCGGATAACCGATCCGCACTCGCACGTACAGAGTGACGGGATTTGGTCGGATTTCTCGGGATTTCTCGCCAGTTGCGGTATTCAGCGACTTCGGGATTAGTTTGGACGGTTCGAAACTGTTGCGAAAAGCGGCTGTCGTTGCCGATAGCGGAGTTTGACGTAGGAGGAGTGATTCGTTCCATTTCGCGTTCCTTCGCGCACTCGAACCGATATTTTACATTTTTTTGTGCCCCAAGCAGCCGAGAATTCTTGGTGTTTTTCGCTGCCTCGCGGAAACCCGATAAAGATCGATGGAACGGGGAGCGAATAAATTATCGCGTCGCAAATATAAACCTCGCGACGCGGTGAGAGAGGCTCGAAAATGTTCGCACGGCTCACCTTCCCGCGGACGTCAACGACGTAACCCAGTTACGAGATCGTATTAGTTTCTCCCCTCCGAAACTTTTTACAAGCCGATACGGTCGAAAGACTTTAACTTCATTCGCGAACCTGACGCTCGCGCGTCGCTTCCGAAATGTGATTGAACGCGAATGCCGTCGAAAAGCTCCGGAACAAATTCGAATCTCCCGCCGCGCTTTTTCTCTCTCTAATCTGCTTTTTTTCGCTCTCTCACTTTTCACTCTTCCGCGGCAACCAGACTCGTTGTTTTTTCAACGTGAATCGCCTAAGAATTCGCGGTATTTTTGCAATTGCTCTTCAAGGTCAAACCAACGATACATTATAACACTCGTAATGCACGCAACAACGTTTCATTTTTTTAAACATGTCAAAAATCCTGGTAAATAAGACACTCTCGAAAAATGTGACTGTTCTATTTATTTGAAAAATTCAAATCAACCAAATTATCAAGCAGTACGAGGGCAGTTATGACCGGAAATGGAATAGATAAGAGAAAATGAAGAGTCGACAGAACGACGCATTTTTGAACTGCAAGTTTTGAAAACAGGCTTTTTTGTCGGAAGAAGAATTTTTCTCGGCACGCTCGACGGAGAAATCGCAAAAAGCCTGATTCTCCATCGTGAACACGTGGCGAAATTCCATCGAGTACCGCACGTTTCGCGAGCCTAGAAACCGGAGGCTGCGCGCTTGGCGTGCAAAAAATGGGAACGCCCTTAGGTATATATACAACGGTGATGATATTGCCTGGCGTCTGCTGACCGTCGATCGATATCAAAATCTTTCCCCTTTCGCGTGGCTGGACGATAAATTCCGAACGGATATTTGCATCCCCGGTTGACGATGCCGCGTGGAAAGACGTTAATCCGGAATATCTTTGAGAAGTGGAAATCGCGTGGAAATTCAAGGATGTTGCGTGAAAATCCGCGCTCCCTTTCAATAATCGTGCGATTCGGCAAAATCCATCGTTCATGTTTATGACATTTGGGTTTCCTTCGTCGCTCTCGGTTCTCTAGATTTATTATCGCGGCGGGTCGACGCTGATCAATCGCATCACCATGCGACGCGAGGCCCAAGGTCATGCGCGCGACATCGAATCAACTCGTTAGAATTTAATTCCATCGGGAGAAAAACGATCCATCAATTCGATCCTCGGAGCTTTATTCCACTTTTGGGTAATTTGGCTTATTTTTCTGCGGAGCTTTCGTTCGCGAATCCACGAGAGTGACTAACTAAAAACTTCATTTGTCGATACAGCCTGACTGCTAAGAACACAGTTTTACAGGAACACGAAAAAACGTCGTATTAAAAAACTATCTCTTTTCAATTGAATGTATAATCACAAAATATGATTATTCGTGATACAATAAGCTCGATTTTTTAACTAAATTGAATTAACAATACGAGATATTAGCAGTGCTGTAAAGTACCTAGATACAAATACCAATTTTCGTGCCTAGGTACATTCTCTAGTACCTATACCTGTGCTTAGGTACTTTCCTAGACAGATACCTTGTACATGTGCCTAGTTACATTTTTGAAGTAGCTCGTACCTATTTATTTTTGAAATTACAAGATACTTTCATGCACATCAAAATTCACTCGTCTCATAACTTTCATACGTCATATTGATAATACTGCTGACCGCCCTCTGCGAGGGATTGGTTTAAAGCTTTGTTTGGGACTCACAAGGTAGCCGCCATGACAGCGAGTCCATACACCCAATGTATTCAATTATTTTACCATATCCTGTTTTTCATTAATGTGAAAAAGTACCTAAGTACTTTTACGTAGGTAGCTGTGCCTAGGTGCGTTCTCCAAATAGTACCTTCGCCTGTAGGTACCTAGGTACTTATTTGAGCGAATACCTGTACCTGCATTCAGATACTAAATAAAAAGTAACTTTTACAACACTGAATATTAATGATATTTACCTGCTATCTAAATATCTTATAAAATCTTGAAAATATTATCAATACGAATATATCGTTATATTCAGGTCGCTCAACGATAAGAAATAACTCAATACACTTGCTTTAAAAAATGTATATTAGAAACTATTTTTCACTGTCACGAGAATGTAAAAAATGAGAGAATAAAAAGATAATGAAACGAATACGCGAAGAGTGTCGAACACTCGTGGAACTGAAATAAGTTCGTAAAACAGTTTTATACGGAAAACATTTAACTGCCTCACCGCACATAATAACTTTGGCGCAACATACGCGAGTTAATTATTCAGTTTCAAAGTACGCGCGCGCGAAATTGCGGGTGAAAGCTGGTCGGGAAATATCAAATGGTTGGTCGTACGATACTTTCGAAGCTTTCTGCGATGTTCTGTTTAAATTCACCCGTCCGCGAATTTCAAATGCCGAGTCAATATGCACTCGGCGAAGAGTTTTCCTCGCAAGCTCGAAAGTCAGCGTCGTGAAGCGATCTTCCTTGCGAATAGATTTCCGCGTGCAAATCAGTCGCGATCGATAAGGAGAGTCGATCGAATATTTGGCGGAGGACGCGTCTCCTCGTTTTCTTGGCACCAGTCCCACGAATTTCGTCGAATCAGGCCGGCCGAAAAACTCCGCGGAGGAATCGCGCTCGTCGAGTCGCAGAAGAATGCAAATTATTGTACGCGCGTAATAAAACGTACGAGTGGGAAAAAAATAAGCCGGGTTCGCGGTCGTATATTTCTTGTTCCTCTATCCACGAGCGTTTTTGCCAATATTACATGATAATAGCGCGAGCGGCGCGACGCAAACGCTCGTATTTTATTCCCACCGAATCTCTTCGCTCGACGCGGAGGCAATATTCTCCATGTCCGTTCCTCCTCGACACAATGCTCCTTTATCCTCGAATTTCATCCGTGGCTTTTCATTTATATACCCCATCGGATTCGCGGGCGACGAACGGATACGACAACGATCCCGCGCGGCGGCTCGTTTCCGCGTTACGAAAACTACATTTTCCACGATACAAAAACGCGTTTTTTCAAATACGCGGCGACCCGCGTCGGAAATGTTTCCACGCTTGAAATATCTAGCTTTGTGGTATACGTCTTCGTATTTTCTCGACGACAGCTTGGCGAAATGCGGAAGCTTGCTTTACATCCATTCCCGTCGCGTCGCTGCACAGCGGGCAAAAATGACAAACCAACTCCATCCACGCGCCAATTTCAACGTATTTTTTTGTAAATCTCTTAAAAACGTCATAAATTTCGAGATAAGGCATTTTTGTAAGCCAGACCGATGACGCGCACCTCAACAAACCATGAAAGCTAAGAAAGATTAACGAAGATATACTTCGTCACTGTTTGCCTTTCGAATCCCACAATTTTGTTACGCGGAAATCATTGAAGATTGAAAACTAAGTACTTAGTATTTAGAAAGTCTGAGACAGAAGGAAATTCTCGCTCCAGTTCAAAATTTATGATATTTTGGGTGCATTAAGCAAAAATTTGTTAACGACAAACCTTGAAAAATAAACACTCGAGGCTAAAAGGTTTTTGAAAAATCCCGATAATTCTATTATCGCCATCTTCAGCGAATACCACAACTTTGTAACGTGAACATCGTTAAAAGTGAGAAAAATACGTTCGGAGAATCTAAAAAAAATATTTTCGCACCTCCAGCCCAAAATTTATGATATTTCAAGGAGATTGAAAAGCTTGATTACGGCTGTTCGATGAAAATTGACGCGTAACTGTAATTGTTTCTATTTTCGCTCCCGTCTCGCCTGCCGAACTTCCGCACCCCTCGATTCGTAGCAACGTAAATTTCGATAACTAATATCCTCGGGGTAACGCGGTGGCATATTCTCTGGATTACTCGCACGCGTTTCCACGCTATACTAGCGTATTCGTGTGCGTCGCGTGTTTATCGAAAACGAAACGCGACGTGACTGTCGCGAAATGAGTTTGGCGAAGTTTGTCCCGCAGCGGAATATGATTGCTTTACGAGATGAGATGAAAATGCGCGTACGTTTACCCTCGACATTAGAATCGCGGAAAAATATTGAAATATCATGGCGATATTAATGTATTCGCGTTATTTCAGCGAAACGAATCCGCCACGTTGGTGGAGAGAAAAATAATGTAAAAATCACGACGCGAAGGATTTTATTGACCGGTTTTAGCAACGAGCCGAACTCGAGTTCTCGCAAAAATGAAAACCGAACCCGCGAAAGAAACTGAAGCTTTTCTTCGAATTTCACGGCAACCTTTTTTACCCTCTTCAACGTCGTCTCATTTCACCCTCCGAGTTTCAGAGAAATTCTTGCGAAGGAAGCAGGCTGCTGTTTAGTCTGTTCGCAGCAAAACCTGGGTAATAAAACAGGTACGCGTAGTCGGTCTCTTATCCGCAATTTTCTCGTTCGTAAATACTCACGAAATGAAACAAAATTTCATCGTCCTTTTCATCCCACTTTATCGCGCGCTCCTCGAAACAGAAATCTTATTCCGAGTATAATTTGCCGCACAAATTATTAATTATCATTATTTACCCCCGCATTTTAAGGAGCGGACAATTGATTTTGCGGCTTTCATTTTGTACGAGGATTTCGTTTTGCGTGGAGCGATTTTTACTGCAAAATTTGACGGTCTAGTTCAATTTTTCCCTCTTTTTTTTTGACGAGAAGTTTGGATCACTGATGAGGATGTTGGAGAGATAATCGAGCGTGTTCGGCTAGGCGAGGGAGATGTACGCGATAAATTCTTCCGTCTCGAGTACCTTCCTACCTACCTACGCGAATCTGTTGGGTAGTTTGTCAGGTAAAGAGCTTCGCCGGCACTCGCGTGAAATCTTCGGATCGTACTCACGTAATCCCGAGTACCGCGTCGTTAAAACTGACTGCAGAGTCTCCCAGGCAGCGGTTCACTCCGGCCACTTTATTCAGCGAGGCTCAATTACAGGGGTTAGTGGCTTCGCGGTCCTACGTGCCTTCAAATATAACAGTCCCTCCCCGGGGTCGACTTTTCGGAAACGATCGCGGATACCCAAGCCGCCATGCTCCGAGCCGCCGACGTTCGCACACCTGTCCGCGACCACGTCCGATCGTAATCGAAGAGCTCACGGCGGCATCTCCGCTCCGAACGACGCGACGATTTTTTCCCCATTTTCCAAATGCTTTTTTCATTTTTTTCTAATTCTCACGTCCCAAGGTCGTGAGATTGCTACAATATAATTATTACCATTTTTTCCGCCATCTTTTATCCTCGGGGGTTGATTCTTCGAGTCTTTTCCTTTCAACGTCTCGCGAGCTGCTCAAGACTGAATTTGATAACGAAACTAGACAACAACGAATTATATCTTCGTTAGCCCCAAAATTGATGGTTCGTCGATGTTAACGTCATTTATCCGGCTTGACGAAAAATCTTCGATACATTGTTTCCATTTTTGTCCACTGTACCGCGTCGCGTTTTCTCGACCTCGACGAGCCATCGAGCTGACTCGCGATTTTCATCTGGGCGATCGAACCTGACAAAAAACTGAACACAAAAGTTTTCCTCGAGAACGGAACTCGTATTTTCGGATTTCGCTACGTATCAACACTCGAATCAACCGACTCATCTATGCATTATTCCACTTGCAACGAACTCCGCACCGATCGGTTCCAGTAGCTGCGGCTCCGAGGGGAATACAGTTGCAATTCCGCCGTCTACTCTGCGCTGGTTGGCCGTTATGAAACTTTTGCTTCTAGTATCCGCATCTACTTTCTAGCCGCGTTCTGGGTATATCTGTTTCGCATTTGCATTCGCTCCAGTCCGAGAAGTTCGCCCGTCGAGCGGATATTTTGCATCTTGGAGATCCGAAGCAACGTGAAATTCGAAAAAAAACGCTGGAACTCTTTTCCTAATGCCTGTTCAAAACTAATGCCATCTTTGTTGGGCAACTTGGAAGATATCTGCGAAATTCGTCTGAAAATGGAATTCGCGCGTCCAATCGAAGGAAATTTTTTTTTTGTCGCGTAAATAAATTAAAAAAGCTTCTCAAAATTTGTACCAAAAATTCCAGCTCATATCGCGAAATTGGTAGCTCTCTTTTCACAGCCTCGGATGTCGACGATTGGAAAAGTTGTTCGGACCTCGTCGACTTCGATTCGCGATTGGATTTCGCTCGAAAATACGAGAATTTTGGTCGGCGATTCGCGGAAAAAAGTGTTACTCGGAAGCTGAAATTCGCCGGAGCAGAATCGTGCTCGTCGGATATTGGAGACACGAATGTGGTGTCCGATCGCGGAGGCGTCGGCTGCGAGAGACGTTTGAGAATGTGCCGGGAAAGGACGCCTGGGAGGGAGCACTCGGCGTTGGAGATGCGAAATGTGGAAAAAAGAGGAGGAAAATAAATAAAGGGAAAGGAATTGTTCGTCGGACCACTCCCGAATCCGCGCTGCTCCTCTGTCACGGAGGTGATCTTTCACGGTAGTGAAACGCGTGTCTTCGAACGGGCGCAGCGAGGGTCTGGGGGATTCGATGAAATGGAAATTCCCATTCGTTCGAAAAGGTTCGAGTACGTTCGTGTTATCTGGCGTTGAAATGTCGTTTCGATTTTCGTTGCCGTCGACGTTTTATCCATTGTCGAATCGCACAATCAGACCTTCGCGAATCGATGCGCGACGCGTCTTCCTCTATTTACCCCGAATAACCAGATAATACCGTCTCGAACGAACAATTTGGGCCTCGCAGTTTCGCTCGCCTCCTCAAATTCGCGTTTCTCGAATTATTCAATTTTAATAAACGCTTTCCAAAAAAATACGCGCGAAAACAGTGAGATGGATTCACGCAATCGCGACTCGACGATCCCAAATCTCTCGGGTGAATACATTTTCCCGGTAATTTACATAGCCTCGCCATCGCCTGATTCGCGCGAATTCGAAGTGCGACTCGAACAGTTTTTTTTCGTTTTCTTTTCTTTTTTTTCTCACCCAGTCGTGGTCGCTCGCGGCTCGTTCAACGAGATCTATGCATAATCATCCCATCTTCGCGAACGTCGCGTCAAACGGAAGACGTAGCCATTGATCTGCGATGAATGTTGATGGTGATTGCGCCGGTCTACGACGAGTCGAATGAAGTGATTCCTGGGAATCGCTCAGCGATAACTGCCGACAGATGTTCCCGTCTCGACGTGGGCGTAGATTGCATTTTATTCCGAAAAAATGTCTATTCATCCTCGATATCGATATTCGATGGTCGATTCGTCAAGAAACACGCGGATTACGATTGAAAAACAATATTTCTACCTTTACATTTATTTCTCCGTGTTCAAAATATTTATACTAGTGGGAAAACGAGGGACGGTGAGGTGAGAACTTGACAAAGGCGAACGAAAAATTCACTATGAAAGACTATGAAAATTCTTGAGCAAATTGCAAATTCTCAATTGCGTTTTTCATCGCAATCAAATAATTTTTTACCCTTCACAACGCTCGTATAAAAATGAGAATTCGCAGATACGAGAAATGGATGGAAAAAGCTTTTCGTTCTTCACCGAAGTCGGTCGTTTCCGCAGCAATCTCACGTACTTCTCGAGAAAAGCTTCGCAGGAGTTTGGAAATATTGTCGTAAAATGCCGAAATAAGGGTGACAATTCCCTGGTAAAAAAAATATTTATCGTATCGAGGTACTCGAAGATCTCGCGAGACCACAGTCCTTGTTCTGTGTATCTCGACTTTTTCCTATAAAACACATTTACGCGTGCACTTTATTACGGCGAAGCTTTCAGATGCTTTTCCACTCCAGGCGCCCGGACTCGGCGTTTCTTCTCTGATCTCGCGTTCTCGCGCCATTTCCTCGTTGTCCCGAAGAAATCAGAATATTACCGAGTTTAACGCCCTTTACATTCACAAACCACCCTTCTAATTAGTCCTTCGGCAATTTCCGCCCGTAAAAGAAGGGGAGACGCGAGTCGGGGAAATTTTTCGTTTTAATAAGTCACGTTTCAAATTTAGCATGAAACGCGACTCGTTTCCATGGCGACCGTCGACGCAGCGAGTATCAGTGTCGACACTGATCCCTTTTGCTTGTCAAACTCCTTGTTCGATCTCCCGCAGAGTTGGGCTCCCGTCTTTTATCAAATTGATACGTCGATTTATTTTCCAACGAAAACGTCCTCTTCTTCTCTTCAAGATCGACGATTTGCCCCAAAACCGTTCTCAAAACGTCTACATTAAGATCTTCTCTCTCTCACGCGTGCATCTTCAAGTTTGTCACACGCAAAAATGACGGGTTCCTCCTTACTGCGCCCCTCTTCTTGCAAATTCCAGTTCTCAAGGTCATTCTCGCATTCTTCATCGTCGCGACAGTTTGATTTTATTTCTCGCCGATATTTTTTTCCGTTTTCCACCTTGCAAAGTAGATCAGCGTCGGTAGCTCGCGACGCCTCCCTCCGTTGGGACGAGAAGAAGAGAGCAAAGTCGAAAGAATTTATCGTCGAAAAATGTTCATGTTTATGGGAAGCTGCGAGGTGCGTCGAGTGGAGATAAAAAAAGATTCTTGGACGAGAAATTTCTTTGTTCGCGTTTCCCTTTTCAGCCCAATGTTTTCTTCGGTTTCTGCTAATGGAGGAACTTTCTTACCCGTTCTTTTATTCTCTGTCGCCCCAGATTTTTTCGCCCCCATTCGTCTTTTTCCCTCCGTCGGTCGTCCCTCGCTCGCGACATATTCCAAATTTTCATCCACAATCGGAGAACTCGTCTCGACGCGATGGGAAAAGGAATGCTTTTTATATCAGTTCTTATCGCTAACCGCGTTAGTCGACTCGGCATTCCGCGAACGAAATCCGCCCGGATATCGATACGCTTTATCGTTGCCGAAGACAAAAGACCTTCGCGAAGACTTTCCAGCGGGTGATTGGATTTTCCCCACCGCTGTTGCTACGCGGATGAAGTTTCCGCGTACGTGATCTCGAAATCGACGCCGAGGATGTAACAAATATTCGGCACGACCCTATCATCGACTAACAACATAATGTCGCGACTCGACACGCGATACCTTCAATACTTTTGTAACGTTCGCCCCCGATTGCTGATATCTTCGCGCAGCGCGGAGAAAGACAAGTGATACGAACGCCGAATAGTCGGACATCGCCGCCGAGCTATCGAAACGATGAAATAATAGCTAGTGTTATCTGAAAATTTGTACACCGAGGTTTTTCAGGTCGCTGATTATGAAACCGCTGTCAAATTTTTGAAATTCGACATATATGGCCGATGAAAATGTTTTTCGGGAAATGGTTTTTCGGGTCGCTGATATTGCAATTTCGACTGCGGATTCGTGATCAGCAATCTCAAAAGTCGTTGTACATCAAAAACGATGGTTGAAAAAATTCGTGACTGAAAGGGTTAATAAATCGAATACTTCAAGGCATATTCAATTTATGTCATGATTCATGAAAAAAAAATAACTCGCATTATTTTATTGAAAGTATTAGTAGCGATATATTTTAATACAGAATACGAATTAGGAGATATGTAATTTCATTGAAAATTGTCTTCGAGCCGTCGCGACTGATGGACAAAGTGGGATCCGTTAAAACTGTACTGAAAAATTCGATCCAACGAGGTGTAATGAAAAGTAAGTGGAAACTAGAATACATTAGGCATTTTTCAACGTCGATGAAAAAAATTTCGAACGCGCGTCGCGTCGTCGACAATAATTTTCGAGTCACGTTCGGACAGTAATTACAAAACGGGGGTTATGAAATATTGGGGAGCATGACGGAACCTTGCTCGTCTTCCTTCGTTCGCTGGGATCACCGTGAATCGACGGTTTTCAGTAATCAACGAAGGCTGACCAATGGCCAATTTTTCTACTAAATTTTACCGAGCAATTCTCCGGAGGAAGTTGAGGATAACGAGAACCGTGGCGGCGGCGGAAGCTATCAGTCCCGAATCCATCGGGACTAATCGAAACGAATCAAGCGGGCTTTTCGAAATGACAGTTCGACGCGAAGAGTCGAGATGGCCAATCAGAATCGCGATACTTCGGCAACGTTGCCAATGAGATTGCCTCTCCGCTCTCGAAATTAGATCGGAGAACGAATTCAGCGTGGTATCCGGTTCTACGAAATGCATTCAACGACTGGAAAATCACGTTCGTCTGTCGCATCAACGAGAAAGGTTCTCAAATTTATTTATCGCCACTTCGTAATTCGTACATTTTACATTTCTCCTCGTAAACTTCGCACCATTCGAGTATTTTGCCGAGTTTTCTGGACTCCAAGTACGAAGATAATAACGTATGATCGCGTTCCCTTCGTTCGTAGAGCGGCAACCGGCGAGCTGTTCCAAATTGCCCCGAAAGGAAATTCCCCAGAGAACCAAAGTTGTCCAATTCGTTTGCGAAACGCAATCAAGAGACTGGATGGCATTTTGGTTGTCGCTACAATTCGGCTTTCCGGTTGTTCAGCCTGACGGGAGGAAACTCTAAAAACTAACGTTCCACTCGTCGGAATGCGTTTCGTCCTCTGGAAACAGCCTTGCGAGAAGGGCGAGGAAATTCTCGGAATTTTTCGTAAACGCTAGGCGGAGGGATGCTTTCTATTCCCAACGCGATCGGCACCGACATCGAGGTTGGCCGTGTTCTCAAAGTTGAAATCTAATTACGCTGGGCCTGCGAGATAGTGTTTCGTCGCTTCACCTCGAGTCCTCTGAAAGGCTTTCTCTAAGATATAGCGTGGACCCAACTACAGTAGGGATCGCTGCCTCGAGGAAAGCTCGATAGTCTTCCAGGTTTCCGGTAGGTAACGTCGATTCCAACGAATCTGGGTCATTTCGATCGGCGACATTCTATTCGCCTCGTCTCCACCGAACGGTTCCAGTCAATTACTCTATTTTCAAGGTCATCGGTCGTCTGATCCGCGAGCATCTTCCGTTACATTATTGTTCGCACCGTCGAATCAGCAACTCGTGACGAGAAGATATTTCATTTACGTCAATCAAAGTTAACTCATCCGTCAACAAGACCTCAGCACCAAACTAATTGTAAGCATGACGCCAGCCAACGAGTACAGTGGGGGACGGAATTATCATAGACAGTAGACACGGATGTTTGTATTTTCGAGTTTAAATTAATCATTACTCTTATGATCTTTTACATGGAAAATACCAATAAAACCTGTTATATAATTATTTGCCAAATTTTTTTTTTTAAAACTAGTTCCACTAGAAAATGTTAAATCTTGTGTACTGTCCCTAATAATTTGGCAACCTATTTTATATTTTAGTATACTTATCATTGAATCGTACCTAAATCGAGCTGTATTTTCATCTCATGCTTATTGATACTTGCTAATCACCTGAATTTGGA
Organism: Arge pagana; assembly: GCA_963969455.1. Lineage (NCBI taxonomy): Eukaryota > Metazoa > Arthropoda > Insecta > Hymenoptera > Argidae > Arge > Arge pagana. The sequence goes on along the minus strand of OZ018311.1, from coordinate 9,071,445 downwards.
TTCAATATGCAAAATCACACGGCGTACAAACGACGGATGGTTGCACGGATGATCGAGCGGCTATTTACTTGATATGTACTAACATCGCGTATACATCGATGCCTACGATCGCGAACAACGTGCAGCTCGGTGTAATAACATTGCAATCCATCAAAACAAACAGATCGCGTAAAAACGGGATGAACGTAGGTTGTTCAAACGGTGAAATGCGCCTACCAGCTGCGGTGATCGGGGACGAGCGAATCTGGATAACGATACGCCGGGAAATTCATGTGAAAATCATAGTCGCGATACGATGATAAAATTGGACTCGATTGCTTTTGGAAAAAACGTGTATTCATTTTACTCGTAACATCGCAATCGCGTGATCGCGAAATATGTGAAAATCCGCCTCGAATCGGTTTCTGATAAACACCGAATTACACCCGAGTCGGAGCCCGCATTTTATTTCGCTGCGCGCCGGCAACGAGCAGCTAATCGATTTAATTCGTGTCCCTCGGGGTCACATTAAATAATGACAACGGTTTTTAAACCACCACGAATGACGATGGCTTACCGAAGATTCGATTGGATTCGACTGCGAAGAGGCAAAGGAAGCGTATTTTTTTGAATAATGTATTTATTGAACACAAATATATTATTACATTTTATATAATACATATCAATGCTGCTCTACTCTTTGAGATAATTCCTGCATAGGGGAGGAGTTGTAATTTAAAATTAATATTATGTCTCATGGCTAACTAAGAGCCTATGGCAATCAGCACTTGTGAAAAATCAAGCTACAATTGTTTAACGAATCGTGGTAAAATAAATGTATAGCACTGTTTGTGTGATTTCCAAAAAAAGGAGAAAATTGGAAAATAGCTGAAAATTGTTTCCGAGCTTGTTTGAGATACTTGTAGAATTCGTAGGTGCTAGTTACGAGGACAAGTTTATGCCTGAAGAATGGTGGTAGGGATATATTCGATGGTGAACGTTGTTGAACGGAAGCAAAATGATGAGTTATTTAATTTTATTGCACTCTTGATTTCTCGTTGCTCGTTTCGTGTTGGTATTCGCACGAGGAGGAGGTTCGGCGTCGCGGTTTCGAAGGAGAAATGAAAATATGGATAGTGTAGCCGAGTTGCGTCGAGGTACGGAAGTGCGGCAATAATTTTAAAGCCGTACAGCGAAACTTCACCGTTTGCTCCGCTGATGTATTATATCAGGAGTGCCGAGAGAACAATGTTCCTCTAATTAGAATTTCCACGTTGCCTTGCTGCTACTTGAGTCCTGCATATTTCCACTCGAGAATGCCTTACGACCTATTCGGTTTTCGAATTCACGACGGTCTTTTCAGAACTCCTCGTTTTCGAGACAAACAAATCGCGAACAATAGCCGCGATGCGTTCGGAGCTACGTCCCTCGGATACGGCTCAATTATCGGGCCACGACGAGTCGAGATGCAATCTTCTACTCGTTTGAAAATGAAGCAGGCTTGTTTAAATATTCATCATCCACGAAGCTCCTTCGAGATACAATTTCTACTAAATCGTAGTATATACCTACTGAATATTTCAGGCGGAACGAAAATGGAAAAACCACTAGATTCCTTCTCACTAATGCTAGCGTTATACTTACTAACCGGTATCATGCGATAAGAAAGGAAATTCCTATTTATAAATTCAGCATACATTTTCGGAGATCGAATTCTAATTGGCACCCCGTTATAAAAATGTTGTACAGCATTTATATTTCTCACCGAACATCGCGATAGAAAATTCCAAACAGTCTTAATTCGCCTGATATTAGAAAAATTTGAGTTACATTCGAAAAAAACATGTTTTTTGGGAACAAACGTTTTTGCAAACCTAGAATAGGCTGTTTCTCTGAAGAAAGATGAAAAAATGGTTTGCATCCATCTGATAAAAATGTAAAAACATTGTTTCCTTGACGATGAGAGTAATTAAAAAAAAATAGCGACGCGTGAAGGAGATTTTATTTTCGTACGTTTCATAAAAATCGAGCGGGTTGATCGTTGGATGATAAATCAGAATCGGAGAAACACGAACGAGTCGTTACTCGCATTTTGGGTTTATCAGTATAGGACATTTTTTTCGGCTCGAACGAAAATGAATGATTAAATAAATAAAAACCCAGCTGCTCGTTATTTATTCCGGGTGTCATTTTGCGTTATTTCTAAACGTGTTTCCAAATGTGTTCTGCATGCTCGTTTTACCGCTCGTTCGTCGAGTCGGAACAGCGCGCTTTGTAATATAATTACAAAACCGATATCTCTCCGGTGCCGGAGACAGCAATTACTCGAGTGGGTAATGAAATTTAATTTTCTTTCGAACAACGTATAGCAGCTAGTTGGCTTCTATCGCTAAACGGTCGGAAACCACGGGCAATTTCACCGCGCCGCTTTAAATTTTCACAACATCCGTTTTTCTTCTTCTCACTAACTCCGCGAAAAAAAAATCGAATCTGTTCAAGTGTCCGTTTATTTGTGCGTTGGACCTGTTGGAAAATCGGCGCTATTATTCGTCACAGTCGTCGATGTATTCTCATCGTTCAGCGGTGATCATTTTTTTTCTCTCGTAGAACCGAATGGAAAATGCGATTGAATTTTTTCGCGCGCGAGGTGCGAGTAATCGAAGACGATCCGGTGAAAGTATCCGATAATCGAGTTGGAGGAACAGGGTTAGCAAATTAGCCGCAACTCCGCCAATTTGTGTCGTTTCGACGGTGTAAATAAATTGGCGACGACCGACCGTCGTCGTAGAATTTTTCAAACTTCGTTCGTACTTCGGTTTTTCTCGTCGTTTCCTCCGTTGTCGGCGAAATTAGCGCGCAGCAATATCGCGAAAGCACGGGAGGAGGACAACTGGAGTGGAAATTTAGTAGCGAGCAAATTGGTTGCGAGAACCTCGACGCCAGGCCTGGCGCCTTCCTTATAATTTGTGACAATGGTTAATCATCCTGTTACTGGATAGCGCGTAATTGCGTTGAAACGTTGAGTAACCGCCTCTCAGTTATCTCTTTGGCCGATACAACAAAACGGAGCTTCGAGGGTTCGTCTCAGCGATCGACAGCTCGGCTCGTCTCGTCGTCATGGATCACGCGGGCACCCCAAAAAACGATCATTTTCCACGGACCAGACCAACCGTTTCCTACGTACTTTGGTCCGCGAAACCCGAATCCGAAGTCGATTTGTCCCCACCACGTCACAATTTTTGCTTCCTTCCAAAAACAACCAGAAATGGGTAAAATCGTAGCGATCGACCAAAAAATTTAGCAAACCAACGAAATCGAATGCATTCGGGTACCAAATATATTTTTTGGCCGGATAAAGCGAGTCAGTGTAAACAACTTTCATATTAATACCGCAAAAAAATATCAAATATAATTATTAATAAAAAAATTGGCCTATTATAATCATACATAATTTATATGGAATTATAAATAAAATTGCGAAAAAATCTATGTAATTATACAGGACTATATAATTATAAGTAAATTATACGTACATTTTATACAATTATATCGGGCCAATTTTGCGTGTATAATTATATTTAACCTTTTTTCTCGGGTATAGAAAATACAACCAATTTTTTTTGTAGTAAAACGCTCTAAATTATTTTTCTATGATCCGTGGAATGAGTTATCACTATTTTATAATAGGAAGAGCAGAATGATTGGAAATAATATTGAAAAAATCCTTAATGTTTCTCGCGACGCGATAAATTTATTGCGTTTTTTTACACGTTTATTTTTGCGAAAGCAGATGAAACCTTACTATCGAGGTCCTGAAAAAACAAACGGGAAGACGAAGCACCGAGGGAAAATGAACGTGTGAGAATTGGTCTCGCGGTACACTCGTGCAGCAGGAACCGCAGAACGTGAATAAAAATATCGTTGGTTGCAATAATCACCGTCAGCTGCGCGCACGTGCACACAGGCGAGGATGCGACGTCGCGGAAGAGAGGAGGACAGGGTTCTGTAACCAAACCCAACGCCGGAAAGTGTCGCGTGGTTTTGTAAAAAGACCTAAACCGAGATGAATCGTGGGGACCGAGGCCGGCTGGTTGCCTCGCGCTAATGAGTATTTTAATATTTGAGTTCCGGAAGCGTGACACCCTCGATTCCGTGGCGAGACGAAGTTGGATACACAACGGCGAATAGCGTGAGGGAAAAAAATCAATTTTACCCAGGACGAGAGAGATGAAAGTTGTTCGAAATACAGCAAAAAACTTGAAGTTTATCCATATTTGTCCCTATATTCGCGACGAACAAGAATTTCTGGGATATCCAGCTTTAATCGGAAATTGTCAATAACGTAGTAGCTGCCCTCGAAGAGAGAAATGCGATTTTTTTCAAAATTGACTCGACTCTCACAAAAACGTTGTAATTTTTCGGATTTTTGTCGACCCTTTTTTCAGGAAGGATTAACAGCTGAGACAAATGGGAAACGGACTTACTTTTTTCAGGTTCCCACCTTCGTATTCTTTTCTTATCTATTTTTGTATGTGACGAGGTTAAATGAGGAAAAATATGATCTACTTTTGTTCCGAAGCGAAAACAATGGAAAAATATGGGGACCTGCCGAGAATAATATAAAAGATGCTCGAATGATTTCGAAGTAAATAAAAAGGGTGAAAAGGTCGTAGGAGAGGAGAATCGCAGGGTTTTTATGGGCGTTCTCATCTTCACTCGGCCGTTGACGCGACCGATATCACCTGCCCTGGACACCTGTGATACGAAATGATAGGGCTCAGCGTCGGCGACGTTTATCTCTCGAAGAGATTTATACATACGTACGCAGATATCCTTCAGCTTCGTACTTATCTCCTTGTCCGAGAGAAATAAGCTCTGGCAACAGCGACGCACGTGTGCGGTAGTTTTCATAAATTTTTGAAAGCTCGCGTCACGGGTGTGATCAGCTCACTTACAAATGAATGTTCATTGAAAATATTCGAAAAGTCGAGTCGATAACGTTTTTTCAAGATGACGCGTTGTCCACAAGGAAAATTTGGTGGCATTTTGTGATTTTATACTCAGTAAGTGATGCCACATCGGATAGAAAACAAAATCTAAGTCGTAATTTAGAGTCGAGCTCGAACCTCTGTCGACTGGCCTACTAGGTATCATTTCTCTCGGCTAATAGTATAACGAAGACCGCGTCTTTTCGTTTCACAGAACTCTGCGAGGAATGGGCTCTCGCGAATAGTCGAGAATGCGTCGAGGGCAGCGGCGGTGGCTGCGGCGTTGGAGGACTCGGGAACGAGGATACCGACGATCCGGCAGAAGCTACGTTCACGCTCAAATACCTGGGAAGTACCTTAGTCGAGACGCCCTCGAGCGAAGAGGCGACAGCGGAGGCCATCAAGACGATCATCACTATGGTACGCATGCTACGTAGATTTAATAAATACGAAATCAAGTTTTCGTCCAGTAAATAGCCAGTTTAACTAGACAGTCGAGAAAACATTAAAGTACAGGTTTTAATATTATCAAAACTGTTGTTTATCCTTGTCCCAGACCAAATTTTGCTAATATCAATAACTCTGGACGTGCTCCGCGTTACAAAATTTCCAATAACTCGTCCAAATGACTATCTGCAATACTTATTTCCATTGCCCACAGTCGCAGTTCGGTTATTGCATTTATTCGAGTTGTTTTTGACGCCATGGGCATTTTTTTTCCCGAGTTCCCGATCGACTCAAATTCGGAAATGGTCTGAGACACTGAAAAATTCATCGCGGCACCAAAACTTTCTTTCTCGGCTCGATAATCACGTTACAAACTTCTTTTCGTACGAAACAATTTAAAAACTTTTTCCATCTTTCGGTAAGATTGTTATCTTTTGCATGATTCGCTGATTCTTTCGAATAAGTGTCGGAGAACCGTTGATCGATGTTTTTATTAACTGTGCTCGTTGCCGTGCACGGTATACTTATCAAGTAGCATTAAATTATTATTTTCTATAAAGATAACGCGTAGTGGATTTGACAATTTTGGTCTTTCTTCTCGTTTCGATTTCTCGCATCGAATGACCGTTTTTTCGAAGTAGTCGCGACAAACAGCCAAGTATTATCAGCGAATTCTTGTTTACGAACGCTACGTGTTACGTACGAATGTATATTATGCTCGTGTGTATGAAGCCGCGATCCGAGTGCTGCGAGCAAGACGCTCGCACAATTCCCGGGTTACGACCGCTCATAACCCGGCGAAATATCTTCCATATCTACACAAATATTGGATCATTTCGGAAGCACGGAAGATTGGTCGGACGGGAGAAAGTTGCGTCGTCCAATTTTGTTTCGGAAATACGCGATACGTGGACAAGCAATTCGAGGGCACAAAAAAGCTGTCGCTTTTTCCCTATTTTAATTCGGAGCATAATCCTCCGCGTTTCTACGCTGAACGGTGAGCGTAAATTAAAAATCTGGATGACGAACGACGCAAAAATGTAAAATGGGCGAGCACATTTTCGGCGGTGGGAATATTTTCGGTAGGGTAAACCCGGCCGTGGGAATTTCGAGGCGGCCAGAAAATATGTTTAAGCTCGGAAAAAATTTGAGCTTTTTCCAGCGGATCCTCGCTTCCCGCTCGACCCAATTTTCCGGACGTTCCGCCGACCTTAAACAACATTTTCATTGCCGGACAAACTCGCCGACCGGTTTTTATTATCTGTCCGGAAATAATACGGACGAATCATGATTTGGTGCGATGAGAAAGTCGCGCGGGTCGAACGGGCTACGCGGAAACAGGCGACGTCCTTTACGGTTCACCGTCCGTTCACCGACCAAATACGAACGTCTAGATCGCCGAGAAAGCTTGATCTGTTTCTCTTACTCCGCCAAAGGAACGGAAAATCAAGAAATGCCCGTCGACCCTTTCGAACGCGGACTTTGATCTCCCAAGCGCAACGATTTGCGAAGGGCTGGATTTCAAGATGCGAAGTAACGAGTTATCCAACCGTGCGAACCAAAATAGCTCTGGTATTGGATGCTGGACCGAGAGCAATCAAATAATTAAGCACGAGATCGCGCTCCACCAATATTCACAATTAACCCACAATCCTGGGCTACTTATCATTTGCCAAGCTTTGGCAGCTAAACATTGGCCCAGCTTCGGTCCAAGGCTGGGCAGTCGATCGGCTGTATTACAGTTATAAGCTCCAAAAACTACTAAGCATTGGTCAATTCTCGGTGCAAGCTTCGGTTTAAATTTGTATTTCATGTTCCACCACTTAAAAAGCTCAAAGTTTTTTTTTTCTACATATTTATAATGCAATTTGTACTATATAAATTCAACTGATTGAGTCAACGTTGATTTTTCGAGGTCCAAACTTGGGACCGTACTGACTTCTCGTTTTCCAAGGCTCGAGCCAATATTGTCTTTATATTGTTTCGCCAAGCTTGTCCAAGGCTCGGCTCAACCCTGGTTCTTTTGTTTCCCAAGGCCAGAGCATCGTTCCCAGGCTTGGACCAACGCTCGGCCAATTGTCATGCCAAGGCTTGAATATTGCAAAAACGATTGCCCGAGACGCGGACGTAGGCTCGATAGCCTATAGCCCAATAATCGTTTCCAATACCGGAACGATGCTTCCCATCGGAAACTGAAAATTGGTTCGTAACAAGAATAAATCGAGTCGAGCCTAAAAATTGAAGAAAAAAAAAATTGATCGCGACGAAGCGAATTTGATACGCGCGATCATTTTTTCGCTCCGTACTGTTGACGACCGACAGCGAAGGCGAGGATTACGAGGATGTACCTACGGGGACGCGGAATTTCAAGGATGGATATTCTTTCCGCTTACGGAAACTTATCGTCGGAATCACGGGCAAAAAAGTGTGAAAAATTGCTTATTCCGTACGGTCGATCCTCGGTATAAAAGGTCAGGGCAATTCTTCAAACCTTCTCTCTCTCTCTCTACTCTACTCTTGGGAAGTAAAAGCGCGAGGAGCTGCGAGCACGCGTCGCCGAGAAACGTAGTACTCCGGACTTTTTTCACCCACCTTCTAGCCACGACACACGTGTCCGTTGTACGTACCGACACACCGCGCAATAATATCGTATCCGATATTTCCCGCCGCCACGACGGGAATTTTCAATACAATAATTTTATAATCCCATTTTTATTATTGATATAATGATAATAATAATAATAATAATTTCAAAAAATCACACAAAGCCACGTCAGTTTTACTATGACTGAAGGAATTTCTCCCAAGTTTAACACCAAACACATTTTTCAATGTCAGCTCAACCTGCCAATTTTTTTCCAAATGGATATATCGAAAATTCCAGTGGAGTTATTTTTTTGCGTTTTCATCGTTGTTGCTCGTTTCATTATAACGACAGAATGATTCAGCCGCGACGTCATGTAGGTATGATTTTTCTACACGAGCCTTCATTTCTGTAGCTATGGCGACTTTCTTCGTAGCTTTTTTCTTAATAATTAGCTCGCCGAGTCTCGAAAAGTTGGTTGAGGATGTTTTAATAATTGAAGGGCGCACGTAATCGATGAACGAGTTTATCTGTGCGAGTTCGCGGAGCGGGGCTTGTCACGCGAGACCGAAGCTTGAGCAATTAGCATGTAGAGCCTGAATTCACCCTTCTCGTAAATGCGCGTTGATTTTGCACGAATGTGAAGCGATGATTTTACACGTAACGTCGAGAACGATGCTCGTGACAGGGGAAATAGCTGCCAGACTGTAAGTATATACGTGTTGTTCTCGTCGCCGACTTCAGCTGGTGACACGTGCCTGTTCGCCACCCCGTATTAGAGAAAACTGTACGTTCGGGTTACACGCGAAATTTCGGTCCTCGGCGTCAACGACGGCGTGGTTGTTTCGCGACGGTGATCGGAATCATCAGTTTCCAAATTTCGTCGAGATACCTCTACGTCATGTGCCCCTGACTCGCTGATCTCTCTCTTTTTTTGAATTTATTCCGAGCAACGAGTGCGAAGAGCAAGTCGCGGGTGCAAATCCAACGACCCCGTCAACGTTACGTCAGGGCTTAATGTGTCGTTTACAGTCGCATCACGGTGTATTTACCGAGCTAAATTCGATCCGCGTACGGAGAACTATGGTGTCGCCGAGTCGCGCCTTTTGTCTTGTTGTTCATTGAAGACAATCTGCCAAGATTTTTGCGCGGATGTAGCTTCCGGGTGCGCCTTAATCACAGAGCGGAATCTTATTGTCCCGACGCGAGGCAAAAAGACAGTCGTTATTGAAGCTCGAAAGTAAAAAACGGCGCCTCGCGATGAAAAGGATCCGAGACAATGCCGGAAGTCTTTGCTTCCTCGAAGTCTGATAAAATGAGCGATCGATGAGCCCCAACGATACGAAATATCAGGAGCCATTGCAAATTCCATGAATTGCTCTCGTTATTCGGCGAAATTATCGAGCAGCAGAAAAACCTTCACAAAAACTTGCAAACATACCGTCAGGAGTAAAATTGTGACGAGAACAAAATTCTACGGAAAGCTTCTTTCGTTGCGGCGAATGAAACTCGAATTACGCGCCTGGAAGAAGTTTGCGTTTGCGAGATTAGTCTACTTCAGACGTTCGACCTAGCATGATACATCATCTTGCGCCAATTAAAAAAACGGTGAACCATTTTCGAAAAAGTAACGATTTTTTTCATTGATTTTTGCAAAAAATATAGCAAAAGTTACATTTTTTTTTATTTCGGACGACTTGTTGCGGAGCAATCGACAACGTAAGTCACTTTTTGGATAGCTGCCGCTGTCGTAAATGTATATCGAGCGAGAAGAATGAGAAACAAATTGTTCAATATATTTTGAGAGCGTATTCGTCGAGGCAGCAACTTTAGCGATATTAATATCTATCATAGCATACTAAACCTTCATTTTGCAGCGACTTAAGTAGACTAACCGCTTAAATGGTCGATTCGAATAATTAGCAACACGAAAAACTTGACCACAAAGCACGATGAAATAAAATCTGCGATGAATTTTATCTCCCTCATTTCTGAGGTTCAAATAGAACGCGAGAGGGAGATTACAGTGGCGAGCGCAAAGGAACGTTGCCGGAGGGAACGGATCTTCGTGGTTTGGTAATGAAGTTTTCGACTCGCTCCGAGTCTCACGGTCTCGCGCAAACGCAAACCCTTTATTATACGGCACGAGCTATTGTTTACTTGAAAACCTTTCTCCCTCGGAGGGGACGCGATACTCAGCCTCGAAGCAAACGGTAACCACGTCGCTTACCAAAAACTTCGCTTCCGTGTATCTTCTCGTTTTCAAATCATTGTTATACATTCGTTTCATTTTCGTACGTATATATACATATTTCTAGAGATTTATATTTATGTATTCATATTTATATATATGAATAATATTTTCTTAGTTATTTCTAAAATTATTACCTCACAGACTATTTATTAACTATCCTACTGGGAGAGAATTTTTTTTTTTAGTTTTGACCGGAGAAAAGGGAAAAAAATTGTTTCATATACTATTTAAATGGAAAAACAAAAAATGATTGAGCGTCTCATAGAATTGAAATATCAAGCTGTCCTTTGGGGAGAATTTTTCTCATGCCTTAGAGAAACTTTTGAGATGATAAGATGCGGGAGAAAAATACTTTGTCAGACCACTTTAATATTTATACATCTATAAATATATTATGTTTTCTGTACGTGGGCCGAAATCGAGATGAGCTTTCGCATCTGTTGTGACGGTGAATGGAATTCCGACCAAGAAGCTATCGGCGACAAATTTAAACGAATTTACGAAGACGTTGCAAAGTTCTACTGATACTGTTGTCCCGCGACATCGACGCGCCGAGAATTCGGATCGAGATGTGGCCTTGAAACGTTAATCGAGAAAGTTTCGCTGGTCGATGCATAATCGACCGAAACTTTAAACTCGCGAGAAACGAAATTTTTTATACCCTCCTCGAGTGGTTAGCTTCGTTGTCGGGGTACCGAGTCGAGAAGTAGATTCCAACGACATTGAATATCCCAATTTAAATCAGCTTCAATTTCGGCGGTTCAAAGAAACGTCTCCGGAGAGGAGAATAACGCTCTCCTCGTTCCTGAAAAATGCAAATATGTTTCGTTGCTAACGAGCACTTCGCGGATTTTTACAAATTGCTCCGTCTCGTCAGTCGTAACGAGCCGAATAACAACTAGCCAGATCTTGGTATACCATTTCCAGAAACATGCGAAGCTTTTTCTCTCCTTCCAAACATATTTTCTCTATTTTCAGGCCAAAGCGAGCGGCAAAAAATTGCCACGAGTTTCTCTCGCGGTCAGTCTCCGAGGCATTCGAATGACGGACATCGCAACGGAGGAAAATCAACTGCAAGTTTCCATATACAGGTAACAACAAAATCATAATGGTCACCCAGACCCTATTCTCCCATGCGATCGCGTGATTTCAACGTATTTGCAATTTTTCCCGAATCTTTGAATTATTATTTTCTTCCTTTCGAAGAAAATTTGTCGGATACTTTCATCCACGCGTTCGCTATTCTCGCCCTCCGCTCGGAATTTCCCTCAGGATTTTTAAATTCCAATTAATTAGCTAGCTACTGACGGTGACTAGCGCCTCGAGCTTTCGCCTACCTCGAGGGTTGCTCGTTTTTCCGACTCTAAGTAGCTCTTACATTTCGACCTTTGAGCATGTGCCGACTCCTTGCACGGGGAGGCTCTCGACTTTCGCGCAAGCTCCATTAAATTCAATTAAATTATGCTCCCTCTGACTCCGAGCAACGCTTCGCCGTTTTTCATAAAAGTTAACGAAATTTGGGTAAAAAAAAAACACGTCGATTTTTTTCCCTGGAAAACGAAGAACAACAAAAAAAAAACGGAATATAAGAAGAGCGACTAAAATGCATAAACTACAGATTTTTTCCCCACATTTCGATATGATTGTCGCGTCAAGGAACGAAACGTGTATCAGAAAATTGGATATGTCATCGACGATGACTTGTCTACGTACGAAATACGCAACGTCAGCGATTACATCGATCAATTTCACTTGCCGCAAAGAACACGAATCGAACGAAGAATCGTCGTTTCACGGGGATAAGCGAGTCACCGAGTTCAAGGTCACGCCATTCCAATTTTTTTATTCCTCAACATTCCGAATTTACGAAAAGTTCGAATCTGCATCGCGACGGAGGTCGGAAATCCCATTCGTCTAGCATCTTTCAAGGTGAAAAAGTTTCACATTTTATGCATACGGACTTGATATAAGTTCTACGCGATTCATTTCTCACGTACGCGTGGCCTATTTCCCGATGTGATTCGTACGCGACTACAGTTATTTACACGGCGTGTAACTCGTACAGACATCGCGTACAAAACCAGCCAGTCCAAGAAACGCGACGTTGCATACGATCCATACATTTTCCACCTGGATAAGCGTAGCTTAAGTTTTCTTCCCGATTTATTACGGCCAACGAGCCGAGTATTTTCGATATCGCAATAGCACTACGAATAGAAACAAAAACAGGCAAATTGAAAGCTCGCGCGTGAGAGCCAACCAATTCGCGAAAAATAACAAACAAATCCCACTTGCTATGAGAAATGCTCGAGGATTATTAGGCGACTCAATGCTAGTCTCGAGAAATTAATTACGACCGAAAATCTCACGTCGCGCGATTATATCGGATCACGACGAACGTCTCCTTCCCTCCATCAACTCGCGAGTGATAACGAAACATTCTCGGGGTAAGTATCGAATTCCTCAGCCGCGTTTTCTCTCCTCGTATACACGGCAATCGTCTAAAAATATGAGACGCGTCGGGTAATATCTCATCCCCGTGCACAAATCCGGTCATTTATTCCGCGAGAGACGGATTTCCATCTAGACGTTACAGGAGAAAAACGAAATACTATTAAGCAAAGTAGCTCTCATCTTTCCGATGCTGCGGCTGGCGATAAAAACAAGAAACAAGGTTCAAAAAAAGTACCAATCGCGGTAGACGCGTCGCAGAAGATGAGAACAATTTTCTTAGATTCGTCGAAAAACAGGGTAATTCGATAAACGAGGATGCTGCGATCGATGAGCGTCTAGAGTAACGGGCAGATCGCTGACCGCAAACGATGTTCGAGAATAGAGTTAATTGGGTAATACCCTATTACACGCGGTATTAATCCATTCCGTGGCCTCGGGTCCCTTCCGATGAACATAGCATTAATCACCTGGATTCTACGAGTCTCCTCTTCGTATTATCTGTAACCACATCGAAGCGATTCCATAAATTAGGATTCCGAAATATATCTCCGAGATTACTTCGTTGATCGTCGCGAAATTGCGACGAATTGCTCTCGATCAACGGCGATGGGCATTCCTTTGACGATCGCATTTCTACAGCGCGTATGATTTTTGGTTCGCAGAATTTCCTACTGCTCGGCCGATGCCACTCACGACCACGTGTTCGCCTTTATCGCGACGAATCTGAACGAGACGATGGAATGCCACGCGTTTCTTTGCCCGAAGAGGAAAATGGCACAGACAGTGACGCTGACCGTGGCTCAAGCTTTCAACACCGCCTATCAAGCCTGGCAGCTGAGTCAAGCGGATCCGCGTATTCATCACGCTCAGGATAAAAGTCCTCCGATGGACAGCCTCGGTGAGCAGAGACGACTTTATTTCTTGGCAAATCAATACCTCCCACAGAAATTCCCACGGATTCGCGGCGCTTGTTCGCGTTTATGACGGTTGCTTGGCGTTTTCAGATTACCACGACAAAATTGTGAACGAGATGAAGGCCAACGAGCAACACAACGAGCAGGAAAACGACCAAAATGCCAAACGGACGAACATCAACGAAACCCAGCCGAAGAATCTTCTCATAGATCTCTCCTCCGAATCCAAACCTCAAGGAACCTCCTGGGTAACTCGCAATTTTAACGATTTTCAGCGAAGTTTGCTCCCGGTGAACTTTGTCCCCCTGCTCGTAACTCGCTACGTCTCATTCCGATCCTTGAACTTTTCAGATTTTTTCATACCTCCAACTTTTAGGTCGAATCGAGGAAATTAAACGGGACCGTTGAGCAAAAACCTTCTGGTTTGGATCGTAACTTTCCAACGTTTCAAACTTCATCTCTTTCCGTCTTCTAGTAGCTCGCGAAATAGTTTTTCATTCACTTCATTCATTTATAAAAAGTGGCTCACTTTAATGTAAAAAATTGTTCGCTCTACACGTAAAAAGTACGGATTTGATGACTAGCTAAAAATTCCGAAATTGAATTTTTTTTCTTTGCCTCGAGAAAACAGCACAAAGATGTGAAAATATTCCGTTGTAAATCCGCAGTTAATTGTTCATCGCTGGTTTTATGGAAAATCATTAACAAACATGTTCGTGATATTTTTTTTAAACTGCACGCGTCGTGGGGAAAAGAATAATAATATTAATAGGATAATAATTTGTACGAAAAAGCGTGAGGAAAAGTGCAGCAAAAAGCAGTCTAGACGGACAGGATCTTTCCCACGTACGAGGATTCGCAGAATTTTTCCGGAAGAAGCGAATAATCTAAAAGCTATTTCATAAGTTGTCGCGTGCTCGCGATCTACTTCTACTACTACTACCCGCGACATTTTCACCATCGCCGGGTTCATATCGAGGGTCGGTGAAATACGCTCCGTAGCTCGGTGACAGAAAATTGAAGTCGCGCTTCCGAGCAAACCGAATTGCTGCTGATTTGCGGACGAGAATTTTCCAAATATCACGTTTCAGAAACGAACGTTTCCGCACCTCGTCGCGCCGTCCTTTCCTCGCGCGACTCGAGAGCTAACCGAGAGGATGTCATTTTACAGGTCTGCTTCGAGGACGATCCTAACGTTGACAACAAGAACACGAGGAATAACAATTCGGGTGCCGGCATCCCTATGTCCACCCTTAGGCCGAAGGCGAACCCCAGCCCGTCGGCGACGAACCGCTACGTGACGCCCCGGCCGACACCCTCTTCCCTGGGTGCGCCGAACGCCTGGGGCGAATCCAGATCGGTTGACCTGATGTGCTCGTCGTAGCCCGCGTAGCCTCAGGCCGACAACTTCCGCGATGTTCCTCTCATCACGGGGCTGTGGAAGCACCTCTCGGCCAGCGGCATACCGAAGAAGTCTACGAAATCTTGAAGTCTTTTTCATTCCCCTCAGAGCTCGTCGGTGCGGTCGAGCTAACGAAACAGTCTCGCGGGGACGCGGACGTGCGCGCGCGAGACGGGACCTTCGAAGACGCTGATGAACGAAGAGGACGCCGCACCGCGTCTACGCAGACGCGAGCCTCATCGCCGATGGCACACCAGCCGAGCCGATCAAATAAACTAATTGTAACGGTGACACGCGTCACTCTTCGTTTCTCAAGAGTCCGTAACATTACACAAATACCTAAAATATGGACAGTTGGGACACTCGAGAAAAATTCGAAAATCGGACTGGCACCAAGTAGAAGCTTTAAGGAAAATTAGCTGTAAAAAATATACACCGACACTTTTTAATGGGCTATTGGCAAAATTACGTAACTTTTTCGATACTGATTCCAGATTTTTTTAACCACGTGCGAATATTGTCTCGCTATAAAACGTACAAAAGCGTGTAAAAAAATCTGGTGTTTTCGATGTGGTGATTTTTATATTCATAATTCGTATATCTAGGAAACGTAAGAGTCGTTTTTTTTTGTTTTTTTTTTCAGGTAAGGTTATCCGACTTATTTTGCAGTAATTGGCCTCTGAATTATACCGGGAAATCCTGAAAGTAATTTTAAACGTAATAAATTGCAATCGTAATTTAATTACACTTCGAGCACATGTCAAACATTTACGTAAATAGTCGTTCGTATTGGAAGAAATTCAAAGCGAATTTTCAACAATTAACCATAAAATTATAGCACAGCGTTTTTATCAATGCTCTCGAAACATGCTTTTCCCGACTTCTTACGGATATTGTATGCGAATTACGATTCGTTGATCGTCGAGGTATTTTCTCTCGATGGACCGAATTTTTAACTCCAGTTTGTAACCGAAATGCATGTACCTATAGCCGCTACAAGTGAAGTTCGAGAAAATTCTGGTTGATTGAAATTCACGTAGAGATGAGAAAAGTTGATATAAGCGCGATAGGTTGCTTGGAAATTGATTCTGTCGATTGAGAAAACGAGGTGGAACCCTCGCGCCCAAGCGGGATCCGAGCCGAAATCTAAAGTAGGGTACGCACGAAGAAATCGGAGATAGCGTAAATGTTTTATGAAAGGATCTTCGTTCCCGGATGTTCGATTGATTTGCCAACAGATTTATCGCTCAGGCCCAATTCGATTTCCGATCCAAGTGAATCGAAATCGGTGAAACAAATCTTAGTGAAGCGAGAGTAAGCCGAAACGTTGACGGTTGACGAACGATATACGCGATACCTTAAAGAAAAAAGGTCCATCTATCGGTAAAACCGAACCAATACTTGTAAAACCGTCGATCCTGGCGATTGCTGCGTGATTCGAATTTTTGTCCAAACGTACGAACAAACTAAGTATACAACGTGCGATGAGATCACGGCTATTATTTTCAGCTTATTTCCAATTTGTTCTAGAAGTATCCGTATTTTATGATATGCACAACGTAGATTTTCAGAGAGCTGACGAAAATTGTGCGAGTAGAGAATGCGTGCCAAAAATAATGAATTACGATTAGAGATAGACGATAGCGAGTAACGATTTTAAAGATAGTCGATAGTTGTTTTATATGGTAACGTTTAGGAATGACATTACATTATTATAGCATTGTTCAGTCAAGTTCAACGTTTTCGTTACACTAAATATTGACAAAGATCGTGTATCAATGGGGCATAAATACACGTATACATATCTAGTCTAAGCTATTTTCTACAACCACTCGATTATCTCCATCTCACTACAAATCGTTAAGATAGCACAGAATTCACCACTCCATCGCAAAGCTTCGTGCAAATTTACCAGAATGTTCTTGGAATCGTGAGATTCAATTCAGCATCTGAAACAAAAATGGGCAGAATACAATTTACCACCAAATTGCTGGAATGTAGAACGGTTGGCCAAATTTGGGGGGCCAAATTTTTGCCACTACATCGAAGCACGTGATTTGAACAGGAGAAACGTCGAGCTGAGGTGTTGAAAAAATAAATTTGGAAGGATCAATCATCGAATGGAGAAGATCATTTTGTGGCCAGCTGTTCTGTGAAACGAACGAGAATTTTGCTCCGGTGATTTCGCCGCGAGTATCGATCTGCTGCTATATGACGTGTCTTACCTACCGTCACGACGAGGAGTCCTGCAGCCGATAAGGTAACCGCTCACAGGTAACATCATACGTCGACGCGAATCGTTTCATCTGATGCGATACAGCGATTCTAATGATGAGAGAAAAACTGATCGATAAGCTATTCGAAATGATATTAGCTTCGCAGGATCGGGATTATGTTCAGGTCGTACCATCTCGTGATACTATCGTAACGCGACATTGCCACGAGATGGGAATACGGTCTCTGCATTTATTCGCCATAAAAATGCAACAAAAGTCGTACGCGAGTCGTAAACCCCGGGAGACGGTAACAGTGGGCATAAAAATCTCGTTAAACGTTCCCGAATTTCATCACCTGTTGTATTACTTCGACTTACCACGGGAATAAGTGAGGTAATATTAGGTATCAGTATTACCGGTCTACCGCCTGTTACTCCGCGATTAAAGCTCTGCTCTGCATAAGCATTTGCAAATAACTCGATAACACCGATGTTCGACTATACACGAATAACCGCGCCACATGAAAATTGCCACGAACATTATCACGATAAAAGAAAATGTCACGGTTAGAAAAAATACATTTCTTATTAGCGAATACACTTTTCTCATTGATAAGCAGCTTTGCGGTCTTATTTTCTCATTGCGTTTCAATGAGAGAAAATTATTGTGCGGAATACTAATTAATATATTAGTCGATTAGCATAGCACATGCAATTCATGTCTTTTTAGAAAAAAAATATTGCTTACACTATTTTATTGCGAGTATTAGGGAAGATATGTCTTAATGCAAAAATATGTAGACGGTTGTAGTTTGCGAGATGTGCTTTAATTGATAATTATCTTCGAGTCCTCAGATATTTATGGGGTAAAATAGAATACAAAATTTGTGGCCGTTAGTATTCGTGAAAGAATTGAGTTTGATGCTTTTATTCGTAAATTATTGGTAAAACGCGAGTACAAAAACGAACAACACGAGTAATCATTTTCAACCTGCAGCGAGAAAATTTGTCGAATTGCGTCACGAAGCTATGTTTTGTCCGATCGAAGAAAATCTAGCTTTCGCGATGATTGAACCTGGACGAGTCACGAATCCATTCCGTAAATTGAAAGGCGAACAACGACGCTCAGCGAATCATCCGCTCGCCGATATTCCTCGGATATTCTCCGTTTACCTGTATCCCAAAAAATCGAGGGGTCGACTCGCTCGCAACTGCACGTGTATCGAAAGGTAGGATTATGCGGGCGCTGCACGATCCTTGCATTCGCAATCAGCGTAATTGGCTCGTTTGTTCGTGTCTCGAAACAGAGGCGAGCAGCCAAGAAGAAGAGGGCGTTCGATAAGTATGACGTGACTCGGCTCCGTCAAGAGCGGAAGTTCAGCCCTCCGGTACGATACCGTTGTCACACGACAACGAGCGAGAGAACGCCGAGTCAGCTCAGCCGAGATATGAAAGTCTCGCACCTTTTGCTGGTATAGCTACGTTACTCGTATAACTAGGGTGTCTCTCCCGCACTAACGCTTCCCTTGCGCCCCAGATTGACGGAAGCGTCGCGTGCGCCGCAACCTTTGCTCGGTCTCCGAACGTCGAACGGCCTGCAGCCGTTGAATTCTCTTTCATCGAAATATTTTTTCTACCCTCGACGATCACAGCGAAGCTGCGTAATTTCAGCGCTGAGAAATTCTCGGTCACCGGATGTGAATAAAAAATTGTGTGGAAACACAGTTACGCAAAGAGTTCTGAAACATTTAAAGACATATAAGTAGGAGTCACGTTTCTCGTACGTTGAACGCGAAGATCCATAGTTTAAACATAGTTCTCATCAATTTTCCGCTCAGCTACCATTTTATCGAGTTTCGAGGGAAAATAAACGTCACGTTTGTCGCAAATTTCTGCGATTGTGGGAATTTTTCGTCTCGGAATCGGGCGGCGGAACTCTTTCTGGTAGTCTTCGCGTTAGAGTGAAAACAGAGACGTGAAAGGGTGTTACGCGAATGTAATACGTAGATATGCCTCGTCGGATTCGTGTACTTAGCCAAAACGTTTCAGTCGACCTTCGTCAAAGAGATGAATCCGACAGTGACAGGTGTCGGTGTATTCGTCCCTCTTGGATTCCTCCGATGATTCTCGTTGCTAGGGTACGCTTCTTCGCTACGGCAAATTAGCGAACCAAGATCAGAGTTGTAAATAATGTATGAAATTTTATAATGCAATGGCATTTTCATAAATCATTGAATTTATTTTTAACACGCTTTTATTAGCTTGGTTCGTATGTTATCTATCTATCTATCTATCTATCTATCTATCTATCTATCTGTCTATCTATCTGTCTGTCTGTCTGTCTGTCTGTCTGTCTGTCTGTCTGTCTGTCTGTCTGTCTGTCTGTCTGTCTGTCTGTCTGTCTGTCTGTCTGTCTGTCTGTCTGTCTGTCTGTCTGTCTGTCTGTCTGTCTGTCTGTCTGTCTGTCTGTCTGTCTATCTATCTATCTATCTTTCTATCTATCTATATATCTGTATATATGTTTGTCTATCTAGATTACGAAATAATTTATAGAACAGCGTGGTAACCTGTTTTCGCATATGATACATCAAAAAGCCGATTTTATACGTTGCTACGAAATGATGATCGTTTTAAAACTAAAAAAGTAAAGATAAAAATACCTGAAAAAGACTAAAAAACACGCTCTTACAATAGATTGAACTGAAATGTAAAAAATAAATTTCAATATAATAATAAAGTGATTGACGAAAGAATTAATGCCAGTGTGAAAAAAAGCGTGAGGTGCTCTGTACTATATTCTCACATCTGCATTTCGAAATAAAAATAATCAGATGTTATAACAATTGATATCGAGCACAATCGCTTTATTCTTATATTGAAATTTATTTTTTGCTTTTTAGTTTAATCTGTTATGAAAGCGGATTTTTTTAGTTTTTCCAAGCTATTATTTTTTAATGGAGGCAAATTTCCATTAACCATTGAATTAATTTTTTTCATCGAATAGATTTTAAATACCCAATGAATTGATTTTGTTAATAAAAAATGTCCATTAAGGAATTAAATGTAACGAATTGATTTATTATTTTTTTGTTGAAAATTGTACAACCTTGACCAAGATAGATCGACGTTTCGTTGTCGAGGTATCGAGCCTTGAATAGGCGAGGATTGAAGCGAACCAACGAAATCCGGCGCGAAAGGCATTCCTGGTCGATCGATGGCCGAACGAGGGAGGACCGAGCGAGAAGAAAATCCATACCTGTTTTTATAGCCGTTGAAGTTTCGTCCGGTGCAGTTTAATGAGAATTTCTCTTGCCAAACGTCGAGGGTCGAAGGGGACGAAGTTGAAATTGTGAACGAAGCTAATATCTCTCCGCTCGAGCGTTACCCTCCACTTCGGTTTCCGCGAGTTTCTCTAATAACAAAACCCTCGACTCTCGATTTCCACAATTTCGTGGAACAAAACAAAATTACGTTCCCCGTGATGCGGGAGGCGACCTCGCGTCATCCTTGTAATAACCGTTCGTTTCGCGATATTCGCCAAGGAAATAATTAGATATCGTCGAAGCTTTAATTAATTAGCTGAAGTCAGCGTTCCTCTACAGGTGGGCGAACAAGTTCCATCCGCAGTAGCAGCGGATCCTTGATAACGAGAACAAGACTCCAATTTTCCGACCCGGTCGCGCGTTCCGCTCCAAATCAGATTACCATGTCCTGCTTTCGCTACCCATGGCCAATGCATTTCTCCCAAACGGAGGACCTTCCAACGAATTTATACCCGCGCCGGGTAAAATTTCCTCCCCTTTCCCAAAAACATCTCGCGACGAAAACATTCGCTCGCGACAAACATTCGAGTCACGTATCTTTTCGGAATTTCCTCCCGTATATAACGTTCGCGAATGCCTGGAGGTCCTGCGGATCGACGCGAGAAGCCGAAGTAAGTACGACATCCGAGTTGAAAATTCTTCTGTCCCATCGACCGGCTCATATTCATTGGCGAGGTAGGAAAACGCCTTCAATTGTTCGCCCTGAACGAGCTGTTTGTGTCTGCAAATGCATATTTCAGGATGGTCGGCTCGATTGGTCGCCTATAGCGCGCGAGGAAAGCTAAAGGTGAAAATTAATTTTTTATCATTCAATCACGATACGCTGCGTATCCTTCGTGCTTCCGGGCAGCGCGTCCCGGTTACGTCGAAGAGGCTCGAATATTCGATTTCGAGAAAACAGCGACGGTCGTTGAACTGACAAGATTGATTGGTGAATGCTCAACGCTTCGATCGGAAGAATCGAGAAAATCCCGAAAAATTACCGCGGCAAACCTAGCAGTGAATAATAAAACCGAGATGAATAATAAAACGAGTAATAAAATGCCGCCTCGATGATAAATTTCATAGCAAGACGCTGTCACCCTGGGACGTCTGACCAAAGCTATGGCTTTTCCACTGCGCCGCTGCAAACTTTGATTGCGAGTATCCACTCGCTTCAGCCATTCTACTCGACTGCGGAATGACGGTAATATTTTTCGACCTTATGTATGTACTTTTGTACATGTGTATGTATGTATGTGTGGCTGATTTTTCGCACGCTTAAGGCTAAACAGTTCGATGCATTTTAACTTGCGAGGCCTCATTAGATTCGTCTCGGTTGTGGGAGTGACGTAGGGTATATTATTTCAATATGGCGTTCGCGAAAAAAAATAGAGTGATACTTTTAAAAAAACTAATGAAAACTGAAGTATAAGAAATAAAATAAATTAAAAGAAAAACGATATTTTATTTATTATTCGCTTAAGATTCAATTAAAAAACATCGCAGAAGGAATTATTCATACAACTGCTTTTATATAGCGGTCAATTTTTTAAACGAACTTGAAAAATTGAATAGTCATTGGGAATGATTAGAATATTTAAGGGCGAGTTATAATGCAATGCAAACAAAGTCCTTCGTTGGACGCGATACGAAGCGCCAGTATTTTAATTAATCTCTTATCTCTGCCAACTTTCTCCGATGAAAATTATCACCCGGTGTCTTTTTATCTCCCGACCGTTGTAGTAAAAGTCAACAGTTACGAGTTTGAGATTCACGAGTTGAAGAATCGAGCGCACATTCGTTATCCGCGTCCAAGCCATTTCAACTTTGAAGCAACTTCGCCGCACTCAACTTTTTCAAACGTCAACAGAAGAGACGCGGTATTAAATTAGTGCAAGGAGAAAAAATTACTCGGAGACATCTTTTTTCTTTCGGGTTCGAAGCTTTCCGTTCTTTTCTATGAAAGCGTTGTTGTCCAATCTCAAAATTGGAATCTGGGATAAAATGAAAAGTTGAGATCAAACAAGAGGAAACGATTCTCGCGAATATCGCAAGACTCCGCAGATAATATGAATATTACTGTATTTCTTCGCGTTGACCTTTGCATAAATTGATCGTTTGAATTTCAAATATTGAACGAAGGGATCGAAACCAGAGAACCATTCTTTATTTCTCATCAAATACACCTGTTATACCGTGAAGATCTCTGCCATTTTTCTGACTAGAGGTTGATAAAATTGTTTGCTAATACAATAAAATACTTGAAGCAGTATAATTGACATCGAGAGATGCGAGAGATTTATTTCGTTTCAGTCGCAATATTTGTCTGAAGAATTGTTTTCTGTTTTTATTCGATAAGTTTAAATGTCGAGAAATTCGATCACGTTGAAGCGAATTGCTTTATCTCCACCCGTCGGCAATCCCATTCCTAAGAAAATCATTTCGATCACGTACCTCGTCGATTTTCGACCCTTGAGAATAAAGCATCCGGAGACCATTTTTTGTCCAGCGAGTTGAAAATCTATATTTTCTCCGAGATGGTATTTGATAAAAATTCACCGCGCGTAGGAGGATCGATTGAAATTAGGAAAGCGAGCGGCGGAAACAAAAACGCGCTTGTCCAGCCGTTGATTTATGACCAAAGTTATTGGAATGCTGGCGAGTCGTTGGGAAGTGAAAATTATCGCGCGGAACGAACTTGAATAGAGACAAAAAAGCGGGCATATTTCCGTTAATGTCGACAAAAAATTGCTGATTTTTCAACATTTTATTATTTGTCGAGAAGAAATAAAGATCACGGATTTACTTTGGCCCGGATGAGTTAATTTCACGAAACGGAATGGAAATGGAATACGATGAGGCGATAATTCTCACGCGTTCCTGGAGATTAGTAAAATTTACGAAACTCGTTAGCGAAAGGCGAACAGGCGAGGAGTTAGAATTCTTTGATCGTAGCATCAAGGCTTTCGAAAAGGGAAGCAGTTCTTCGCATTTCATTCTTTCCCCTCACTCGTACTCCTCGTATCTTTTCTACATTAGCAGAGTAGACGAACTGCTGAGTATCTGGAGAGTTGGATTCAGTCAGTCGCTCTCTCTATTCTTGCTTTCCAGTAGTCTCCACTGCTCTAACTCTAACCACCGACCAACTTCGTAGGTTCGAGTGCAGTCCCTCAACTTTGTCGCTATTTCTTGTGAAAGTCCGGATTTTTTTCAAGAGCTTTGCTTTGCTTCGACTAGACTCTCCGATATCTTGGACATGAATCCGAATCGTCAAAATATAATGACAAAAAAGACCGCACTCTAAACAGAGACAATCGCGCATTCCGCGGCGTAACTTTACCGAATAGGTGGAACAATACCCTAGTTTCCTTCCTCACCGCGACAGAATTGCTTAAATTTGCGATAACGGCCAATATAATTTATAACAATTAAAAGCAATCGTTCTATGATTCGTGTCCGCTGAAATAATTAAGATCCGGTCATCCTGCAGTGAAACATTATGTGAGGTCAGAATTTCTATCAGACGAGTACGGGAGATAATTGTTTTATTCTTGTAATCACTTCATGTACAGCCAAATTTTTAATAAGAATACCATAACTAAAACTAATCGTTCTTCTCCAATTTCATGTCCTTCATAATAATTTCCTATATTCGGTAGCTAAATATGTGTTCACATTCACAAATTCAAAATGAAAAAATTCAGTGGACAATTGAATCAATATCAATTATCTAGATATTCGAATGATTGAAGTTTTGTAGAGGTACAACTTCCCACCCACAATTTCCTTAAATAAACATCAAATACCGAAATATCAGTACGATAACACCGAAGTAGCGATCCGTGTTTCATACTACTCCTTGAACAACTTTGTCTTCGCATCATACCGATGATCGGGAACCCGTTCGAATAAAATGAATAAATCAAATCTTCTGAAACGTATATGTAAAATTAAATTTTACGGTGAAGGATTAAAAAAACGCGTCGAACGCGACACACCAGCTTTTGCCTCCTCTGGAAGAACCTGTCCCTCCATGGCTACATTTCGGCTGTATATACGTTTATATTACGCGAAGGGGAACTTCTAGTTCGTTATCATCGAAGAAAACTACCGCGTAGTTCCTCGAGGAATTCCTAGATGTCGGTGACGAAGGTTCATTGAGCGGCGCGTTGCGTTGGTCGCGATGACTCAGAGTGAAGGTTCCGGAATTCGCCGCTTGGAGCGCCACAGTTCCGCGTTATGTTGACAGTCGCTTGTTCCATGCAGGGATAACGCGGTACGACAATCTCGGTAATCCTGGCTTCGTCGTTCGAATTCCCGTGGTTGTTCGCGTGTCAAACGTCACGTGGCCGAGCCAAGTGACGATACTTCAGTCGCGACGCGATGCATTCGAGTTGTCGCGGCTCCGTAGCCGCAGGACGATCGTGAATGTTTCGAACCGCAAGGATCAAGTGACTGTGAAAGCGAGACGGCGAGGGAGCGAGCGAGCGATAGATAGATAAAGAGAGACCGTGCATCGAGACGTTCGAGACTGCGGTCCACGAGGTAGTCGGATTCCGGATCAGCTGGCCTCGGTATCTCCTGGTATCTCATGATTCGCACGCTCTCGCGAACATCAACGGCAGCAGACCGGTAAATCCTATTACGAATTACTACGTCATAAGCGAAAACGCCTCCTCCGTTAGCCGATATCAATCGGCGAGGCTGAATGGAACGTTCGAACGAATCAATCGCGTTGAACGTAACGAACGAGCAGCGAAGGAAACGGCGCTTGCCGATAACATCTTATTGGTCGTTTGTCACGCGAATTACAAAACTAGTTTTGGTCTCTGCGACCAGCAGAGACTGGTTGCCTCGCGTCGATTCGAACGTGTAAATATAACGCGACCACGCCGAGTAAACGTCGAGTGATCTATTTTCATTCTATTTCGAACGATTTCGCGTAACACTTCCTCTCGTCTCTCTCTCTCTCTCTCTCTCTCTCTCTCTTTCTCTCTCTCTCCATTTCCATCTCTATCTCTATCCCTCTCTCTCTCTGCGTTCACCTCGAGTTTCGCTTTTACGGAGTTGGTTTAGAGGTGACTCGCTACGGGGTGATTCCCGAGACTAATTGCCGTCGAGGCGTACACACGGTAATCTCCGGATATTTATGACGCAATAAAACTTACGCGAGCCGCGAGCCGAAGGGATGAGAGATCACAACGGGCGACACCTGAGTAACGAACGTCACGTTTCGAGAACAAAAACGTAAATCCCCGTGTTTTACGTAGACTTTCCTCGTGTTTTACGTAGACTTTCCCCGTGTTTCACGTCGATCTTCCTCGTTGGTTTTTTTTGTTGTTTTTTTAGCGCGAAATAGCGTCGCTGCAATCAGGAACTAGCAAACACCGCGGATAAGTACAAGGTGTGCGTATCATGCCCGTGAAATGTGATGTTTTGGGGGAACGACGATAGTCCTTTGTCACCGCGGTCTGATATTATGCGACGAATAGTCGACTACGTCGTCGAACCTACAAGTGTTACGCATAATACATACGGGAACAGTTCGCAACGAATTCTCGTCTCTGTTGGAAATTTCCAACTATACTAGTTGTACGGGTAATCGATGAATTATTTATAAAACGTGTGGCAAGACAAAAGGCGATCGGTTGAGCTTACTACAAATGGCTCCTAATGTATCGTGGTGTGACGAGTCGAGGTTGATTTTTCGAGAAGATGTAAAACAGTGACAAACGAAACTCCTCAACGAATCGAAGGCTATCGACGCTCTGTCGCGAATTTGCCGATTGTCCTCGTACAATTTGTTATTTTTTTCTCACCGAGTAAACGTATGCCTACATTTTCGCCAAACCATTGGCAATCGTGTTTCGACGCGGAAAAAACTACTAGTTATTTCTGTCGGGAAAAACGTGCAGAAAACGTATGCACTGCGAATATAACGACGATGTATACGACGTGCACGAATGAAAACCGAAAGAACGTCATTTGATTAAATTTTGTTCATCGACCGAGTCGAACGAACGACCAATTATCGACACCGGGGATATTGCGGTACGAACGGAATTAGTTTCTTCCTCGTTTTGCAAAGCGTTGCTATTCGCGTCCCCCGACGACGCATCGCTCTCGTCTTTTAGTTGCAATTAATACGATGCATAACTTCGTTGCTTCCGTCGCGCTCGGCGGAAGAATGAAGTTTGTGAAATTTACGTCACTTGGAACGCAGACCGCGTTTTAATATTTTTATTAAGCGTGTCGGAGAATTATTCAAAAGAGTTCTTCAAATATTTCCGTAATTGAGAGCATAGAAGCGAGGATTCGAGTTGAATTAAAAAAACTAGAGCTGCTGGAAACTGCTGGGAAGTTTTACAACATCCTCGTACATTTTTGACCTTGTATTCCTTCGTACAAATCTCGTCGGACAACTATGAACGGGAACATTAAAATTTGTTGACATTCGTTAGACCCTGATGGTCCAAATATATTTGACAAGTGAACTATATATGTAGCTCACTGACGTCAAGTGAACAAGTTTAGCTACTCAATACACGCGATGTTGTGAAATTTACAGAATGATTTACTCGAAGACTCCACAATTTTAAAACTTCATCGTCGAGCATAAAATATCGCGATTTCGACTGTTGCGAGAAAACTGCGTATGAAGTTCCCGAAAATGAGATTTTCCGAATCCCCGAAGTTTTGTAATTAAATAGAAATGTATAAAATGCCCGAAGTCGTAACAAACTTGAAGTAAACAATTCGGAGTTTGGTGGAAAAAAATAACTGGTGAAAGAGCTGTTATGAGAATGCTTGCTTGATTGCGTGTAACAACGGTAACGAGGTCTATGGCAATGACACGCTTGGTTTAACCTTGGTCCGCGGGCTGCTGTCATGTTACGTGATTGTAGAGTAGCGGAACGCTTATTGTCCATTGCCCGCTGCGCGTTTTCGGTGTCATATCTTTATTGCGATGATCCCAAGTGCTGCGCGACGAACAGTCCTCGTAGTACTCTGACCCGAGTGCCGAGTAATAAATAAATCCATACTGCAACCAGGATCACATTTTCCCTCGATAATTACAATTTCCCTGTACGCAAATTGCGTTTGGTTCAAGCCCCTCAATTTGCCCATGTAGGTAAACATGACGAATGTCTCGTAAGCGTCAGCGACAATATCGTAACTC
The DNA here is from genome assembly GCA_963969455.1 of Arge pagana. Taxonomy (NCBI): domain Eukaryota; kingdom Metazoa; phylum Arthropoda; class Insecta; order Hymenoptera; family Argidae; genus Arge; species Arge pagana. The sequence goes on along the minus strand of OZ018311.1, from coordinate 9,043,723 downwards.
GTACATACGTCGGGGCGTCACTAGAAGAAGAGCATCCGCTCGATGGAAGAAATGATCAGAGTTTTACGTTTTACACATCACTTACTCGGTCGGCTTTCAGTACGCTTTTACGAGACTCGTAGTTTCATGACCAGTCCAGCATTACGTACTCTGCGTAAAATCGAAATTACGCCTCGCGATCTTCGCAACTTCTTTAAATTAAACAGTCTTCGATCGAATTTCGTAACTATAATAAAATGCAATTTCTGGATCATTACGATTCGTTGAAATAAAATGTCACCGATTTTTGGTTCTATTTTTTTTCTAGAGAATTATCATTGCATCAACGCCACAATCACTAATATATTTTTCGTGTCGTTCGAAGGTAATTCTAGTATCGTGAAAATCGACTCGACTCGATGATATTCGAATCACAGAACCTCGAATTTTTTTACCCAGTCGACTTATTTGAGGGTGAGAATATTGTAGAAAGTAATGTTTCCGATTTGGCGTTTCCGGCGCGCGGAAATAACGGATGCAGCGTTGCAAAAGCGAATTTTAATAATGCAGCGTGCAACCAAAGAGCGGTACCATCGACGCGTTACGGTCGTCGTGTGTTTGGCATGGAATTTCATTTTCGATATCCGTTTTCCATCGCGATACACGTCCTTCGTACGCGACAAACCGAACGAGGCATAGTTCTGGTTGTTGACGCATAGCAAACGAACCTTTGAAACCTATACGTAACTAACAATTACGTTCAGTGTGTCGCTGGCAGTTTTTCTTCAACCTCGTCGCGATGTAATCGAGTTCTCACTGCCAGGAATGCAGTCGCGTCACGGAAACATTCCCGTCAACTCTTTTCACCGGAAAACAACTTTGCGAATTACTTCTGGAATAGTTTCGGAATGCTCCCCCTTCGGTCGCGGAAGCTCGGCTGCCATAACGCGTTCGCGTAACAGTGGCGGCGAATTTTTCCGTCCAACAACAAGAAGATATCAGGGGTCAAATGATTCGCACATCTCCGTTCGCAAACGTCGATTCGCGATTAATTTTGGGAACCGCGGCGAGTTATTGCCGATCAGATTCCTCGCGAAATCTATGATACCCGATGGCGCAGAGATTTTCTATAGTGCCTAACCCTCGATGAGAATGTCTGGGCTGCGGGATCACTGCTAATGTATCGCTGGGTCGTGCTTAGGTTTTGGCATCGGGAATCCCAACCCCTAGTCGCGTTACCCTCGTTAATTAACTGTACACAAGTTATCGCGCGGAAGGGCGATTGCTTCGCGAGTGTTTGTATGTCCGTCGTCTCCATGGAACCATCAACGGATTCGTGGGCGTGCGAGAAACGCGGAGAGAGAGAGAGAGAGACCGAAGAAGCAAGGAATGGGCACAGATAGTCCGATCGAAATTGAAGGGATCGAGATCGTTGCTCCTTAAAACTGCCTCGGGTTATGGACGGCGGTGGGAGGTGGTTATATGCCACGCGATGAATAATTGGAGAATGGATAGGCACCGGGTGCCGCGCTATATCCGTGGAATGCCGCGAGCATTTGGATCTCTTTAAACGTCCGCGTCGCATCGTTCGCCGTTAGCAATTTTTCGTTTGCATATTACCACGCGGCGCAATGCGAGTCACTGATTGCAAAGCCTTCTGGAAACAGACCCTCGATGCCATGGTGGTCGTGTAAAATGAAAAATCGCGCATCTCGAGCTTACGGCCCACGAGGGTCGTCTCGTCCGCATCACGAATCCCATCATCAACGGTATTTTCCAAAATGGGAAACTTGGTATCCGCGAGTCTGCGCACTAAAAAAGTGTCCCTCGTTGTATGTATCGTGTACAAATTTGCGTGTAGAATATTCAACATTTTTAACGTGATTTTTCTCGTTTTTTTTTTGGGTCTCGTAAATATCGAAGAGCATGCGCGAAGCAATTGAGAGGATAATTCGATCTGGATGCAGTTTGGAGAAACTGATTTTTTAATCGCCGACTAAACGTCGACCCGCACAGTTGGCGATACATACCCGCAATAAACATCTCTCTCCTTCTCTCTTTCGCACATCGACCAAATCAAGCCGAGCACTCCACCTTTGATATCAAACATTCGCTTTGATCTTTTTATTTTAACCTTCCGTTTATCCTCGACTGTTTTATACTGCGCGTCGAAAGCATCGATGGAAGCCTTTAGCGATGTTTTTCCATGTTACCTAACCGAATGATTATCGTTAGAATTTGAAAAATAACTCGCCCATCATTTGCGAGCGGCGTGGAACGCGATTACGCGCGACCACTCGATAACCGCCGTACGACGTCGCGACCTTTTCTATCGGAGACGCGATCACAAGTGTACGTACCTAATTAAACGAAAACGACTACAAACCGCTTCTCGTCGTTGCCGTTGTCATATGCCTCGTTTGGAAACTAATTCTATCGCGATTCCGTATCCTACAATGAAATAATATCCCGTATTCTGCTCGTACGACAAAGAACGTTTGACGTACGCATGCGTAATTAGCCCACAGCATTTGCACGGTTATCGGTAGACGCAGACATTTTCCTGACGATGCAAAACACAATTCAGAAAAATACGCATCACTCGTCAGAAAAATAACCAGCGTTGAGCGAATCTCTGCGAAGAAAAGCTACCGCTATAAATTTTTCACCTTTCTATAAAAATCCACGCCTCTTATTGTTACCTGATTTGTTCCAGGAATTTGTTTCATTTTGAAAATTGGTCGAATAGAAATTATTACGCTGGATCTGTTTTAGAGCTACATGCGAGAGATTCGACGCACAGCAGACGAGTCGGAGAGAGATTTATTTCGCAAAGCGCGCCCTGCCTCTCGTTTCTCTCGCCAATCGACGCTCGGCTCGAGTACTTTGGTCGTTTGCTATTTTATACAGCTTCAAAAACGCCCGAGTAACTTATACGCGCCGCTAACACAGGTATCGATCGAGAAGCCTCGCAGAAATATTACCGGCTCCAAAATAACTCTGTTCATTTTTCTCCGCGGTATCGAAGGAATCCCGCAATTAGAACCTCGTCCCCGCATTCTCTAATATCCCGTCCCCTGACGTACGACCGAGCGAAAGTTGTGGAAATACGCACGACCGTGCTAATCCGCTCGTATTTGCACAAATATCACGGGGACTCGTAACTCTAACGGCTAAGTGAATTCTCACGCTGTATTCGTACGCTCGCGCTGCACTGTTTATTTATAATCGATCAACGACGACCTACTGTCACACTTCCGCTCCAGGCCTCGATAGCGACCACGATCGAACAGTGCGACGAAAAAATGACCTTGAAAAAACTGTTTAAATCTCCTCGCCAATGAGAAAAACGTACCAAAAAACGTATGATTCATCTTAGGCTTCGGTCCACGCTGCTGGGAGTTCTTATCGCCTGATCAGGGATTACCCTTCGCAAATATCTTATCTTCCAGAAATTCCTGGTTCTCACAACCCGTAACCTTATGATAGATCGTTACTATCGTTATTACAGCTTCGTAGACCACAAAAATTCATCGGACTATTGTCAAAAACCAAAGAGCAGAAAATCCACCAAACTGGCCTCGGATTCACTGTATTCTGGTTCGCGAACGAGAAAGATGAGAAATACTCCCACGAAGCTGATTAACCGCGTGTACTCGTCCGGTTCTGGGCACAGCTCCAGATAGTTTCGCTGTGCCCAAATCAATCTTGAAAGGACTGCTGTTTCGACATATCCGTTCGTTTTAGGCAATAACTTATCACATGTTTGCCAAACTGTTCTTCCGTCTGTACCCACATAATTCCAAATTCGCTGTCGAAATGCTCGGGTAGAAAATGAAACTGAGGCACGAGAATTTTCTTTCGTGATTAATTAAATTTTATAAATAGAGTCACAAATTCTTAAATGTATAAATTCGATAAATCCCCAGATAACTTAAAAATCGTATCAATTTATCACTTCATAATTTCATAAATCATTTGTACAAACAATTTAGCTAATTTACCATTCGTCGAAAGGCTGAAAAATTTAACTACGATTCGCGTTGGTTGCACGGATTATATAGATGTGCACGGCAGATTTGGCGCTCTTGAACCAGTCATTCGGATATTTTTGCGAAAAGCTCCGCTATTTTTGGCCACCCTACGTGATTTTCCGCGCGAACGTCCGTGGATTTCCCTCTTGGTTTTTTTTCTCCTCTCGTCCCTACTTTTTTGCCATGGCAAAGTAGTTATCAGTGACCCGATCGCCGGCAGCTAGTTATTTGTTATAGACTTGTTAGTAGTTGGAGCGCAGTGGGCGTCGTTTTTGGGCGATAATGTCAAACATTGCCAAGGGGAAGCGCGAAAAGTTTGGGAATGAAAAGTTCTGATGCTGTTATAGAGAGAGCTTCTTCGCGGTTGAGCGCGACGTTAGACCGTTGGCTGCGTCGATCGGTGTTCGCCGAGGCGAATCCTCGTGCACCGATGAATCGAGTATCCTCGAGTTAATTCGATATGCAGCGTCGATGCTCGCTTGATCACAAATTAACGTCATTGGCGGCTTCGATCGAATTTCTAACGACGTTAACTCTTCCTCTTGTGTTTGGCATTCTACCCTAGTATAATTCTGCCATGAATATGAAATGGTGGCGCGACGAAGCGAATGTCTACCGTCTCGGTCCATATATTCCCGAAGGCTTTACCCGACAAGTCATATTTTACAATAACTACGCTCACCTTCGCAGATAACTTCGGCGGGGGGAATTCGAGTGGAAAACGTTACCAAAAAAAAAAAAAAAAAAAATGGAGATATTTCCAATTCCGTTTCCGATCGCTCGTCTTCCGTGGATCTTCCCTGACTTCACTTCTCGGAACCTTCTTTCCCCGCGTAGCTTTTTACGACGCCGATTCTTGCGCTGCAATCATCGGACCATCGAATCTACGTACCGAGCGACATTTCCGTCAAATCGAGTTCCCCGGATAACTCGACGGAACATCGCCGAGAAACGTCTCGAATCGGAGCAACAAAAATTCACGGAGCGAAAAATTACGTAACGGGGGAAGAACGAGGAAGAAAATTTGGCGGACTACGACGCGCCTATTCTCGAAGCAGAGGCACCTGCTCCTCGGAATCCTTCGCGGTTTTCCACCCCCCGCGATTTTTCCCCGCTTTAAAATTGAACTCTTTCGCGTCACACTCGAACGTTTCCCCAATTTTCTGCGGATCTCTTCTAATAAATCGTTTCCCCGCGCCACTTCCCAGCCTTTCAATAACGGGCCGTGAAAGATGAGAGTAAAACGACGATCGCCGATAAGGATATGGATTTCCCATTACAGCTCGGCCAGATGCGACCTCCGCGGCTTGCGTTTTTCTCGTCTTTTCGCTGGGCCACGTGACCGTGAAAAAATGCGGCGGAGACATACCTAGCGATGCCTACAGGCGCCAGCGGGGAATCGTTGGGAGATAAAATTGAGCCGCGTCGAGACGCGTTACGCGTCGTTAGGCGGCCAGTTGTTGCGCGGTATCGCATCGTATCAGACGTTGTAATCTGCTACATAATCCAATGGTACGCGTGATTTACATTCGGTCGCGCGTGAGTCACGTTTACTTTCGGGATTTCAAAGCTTTGTAGTATCTTGCCTTGACATCGTCACAGCGGCAGGGTGGAGGAAAGCAAGTTTCCGCAGTAGGCGCCTGGCAACTCGGTGTTCCCGTGGTATCGGAAAAAAGTCGAAAATGAGAAGGCGGAAAACTGGTCCAAGACATCCTGGATACGCGGCCGACTCTCGCACAGGCAAAAATCGACGACGAAGAGGAAAAAAAAGACAAGCTATTGCATGGAGCAGGAAAAATTGCAGTTCCGTCGCATAAAAATTAACTCAAAACAAAATATAATATAACAGTTGATCGGTAGGATTTTTTCGAGGAATCGTCTTGGCATTGATCGCATACGCAAAAAAAAAAAAAAAAAAATTTAGAACCATTTAATCGTTATTTCGCGTAGTAAGAGCCGGACGGACTTGTGTTATGAATACGTATGTAACTTTACCGCCAATAAACACAAACACAAACGTTGTGCTGGAAAACAAACTTTAAAAAATTGCTGACACGGGAAAAAATCGTTTACCGTTGTGGCTATCCGCAGTACGGGGTGATGGCAAAAGTTATTTTTACGGTACTCGATTGTTGTTACATTGGAGAACGGAGAACCGGATTATACGAGGCCGCTTCCCTGGCGTAAGCTAATTTCCTGGTAATATACCGTTCAATTGTCTGTGTACGTCATGACCCCCTCACTACTCCTTTGGAGATGGCAGGGATGCGCACAGTTTCCCGAAGGACTCTATTTGCGAAAGGAAAAAGTGTCTCGTAAAGGTCTCCTCACACGCGGCGAGTAACGAGCAACTCATGGATGCTCGATGACGTCAAGAGCGACGTTAACGACGCGATGAGATCCCCTCTGGTTTATGGATACTGTTCGTTGCGATGTTACAAAGTTGTCATCGCGACTTCCATGTAAACCGAGCTCGGAGTAACGAGCATCGGATGGTTTGGCGAAACTAATCGTAATAGTCGACGACGGGGGGTTAGTAGAGCCAGGCAATCGGGAGTTACATGGCTGGGGTTTGAAATCACAGAGTTTCCAGCTTCCACCGACATTTCTCCCCGGGGTGACTATTAATTTCTGGGGCGACTGTTCATTCCTGTGGCAAGTCGAAGTGTCGCGAGTTTACGATTCGCGTCGCGAAGTTTTTCCCTCTCAAGGTCGCGAATTTTCCGATCGAAGCTTCTCGCCGAAACGGATCTCGCGGTCCATATTCGGCGAGTCGACGGAAAGTCGTCGCGACGGGGGGAGCGGCACGTTTCGCCGGTGGACGGCTAATAATTATCCGTAATTATAATTGGCGAGCGTTCATGCTCTTATAATTGGGGACGAGGGGACTAATCGTGCGCGGACGACCACGCAGAGGAAAAAGAACCCACCTTCGTTAGTTTACAGCGGATTTCAGGCTAATTATATTGGTTTCGAGGCCGGATCCGGAAACGTGTTGATCACCGTTATTTCGAAGGCTAATTGCGTATCTGGCGAACAAATTTCAACGGGTTCAATTAATTGCTCATAATTATCTGGCCGCAAAGTCGCGACATACCCGTCATTGCTTATTACTCCACGCGAAATTCAGACACGCCGCAGGTTCGTCGAACCTACTCCGTCGAGCTACCTCGTCGGAATCGCAAAAAAATGTGTACTAATTTATTTTTTTTAAAAAGCCCAGCGCTCGGTCGAAACTCCTTTGGCGCTCCTGTCCAATTCGCGTTCTTTTCAAATTCACAGCGAATTTTTTCCGTAATGGAGAATGCATTTTTTTCCTAATAGGTACTATTTTTGCAATTTTAATTCCAAGTGGCTTGCTCGCCAAAAAGAGCAGCTTTAAACGAGTCATTTTTGGTACTCTCATCGGTGAGATATCGACGTTTATGCGGAGAGTCGAGAATGCGATTCCCCGAGGCATTGCCTGTCGTCACGAGCCAATGCTCGCAGCACGTATGCGATTTAGAAAGTGATTCGAAGTGAAGTGAAACTGCTTACTGGAATAATTCGAAAGCAGAATATTATTCCGAGACGTGACGTGCAAGCATTAATCGACGAAGAGAATTCTTATCTCATAGTATTCACGTTTATGATTATTGGATCAAAGGTTAACAATTGCGCTGCCCGATCGGAATCATCCGCTGATTACCGAGAACTTTTTCATGAATCAGTCTACGCATCAATCATTCATTAATCTGATCGGTCTTCCGTCAAAAACGGAATTTTTATAATTGATGGGTATACGAATCATTCTCTGTCAACTCGTCACCGACTTCCATCGAGGTCTCAAAAACACCTGAAAAATTCCAGGTGCTTCGAGCACTTAAAAAACTTGTTTGGGATTTTTTTCCGACTTTTGCGGGTATTTCGAAAATTTACTTTTCCAGGCATGAAAAATAGTTTCGGTAGGAAGCTGAAAAAGACTAATTTTATGTAGGAAAATATCGTTGGAATAATTCCTCGAATACTAAATAAAGTAAAAAATAGTGAATTTTCGAAAGGGGACGCAAAAATCTGCAGAAAATTCCCAAACAAGTTTTTCGAGTACTCAAACTAGGTGGAATTTTTTCGGGTCTGTTGGAGACCTCGATGGAAATAGATAGCTGAGTTGGCGGAGAATGCTTCGTGTATTGAAACTCTGATTGTCGAGTTTGCGCAACGTAAGAATAGGAGAAGGTCGAATTGTTGTGTATTCCCAACTGAAACTGGAAACTGACGTCGGGAATAATTTTGATTTCGAGAGACTGACAGATACGCATCTCCGAGGTTGGATCGGGTAAATAGAAACGATGACCGTCGGTATTTTGCATATTTACCCTCGCGTCGAGGCCTCGTTGGGTCCACGTTTGTGTCGAGCAGAAAATGGTTCCCTGATTTCCTTTTGATCGACCAACGCGTTTTGTAACCTTTGCGAAATGAAGTCAAACGTGGGCTCTAAAATGTTGTTTTTTATGGCCGAATCTTGTCTGCGAGAAGGGTTAATTTCGGCAGTTTCACGTGCGTAGGGGAGCGTAGCCTAAAGCGGGTAAGCGTCGTATGCTGCCGCATCCCGCGCGAGTGTCAATGTGTACGTATGCCGTGATTACTCGACGCTTCCAAGTTTCAATCAGTGCGAATCTAGTATCGGCAGCGTGACATGGCGTAGCTAGGCTCCATTATATTATATTATATTATTCTAAGACTATTGACCTTCAAAATATAATAGACGTGCCGGCTTTTTATCTGCGTATTTGAGGTAATAATTCCTTAAGTAAAAAAAGGTGCTTTCGGGCAAAGTCGTTATCTACGCGCTTGAATTTCCCGATATGTAGCGACTAAACTCGTTGGAAAAGCATGTTTAAAAGCAGCCAGCACACAAACTGCTATCCAAGGATTCGAATCTACCGGAATATGACTCACGAATCGAGGTGTCTTTAAGGATACAGATTCTTTACCATTTAGTCTGACAGACAGAGCTCAAGTTGTTGAAAATACCAACGATGACACGTCACAGGCACAATCTGCTGATTCTAATGATTCTGCTCATTAACGTTGAGAAAAAATAATATGTTTAAGATTTCTCGAGTTTATAGTGCTTACCCGCTTTAGGCCGCCTATTAGGGCAAAGCATGTTTTTAAGGAGTTTTGAATTTTGGATAATAAATAATTACTTGGTACGAAATGACTGAATTATTATTTATTATTTTAAAGTTCGATATCCCTACTATTGAATAAAATCAGAATGTTTATTATAATAAAACGAAAAGTAAAATTTTTAGGCCTTTATTGTTGACCTACCCGCTTTTGGCCACTCTTTCCTACGTATACGTCGATTCGACCTCTTATTTACAACTGGATCAACGAGAACCTCAATATAGTGAAAAATGTGAAAATAGCAGACCTACTCGAATGGAAAAGCTACCAAGCTCGACCGATCGAAGTTCTTACAGCTCTGATCCTCCCAGCTTTATGATGAAACCTTGGCACACGGCTTCGGATCCAGCCGAATAAATCCCGAAACATCCGCGCAGTGGAAGTTTCAATGCAACGCCTCTCATCGAAATAGCACTGCCAATTCTCCAACGACTCCGGATTGCCTACGGAGGTTTTCGAGGGCATCGATCGTGAATTCGCTGTCGGATTTTTGGAATTCAAAATGGCGGATTCAGTATGACCGATCAAAATTGTCGAGACGTGGTCATATTTTCTAAAATTTGGGACTTTGCAATCTTCGAAATTGAAATTTCGTTAAAAAAAACGACGGGTGAAAAAATTCGGAACCAACAATAAGACGTCGATCGTTCGACTATATCCCTTCGTATCGAGCCCTCGGAAAGCTTGTATTTTGGTTCCCCGCAAACTTTCAGAAAGGAAGCGTCCATTTCTTGAGGATAAGTATTATATCAGCCAGTCTTCTCAAGTTTCGTTTCCCTGTCTCGTCTGTCGGACGAAAGACGAACCACCAGCCGAATTAATTGCTCGAACGAAGCTTTTCTCCAGATTACGAGGGATCAGTTTTACCGAGGGGTTGTTTTTAACGTGGATAAAAAAGTAGAAGGGCACGCAGAGCTTCTCGAACGATTCGCCCAACACTTGCTAGTTCCGCCGGCGACATCCTTCTTTTTTTTCGAAATGGCTGCGAAAATTGATCAACGGATTCGACTCGTCGTTTCAACTGATTGGCAGTGGCGGATTTACCAGCAGGCTCGGGCAGCAAAGGGTCGAATTTTTTTTACCCGTCTCGCAAGAGTCAAAAAGACACGCTTTAGGTAAGTGAGAATAGAGCGAAATTGTGGAAAATTAATATATTTCCCACTTTCCCACTACCCGCTCGTACATGTCCACTCGCCAGTTGGGGGATGCGAACTGAGTGGTTTACGCACCAATTGGTATTCGGCATTGGTTGGCTAGGGTAAACCTACGAATGACGAGATCCGGACAGATGCGAGACGGTTCGCACAGCTATGGCCAATTTCTTCATTGGATCCACCAGCGTCGGTACGATTCTTCGCCTCGTCGTAATCCTGGCATTGAGACGCGAAATATAAATTGTTGCGTTGTTTCCTTCGTAGAACGCGGTGAAAATTGTGCTCCTCGCCTTGATCCCGCCACCAAGGATATATATTTTTCTTATCAGCAACTGCGCAGCACGCACCCTCTCCGCTCTTTATTCCCAGGTCGACGTTCTCGTGTCGAAGTCGGACGGTCAATTCGTCGTACTATTTCCTGCTTACGTATCGCAAGATCGTCATTAGGACTTCCGCCCCGCGCCTCTATCGGAAACCATACGATGATTTGTTCCCTCAGAAAATTCCTTTTCCCATCGTTTGCTCGTAATATTCTCCCCCCTTTAATAAATCTGTATTCTAACTAAGAACAGTTAGTTCTCTAACTTCTCTCGTGTTTTCCGGATTTCTCGACTTCCAGTGGACGTAGATATGTCATCAGGTACTGTTTGGAATCCGCGAGGGTCGACTCCGATCCATTGGGCCTGGTCTCGATGCTGTCCGACGACCAGAACACGTCGAAAATCGCGAAAACATGAATTTTCCAGCGTTTTCGATGGGTCTTTTGCGTGTTTTCCGGATTTCTCGACTTCCAGTGGACGTAGATATAAGATCAGGTACTGTTTGGAATCCGCGAGGGTCGACTTGGATCCATTGGGCATGGTCCCGATGCTGTCCGACAACCAGAACACAATAAGAACTAAGTAAGACTCAAATGATAAATACGAACGTGTTTTACTACCTGAAAATTCGCAGATGCGCCAGGACCAGCCTCGTCGATTCCATTTTGGTTTTTATGCGCCATAAACCGCGTGGCGTGGCACGATATTGCCTTTTCCAACGGTACCTGCTGCAGCTATCGACGCTTAGCGGAAAAAGGGTCGTTAGACGATCGTTTCAGATATTGAAAACATCACGCGTATATCCAGGACAGGCGCGAACAAAAAGGCTCGTAAACGAATATATAATAATCGTTTTGTCATCGCATAATGATAGTTTTATCGCTAAGTTGCCGTAGAATCAACTGTCGACTGATCAGCGAAATTATTTTCCACGTCCAATGAGAAGTCCGGAATTTGTTTAATTAGACAAACTAGCGACAATTTCCTTAGCTCGTTGCGAACGGGAACGCAGAATTTTCCTAAGAGAGCAGGGATATTAAATATATGGACGTCGGGATTCTCGTCGTCTCGCGGCTCTCCGGTGTCGTGACGTTGGCTTTCAACGAAAATGTCATTTTCTAATCCATTTTCGAGATTGCCCTCGAGTTTGTATCGGATTTCGGTCATCGAGTTATATCTACGTACGCGAAACGTTCCGACGAGATTGGCAAAGACGCGAGCGTGACGTATATATACGCAGGGTTGACGTCCCAAGAGACGTGGAGTGAGTTTCCCGATGCAACTTCCCGCGGAAGGGACGACGGAACTTCTTACCTACCCTCGAGCACGCGCCGCGGCTTTAGCAGGTGTAAAAGCGTATTCCGCGATGCTCTCGTCAAATGGGAAGATACGACGCTGCAGTTTCGCCGGTGCAGTTAATCCGCTGCTCGAGACCAAGCGAGGGCTGAAAATCGTTGGATTCCCGACGTATTATTCCAAAATCGAGTTTTGCGGTGCGTGATGGTATCACGGTCGAGAATTTTGGTAGGTAAAACCGAGCAAGTTAAAAATGCGTCTCGTGTAATTATGGTGCTGAAATTCGACCGCGTCGATTTCAGAGTAATTAAATCCGAATTGTACAAACATACGAAGACAAATACACATTGAAATTGAGAAAAGGTGGGGCAGGTTCTTTGTTTTTTGCGCACCAAATTTTCGACGCCTTAAAATGATTTCTACGAGTTGATAATCGATCGACAATACGAGTCTGCGATGAAAAAGTTTTTTGAACACTCTCGCACGAAACATAAAAATTTCGACTTGTTCGTTCCAAACATAAACTCCATTTCAACATATCACGTCCCAATTTTTTTTTCTCCATTTTTACAAGTAGGCAACATGTTTCTAAAATATTGAATATGACAGTAATACTAAAACGATCGTATTATTTCTTTCATATTTTATAAATTTAAGCATTTCTTTCATGCTAACTGTACAAGAGCTAATTTATTTAACTCTCTTTGATATCCCCACAACAAGTAGAATATATATTTCTCTCTCTAATCCAAGTGGAAAAAAACCACTTGACCACAGACATTTTGTTTTGTCACGGATTTTCTTTTACATTTATTTATACTGATGCAGACATGTGATTCTATTTTTATTTTGAGAGCGTAATTAAAAAAAATGTGATGTATGATTTAATTATGTATGATCGCATTTGGCGATGATTGGCGAAAATTCAACGATCAATGACGAGTTACCATCCGACGGTGGAGGAAAAATAAGGAGGTGGATTCGAATTCGACAGTGTAAACATTTTCCGTTTCACACAAAAATTTGTGTCAACGACTTTTTTTACAGAAAATTAGCGTTATTTGACACACTTCGCGTGTAGCGATGCGATGCGGAGAGTAAAACAGCTCTGCGTTAGAAGTAACACAAACGAATGTTGCAGTAACATTGAAAAGGTGTTACTTCGCTATCAAATAACATTTTTGCGTGTTGAAAAATGAACTTTTTTACCGTGTATCGAATTCGAACGAACAACTGCGCACCCGGCTTTTGTTTTCGCGATTCGCGTTACACGGTTATCATTCGTTGTCCATCGACGACTCGGAATGTTGTTATTGATTACCCCGACGTTATTAACCAGAGTACCGAGCTGCGATAAGATCACCCGACGAACGAGCACGGATCAGTAATAAAATTCGGTGAATAACGCCTCGGATAATCCGAGCGAATCTGAAATTAAATGACGCGTCGTTGATCCAAAGTTTATTATCGCTCGCATCTTCCGCCTTGATTTGCATCGATCCTGACGTTCTTATCCGCCGTCATCGGGAAACTTTTCCGCCGTGCCGATTATTATCAATATAAACTCCCATCACTCCTCTTATCGTTTCTCGCAGTTCGCCTCAACTTCTGTCCTCACAGAGGCGAGTCAACATTTTTTTTTTCACTCTCGCCGTAAACATTTTTCCCCCTCGGAAAATCGAACGCGTTCGGGAATAACGATAATTCCGTTCGTTCGTCACTCGGGAACCGAGTGAATTTCGGCGACATTTTATTTCCACAAACGCGGTGAAACTTTTCCGATATTCCCGAATCTCGCAGTTCCCCGCTACGATCGTCTTCCCTCGCGCAGCGTTGTCCTTCCACCCTCCTTCGTTTGATCCCTGACACACCGGGGATTTCCTATCACGATTTTCACGAATATCAGTTCGGCACGATATTTACGGTCCCTTAGCTTCGAATGATTGGGAGTCGCGAACAACGAAGATACGATTCAGAGAAAACGCCGTCTCTTCTCTGCGAACGAATCGCGAGCTCGTTACCATCCACCCCTTCGTTATCTATTTCCCGCTCCTTTCAAAAATACCGCTTCCCATTCACGAATATTCGTAGCTTTGTTAATATCCGATTTGTTTATATTACATGTATATATATATATTATATGTTTATGTTGTTATATTACGCGTTTCCAAATTTTTCGCGAACTACTCGCCTTACCCGTTATTTTTTCACACCACAATTACCTACCACTGTACATCCATCTTCCCGTCAACTTTTCAACGCTTTCAAAAAATCTTTCTTTAAATTTTTCGCTTAAATTTCATGGATCGCGGATAAAAAATTGATAAATTCGCACTTATATCGAATTTACCTCGACGAATTTTCTTCACAAGCAAATCTCTTTCGACCATACGTGCTTTGATTTTCAGGACTATTTTTTTATTACCGGTCGCAAGTGAAAGTTTCGTTGGAAATTTCCAAAAAGAAACTCCCTGAAATTTTGAGCTGTTAATATTAATTTTCAGTACTTTCCCAAAGGGTGTAAAGATTTCCTATTTAAAATACACGTAAACTTTGATTTTTTCTTCTTCTTCTTCAAATGATTATAACTCGGTGGTATTTCATACTATCGTATTGTATTGATAAAAATTGTTGGTAAGAGCAAAGTCGGTTTCCTCGTTGGACGTGATTAGCAATTCCGCATTGACCAGCAGGTTCGTTACGTTGCGCAGTTTCCGAGTTTCGTCAAGTTAAAATTGTTACTAGATGTCCGCGGTGGCGGACGGTTGAGCTGCTAAACGAGTTAGCCAAACTGTCGTTCGCGTACCTATCGAGAGCCGCATATCGAATAAATTTTAGAAATGTCATTCTCCCTGACGTTTTATCACCGCAACGAAATTTGTAACTTCATCCGGTCGACTCGATCGTTCGTACCCGATTCAATCCATCGCACCATCAGGCCAACAGTTGTACCGGTGGACACGTGACTCGCCAAACAACAACAAAATACGTCCAAAAATTCCGTGTCTCGTGTATCCATCGTCAACTGATTATTCTGGTTGAGTTTCTCCCAAAAAGATCTATTTTCGAACACTTTTCTACAAACTAATCACTATAAATATCGATATCTCGATAACGGCTCATCTAACAGGAAAAAATCAAACATATTTAGATTTAGTACGACCGTGACTCTCGCGCATTCTATGGACACTAAAATTTATTGACAAGTAATAAAATGGCGGAAGATAAAAAAAAATAATAAAATGAGGTTTCGTTTCACTCTGTTTGACAGCAAAAAAATAGCAAAAATTCAAATTTGAATACGGTTGTAGCATGAGCCGAAGGTATTCGCGCGTACAATATGTGGTCAAAATTTCGTAAGGATCGGATGGGTGGTTCCGGAGAAATCGCCGGCATCGACCGAAAAATCGTTGTTTTTACTGGCAACGAATGGTTCTGAAATATATCAAAGATGCGATGATATTACAAGCAAATCCGGTACTTTGCAAAGTTCGGTGATTTCGCGTTGCTCTCGACCGTTCGTTGGTTCGTATTAGGGGACGAAGAGGGTAACTAAACGGCGGGTTGGTACGTACACATACGATGGATCGTTGGAGCGTCCCGCGTTGGGCGGAGGGTGCAGCGAAGGCAACGCTTCGAGGGTGTAAGGATTTCACCCGTCACCCTCGCGGCAGGACTCATTCGTATTCAGGTCGAGTCGTCATTCGTAACAAAAGCGAATTCGCGTCAGCCAACTCGGTTCTGAACCTATTTCGACACAAAACGTTGACGCTCGGTCCACCGGCTATAATTCTGTATCTCGAACGCGCACGTACGCGGATGCTGCAGCGTTACGTAAAGGACGCGAGGGCACGTAGGAACGTATAAAAGAACCGGAATCACGTGTCCAACGTACACGGTGATCGCGATCGAACCGCTGAATTCCGCGTCTCGCCACGACGAGGAGAAGATATCCGTAGATATAAACTTCCAGAGATCTGTATCCGCGCCGTTTCACTCGCTCCGCCATAATCGCTCCGTTTCTTTTTCATTTTCCACAATTTTCTCGCAATAGGCTTTCGACCTATTTCCGCCCGATCTCGCGACCCCGCGCATTTTTCGTTCGCATCCAACCAGAAAGAATTGTCGGAGTTGCTGAAATTTACCGAAACAATTCTTTGGCAGGATGAGGGAAGCGATGAAAGACTGCGGCGAAGGGAACTGGGCAAACGCAATGCAAGGAAAAGGAAAAAGGTGGAGACTACTGGTCGAATTCTTATTTCATCTTCGTTATAATTTTTTATTCAACCGTCCTTGAGATCGCTGCCTCGAGGATTATGCAAAATACTCTTTGATATCGCGCTCCGCGTTCGGAGCGAGCCTCGGCGGTGAGCTTAAGCGCGATTCTAGCGGAATAAAATTATTATCGCCTCGATGCTTAGCCGAGTGATCGCACCTTGATACCGTTTGGTTTTCGTTTCTCTTCTTTGTCCGATTTATTAATATTTCTCGACCCGTTGAGCTGAATTTTCGCAATTCAGCGCTATCCTCGTTTATTTCCAGCGTCTTTAGAAACGACGGCGAGAGACTGCAAATTGTGCATCGAACATCGCGAGATATTTCAGACCGAATGCATTTTTTTACCGTCGCCGAGTTTGCATCCTCTTGAAATATCGCGGCCATCGAGCGAGTCGTATAAAATGTTACCTATGAAAAAACGTTACCTGCGTCGGTAACTTGTTTTTCCGTCAGCAGCTCGGACATCATCGACGAATACGTATTAAAATTTATTCAACGGGAACTTCGAGCTAACGAATTACTATTTGTAGCACGATATCGCTTTATCACTTTACATAAGAACAACCATTTGAAATTCTATCCTCGTGTTTTCTCTCCGAATTCAAGGCTCTTTCTATGAATACCCGATATTTTCGGCGTATCCGTGAATCGACGTTTTATTTCGCGCCTCCGAAAATCGCAAAATCATACTCTGGGTACATAAAATAGTACATACAATAATTCACGTCTCACAGCTCCGGTTATCGGGAACGGTTATTGGAATTATTGGAACGATTAGGGTAAACGCACCAATCCATGGATACATACAATTTTAATAACTGATCACATTAAATCGGAGGATGAAATTTTGAGATTAAAATTTTTGTCGATGTATATAAATATATACGGCTGTGCGAAAATGGTTGTTCTCATTTTTATATTGGTTTTTATGATAAAACAAAATACTTTCATTTGACATCACTATGTTTTAAAAGCGCCACCAGTAGTAATCATGTGACAGAGAACAGGTGAACCTTGTGTGTCTATATTATAGAAATAAATCAAATAATAAGATATGTATGGTATGATTATGTTTGTGTTTTAAATATAAACTGATAAAGCGAGTAATGGAGTCATAAATCCAAGAAAATATAGGAAAGCCCGTTGTTCGTCTGTTGGCGCGAAATTTCTAATTCCAATCCAATCGATGGACACTGAACTGATCGTAAACTTTTATTTATGATTGCCATTGTTTTATAGATGCATGACAAAGAATGTTACGAGTTACATTCCTATTGATCAAATGATTCGCAAAAAGCATCCAATGATATTGACGATGGTACCTCTAATCGAATTTGCGTCGCCTTATAAATAATATTCTCCGCGGCGGAATATTCTCTTTCGCAGGATGAAATATGTTCGCTGGAATTGCACGTGATATCTGCACTTAATTGCCAGGTGCTCCTACGCCGTTCCACTGATTCGCGAGTGCGAGAAAAACAATATCAGATGGACATCGGGTTCGACTTCGAGTTCGCGGTGGCCAATTGCGACTCGCGATGCCCGCGCGACCGCACGCCAATGAGAGCGGGGGAAATCGCGGGAAGAGCCGAGGTGGGAGCGAGCAGCGGTAGCGACAGCCGAGTAACAGTAGAGCATCGGCAGTCGGGCGCACGATCCCTCACTGCGTGGTGCGCGCGTCCGCGGTCGTCGCCGAGCGTCTATATATCGCACGATTGCGCGAGATCGATGCACGTGTCTTCGCTGCCGTGGTGGTTGCGCGACGGCTTCTCTTTCGCTTGACATTCCCCGCATCTCTCCTCGGTTAGTTTGTTGATCGGTTCGATCGGAAAAATCGTGAAAGCTCCAACGAAACAGTGACAACGGATATGGAATTTGCACGTGATCGCTGACCTCTCCCCCGATATTTCGAGAAACACGACGCCGGTGAGTTCATAAATCATCATCGATTCGTCTTTGCCGTGCTCTTCTCACGATTTCCTAGGTATTCCCAGGAAACTCAACGAAAACGAGAACTTCATTCCGATCCGCTGCTTTCGCGTGGAATATATTCGTCCACCTATTTTCCATCGTACGATTTTAATTGGTTATTCCGTTGTTCTGTTCGCGATTGCTTTTGTTTTCTGCGCCATGTCGTTATATTCGACGACTCGAAGTTTAATAGCAGCGGCGAAGTAATATTTTCGTATTTCGTTTGGCCGTTCGCATTGTGATTGAAACATCGTACAACGCATTTCCTATCTGGCCTCGAATTGTCAACTTAAACCGCGAATTGATAACGAGAAATGGCATCCAGTAACATTATCCACGAATCCGTAGACGAAAATCTGATTATCTTTTGTTTCTAACGTCCCGAAAGTTTTTTCCTTCCGTGTAGAAAGATCTTTTTTAAAATTCAACTTTTTTCCAACCATTAATATTAATGCTAAAATATGAATTGTTAATTATTACCTAATTAATTCGTATAACCATAAATAATTTTTTTATTACAAATTAAGGATCGCGCGAGAATTTTATTCGCATTGCATTTGCAGTGGAACGACTTCGATAAATTTTGCAAAAAATTATAACGCTATTTTTGTTGGATTTTTAAATATTTATAGCTAACGAAAATGTTGATTCTTATTTTTCCGTGCTTAAAAAATATTTGTTCGCCCTTCTCCGCGAGGCAGCAATGAATAATTGCCGAAAAACTACGCAGAATCGCTTGTTATATATTTTCTTGCCTGTGATATTATTTTGGATAGTATTTGAGCGGATATTGACGAGAAATCAGGTTACTGTTTCTCCTACTTCTTTGTAGCTACGTCGAATCCACTTAATTGGAATTCTTTTCCATGTTTATTCGTTAGCCTGTGTCATTTTTATTCGTTGCCTGCCGAGGCAATGGCGTTCGTACGAGCGGAAAAGTTTTAAAAGGTCTTCGAAGAACATAAAATACTCGTGTTATTTTACATTTTACGAAGAGATGAAACGAGCAATTTTTATCCACATCGAAAGCTCGCCGAAGGCACAGCGTGTGGTCGGATGTGGTCTGATTACACGAGCAAAGATAGTCGAATCGCCTATCGCATAATAATTAAACCGAATCGACTCGTAACACTTTCTTCGTCAACTGCGCTTGTTTCGTTAGCAATGTCTCTTCGTTTTTTTTTTCTCCTCTCCGTTCAGTTGCCTCGTCTCGCCACGCGACTCTTATCACTCGCGAGTTGAATCGAACAACAATAAAATCGTACGAGCGGGAAAAAACGCGTGACCTCAAATATTTGTTAAAAACAGTCGCAGAATAATTCGTTGCGGTGATACAAAGTTGAATCGAGTGTCTCGCGTGCTTCGTCGCATCGTTGGGTGTCTTGAAGACCGAGAAGAAAGATGAGCGATTATTAGATTGTCCGTCGTTTCACGAAGATCGCGTCGATGTGTGGTAGATTCGGTCGTTTATAGGTTTCGTAATCGGGGCCGAAAATACTCGTCACCGTGGGCGATGGCGCTCGTTAGAAGACTGTGATAATCATTGCTTGACCCGTTGGCCCTTTTAACGTTCGTTTTCCAAATCAATAAGTAGCAGACGTACGATCGGCATACTTATTCCACTTCCAGATACGAATACAGCCCGTTCCATGTACCGCGAAGTTGGATATGCAGACTCGAAGCGATCGGTGTGCCCAAATAAACCGCACCTCGTGACGAGAGTAAAACGTGAACTTGTACGAGAAAACAAAAGAGAAATTGGAAAAAATCGCAGAAATGAGGAAAACTGGTAAAAACGAGATTTATGTACTTGAACATCATCGGTGAAGGTGATAAAAATGACGACGAAGAGTTTCACTCGACCTTGTAGTACCATTGGAATTGAAAGTTGTTTTCACACGTCTCGAAGATGCGATGTGATCAAAGATGCTAATAAGTGATATTCACGCGGTAGCATCGCTGTACATGGCGAAAAATTGGAGGAACAAAAAAGTGACGTTGGTAAACTAGTAGTAATCAATCGATTCGTTGCAGAGTACAGAAACGGGTGGATTTTTTAAATACCGGAATATTTCTACAACGAACTTTTTACCTCTCGTTTGGTACTGAATACGAATGAAAACTGGGAAAAATAAAAATTATCGGAGGCGCGCCGAGAAATGAAAATGAAGCGGCTTCGGTAATTTTTATGTCTCTGAGAAACGTCTTTCGGTAACTGGCTAATTACCATTCGTTATAGTTTGGAGTTTCATCGTTATCCGCGAGCTTGAACGATAATTTGTCGCTTCTGAAATCAGAGTCTCATTCTTAAGGTAGGATTTTCCGATCGGCGTCTTTCATTGGCTCGCCAAAGCTGCTCTTGAATTGTCGAAGAAAAAGAAAAGACATCGTTGAAAATTCATTAGGATAAAAATATGTGGGATAGCCGTCGTTTCGTAATCGTTGCCGCGAAGTGTTCGACCGGTTGATCGTTTATCTGGACCGCGGAGAGGAGAGAGAGCGAGCGAGAGGGAAAACGTTGCCGTAGCGCGTTCTTGCGGATTAGTACAACGACGCACACACGATACACGAGTCTCCTTTCGGTCAATAAATATTTACGCAGATACATTCTTACTTATAGCCACGCGCTCGTCCTCCGTATCGATTCGCGCGACTCGACGGAAACGTACGCTGCTTCGAACGGAGACGACGCGACGCTTTCGGGATTAATTCCCCTTCTGTAAGCGTGACCCGGGGTGGTTTATACCCCTCGAATCGTATTCATCCGTTCGCTCCGCGCCTTCCAGCACTCGAGCTCGAGTGCAGCGTCGTCTCACCATTCGACCGGCAAGCATACGTACTCGTACACCGCAGTTTGCAATGAGAAATACTACCTAAAAAATGAAAAACAAGCTCCATAATATATCACTAACATCTATCTATAGAAATTTGCAATCGCTACAACTCGTCTTGGTATGTTATTTGTTTGAGTCGTAAACAAATAATAAAAACCAAAATAAATACTATAATATAAATGTAGCTTGAATATTGGAAAAGCTATTGCGGGGGACCAGCAAAGAAACGAAACATTTTTGTGTGTAACTGAAACTGTTTCACTTGAAGACCGCCAATTGAACGATTGCCTTGTCCCCGCTTGGAATACCCTATATAAAATTCGAGCTATATTTATATTATAGTACCATTTGACCCGGCAAACGTTGTTCTGCCATATAAATTATTTCTAGTCAATATTTTAGTTGTTGAATAAAAAAGAACGAAGATATTGGAAGTGCGTTGGGATGGGATCTATGACAGACAGAGTAGTGTATTAGATATTCCTCGCACAAAAATACTCAATTCGCGATTAATAACTAGGAGGGTAAAAACGTGGGGCTATAGATATTTTTTCGATGCCTGTTCGAAAAAAATACAAATTATTGTCAAGAAAATGTTTAAAAAAATTCTGGACAGGGACACCGTGGTCCTCTAGGGTATGAAAATACTTGACGACCTATTCTCGTTAAAAAAATCATAAAAATCGGTCTATCCGTTTCGGAGTGCGACCACAAACACGGTGACGCGAGATTTTGATACATACAGATATATTTTATTCATTATTTGCTTCAGATTGGAACAAATAAGATTGCCTGGTGATTCATTTCTGTATTGCAATTGCACATTTCTATAAATAGATACCAGAGATAATATATATTATGAAGCTTGTGTTTCCCTCTTTAGTTAGTATTTCTGAACCTGGTCCGGTTTTTTGTTTCTTGAATTATTTATTTCATTTCACACGTTTCATTTTTTATCCGTTTTTTTGTGAACGCCACATTGAAGTAATACACCTTGCAGCTTGAGATCCGTCAAACGGCCCAGGCTGTAGAGCGTACCAGAGAGTTAGACGTACATACATACATACATGATATATGTCCGCTCGAGAAACATTATCCACCTTCGGTAGTCCGGTGAACATCTTCACTTTTCCCAACTAATAAAAAACTTGTAGGCGGACAGAACGAAGTTCAGTTTAGCCCAGTTTCCCGATGCATCCGCTCCTTCATTATCATTTTTCGCACTATTTGCACTCCCCTGGATTTTTTTTACCCCTACTCAAAGAGATTTTTTTCGAAATTTTCTCTGTGGCGATACGTGCATCTTCGCGTGGGCAATGAGTAACGGTAGGACGACGAATATCGGTGCTGCTAACGAATCGTCAATAACTTATCGGGATAAGAATTTTAATCGCGACAAAAACCCATGTCATCCTTCCGATCAATAATTCAATCCGAGTGTCAATATTTGACAGTTAAATTCGACTACGGATATCTGCGTCGAAAAGTCACGGATATTATCGAAGAATCTTGGTTCGCGCATGGTTTTTAGTAGTTTACTCTCTTCCAACGTTAGGTACATCTGGTCCGTTCGTGGCTAAATACCAGCAGCTTCCGGATTTTTTTTAAACTAGCCACATTCATCTGCACGTGGAGAAGCATGACGCGTGCGCGTGTAGCTTATGTCGGGGTTAAACGTCAGGGCTATTGGATGTTTAGTCGGACTGCGTAGCTCGATTTTCGATTCGCGCGCAACTAGGACGTTGGCTCGCGACGTGCGACCCGTTGCTCTTTGCCGTGATAAATCCTATCGCTTCGTGAAAGGTCAGAGATCAAGTTCGTCGTACCGTTGGTTTCTGAAAGCTTCGCGAGACGTGTCTCCGGTTCCGAACCACGTTGAATCCAGGCCGCAGAAGAGAGCTGCGATCTGGTTTCGGTGTACGACGTTGATAAGCTGATCGCGGCGCATCGGTGCATCTATACCTACATCCTCGTCTCGACTATTCTTGTTACCGAGCGAAGCGCAATTTCCTTGAGGGCAGACCAATCAATCCGACATATCGGCCCGAGAACAATTTAGAATCAATCGGCCGTTTCGCGTGGTTGATGGATCGCTTTATTCTGTAGGAAGCGATTTAACTGACGATTGTTTATGTAGGTTCGAAACAATTATGGGATCTCCGTCTCGTTTCAAGTAAATTCCCAAATTAGTCTCACCCTCCAACTATTTTTTTTCGAATATTTCTCTAACATTCAACACTCACGTTAGCGCTCTAGTTCTCTGTATCTCGACAGGCCCTCGGTGTTCCTGGCAACTCGCGGGCTTCGAACGTCGATTACAAATCTTCCCCGCATTTTATTCCCTTAAGCTTCGCGCTAGGACTTCTAATCCGCAACCGCGACAATTCTGCTCCGTGAATTCCAGAATGGAAATAGTCCAGTCATTACGTCCGAAAATGCTGGTTTTCAATGCAAGTGAATTCGGAAAGCCAATTTTTGGATATTGCGTGGAGGAGCTTAGAAAAGCTTAACTTGAAATTCTCGATTAAAATTATCAATGTGGATTATCCGCAATAACTCTGTTCTCCGTAGAAATACGAAAATTGCGCTAGGATACTTTTTTGTTCCTTTTTTTATGCTCTAGAATTGAAGTTTTATACATTTTTCACCTACCTCTCATCGTTGTCGAGATATCGAACGATGAACTCGAAAATTCAGGTGGCGAAATATTTTTTTGCTGTTTCCTTCTTTTCCGTTATAGATATCGAAAAAATGTTTATCTTCAAACTCGTAGAGCGTGTTAGTACCTGCAATTTCATATTTTTTTCATTATTTTTAGACAACAATTACGATCTGTAGCGCGCTGCAAAGTCGACTACAACGTTACGCACGCTATGTGAGTAACGCTATGCGTCACGCTCTTTAGGCCAGTCAACGGGAAATTTAACTCGGCATGAAATTACGACCAAGATTGTCCTTTTCTATCTGATGAAGTATCACTGACTGAGTATAAAATCACAAAATGCTAACAAATTCCGCCTGTGGATAACGCGCAATCTCGAAAATACGTTATCGGTCGATATCTCGGTAACTATTAACGTTAGGCTAAAAATCATCATAATCATTATTGTAGAAGATGAAATTTCCCATCTTTTGTTTCCCATAATGTTTTTCATAAAACTCACCGTTTGTGATTTATAGCTTATTCGATGAACATGTTTTTGATACCTACTGACATGCCATGATTGCGCGTCACTTGTAACAAATTTCATCGTCGATCGTACATTGGCAAACGCAGCTGTATTCTTCCCTATGTTTTTCAACTATCGCTATTTCTACGAAGCAAATTACAGAGCCCCATCACCGACGTAACTAGAGACGAGAATCGTAACGCGCTTTCCTTTCGATGAAAGTCAGAGTGTTCGCCTCCAACGTTTCATTTCGATTTCATCTCTGTCTAGCGATAACGGTGCACGGAACGGGGACATTTCATGCGCAGGGACGATATTCTGACCCACGATTTCTCTCACAATCAGATATCGCGCTTTCCCGTTTGTTCTGCTTCCGGCACTCCTCTCTGCCTCTGATCGTTGCTCTCGAACTACCCTTTCGCACAATTCTCGAGAGCCTTCTCACGAGCGCGCGACGCACCACTCAAACCGGCTACAACCTATTTCCCGTCTATTCCCTCGAATACCTTCTTCCTTCTTACATCCCTATCGATCCTCTCGTCGCTACTCACCATTCCAGACATAATTTGAACGACCTGAATTTTTTGGTCCCATTCATTTATCGCTGATAATGCGAATCTATTTTAAACTAACTTTCCCGACGCAGTCACTTCTAAATTGTAGGTTTCGAAATTGTCAAAATTGTTGTTTGTTCTTATCCAAAAACCACTGTGCTGATATCGCAAGCTCTGAAAGTAGTCCTTATTATAAAATTTCCATAACTCGTCCGAATGGCAATCTGCAATATTTGTTTTTTTTTGCCCACAGTCTCAGGTCGTTTACTGTATGTATTCTTTTTATCGCATCCATTATTAAATACTTACAATTACTTTACAATGTAATTCGTGCAAATCTATTTATTTACACCGCTTCGCTATATTTATTGTGATATATTAGGGATTTTTTAACGAATGAAATAAAAGCTAACGCGTGCAATGCTCATACCTCGTTTGTAGGGCGCGCGATTTGTAGTTTGTACTCCCTATCGCCGGCCAATTTGTGGTTTGGAGTCGAGTTCAAACTTGATTATTTCGACTAGGGACATGAAACGTTTTTCTCTTCTGATAATTCCTTATCTGCGTACGGGAGGAAACGGAAACGCGATAAATTTTCGATTCATTCAGTAACTCGCCCTGTCCCATTTTTCCACACCACGTTTCTGGAGATTACGGGGTCTTTTCTGCCTCTCTCTTCGGGGCTTCGACCTCGGCCCCTCGAATATAACCGACGTGACTATTTGTTTTCTAGCCCTCGCGAATAAACCTTACGATTTCCTGGTATCGCAATTTCGTAAGATTGGCTGTACAGTTCACCGTACGAGCGGCGTATAACTGTATATCGCGCGGGATCCATAGGCAAAGTTGCTCGCGCTGTTCATAGCTTCTCGGAAATTCGCAGGCTTAGGGTCTACGCGGACTTGGAATACTTCGCCTCTCGCCGATGAACGCAATATCTCTGTGCACACCGACGTACGTAATTCGCGACGAGAATTACATTACACACCAACGTGCGACGGACGCGAAACGCGTACGTTACGTCGATTCACCAGGAGTAACTCGACACAGAAAGTATCGAAATTTAACAGCAACCGCATGATTTACTCCAGCGATAAGTACTGCTGCTCGGATCACCCTCCGAATTTCACGATCTTGTCGAAGTGCGGGAAACCGTTTCGCGACACGTACATCGTCTTATTCACGGGAATCCCGCGACTGCGCGGAATCATTAACTAGCAAATCTTAACCGCAGACACGTTTCAGCACCATGCTTCGTCCCTGAGCCTTGCGGTAATATACAATCGGAGTCGTTATTTTTTTCTTCAATTGTTTTTTTACTTTGCGTTTTTTGAATGGACAAAGAGTCGTTAAAAGTGTGACTCGGTGTTATTTCCATGGGTCTACTTGGACGTTCCAAGAAAACTGTACCATCCAACGCGTATCATCATTTGAAAAATCTTACCTTTCAAAAACGCAAGCGAAATTTACATCCCTCTGCTCCTACAAGTTTCTGCGACCGACCGTAACATTTTTAGAAAAAAAACTGCCTAGGGGAAAAATAGTGTAGGAAAAAAGTGTGAAAATGTAGAGCGTGAGTAGGTAGTAAAAATGTAGACTTATATTTTTTGCCCCCGCAGATGAGAATGCTAGGAAGTAGCGTAAACGCGACGTGATTGAAAATGGCGAAGAAGCGAGTTTTTCAGAATGGTTACAGGGGAATTGTTGCGATTTTCAGCGAAGCATCTCGCGATGATAACGCCGTTCGTAATTTAGCGCCTGGTGCCGCTGCTCATTTTCTTGATGTAGTTTGTTCCAACTCTGCTGGCTGCACGAACCACGATGCGAGACTGTGGATCGGACCACGAGGATGGATACCTTATCTCGAGCTGACTCGCACGGAATGAAGTCACGAACGCGAAGCGATCAGACTCGGAACTCCTTCGCTCCACGATTATTTCCTAATCCTCTTATTATCCTCATCTCACGTGTCTCTGCACTCGCAGCGAACGACACTCGATACGTTTCGCACTCCTCGACAGCCGGAAGATTGGAATGAAAGATTAATGTTCGACCAGAAGAAATTAACGACCGAGATACGACGTCTGTTCTCGCTCTTTTTTACGCTCGAGGTTCGAGTGGTCGGTTTCTGTATGCTTGAAAGATTAGTAGCGGCATGATAGCATCGCGGCAGCTGAAAGTGTACCACGCGACGCGTGCATATAGAACTTGATAGATGCCGGAATCCCTGTGTTTCTCTATTAACCCTTCGCGTATCCGCCTATTTTTTCGAACATCTATACTCCGGGTCAATTTGACCCCGTTCACGTTTTGACTGTCTATAATTTGGGAACCACTGAAACTTTTCGCGTAAAAAATGTACAGGTACAATTCGAATAGTGCTCAACTACTTTTCGATTACCACGAGTGCTTGGAAGTCTTCGACACGTTTGAAAATTTCGCGAAAAATTTGTTTCTTTTGATAGGGTCAAAATGACCCACTGGATACGAACCTGAAGCGTGGATTCCTCGCTATTCTACGTGTCGTTGAATTCACTCCTCCATTTCACTGATAATTACCCAAAGTGCTGGTTAGTATTCGGATGATGAAAACCTAACTTGTTTTTTATCGCTCACAGCTCAAAATATTCGACAAAGTTGGGCTTTTTCCAATCGTTGTATTCGAACTCGCGTCGCGAAAAGTTTCCAAGCTTAATGACAACTCCCGTAATTTCTAAAGCCAAAGAAACGTCGAGCTTATCCAGTTTGCGGAAATTACGAGCGACGGGCGTACTTTTACCCAGCGAAATCTTGCGACACGGGATAAAGCGATCGAAAGTTGCGCGGGTTGGATTGCCGTTTCAATTATACCCACCGATCATGTTCCATTTGTCAACAGGAGCGACACGCGCCTACAAAAGTGATCGCCCTATTTCCGTCAGTTTTAACCATAAAAAAAAATAGATAAATAAATCGACGACGGATTTTCCTCGATGAGAAACGAGACATCGCGATTTTCCAGTGAGATAAAAAAATGGGATACGTAAAACTGTTGGTAAAATTGCAAGGGACGCGAAAAATGCCGAAGCATTTCGTTTTTCGACAAATAATTTGCCGAATCGACGCGAAAATGTTCACGGTTTTGCGGGTATTCCGAGAAGAGAGAACCTACCTGCTGGTATATTTCGTTCGAGGCGTAAAAAATCTATAAATTGTATGGCATAAATGGAACCGTTGCATGGAATTTATGGATACTAAAAGCAGAGTAGTTTCGGTTGTTACGCTGCCGTGGGTATTCTATATTCACGCAAATTGTATTGTAAGTTTTTATTACACCGAGGCAATACTTCGCGAACTACCATTTCCTTTGGCGTGTCACGTGATAAACAGCCGTTCGGTGAACCTGGTAATAAATGAGGAGGCTAATAAAAATCGACGGCGGATTCAATCAGGTTTCTCCGAGTTTCAGACGTTTCGCTCGAATTCCGTCGCTGGAAAATAAAACATCCAACTCTCTCAAATTTATTTTTTTCAAATTCTGTCGAAATTTCGAAGCCCAAAATTTCGCACGAATTCGCGTACATTCGTCGGTGTTTTCGTTGCGCGTTTTTTGCGCTGATCTCGTTGTTGCAGAGCGACCGGTTCGTTTGAGAAAATAACACCATGGCTGCGCGGAATAAATAAATATTTATTCAAAATACTCGACGATCGCTGTTTAAATGACTCAAAAAACAGATCTGAAAAAACGTCGCGGGAAATCGAAGACGTTTTGTCCAAAAACGTCGGCAAGCTTGCTTCGGATGCTTATTGATCTTTTCTCCTCAAATCGTCGATGACGCTCCGCTCAACTCGGCATCGTTCGGTTCGTTCGCTCGTCAGCGTTGATCAATCGAGTAATTACGCCGAGCAATTTGACGCAATTAGAAACGGATGCTCGTTCATCATTGGCGCAGCGTCGTTAACGAGCGTGCGAATTATTCGCTCATTGGTCGCCGATGCTGCTATAAATACCGCTGGGAAAAGTTGCGCCTGTACACCGATATCGGATTAATCGAAGTCCGTTCGCGACGAATCGCGACTGCGCGCCGAATAATTCACCGCGTGACAAGATCGTCGCCAGAAATCCGACTCTGCGATCATCGAGCTTTTCCAGTCGCGCGAATTATCGACCACGTGCTTTGCTCTTCGTCCGTATCGCGATGTACGTTTTATTCGCGGAAAAATTCCGTCCTCATCTTTTTCCCCTCCCTTTTCCTTCTCCCTTCGTCGACGAAGCTCCTCGAGCTTTCTCCAAGTCGTACGATAACACGAGTCCGCGAGGCATATTTTTTATAAATACATTTTACTGAAACAATCATGTTTGTAAATGTCATCCACGCTGAGAAAAGTGGTATCTACTCAGGGTAACTGAAAAAAGAGTTATGTACTGTACTTGCACGATGCACGGTATCCGCGCGTTTGTTCAACTCTTTTTAACGGAAGGAACTATAACAACGAATTCTCCAGACATAAATTTCCGAGCCACGTTGATTTTTATCTCTCTCAACAATGTTCCACCTATTTTCTTTACGTTGTTACCGGGGAACGAATGATTATACTCAGATTTTTTGGTTGATGTAAAATTAAAAATTCCAGTTTTACCATTTACTCGGATTTTTTGGTTGATGTAAAATTAAACATTCCGATTTTTACTATTTACCGATGAGAAAAAAATCTGAAAAAATTGTATTATATCGACCCTTTAAGCGACTATATACAGTCAAAATTTCATTGAGATATCTCGAGTAGTTTCTAAGATAATGAATATTCAAGCGTAGGGTTGCGACCCCCGTGTCTCCCTTATTCTTGCGTGACGGGGGTTGAAATTCGGTGTAAAAATCCCTCTATCGTGGGGCAACAGTTCACCAGGTAAGAATATGGCAACGACGCTGGGGCTTTTTTCATACAGTTAACCGGCTAGGCTCTTTATGAAATATTCGAAAATAATATGATATTATTAGGTATTATTTTAATATTAACCCATTAAAGCCCAGGAAAAGCTGGGCTAGATAGCATCAAAGCAAGTATGCCACTCGTAGGCGCCTGGAAATAAATACCCGTGTTTTTTCTCCAGACATTTCCAATTGTTTGTAAAAAAATTATTCTAACAAATTCTGATAAAAGTTGTTATGATAAAAAAAAACTGATGGCACCAATGGATTCTACGGGAAAAGCCACCACAAAAACCTGTATAAAACTTCTGTGTCAAAGATCAATTTGTGACGGTAAAACTGTTGTAAACAATTGAATTTCCGAAATATGGACATTATTGAGGATTAGGTTTCCAAATTTTTTTTTTTCATCGCGAATTCCGATAATCCTCGCCTTTTTGCACAGTTTTCAGCTGTTTCCTTCTCGCGTGTCTTCTGAACCTCGTAACCTGTTTCTGTTTCGATCCGTTTTCGCAAAATCTGCATCGCGAATATGAATGTTGATCATTTTTCTCGCTGCTCTTTCCATGCACATTTGTATTAAATGATAAATATTGAAACCAGTTTTCATTTTTTGTTGCAGAAACGTGCTTCGCGAGACGTTGGAAACGTTTACGTTTTGGGTGAGTCGAGTTGTTATTCAGCATCGAACAACCTTCGATACACGGTTGGATGTCTTACGTAGCTACACACATACACGCTTACACGATCTCACACGCGCAAAGTTATCCGCGTGAAGTACGAAACGAGTATAACTCGATGGCGTTGGTCCGAAACAACGATAAATTTTGATCAGCCACGATCATAAATTACGACGAGAGAGAGAGAGAGAGAGAGAGAAAACGCGAGGCGAGGTCGCATCTCGGAATCCCGGTGGTAAACTCGTGATTAATCTCCCAATCGTACGGCCTAATATTCCAATTATTTTCGAAAATTGAACGACACCTGGCGTTTTTTATTGCGATTTCATCGCTTCCCATCGCGCGGCTCGCGATTCTTTGAGACCTGTTCTTAACGATTTCATTTTTCACGCCAACCCTCTCGCTCGCCATCAGTCACGCCAGTCAACCTTGAACGAGATTTGCATCTACCCGCTTTTTACCGGGTGCCGAGTTGGGCAAACAAACGTTCAATGATTAACGATCCCTGCCCACGAACAAGTGGACCGCGTCGATCGCTCAACGACACCCGCCTCGAGAGAAACCCATTGAATTCTGATATATCGAATACTCCGGAGCATCAATGCCCACGGCGAAATTGGGGAAACTTCTCGCGAGCAAGTTTTTACACTGCCGGTGCAAAAACATCCGAGCCATGACGTCGAAAGTGTACGGAAAAATTCCCCGAACTGCAGCGAAAATGATGGACGGAAAATACGCGGAAGTTCTCATTGGTTCGAATTGCGATGAATATTATCGAAGAATAATAAAATGCTCCGCTTTTTTAATTACCGCAATTTCCGCACCTATGTTTTTTCAGCAAACAGTTCGCGTCATTTGCAATTCAAGCTTCGTACCCGGACGAGGGAATCCCTGGCATTCGTCACAGTGATTACACCGCGTGCTCAAATCTTTGTCTCGTGACATATCCATAACATTACCGTTCGCGTTCGCCAACCATAAATCACAAACCTTGATCTTCTGTCAACTTTCCACCACGTACGTTCTGCTCTTACGGAATTATTTCTTTTCGCACGCTGGTTCGAATTTGGCGCGAAGCAATCGAGAAACGTGATTGTCCATTTTTCAAGGTCATCAGCTATCTTTTTCCTTTGCGTACTCGTATTAATAATTGTTATTAGTCAAAAGCTTGAGCTGTTCGTAGCTGCGCGTAGCAGAACTGAAACCAACGAGGATATTAGCGTTTGATATTGCGAGATCCAATAATTTCGCAGCTTGTGAAAATCGGAAAGAAAAAAATACAGAGATTTAATCCGTGAAGCTGAAATATTTTTGGAAAAAAAGGACGAACAATTCAACGATTATTAATCGAAATGAGCAAAAGAAAAGGATGGGTTATATCAGCCAGGATGAAAAATTGCATGCAGAAAAGTGGAGGATAAATTTGAGGGTTTTAGGAGAAGAATGAAGAAACAGTTGTAATTTTGCCCATTATTTTCCACTGTGCTTATTTGTTAGTTTTATTTGGCGAAGTTTTATTTGGTCGTCGTCTCTCTTCCGGCCAGATGTTTCGAGAGCAGCGAAATCAATTCGGACTTATCGCAGCCGGAAGAAATACGAGGGTGATCTTTGGAATTCGAAACTATTTCGACGATGCAGCGATTGACAGTAATGATAATTGGAACGCGGTGTCCATTGTTCGCGAGCAATGATCGACGAACGGATCTCTCCGTCGTCGAGACTCGTAACTTCTCGTTGCCGTGGTATCTGCCCACCTCGTACAATGCATCGTACTCGCAATACGTTTGTCGCGAATTCCTCGCGTAATAACTTCGAATCGCTACAACGGATCTGTCACCCGGTGACAGCAATTATCGCTCGCTGAGAAACGGAGACAAATTAGACGTCGAACAATGAAATCCGGAAATGAGTTTTATTACCCGCGAAAAACTGAGAATCGCGCGCATCGGATTCGCGCGACAGAGGAGAACGCGGAAACAAGAATAACGAAATCCACTCGAAAAAGTGATCAGCGCAGATGTGAGATTCCCCACTGATTTTCATCCCTTTCATCGCACGTCGCTCGCTAGTTTTTTATTCCCTTTTTCAGCCAATTTTTCGATCCCTCGTTCGATTATTATTTATCGAAGGAGCGACAACTCCAGCAGTTTTTGAACCGAATCGAAGGAATTTTAATTCTAGTGTCTCGTCGAGCCTCCAAATTTTAAAAC
This sequence comes from Arge pagana, assembly GCA_963969455.1. Classification (NCBI taxonomy): domain Eukaryota; kingdom Metazoa; phylum Arthropoda; class Insecta; order Hymenoptera; family Argidae; genus Arge; species Arge pagana. The sequence continues at coordinate 9,011,161 of OZ018311.1, read as the reverse complement.
CTGTATTCTCTCATTGAAAAGCATCGCCCGATACTATTTTACGCCTGATTGAGTCATCGGCGCGAAATTGTCCGTTTGTTTTTTCTTCTCGTAAATCGAACTCGTTTTTTTCTCTACGCAACTTTATTTTCACAATCTGAAAATGAATAATGCAAACTCGCAGCACAAATAAGCGACCGATATTTTTAGACTGGTTTGTTGAGTTTTCCTGTTGTTAGCTTCGATTTCGCCGGAATCTCGACCGTTCGTCGCGCTAGCTTCGAATCGGGAAAACGAAGCGTCTTTTCCAATAAACATATTTTTTTTAACATCCTTAAAGTGTGTATATACATACATATATTTAAAAACCAAATTTTAATATTTTTTCCCCTCTCTAGTGATTTTTTTCATATCAAAGTTGCGGGATTCGTTGTGGGTTGCAGCAATAGAATTATTATGATTTTTTCAAAAAATCCTTGACGAATTTATGGATTGCCTGCCACCGGGGTTGGAAGATTGTTTCGTCAAAATTTCACGAGTCTGCGTTCCATTTTGACGAAGATATCTCGCGTAAGCTTTTCCAGGTCTCTACTATACCGACCGAGGCATTTCATCAGGTCTACAGCAACGCGAACGCGTGTCGTGCGTCAGGTCAGGGTCTCTTCCCTCCGCCGCCACTTTCGTGGTTCTGATTCAGCAGCCAAGAGGATCTCTCACCTCGCTCGTCTGCCAACTTCCCAGGCGAGCAAATTTGACTCTCTTGAATGCGAAAATTAGAATGAAACAAAATTAGAAGCAACAATTTTCACTTAGATACAGTCGGCGTGATCGTGCATAGAAAAAAGTAGACCCGTTCGTTACAAATTTATTCTACATTGAAGAGTAAGCAAAATCAGGTCCGACTCGATGTAGCGTACAAAAATTAGGTATACGCATTTTTAAGTCGAATTGGTTCTTCGCAGCGACGTTGCGGACCTAGCGGACAAATGTGCCAACGAAACATGCGTTCTGCCCTCTTGAAATCAATATTTACGACAGTTATTCGAATACCGAGTAGCCAATCGATAAATCGTTGACGCATTCGTAGCTGGGCGTGAAAAATAAATGATATTGCCTACTCGTGTGTCGACGATATGACCACTTCAACGCTATCCCCTTCGATAAACGACGCTGCTACAAACACTCGAAACGAGCGCGAGAGGATGCAGAGAGAGTCATTCGTGGGAATTTAAACGCGCGATAAATTACAAAGAAAACTTTGGGAACCCGAGCTGAAAAGTTCGGTGTATCGGAAATACTATATCGTATGCAGGCAAAGCGCTCGTCCGACTCTCCACCAAGCCGCGTGGTTCCTGCGCACGCGAATCACGCGGTATTTATACATATATATTAGACCACCCCGTAAAAAAAGGTTTTTTTAGCTCGCGCCACCCAAAACTATTGCTAGTATTATAACTTGGTTCCCAGCTCAAAACGAGCCCTCTGCGACGAGTGGAAGAGGTGTCGCGCGAAGGATTTGATTTTTGTACTTGATTAACACGTAGCAAATTAACTTCTTACGTTGGAAGGCACATAATTTCCGTTTGGAATACACAAAATGATTCGGAACTCCTAGCTAACATTTGTGTAGGTTGCCAACGATAAAAGTATTTCGTAATCCCACGTGTCGGAAATTTGACTTTAAGCGACATTCATAATTTTTGCGGCGGTGAAATCTGCGTTAAAACAGGCGCAAAAGAACACGAAGCGAATAGAGAAAAAACGAGTGGATAAATTTGAATGGAATTCCTTCGTAGAGGAGAAAACAATTAGACGGTTTTGTCGCTGCAAAGAGTCTGGCTTGCGTTATTGTCGTTAACTTTGAATCAACGTCGAGACGCGAATTACGCAGTTCTTCGCTAACCGTATTCCATGCTAACGACGAATTTCGTTTTGGCGAATATTTTTGTCGAAATCACGGCGACGAGCGAGAGCGAAATCGCGTTAATAAATTGAAAATCGAATTTTAAATCGAAACTTTTAGCATCGGTATTCACAGATAACGACGAATAAATCCGCAAATTGTGACTTGGAGGTGAATGAGCATAGTGTTTGGGAAAAAAATGCAATTTCCAAAAAACGATGGAGAACATGCTGAAATTGACATTTTAAGCTTTATCTTCCGAATTTCGCCCCAAAGTAAAGAATCGTCATCTTTTTCGGAAAACTGTATTTTTCGTTTTTTGAGAGGCATTTTTTGAACCGTTTACTTAAATTTTAAAATTTCGAAGAAAAATTGAATAATTACGGAAATCCCCTATTGACTTCGTTCGGAGATGTTTCATGCTTCAGAAATCTCTTGGTTCACATCCGAATGAGGAAGGCGGCGAAAAATTGCCAAAAATTTGGAGGCCGAATTTGCATACAGGATTTGGTGAAAAGGCTCGGGTACATATTTACGTGTAAAAAATATGTTCGTTTTCCTTCTCATCTGTTGGCAATTTGGCGAGCGTGTAACTTTATTAACGGGGGCAGATACCAGGTGCCGGTTTCACTTATGTCAACGCGCAACGCAGCGGCGTACTAAACTTGCGCTCGTAGTAGCCGTATAGTTGTGACTGGCGACGGCTGTGTAACGATGCGATCTCTCGAGACTTGCTGGTCGTCAAATAGCCACAAATTCGGCAAACAAGTCGTAAACTCGACCCACCCGGTGGCGCGGTCGCCAAAGCGAGAATCGCGCCGAATGATCCACGCGAGAGCTATTACGGAGCTTCCAGCGACTGAAAATCCAAAAAAAAGTTCGGACTCCTCCGGTCTCGTCCTCTCAAAAGTGAAGGTTCCCTCGGCGAATCTTCGGGACCTCAGAGGGAGACGGATGTCTGGTCTTGCCGCGTGACCTTGAGACGTTGATGCGGGTATTTCTTTCAGCTCGCAGCCGCAGCATCGAATAATTACCAACGACTCGTTAATCATTTTGTTATTGGACGGAAATCGTCCGATGCCGATCGATGAATATTTCCCAACCTCCGCGCCGATGCTCGTTTTTATTAACCTTCGACAACGAGTCGTTCATCGATCATTTCATTAATGATGACAAATCGCGTACGATTTTATTTTACAAGACGTACAATTTACCGTGAAAAAAAACCGATTCGAAACCTGCAATCGCTTTTCCAGAAAAAATTACAAAAGCACGCCTTTTTTTATCAATGCAAAATTAGCGTTATTTGAACACGCTGATAAAGTTACGCAAAGCAATGCGAGAGAACGTTTAATAAGCGCTACCTCGGTATCGAATAAACAATTTTGCGAGAACGACACTAACAGTGACGGAATATTATTTATCGCCGCGCGGACTCGACGAAAGAGAAACGGAATCGATGGAACGAAATCCGTAAATTTGTTGGGGATTCGACGAATGGTGAACGTAATGCTGAAATTTGTACCTATAGATCGCAAATTTACGACCGTTTCTTTTTCTCCTAGAAATCTTTCATTTCGCGGTGCTTGTAGCTCGTTGCGATTGATGTCGGGCTTGTCGAAGGAACATGTCGTTTTCAATTGAAACACCGAAGGAGCGTTGAATTGATTGTAATTACACGTGCGTTCGATGACGCACCGGTGAGAAAGATCGAGTCGCTTATCTCGTTGGAAAAGCGACCGTGCGTCGCGTGATTATCAGAGATTGGACGGGGTTGTGGACCCGGCAGTTTCACCGATCGGACACGCTCGATAAACCGGCGTTGGCAAAACCGATTTCTTAACCGTGCGAAATTCGCGATACGAACCGAAACCGATGAAAGATTTTCCTGCCTTTAAAATCCCATCTACGCGAATTTTCCAACTTTCCGGGAAAATTCGCCTCACGATTTAACGTCGCAGATCGACGCGGATCTGTAGACTTTTGTCGAAATGTCATTTTTTTCGTAAAAGTTGCGTCTGCATCGTTGCGCGACAATTCTCGGCGATTTCGCAACAATTTTCGGAATTTATTTTTTCCGAAATGAAATTTTTTGCTGGAAAATATAACGTCCATCGGAGCGAAGTGGCTTCCAGCGGTAGAAATTTTGCCGCGTAATCGATTAGCGTCGGCTTGATTCGAAGGTGTCACCGAATTTTACGGTAACTTGAAAACAAACGGAGAAACGAAGTAAACAATTGGAAAACAGAGCTCGATCGAGGAAACAGACTTGCGCATATCCAATCGAATCTTTATTTATTTGCAACCGTTCCGATACGATTGTACGAGCCAGCGTACATAGCGTGTAACCGATAGAACGTTCCAGAATAAACAATTTTCGCGGTTTCGATACGTCGACAAAATGTTCGCGTGGTCATGGACTCCTGACCTTTTCGCAATCACGCGATGATGTCCCGACGTCTGCGATCAGCTAAATTTATTATCGCATTTAATTTCACGCGACGCCTGCAGAAGTTCATTAATGTAGAACAATTTGTTTTTTTCTCCGTCTACTCTTGTAGCCAATGACTATTCTCTCGCATAACAGTTACGTAAATGCGTGACAGTTTTTTTCGTATTTCTTTTATTTGTTTATTTATTCCGTAGAACTGGGCTGAAATAGCGGTAGAATCGATTCAGCAAACATTCCTCGACGCTCAGACGATGGAACGATCAACTAAAGTATTTTCTAGTGAGAAGTAATCTCATGTTTTCCAAAGCATCGTCGAGCTACGCTCTTCAGGGGCTACACCACCCTGAGAGGCTGAAATGAGTCTCAATGTTCATGATTTTTTTGGAGCCAAAAAAATGCATGTTTTTTATTTCTGTTTTCCCCCACTTTTAATACAACATTTCAGCTTTCCAGACGTATTTTTTTAACGTAAGAGTATCTATAATTGTCGGAGGTATACGCCTCCGCGCGCATCAATATTTTTTTGCCCCGCTGCTCTGCGGGAATCGTAACGGCCTCACGGTTCGACTGAAACGTATGCAACGAAAATATGTTTCTCAGTATGGTCAAACGTATGGAACCACGTAGGATTTTTCCGCAAAATTAAAACTGGATTTTTGGCAGCACGCGGATTTTAGTTTCGTTTTTCGCGAAAAATTCCGACCAAAAAACATTAATAAAAAAACTACGGTTAACAATATCGAAAAAATCCGACGTAGCGCCATAGATTACAGCGTTACAAACGTGTGGTATAAACTTCAAGTCGATCGGAATAACCGTTGTTGAGTTATTATTCCCGCAGACTCGAAAAATGAAGTTTCGAGAAAAACGCGTTTCAAGGTTGACCAGCAAAGTCGGTTTCAGCAATGGAAAACATCGAATGTTTGTAGCTCACCTTGTTATATGGTTAATGGGCAATTCCTGCTCCATATTGGGTCCTAAATTATTTCCAAAAGAAATGTTTTGCGAATTTTGTAGGCGTGTCCAATCCAAAAACTTCCAAGGCACCTCTAATACTCAAAGACTATATACTCAAATACTTCAACATCGTTCGAGCTATAACTATAAATTTTTTTGAGTGCAGAAGTTCAGCAGCTGCGAAGTTATGGACGGTCAAAAAGTGCCTGTCCACTTTTTCAAATTGACCCGGAGTGTAGGACATGTTCGAAAAAATAGGTGTGTGCTCGAGGGGTTGAGGGAAACGGGGATGAGATGAAAGAGGAATCACGCGTAACTCCGAACACTCGCAGCTACAGAGTCGTGCTGACGCTGCCGTGCCTAAATCTAACGATAAACAAATTCTGAGCAAATGCCAATTTACCGGCTCACAATCGAATTTGGGTACAATTTTCTTGGTCGCAGTGCCATGGCGTGTGGCGTCGTCGACTGACGCATCACGGATCTCACGCTTCGGCAGTTTGTCGCAGATCCGCGTTTTTCCGACTACCAAATCGAAACCTCGCGCGTCCGGAGGCGCCACATTCTTTCTTCGATTTCAAGGAACTTTCCAGAACTCGGAAACGTCCGTTCTTCCGTAATCGAGATTGAACGATTCGGAGCGTGCGACGCGGCATTCAGACGCGGGCGAGCCGACCATTCGCGTCTGAAACAAAGGGAGACGAGACAAAAGAATTTCCATCTACCAACGATTTTATTCATTCGCTAGTTCCAGATCATTTTTTTATCGGCCGGATTCGTTATCGTGACGAGAACGGAATTCAAGCTCGCAAAAGTCGCCGGCTTACGGCTCTCGCCGAGTCGTGTCGCCGCTTTTATACAAGTTACAAGACGAAACAACGTTACCGCACAAAAAAAAACAACAAAAAACGAAGCGAGAGGTGTCGCTATGTATTACGTACTAAATAATTGAAAATGAAAAAAATTAATAACAAGAGTTTGAAAATAGCGAAGTGGAGTTACGAGTATTGCGACGCGCACGGTTTGCTAAACACGAATACAGCTCGCGAGTACGCCGCGCGTCTGTACAACCAACTTTAATTAGCGAGATTTGTTGCTAGTTCGGTTGTTCGTCGTCTGTTTTTCGATGCTCGATCGAATTTCTTTTCTGTTCGTTGCTTATATTCTCAATTCATTTTTTAATCCATTCGTCGTCTCTGCAATGCCTTGATTACTGTAATCAAAAAAGTGCGCGCGCGGAAATTCAGCTGTAGTAAAAAAATGTTCATCTAATAAATTTTTCCCCGCCATTTTAAGACAGTCTATCTATACTATACGCGCGTGTAACTGCACTGCACTGCATCCACGGCTGTAAGGTAGTAAGCTGACGTTGCCTCATCTTATCACGCTCAATTGTTGAATAGCCCGCACGACAATTTTTATAACGTACGCAGTGACGGTTTTTTTTTACCGCGCGATGTCGTCGACTAGATCTGACGATCGGCAGTCGCTGAAAAAATGCAAATAAACCGCCCAGAAACGTTTTCACGTGGCGTATCGAGCCCGACTCGTTCGTCCACCACCTCTATCAAGCTAGCAACACCACGGGTATTTATCAAAAGATGAAGAGCACTTAATTCAGCAATAGAGCATTTAATTAGCATCTAATTAGCACTCAATTCTCAGATATCGCAGAATGCGATTCGATCATGTGGTGTTTCTAGCTTGATAGAGGTTCGTCCAGCCCAGTCGAAATTACTCCAAATACGACGTTGATTGTTTTTTCGGATCAAAGTTATTACGTTAGGTTTGCACAAGAAAAATTGTCAGCGCCATAAAATAATAATTATTTAAATAATCAATCTGAGGTTGATCGACACTTTTTAGTTTATCACAATTTATATGTTCTATAAACAATTAACGGGGCCGCTATTTTGTTTATTTGCCAAATTACGACGGTCGGTGTTTTTTGATGCCGAAAGCATTTGCTTGTTAGAACTCTGCTCGTCGATTTGGCGGGTGAGAGGGAAACCGAAGTTGTCGATGAAAAGACAAATGGACACAGTTTCTCGCGTATTCATCGATGATCAGCACGTGGTTCGCGGTTACGGATGAACTTCGGTCTCGTAGCGCAGACTTTTATCCCTCGCCGATTACCAGGCGGGCGTAACCCTCGAGAGACTCGGTAAAGCTGAGCAGACCTCGCATCAATTAACAGTAGGTTAGCCCGATCAATATCCCTCGGTGTTTCGAGCATTGCTACATTCTATTTATCACGCCGTCTCCTACTTTTTCTAGTCGCGCGAGTTTATCCGCGCGAATGAGTTTCCCAGCAACGCGATTCGCGAGGAAGACGAGCAACGCTGTTTGAAAAATTCGGCAAGCATGCAAACTACCTTCACCTATCGCTGCGATTGCTCGTTCCATTATTTCTCAAATTAATTCGGATAGTTCCGGTCTTATTTCTAATTTATTCTATTAGGAAAGTAGCTGGTTCTACGCTCGTCGAAAGCTCGACAACTTTTACTATTCATGGGACGAGAACCGAATAGACTTTACATTTAAATTGCAACTTCTCTTTTGTCTGGGACACGTTGATAATTTTACACGAAATTTCACTTTTTTTTCAAACGAGTCGAAATTCGCCATTTTACTGGATTGATCTTGCATCGCATGAAAAATAGCAAATTTCGGTGCTTTTAGGAAAAATCGGCTGTATATATTTATATATATATAAATCCGCTGTACAAATGTAACGAAAAATATCGATCTTTTTCTATTTTCCACTCAGATTCGGTTTATAGCGTAATATTATGTCTGGCGAAACGGGATTATATCGGTATAATCGTGGGGTAAATACGATTCGTTCGACTGTGGTTTCGACCGTGACGTTGGTCAGACTTATCGTTCGTATATTTCGTTGTTTTTTCTCGGCTCTGCTCGCCGTTCGGTACTCGTCGATCGAAAGCCACTGGTATAAATTGAACGAGCGAGCTTTCGGTCCAGCGACGAAAAAGCAGAGCTACTGCTATCTCCGCCAGGAGAGGAACAAAAAGAGCGTCGAATCGGTTGCTGCGCTCTCATATTTCCTCAAAAATATACGAACGTTTCAAACTTCGAGCGTAACGACGATGCGAATCGTTCAATTGGATATACATAAATCACCGTCGAACGAGACCAAACCTCGATAAATTCGACGTGGCTACTACTAGACTCGCCTCTTCGCGACCACCAACGTCATTCAACGATTCGAAAGCCTACTCGAATCACGTCTCTATCCACATCCAACGCGATGCGTGTCCAATAATCGAGGGAATAATAATTTTACGTGGTAAAAATATTTTACTTCACAAAATTATTACAATATTCCTATCGTACCGTTTACAAATAATTACATCTTTTCATTTGCTAGGTTTTTTGTTCTTCTCATTTTTTCATCTTTTCCGAATTTTCTCGGTTTTTCAGCATTTTTTGAGCCTAATTTTTTTTTCTTTTTTTTCCTTTCTTATATCAAGGTTTATGATGCTGAGTGCTGTGCACGTACAGGTAAAACCGTGTAAACCGAACAATCTCGTTTGCATTGCGAATAACTGGCTTAGCAAAGTCGTAAACTGCAAATAACGATTGGTAATCTACTTTTCTAAAGACGAAAACGACTCTTGCGTATCAAAAATTTAAATTCGCCGAGTGAAAAGATAGAAAGCCACGCGCGCGCGCGTGAAAGAATCTGATTTAATTGATCGTACATATTTTATCTAATATCCGACGCCGCAGAATTTCTCGCACGGAATTTCTCCATTTTCGGACGCGACGCTCGAATTTAAGTGGGTATATGTGTACTCGAATGGTAAAATAGCGCGATTATAATCAAAGCTATTCGCGATTTTCCAACCTACCTCGTAACTAATATGGATTTCATCTCGTTAGTTCCGACCGAGTTTCGGAATTGTTCGTATTTCAGAGGTGTAAATATACACCAATTTCCTCGCGACGAATCTCGGAGCTTTTCTCTAAACCCATTGAAAACTCCGTCCGTTGATCGGAATCCTTGCAAATCCAATTAAAAAATCCGTTGGCTTCGGATAAAATTAGCGTTCGCCATTTTTAATTTGAAACAAAAATTCCGCAAATTTTTCGTAGTTTTCCATCTACGCCTCGAATTTTCTACCCGATGTTTGAAATTCTGCTGAAAACCATCGATCATATTTGCCAAATGAGAACATTCCGTTCTCCGCCTCTTCGCTGATCGATATTCAATAATGTTTTGCCCAAGTATACGGAAAAAATCCGATACACGGCGGGTTGCCAAATTATTCGGGACATCGCACAGAATTTTGTAGTTGGAATGTAAATTAATCATTGGAGCTAACAATTTGATCGTCAGCAAATTTATTTACCTGGTATTCGTGCCGGCATCGTTATTATTCGTGTTAATAAAATAATCAAGGTCACTTCTTAATTATTCTTATTTACGTATTATTTTTTCAAAATAGCTGTTTCAGGTAACTAGAAAATACAAAACTCTGTGTACCGTCTCTAATAATCTGGCAGTAATTAACAAGTAAATTGATTCCTCAACAAATTAGTCTCGCGTATATTTATTACGAAAACATATTTTTTTATCTCCATCAGATGCCCGTTTTTACGAAAAATATTTAAATTATTTGCGCAGTTGTCAATTATTTGCAAAAATGAAACTAGTTCAACTAGAAAATACAGAAGTCCGTGCAATGTTCCTCATAAATTGGCAATCTACCGTACAGGGAAAACGCACTCGAGCGAATGCAAATATTTTATCGAATATTCTTCGTTGATTACTTATCGGAATTTCGAGATGGTTCGACGAGATTTCCCGTGATAATTCGAAAGTGCGAATAACAACGGTATGGAAATACAACTGTATCGCTAACTGGATGTGATCGAATTGGCAGACGAACCGAAAGAACGAATTTATAATAGGATATTAATTGATTGGACCTCTCGTTCCGCCAATGAACGAGACGTTGGAAATACCGTGTCGTATAACTCGCGCGATTTTGTTCCCGTCGACGATAATTAATCGTAATGCATCGACGAAATTTTATTCGCCTCTCTATTTGATACTACAGCGAGAATCACGTGGCAGCAGTCAATCTCGAGCCACTCGACTAATTACCGACCTCCATCAGCCTCCTCGTTTTTGGAGACGTCGAGAGCCACAGGAAACTTGGCGTCGATTTGATCCTGATCGCTCGTTGATCCGAGCTGCGACCGAATCTAACGCGCAATATAAGCGCAACGAACTTCGGTATTGTTTTTAATAATCAGGCTCCGCGAGTTCGACTGCCCGCGCGGCTGCGAGGAAACTTATAGGATTACGTACGATTATTTTGGATATTAAACGATTTCAGCATCAGCATTGTTCTGCGCGCCGCCATAAATTTGGCCGACTGATCAAACCCATGCGTAAAAAAAAGCCGCATGTAAACATTAAACGTGCACCGTGTACAAAAATTAATCCACCACTTTTTTCGTTTCGTTGACGAATTAAAAAAAAGACGAGAAACTGCGCGTTTTACTTATGTTTTTTTCGTAAAAGAATATTGTTGCTTATTTTTAGTGCCCACTTTGGTCGATGGCGATTGGTAAAACGCGCGGAAATGAGAGAAATCCTTGGCGAGACGTTGAGAAATGTGGATATTTGATTTTGTTATTTTAACTAGGCTCGAATCTCGCCAGCGTTTCCTGTGCCAGCGACATAAGTAACCATTGTTTAAGATTTTATAGCCAACGTTAATGGTCTGTCACAACACGCTGACTTTTGTAATTACACTTCTCTCGGCTGTTCATTATTTACAGAGAGTCGATCGGTCGCGCGGATATATCGCGTCGCGAAATTAATTACGAGAGGGAAACGTCATCGACACGTTTCTCCGCCAGACGAGACAGCGTTAATTGAAAAATGGATCGACATCGTTGCCAACACTCGATGCATCTTGGCGGTGGAAAAAGAACCGCGTACGTGTCACTTCGGTCGAGTTTTCCTTGGCGACGGAAATAAAGTCGCCGTGTCTGAGAGGGGGTGCGAAAAAATCCAGTAGAAGCGTACCGCACCCGACGTTTTAATATCCCCGCGTACGTATTTCTCTGGCTACCGGCGACTCGCAGCTTCCCGAAATGCCGAGCGGCTACCTCGACCGTCGTAAAGTCCTCTTATTAATTTTTCCAAAGATCGATCCGCCAGCACCGGCGAAACGCAGTCGTAAAAGTCGCTGCTCCGCAAGTCCGAGCTTTCCGCTCAAAGCTCTGCGTCCGACCGTGTATTTCCGCCGGTACCACTCGTAAAACCTGGACAACGGCGCGCGGAGTCGAGATCTGGCGAACCTAAAATCACGGCCAATCCGATTTCTCTGGCCAGACTAACGACGTGGACGGTATCTGAAAGAGGTACGAGACGGATCCCGTCTCATTTTCCGGATCCCGTCTCATTTTCCGGATCGCGGTCTCGTAAGAGTCGCCAACAACGTTACGAAGAAATCTGTGGCCAGTGATCGTTATTGGCCGACGAAGCTTTCATCATCCGGCCAGCGGAGCTTGCGTCGAGCGCGAGTTTCGTCGAATCGGGCCACAAAGGCATCGCCTCCGTTTGTCTACCGAAAGCTGAAGCCAGGTACTTCTTTGTACCCAAAACCGGAACTCGAACGAGAAACTTTTCGAGCCCGCGGAACCGACGCCTACCCGCGTCCATCGTCGTTTCGATACACCAACTTTTTATTACTCCAACTTCTCGCTGGATCTTCTCGAGCTTAAACCATTGCAACTATCTCTTAATACGGAAAGTAGATACGAAACTTTTGCCAGAGTTACTCCCTTCATTCCGCTCGTCCCGTACTCGTCTTACGCCGTCCGACTCGTTATACGAATTGCCCACTCGAAACTTTCCCCCTCGAACGACTCATTTTTTCACTCTGCTTCTCATCCCTTCGAGACGCCGAGCCGCCAATGAGTTTTCGCCCCCATCTTTCTCTTCCCAACTCCGCGTATACGTAATTCCAACGAATCGGATTTACCCCGTCACCTTTCCCACTAACGAAATCAAGCAACGAGCGATTTCTACCTCGTTCCTTCCACCATAAAGATTCTAGTAATCGTGCCCCAGTTCTCGCAATTTCCACGTGTTTATTTCCTTTCCGGAGATGCAAATTTCCCGAGAAGTGGGTAAATTCAGTGAACCGAGAGGAAGGGATCATGCTTATTGTCGCCAGGCTTTCGCGAAACATTCAACTAAACACCCGGTCGCTACCCTCGCTCCGTCAATTTTCGCATACACATTTATTTCCCTCCCAGAGTTTCAAATTTCGCGAAAATTCGTCGAGCGAGAGAAATTCAAAAACTTACGTTCTCCGATCTGCGAACAGTAAAAAAACTTGCGTCGTGTCGTAAAGTATAAAAATTGGTGTAAAATATTAGCGTGATCGCTAGTGTTGATCTCCCAGTTCGTTTTTCAACGCACACAAAATGTAGTTTGATCCAAAAGTAACGCCTTTTCAATGTTAGTCTAAAATTCGTTTGTGTCGCTGCGTTGCTTTGACACTGCGCGCAAAGTGTGTTGAATGACCTTGGTGGGCAAAAAATGGTTTTGCGTTTAATTTGCCGGAAAATTTGTTAGCGTGCACGTGGTGCGTGTTTTAAGTAGAACGAGCAATATCGTCGATGCCCTCGTTGCAGATACCTCAGCAATGCTAGTCTAAGGTCATTATTTTAAATATACGATGTCCGGAAAGATTTCCACGCTGGTGCAAGAGCCGGCCTTAGCGTGCGGACTAGTTTACAGAGCATTCGTGGTAAATCACGAGAATGTTGGCTCGGCTAACCCAGGCAGAAAGTGTCCGCCTAGAGTTTACCATTTCTATGAACTGTGGCCGGCAATATTCCAGAGATTGTAGACGTTCCGTGTTTAGTTGCGCTAGTTGGGGTTCAACTTGGCTGTGTAGCTAGATCTACGAAAGGTCTTCTCTGACAATCGGATTCAGGCCTGCTAGATCATACCTTTCATAAACGCGTGGCTGGAGGCAACATTTCACTGACAGTGACATCGACCCGGGTCAAATGGCTTACATCGACCCGCGGTGGGAGGATAGAGAGTCTTGGTCCTAAAAACCAAACCCGCCATTTCTATATAGGCTCGAAGTGGGGATTCGGAGCTTTCGGTGCTACGTAAAAAGTGACCTATCGAACCAGTCCTGGCTTGAAGTATTCATTCGCCTTCATACGGAAACGCGAACCCTCCGGGTATTCTTCATACAGCACCTTCTTTTGCTCGCGACAGGCGCTTTATATCAGAAATTCGAGCATACCAGACCGGAAGTTGTACGATAAAGAATCAAGTTTTGCCGACTCTCACGCGTACATCGTCGCCAGGTCGCTTTTTCCATTTCGCTGAGGATTACTCCGCATTTGGAGGCTCGAAAAAAGGTTATTTTTACGAATTTGGTTGACGTTGCTGCGATAGATATTAACATGAAAGTTGATAAATACACTCTTAAACTATATTTAAAAAAATGTGTTTCCTCTAATCAACTCAATATTCATTTCCAAAAAAGGTAACTCTTCAAAAAGTACGCGGTCGACTTGCGTTGTCGATTTCTCTGTAAGGAATCATCCAAAGCATACAAATATTATCAGACCAGCTATACCTCTACCCGAACTAGGATTATTAACTTGCATACGCAATTAACAAAATGGCGGACCTTTTTCGAAAAAAGAAAAAATGATTTTGCAGTAAAAAATCGCGTACTTTTTGAAGAGTTGCCTTTTGTGTAAATAAATGTATCGTACGAGTGCGTTCATTGAGACTAACGACTTTTATATCGATGTGTATCGTAGCTACGCGAAAAAAGATTAACAAAATAGTCTTTTTTTTGTAGATTAATCGCTTAATGCGGCCACCGTTGCGATGCGTGGCGCGAGGTCGCGCGTTACGTAAAGCTTTTTCGTCCAACGTGGTTTATAATCCCGTGTCGTTGATCGACGCTGGTTCTCGCCCGAACCTACGGTGTGAATTTAAGCTTCCAGTGAATTCGAAATTCGTTGATGATGGATCGTTTTTGACGGGAGGTTGCAGTATTGATTGCGAGTAGGAAGCCACGTGTCCATTTGTTCATTGTCGTGTGGGATGCGCTACGTATAACGCGATCCGTACTACAGCGCGATCGCTACGTCGCGCCGCAGAGGTCGCGGTGTTCATTATCCAGCACACACGAGCCGTGTAACAGCTAATGAATTAGTTTCCTCCGGAACGAGGCGAGTCACGGTATCAAAAACGAGTCTAATTTCTCCGCCAGACGCGCCATTACCGCACGGAAAATTCGTCGCCTTTCGGCTGGCGGGTACTCCGCGGCGCGGAGAAACCGTTCTAAAATTGGTCAACTGCAAGTGCAGCAGCTAACCGCGCATGAAACGACTCTCGCCAAATCGCGACCGCGTTCCCAGCCGCCCGCAAATCTCGTCTCGTTTCCCAAAAAGATCAATAGAATATCCGCAACGGGTATAGAGGAAACGCGGCGAGATTTCGCTGCGGGGGCTGCTTCGTCTCCCGATGTGGGGGCACGTAAAACGAAGGTGCCTCGTTAACTCCGGTACACGGATACGCGCCTTTATTACGCGATCGCAGTCCCCGAGGATAATTACGCGATCAAGACGAGGATCCGTGTAATGCTTAACGCCGTCGACCCACCGGATCCTCTCCGAGAATCTTTCTGCATTGCGACGCTCCTACCCCACCGACGTCTGGCTCCCTTGTTTGTGCATCTGCACTTCAATTTCCACTCCGCGAGCGTACTCCGTTTTTACATTTTTCTCCACGCTATCCCACTCTTTGCTCTCGGTTTCTTAGCTCTGGCCTTTCAGATTGCAAAGCTTCGTTTCTTGCTCTCGATTTTTCCTACTTATTTCCTACCTATTCATAGTTATAACGAGGCTGGCTACTTGACCCGATATCGGCGACGATCGCTCGTCGTGCCGATGCCAACCCCAGGGTAACGGCTAACGTGCAATCGAATATACCTGAACAGACATCGGAATCTTCCTCTGACGTCGATAAAACCAAAATCGGGATCGAACTCGTCGCGGCATCGTCCAAAAACGAGTGGTGCCCTTTTTTCGCGAAATTTGGGACTCGTTCTAAGAACAAAAATCATACCTGAAAAGGCTCGTGTTGCGGGAAGTTTGCTACGTGTTTCGCGAAACTGTACGTCTCGAGGGCTTCTCGCAAAGGGAAAACGTTCGTATTCGCCAGATAATTCAACTCACGCCGAATCGAATTGAATCCGTGTCGTTTACTTCGGGAGTTTTAGCTATGAGCCATTTCGCCCGAACGGGAGAGTTTTAATTGACCTATCTGGGAAAATCGATGGAAACTCTTTCCAACCGCCGAACTTAATTGGAATTTCGGGCAAGGAAATAAACCTGCCTCTCGCGAACGTAGCTGTGGAAGCTACGGAGCTACATCATCACCCGATTCAACGCGGACTTCCTCCGCGAGTTCATCTTACCTCGCGAGCTGCTGCCCTCCTTACGAACGTCGTCGTTTCTATTCGCACCAAACGACCCACGAGACAGAAGGCCCCCGAATAGCATCTCGGGCTCATCATCGAGGGGCCTTCCTAGGCTATTTACATTCCATCGACCTTTTTTTCCATACATTTTTTTCTACCTTCGAAAAAACCGTCCAGGTAAATTTTGAGATCTTTCAAATCACTTGTTAAAATAACTTCTTGAATAACGGACCAAATCAGATCTCTTTTTTTTTTCAAAATTTTCGTTTCTTTTTATACTTTTCAGCCAAAAAAATTCACGACGGTTTTCACGTGATTTTTAAGTTTTAAACATTTTTTGAAAGTGATGTCTGCAAACTATTATTTGTTCAACAACTTCGTAGCACAGTCCGCTCGTGGGATCTTTGTAATGGCTACTTTTTTCATTACTGTAAATTTGACAAATTTCGTTTTCTCTATTATTCTATATGAATACCAATTTTTTTCGCTGGGTATTCTTTTTTTTAATATTTTGAAATAATTTCTACATTTTCCCATTGTTGATTTACATTTTTCAAGTTTATAAAATTGGACGAATGTAATAATATAAATACAATGGGAGTATATATTTCTACTGGTTTTTTAAAAAATTTATTCGTCGTTTGCAATGACCTCGAAACGCGTCATCGTGGGTTGAGAAAAAACCGCCTGGCGTCGAATATTTCACCGAAAACTGGCACAGCCTCGTGGCTCGATGTGACTACGTCATCGACCAGCGAGGAGGCTGGGTCTGCTCCTCCCAGCGTGGATCCATCCGCGGAAAACGCTTTGCGGCCTCGAAATATTTCAAGTTCGAGAATCCGGAAGTCGACGTGGCCGGGGATATCGAAAAGGAGTAAAAGAAAACGAGCCGGGCGAATCGCGGTTC
Organism: Arge pagana; assembly: GCA_963969455.1. Taxonomy (NCBI): domain Eukaryota; kingdom Metazoa; phylum Arthropoda; class Insecta; order Hymenoptera; family Argidae; genus Arge; species Arge pagana. The sequence goes on along the minus strand of OZ018311.1, from coordinate 8,994,449 downwards.
TTTATAGAACGCGGCTGTGGAAACTTATGCTAATCCCAAAGGGAAAGGTCTACGTGACGTTTCTACTCGGCAACCGATCGCTGATTATTTCAGTCCATTAGCAATAATGACGACGATTAACCAACGATGCGGCCAACTTTGTACCATGCTCGACAAATTCGACTCGGCATTTGTACCTGCTCTGAAAAATATTTTTACTCCGTACGCGAATTACCGTCACGAGTTTGCAATAATTGCGTAAATTACGCAATTCGTTACCTTCGTTGTCTCGAATTATAATTCGACCGTTGGAAATCTGGTCAGCGGTCTGATCATTTTGTCGTAACTATTGCAATTGATCGCGCCAATAAATCCATCGTTTCTAATTCAAATCATTACGCAAGACTCGAGAGCACCGCGAATATTATCATTCGCTCGATATTTTTAACGATTGCTCGATTGGTTGCCCGCTTATGTAACACCGGTCGAAATAATGATTGCTGTTTGATGTTTAGAGAACCTCCCTCCCGATGAAATTCCATAATTCCATCTCGGGCGTTGTTTTCAGCGGGTGACGGTCATTTAATAAAGAAAAAAAAACACGAATTGATAACCCCGACTCGTATCGCTTGCACTCGCTTCGCGAATTATAGATAGAAAAATGAAAATAGCCGCAGCTTAGATTCGCGCGGACTGACAAAACCGTTTAACACAAACGCTGGATGTTGTCGTAACATCTAATATGCTCAATCGAAATTATCACAACCATGAAATCATTTTTCTGTGTACGATCGACCGATCATCGCTCAGCCAATTTTTCTAAAAGTATCCAAGTTCGGATGGAACTTTTTTGTTGGAACGCAGAGATTTGGACTAGCATTTATTTGCTCCAAAAAAATTCCTATAAAAAAATTACAGCTATATATTAGTGAAACTTAGAGATTTACTTCAAGAAATACGTAGCTGTCGAATTTTCATTTTAAGCGATGTAATTTTTACCTTATAAAAAATGCGAGTTTCACGATTGGAAAAATGCAATCACGTCAGACTAATTATTTATTATTAATGGTCATGAAAAAAAGCGCAAACGTGTATTTGCTGCTCGCAAACTCGATAGCAAATCGGGGCTTTTTTTACGCGAACAAAATGGATTTTTTTTAAACGTATTTTTTAATACTTATATCGCGAATTTTCTCGTTCGATGTCACGCATTCCAACGATTCAAGTTCCCGAAACTTTGCGATTTCCATCGGATGCGATATACGCTGATAAGCACATCGACGACATCGCGCATGGTATAAAAGCAGACGCGAGTGATTCGAACGGATCGTAATCGGATGCAGACGCGTAACCGCCGTTCGACTCTAGTAACGTTGCCTAGATCCATTTCACGAGAGCTACGGCGTGCTTTTTATCGCACACGTGGTGGCGACGCGGCGAGCGTCATCGGCGCAGATGATATCTAACGACACGTAAGTGTCATGCCAACTCGTCCGGATAACAATTCGAGTCCTGCATCGTTTCAGACTCGTCTATCAGCCAATAGATCTCGCCACCATTTTTTTATCCCTTTTTTCCGACCGACACCTCCACATATTTTTTTTCCCCAAAAGCTCAGAAATTTTTCGCCGGAGGCTCGACATTTTTTTTACATTTTTAATCGTCCTTTTTCCAATTTTAAGTGATTTTTAATTTATCGAGTTGTAGGATTCATCAAACATTGCGATAACAGAGATATTACGGTTTTTTTCCAGAAATTTGTCAGCCTCTGGTGTTAATTTTTTGGGGGTTTCTCGACAAGTCGCAAGCTGCTGACGACTGGAGCTGATAAAAGCGACAATAACGAATTATAGGTATATCTTCGCTCGATCGTTTGTCGAGGTTAACGTCTTCTATGTAGTTTTAAAAAAAAAAACGTCACAAATTTATTGATCACCTCTGGCTCAAAATTGATGAGATTCGAGGGAGTAAAAAAATGTATAGCTATGCGATGAAAATTGGCGAGGGGCTGGAACTGTTCCTGTTTTTTCGCGCTGCGCGGTGTAGAATTTTTGTCGAAGATGGAAAATCGCGGCGGATATGCGCGACCGAGGTCGCAATTTTTCCGATTCGGTTTATGGATATTTACGCGACTGATCGATACTCGACTCGCGGTGCGACGAGTGACAACAAAGGATTGCTAGGCTTGCCTCGTGCCTCGTGAAAAATCCATGAGCCTGTGTTTTTCACGGATGTTAGGAATGTAATCGCCCGAATATCGACCGTCATCGTTTCTGTCCTCGTCGACGTGATACCTTATTTCCGGTTCACATTTAACCCCGTCCGATTCCCTTTCCTTTCTATAATTCACCGCGTGACGTTTTATCGGACAGCAAAGAAAAAGAAACATTCACCGCCGCGCCATGAAAATAATCGCCTCATCCACTTTTATTCATTCGATCGCGAATAAACTCTGCTTATGCCCGCATAAACGAAGACGTATATATTCGCCGAAGTAGACGTGTTCGATCGATCGACGTAACACTCCGCGTGAACCGAAGAGCGCGTCGTAACATGTATATCTCGACGTATATCTTCGCTCTTTACAAGTGCCTATAGCTGATTTACGGTTTCTACGAACCGCATCGTCGGCAAAAAATCTAAATAAAACGGAAATATTTTCAATTTTTGTACGTTTAATTGGAACTATCTCGGAAACTATTAGCTCTACGACTTCAGCTTGCTGAATCTTTTTTGTAGAAAATTAAATTCTCAACAAAAAAGCACCGATGTAATTTTGCTGTAAAACTGATGGTTCGCGAGATAAAAGGAAAAAACCGTAAAGTTTGGTAAAAAATCGAGCTTGAGATTTCTCAGCGAAACACAGTGATGCGGAGTTAAACGTGATGGGTGTCGGATTGCGGGGATGGAAACTTGTGAAATAACGTGTTTTTCATTTTTTACTCCGACTTATTTCGTTGGAACGTTGCTGATGATTTTATTTGGGTGTATCTCGACGTTTCAGTACTCCGTACATTCCCGCTGAATCCGACTCCGGCTTCCGCTCGTAAACGGGGAGGCCGAGGTGATGGTGAAACCTACGTCGAATCACCTCGTTCGCAATTCCGATCGATTTCGGATTGAATAGTCGAACAGCAGCCGAGAGGACGGCTAACCCGTGACACCTGGGAGGAGGTATGTTGTCGCCCGTATGCAATGACTGTGGCCTCAGCCGTGGGACTTTGGCACCGAGCCCACCTCTACAAAGCTCTGGCCTGTATCGTCCTGGCCCTCATAGCACTTCAATATCTGCTCAGCGGTGTCCTCGATCGACGCTCCATCGAGACGATATTCACGCTAAACGGCACTAGGTGAGTCCTCCTATACGCAAATTTCTCCTACATTTCTAGTCGAAACCAAACTGCTAGCGAGAACGGTAAAAAATTCACGCGCAGAATTGTACTACTACGCAACATCAATTTTTACCAGCCAAGGAAGTAAGAATTATAAGAAGCTAAAATTGTACAATTTAGTTTGGTAAAAATTACCAAACGCGCGTTAAAACGCGATGACTTTTTCTTGCTCGGAGCATAAAAAATTACCAGAACGCATTTATAAAACGGTTTTACCGTTCCAAATGCTACTTTTTATTTTTTTTCTCGCCGTATATACGCGTCAGATACGTAGAACCCTCTTTATTCCCCTTGCCAAACGTATTTGTCCCTTCTCTACAGTCGTCGTATTTTCTGTGCACGCGTACATCGCCGACGGTGCGGTATGCGAGAGGTATGGCGAAAACGAATGAAAAATGTGAAAAAACTGACGAACATTCGAATATGGGACGAAAATATTTGCAGATTATTCGGATAACGCTCTTCACAAATTCCACCTCTCCTCGATTTCATATTCCGATGAGATAACACCCCTTGCGAATGAGATTTTTTTTCCACCCCACTTTTCATACTCTCGCGGCAACCTTTCAATTTTTCGCGTCGCCATCTGCTCCCCGAGTAAATCCATCTCGTCGATTCGTTGTCAAGGTGCGATTTGCCCGCTCAATTCTCGATTCGCAACATGTTTATCGACACGTTTCGCCGAACGCGAATTTTTTCCGCTTCCTTTCCCTCTCGTCGTCAGGCGATGCAAATCTGAGAGACGCTCGACGTACCTCTTTTTCCCCTTTTTTTTTCAAATTTGGCGAAAACTACAGAAACGCGCAATTTTCTGATTCTTTATCTCGTCTCATTTCTAATCTTATCAAACTTTAGGCTCAAACGTGCGCGGTAAGACAGCTTAGCGCCAAGACGCGCGGATTTATTTGGTATTCTCGAAACATACCGTTGTCTTCGGAGCTGCTTCTTGCAAAACTCGTCACGCTTTTAGAATAATCATTACGTCAAAAGCGAACGTTTCCTTTGAGTTTTTGTACGGTTCAGCCGTTCTCTCTGCCTCAGAGGCGGGCGATTCTTTTTCTCCCTGCTCTCTGAAGCTACTTCAGCAGAATGTTAGTTTCTTAAACTGATGCGAGTCAAACTCTGAAAAAAAATCGCGAGAATTCGACGCATTTCTTCCGATACGGATGAGACGTTATCAACGGAGGTAAAGTCAAGGTTCCCGTTCGCACCGACAGCCAAGGAAACTCAGGACGAAGGCGTAACAAATAAACAATTCAGTCCGCGCGCCACGAATGGAAATGCAAAAAACGAAACTGGTTTACATTTCAATGTCGCGTTGCGCCAACTATCAACGGCTGCGCGGTATCTGGAACCCGTTTCACCTTTTCAAAAATACAAGTATGCACGCGTAATAATACGAGCAGAGGAATTTGCATGCGATTGCGAAACACGGATAGGTTTATCAACGCACAAACGTCCTGTGAAGGTTATCGCTAGTTATCAGAATACGTTCCCGGCGTCGCACAGTGGTTGATGTTGGATTCAGTTGGTTTTAAGCTCGCCGACAACGCAATTCCCGACCGAATTAAACCATTCTGGTCAATTGTACTTTTCAGCTTTTAGGCAATGGATTTTAGGGAAAAAATCGTGATGAAAACCTTACTAACAAAGAAATAGGTACTAGTGTGGGCTATTCAACTTCATATGAACTATTGAATTTATAGGAAATCCCCAAAAAAAACTATTTTTCCTACTATAATTATAAATTATTTAAACAAAATTATTCAAATAATTTCTAATTACACGACGAGCCAAAACCGGAAAAGAGCATAACTCGCGACGAGTATAATTATTTAGGAGTATTTTAAAACCAGTATGGTTTAATTCGGTTGAGAGTTGCATTGCAGCGAGGATAAAACCGACTAAATCCAAAATCGGCCACTGTGCGTCGTTTATACGAGACGAACGTTTTCTCGTCCCATAGAAAACGATTCTTGGGATTAACTCGACCCGATCAACGATCTGACTCCAAATTTTAACACTTTCGGTAACCAGTTTCCTGTTTGATGATTCGATGCCTGTCTATTCGCTTTGGTGTTAAATGACGATCGTTCGTCGCAGCTGCAGATCAGAGTGTATAATGATCGCGTAGAATAGGATCGAACTGGAGGGGTAGTTCGCTTTATTTCAGCATCACGAACGAAAATAAAAAGGACTTACGAACGCGACAGCGTTGAATCAAAGGTGAGCCTTGATTATACCCCTACGAATCCATCCTTGCGTGAAAAAAATGAGACGTTGGCTGCGGGGGATAAAAATTGGGGGATGAAATAACACAGGTCTGCGATGAAAAGTTGTTTCTCAGTATGGTCGAACGTATGGAACTGCGTAGGGATTTTCCAAAAAAAATCAAAAATGGATTTTTGCCAGCACGCGAATTTTCTTCCGTTTTTCACGAAAAATTCCGACCTAAAGCATTAATAAAAAAACAACGGTTAACAATATCGAAAAAATTGGACGTAGCGCCTTAGCTTACAGTGTTACGTTTAATACGTGTAATATTAACGAAATACTGCCGTAACCATCGTTGTAAATACTTGTAGCGACGTAAGTAGCGCGGAGCGCTGCGCAGTGCGGTGTTAAGAAAATCATATCTTCGTCAATATTATAGGCACAGACTTCGTTTTGGGCTCCAAATTTTTCTGAAGGTTCACACTACAAGAAAAAATCGAATATAACCGAAAATCGATTTTCTGACAATCTCAGAATCGTTCCCTTTTCGACGCGGTCGAAATGTTAGCTCCTTATTTTATAGTTTTCATTTCCATTTCACGTTCAAAACTGCGAACACTCGACGGGAAATTGAGCTATGAATCGCGATGCTCGTGTGCAGGGGTCGTAAATTATATGGGTTATATAATTGCTGTGTTTTTTTTCTCTTTTCACTTTATCATCTTTTCACTTCTTCATCGTTTCTCGTTCCTGATAACAATGCTATACGTGAATATACATACAGACAGTTTACGACGCTTTTCCACTCGCGTACCATTTGCTTAATTCCACCCGCCCGATAACGCTGGTGAAAATGTGCGAAGGAATAATAAATCAGACAGCCAAGCGCTTTGTAATTTCGGCTAAATTTATCTCGGCTTGTCGTTTTTCTTTCACTTTTTCTTCCTCCTTTTTTTCTGCAACGCTTTTCTCTTCGCGCTTCGTTTAATTTCTTCAACTTTTCATTTGTGATACTCCGCCAGCTCGTAAAATCATTTATCACGCGTGCGAAAGAAATCAAAGGTACCATCTGCGAAAAATTCAACGCTACCCTATTTTCATCGAGTTCCGACTTATCAACCCGACCAAATGATTCTCGACAATTGGCGATGCGCAAACAGCTGCCAAAATATAAAACCACGTTTATCCGTCGTCTCTTCTCAAAGCTTCTCGAACATCCGACGAAAATCTCTTTTTTTTACAGCACACGCAAAGTTAAACGTACATCTTGATCGCAATTTCATTCTCCGTTCGGTTTAAAAATAATTCTCGATGTCTTTTCTACTCTCTCACCTTGACATTTCGCCCGCAGCTCGAATCTTGAATTTTTACGTGATGTTTCGTACAATATGGCTATTCAGAGTCGTAATAATAACAACAATGCGAGCGCGAGTAGTAAAACCACGAATATGGGCGAACGAACGCTGCGAGCAGAAGTCGTTCGAGATTATTCGACAGATTCCGAATTTTCTTTGCGAGATAATTCGCTGGAGTCTTCGCTCCTCGATGCTGCGACGAACGTTCTCATCAAAACATCGTCGCCAGCATTTGGCCTCTTATCGGTCGTTGTTTAGACTCGGCGCGAGGATTTTTGTTTTTATTTGAAATTCGATTGAAACGTCGCGTGGTACGAATTTAATTAAATCAATCAACGACCGACCGAATCGAACGAGTTGCGCGCGCCCTGCAATAATTCGCACGTAGGCCAACGACGAAAGGAATGACAACGTCCGAATAAAATGACGCTCCCGATACGACCGTCGTAAACAATTTTATTACCAAGGTCAAGAGAGAAATGTTTACGGTTAATTACTAACCGCTCGTTTATTGGCAGCGTACCAACGCAACGCGATCCTCGCGGCTCGTGTCCACGCACAGTCGTAATTCCACTCCACCCCGGTCGCGATGCCCATCATCCCCGTTGCTCGTCCGCGTCGCGTCGACAACGCAATCGCCTTCGTGACAAAAAATACAACCAAATAACAATAACGACGATAATAGAGCTAATAATACGAGTCTCTCGATTATGCCCATCTCACACAATTATTAGCATGACCAACATTCGTACAATTTTTTTGTTGCAATTAATCTTATATTCCGTTATCCTTCCTGTTCTTTCTCTGTTGTTTTTATTTTTCTCTCGTATGTGATTACTTTAAACTTTGACTATATACCCATGGACTGCTGGTCTCTATCCCGAGTCTGCGCAGGTCGTGTTGCCAAGATGTACCGCGACGACGGAAAGTAACGGCCAGATAGGGAACTACGAATTCTGCAGGAATTCAATTTAGCTATGGGAAATAAGAGATACTACGAGTAATAACAACTCATTGGCTAATTGGCACGGTTTATACCGTACTATTTTATTTTTCTTTATAGAAGAATAATAACAACTCGTTTGGTAATTGATACTATCTTACACCTTGTACATTGAAAGCACGCCAGGGGATGTATCCAATGAAGGACGGACGAAAGGAAGCCACGTGTCAAAGCGACCCGTGCGCCATTTCACCGTCCGTTAAGAAGAAGAATTTTTTCTAAGGAAACGCCTTATTTTTCAGGCACTCCGATTCTTTGACATGTGGCTCAAAGCTTGCAAATATTCCGTTGTAGTCAATATTCCTCGTGACATTGAGGAATATTTCGGAATGTATACTGCAGCTTGTTATATTATTTTCCAAACGGTACCAGTTTATTACTTTTTTTGCAATACTGACGATTTTATGCGTATCTGCACTTGGATAGTGCAGAATTATATGAGACTCGCAACTGACGAATGCAGATATCAAGGACTCACGTTCGCCCTTTGAGGTTAACGAGTTTCACGTTTAATATTTTTCGAAACTTTCCGCTCCGCAAATCCCGCTATGTACAAAACTTCACACACACAACCGTTGCGTAGTACAACTTAGCGGTTAGCAGTCCATAGGTCCATATAGTCAAAGACTTTAAAACTTTTATATTTTGTTTTCTTTTACTATATTCCCTATGTTGTTAGTACTATTATTATTGTTATTATTATTACTATATATACTGCACCTCTAGTCCTACACGCAGATAATCCTATTTATCTGGGTAGGTTTGATACGTGTATAAATTTGTATGTATAACTGGATAGATAAATGAGAATAATAATAATAATGATAATAATCGACCTTTCGCTAGTTTTTCGATACCAATAAATCTCGTACCGCTGAGTTTGAGAGAAGTAAAAAGATATCGCGAGAAGTTGAATTTTATCGCGTGTAATTGACTCATTAGGCGGAATCTGACGCGAAAAAAAGTTTCGCTGGGGCAAGAGCTCGAGATAAGTGCAGGTTTGCTAAAGACGCTGTTATTTTCACAATTTACATTTATTTCCACAATTTACATTCGTTTCGCGGCCACGTTTCGTTACCGTGTCTTATTATGTCACTTTGAGAGGAACGAAAGGATATTTTGCGTAGACATTTTACTACCATCTAACATCCTGGCAACTCCTGGTTCTGCAATTTTTATTTCCCACTTTTATCGCGCGATTCTTCGTTACTTTCAACTTTGTTCGTTTTATTGCCGAACCCGTTTCTTTCGAAGTCTTTCGTCATTGCATAATATAATAATGATACAACAGTTCCGCGGATTTTTCATCGATAATCTCGCGATATTTTATTTCGGAATCGCATCGCCGAGTCACGAATAAAAAAAGGAGTATTTTTTTTTTACACTTATTGAAATTTGCAAGCATTGATAATTTATTCCGATTTCTTCACTAAAATACAGGTAAAGATATGACGATAAAATATATACTTCGAGCAAAGTAGAAATACGAAGAAAAAAATTATTTATAATCATCTTCGTACGGGTTTTATTAAGTACTTTACTAAAATCAACGTAAAACTAATCCCAAGGTCAAGCCTGACTGTTACATCATTGACGTTAACTTGACCTAAAAACGCGCTGTACGATTTATTAGAATATTTATTTAAAAATAGTAATTAAAAAATTTGACCTCTAACATTTTAACGCAAGCTACACAATATCGTTATGATTCTATTTCAGGCATCACTATCGATCGTGTCACCACTAAGAGTGGGGACAAGACGAGTCAGAAAAAGATTATCCCGAACAACACAAAAGAGGTGGAGATTGTTTTATCTACAATGCCATGCAATCTTAACAGTTCTGACTCGAATGAAAAGTTTATAGTAAAATCAAAACAAGAATGGTTACAAATTAGTTAAATATTTTTTTAAAAATTGGGCAGCATAAGTTTTGATACGTTCCCAACTGCACACATTGATATCTAACGTATACACATGCTCGTACACAAATGTCTGACACCCAGTGGCATAAACGTGGCTAAATTATTAATCTGTATTAACAAACTATTTATTTTCTTAAAAACTAGACGTCAGAAATATTTCATTGTGGTGTCAAAAAATTTGAAAAATTCCTGACTACGAGTCCAATTTTTTGCAAAAAAATCCTGAACCCAGTTTTCTTGTAATTTATGATAAACGACGCGAACCTTCAATTTACACGGGTTTAGACGGAGAAGATAAAAAATTGGAAATCAAATATCTGAAATTCTAGACGTCAGAAAATGTTTCGTCTTATAGAAAAGTTGTTCGTTTTAATGTCAAGAACATCTGCACAGAATTTCAAGGAAATCCTAAATCGACGTATCAGAACGTGCAAGGTTGTGAGCTCATCAGGAAATTCTTATAATTATACGCGAGTCAACGGTTTGAAAGTCGACGAATACTTTCGATAGTGCGAAGGTACTTCCAGTATACGTTCGGTAGTTGCGTAACCGCCCGGAGTCGCCAAAGTAGGCTTTACACTTCGTCGCCTTCCCTTGGCAAACTGACCTCGAGTGTCGAAACGCGAATGAGATCCGAGCAAGAGAGTTCGAATTATCAAAGAAGCTGTTAATTGGTCGTCGTTCGATCGAAACTTTGGTATTCGGCGCACCGGCGTTTCTATTTGCACAACCATTTGACGTGCAATCGAAGCAGGTTTCTCTTCTGGTAGAACGCTCCTTCGTTTTCCATCCTCGTTGTTGTTATTTATTTTTTTAAATAATATTTTTTTTTCAATTTCTTACTCGTCGCGTCCGGATAATTCGCAGATGCGCTCATTAGCGAACGTATTAGACGCACCCGAGGAATTTTCGTCCGCTCTGAAAATTTCGCCGCGTCGCGACGGAACGAAACTTCGATGTGGCGAACTTTCGCACGGCGATGGAATGCGAAAAGTGTTCCCCTTCGACAACGCTGAATTCATTGAGGAGCAACGGGCCTGAAAACTCCGCCGTTCGCGATACTTCGAGGTAGATCCTATCACCGTCACGCCGCGTTTCCTTCCCCTCGCGGGATATAATTTTATACACCGAAACAAACAAAACTCCGTGGAACCAAATGAAATTCTCAGCTGGCCCATCAAATATGATTACACGGTGCTTCGTAACTCTCTTACCGGCGGCATAACTCCGCTTCTTCGAGAATTTCGCTAACAATCCGCGAGAGTCGCGAGCTCCGGAGGTATTTTGCTGCGTAAGATACGAATTAGTCGAGTGACAAGGACGCGCGTTATTATCATTGCTCGACTTACGCGTTGCAAAAACGTTGCGCGCGACATTCGTAACGAGATCGAGATCGACTTTTACCCCGGTCAATCCGGATCCCTCTAACCGTTGTTCGTCGTGATATTCTCGTGTCTCGTTCAACGCGTTGTTCCCCGCGAAATCACGCCTCTATTGGCGGCATAAAATCACGTCTCTCGATTTTTCGCCGAACGATGATCGGCGTCGATGTAAAACTGCGAGATGCGCGAACTGCCAATTAGTTTCACTCTGCTCTCTGCACTTTTGTACGCTGAGAGAAAAAAAGTACTATTCTACAACGGTGAAATTATTTATAAACGCATCCCGATAATTACGTATGCCCCGAGCAAGAAAAAATCATCACATTTTAATGTTCGCTCAGTCATTTTCACCGAACAAAATTGAAGGGGATTGTTTTTCTTAGCCCGAAGATGTGCAAATTTCATAGTCGACCCTGTACAACTTCCCATTTGGAATCAGCCTCAGCTAGGTTCGTCAATTTTCAAGATACGACATCGAGCTTTGGAAAATACAGTTTTACGATCGCGAATGAAAATTGTCAGAATTTTTGAGGATTTTTCCGACACCTGCGTCTCGGTGCGAAATCGTGCAAGTTTTTGCAACGGGTGATTCTAATATAAATGTTTTGGATGTCACGAATTCCCGGACACATCAGTTGATAAAACTCTGGGGATTATTCGCTTCAGCAATTTATAACACTCAAATAAACTTGTGTTTCGATCCACGAATGTTGACATCCGGATATTATGAAAGCGTGACGAGCGTGACGTAAAGCAATAATTTCGTTCAAACTATGAAAGCAACGCGAACAAACGAGATTCCAGTTCAAAACGGTCATTTTTCCCGTCCTCGGCGATAGTTTTTACTTTTTGTTGTTGTCCGCATCGCGCCACGTGAATTATCCTCGAAATATTGCTGGGAGGCAGAGAATTAGGATGGAGTAGGACTAGGATCGCCGGGAGGGGCGAAAGCCACCAATAAACCTCGTTCGGAGTTGAGAAGCTTCAGCCTCAGCTCCGACCTCGATGAGGGTAACCAAGCTGCCCTTAATTAAATTAATTCCCACTCAATGTGTCCAAATTTTGTTCGTAATCATCTCGTAATTCCTGATATTACCGCGACTTTTATCTTTACCTTTACTTCTGCCATTTCGACACTCGGTGGTGCCAGATTCGAGGTTTTAACGAGTCCGCTTCATTTTCCACGACGAACTTCTCTCGCTACCTCCAGCTAAGTCTTACTCCGGCTCTGATTACACAGTTTTTCGCCATGTTTGCAGTAATTTCGAGAATTTTCTTCCCCTCGACTCTACTGACCTGGATCCATGCAAACTACGAGTCACGTAAAAATCCACGGATTCATCGCGTACGTTCATCCTTCTCGCTCGCGTCTTATCAATCGAAAGTAAAGTGTACGGGCTGCTCCATGCCTACTCGATCAGCCCGAGACCTCGACCCCTCAGATTTTGATCTTGATTTTTTTATGCGGTTAATCTGATCGAAAAAATCACTCTCAATTTTTTTTAGATTTCTTCTATGATTTGTCATTTTTTAATTGAGCCTGAAAGACGGAATAAACACGTCACGTTTGAAAAATCTGAAAAAAATCACAAAATTCCCCAGCGAATGGGCAATCTCGAAGTTCACCATTTTGCAATAAACTAAAAAAAATTGTCTTATTTTTTTCAAATTTTGTGGATTTTTTCAGATTTTTAATGTGCGGCGTTTTTTTTCTACCCTTTAGGCTGAACCAAAAATGACGAACCATAGAAAAATCCCCAAAAAATTGAGAGCTCTGTTTTCGATCGGATTAACCGCGTGAAAAATCGAGGTCTACGTCTGAGGGGTCTGGGTCACGGGCTGGTCGAGTCGGCATGGGACACCCATATATATTTGATGGGAGTCTTGAATTGGGCTGAGATATACGACGGCTCCGCTGCAGCTTTGTTTCCTTCGTTGTTTTCCTCCGAGTCTAACGTACGACGGTGCCCGAGACATTTGCCCAACGAAAACTTCCAACCCTCGTAATTTTCACCGTTCAATATTAAACATTCAGGATTAAACCATTTCTCTCGGGCAACGAAATAGCCCGTTTTTAAAGTTGCCTTCCGGAACTTTATGGGTCCAGGATTCTGGGTCGTGTAATACGCGACAAGGGAGAGAATACGTGCCGCGCGCGTTAAAGATGATCGCTGCTACTTTTTTCCCAATTCTCATTCCGCACAGTCGCGCCAACTTTCACAAACTTTTGCGAGCGTAAAGTTGTAATTATAATTTATTCCCAGGACCGCGTCTCTTATTTTCTAAATCTCGGGGCCAAAAAACGCGGAAACATGATCAAATCTGCTCCGCGCAATGAAATTCGCTTCACTTCGAATTTTCGAGAAAATCAATTTTCAAGACATCTTTCAAATACGTCGCAATTTCCGCATCAACATAAGAAAGCCTGCGTAAATAGGAGTATGTTCTTAATACGTGTGCAAAGTTCGAAATTTACCACGTCGCGTGAAATTTTGATCGTTTCTTAACACTGCGCGTAGTTCGAAATCAAGTTGTTCTCTTCGCGCACAAACTGGCTATCGTGTCATTTTCACAGAACCCTGACGACGGAGCAGCGCACAAACGAGCGACGAATCTCCAAAGATTTCGGTTTAACATAAAAAACCACTCGAACGCCCGAGACTCATTCGATTAGTTTCCCAAAGTTTTCATCCAGTCGGTGAGAACTGCCACGTGGGCGCGGAAGGGTGATAAGTTTGCGCACCGAGCGTCAAACTTTGTTTCGACAAATCTTCTCCGCGTTTTCGGGGAGGGAAAAGTCTAACGAACTCGAACTATCCTCTAGCAATTTCCGCCTAGTCGTTCGAAGGGTCGAAAACGTTGGGGAAGTAAGAAGAAAGGGGGTGAGAAAAATGCTCGCCGTTCCGGAATCGGACACCTCGGGGAGGGGGAGGACCTTCGGAAAATGAAGAAGAGAAGAAGAATCTCTGTACTCGATGGTCGCGGCTGATGAAGCGGCCTGGTAACGGCCAGGGCGGCGTTCGACCCTGTAGAACGGAGATTGGAAACAATAGACATCGCGGAGGAGCGAACGGGGAAGCGAACCGTTTTAAAATTCAACAATCTCGTCTCCTTTCGTCCATCAAGTTTTATCGGGCGTAAGCCCGGAAAAGCGTATATAAGAGGCAATATTACAGCCATGAAATATCGATCCTCCCGGGAACAACTCGCGAAGTTGAACGAGGAACGAGCGATTTTTCTTGGCTGACGTTTCTTTGAATTTATATTCTTAATTAAAAGTACGATTTAGTCGAGTGTCCGCGATGAATTGCGACGAAACGCGAAGAGCGACCCTCTTTCCGAAGAGCGCAGAGCAAACAAACACGGAGATAATAACGAGCAGATGGAGAAAAAAATGCGCAACGGCAGCGAAATTTAATGATATATTCAGCGTCGAATTCAACGATCGTTTATTATCGGTTTTCAGAAATTGTCGCTCGTTTTAGTATACGCCTACGGGTTCCGCAGCTTCTCTGGACCCCACCGTTTCACCCCTCCTCGACCTCCGCCCATCTTCTTGCCATCTTCTTGTCATTTCCCCGAAGCCAGACGTTTTTCCTCGAGCTACGGAGGAAAAGCCTCGTACCTCCCTGATATAACCTCCACCCACGGACGTTACTTCCGGAAAGTCTGCCATGCCATAAAACATCGATAATTGCTCGCCTGACCGCGAATCCGAGGCTCCGTTCTTTTTCATTCTCATCGTTCTCCTCGTATTACGAAGCTCTTTGTAGCGGGGTCGCGTTTCTTACGGAGATGAAAACCAGTCGATTCAATCGTGATAATCATTCTTGTGTAGATTACAATCGCCGGGATTACAATAGGAGCCTCTTCGTTTTCATAAAACCCATTCACGAGCGACGCAGCCCTTCAAAATTTTTCCCTTCTCTTCACATACCTACCCAGTTAGAGGCCCTGCAAACAAATTTTTTTTACAAAGACAGGTCAATTTCTACACCAACAAATGTGCTAGCGCTCGGGTAATATAGTTTTCAAGAAGTTATGATTCATTTTTCACAACAGTATAGTCACAAATAACAAAGTTATAGTCGATCTTCGAGCCCCAAAAAAAAGTTGTCTCGCGGCGAGTAAAGAATTTCAAAAACGACCTTACCGAGTGCGTCCAAATTTTCACCAGTTATCGGTGATATAATTGTCTAGTGCTTGCACGAAAGCTTTTTTCAAAATTATACTCGTGTTCAAAATGGCAGACATATCGAGTAAAATTCACTTTTTTGGTAAAAAAAAAAGTTTTTTGCGACTAAAAAAAAACAAAAAATCATTGAAATGAAAAGAGCTTTCGTTCAAGCACAGCACAACCATATCGTCCGATCTATTTTAGAACTTGTAGCAAAAAAAAATCGATTTCGGGAAAAGTCCCGAGTGTGCGTGCCCCGTTCAAAGCTCCGAGTAACGTGCAACGCGAAGAAGACTCGTAATACGGTTAAAGTCTCGCCGAGTAATCGTCTGCCGTTCCCCACGCTCGAGTATTCGTTCTACTCGATTGAACTGTTCGTCCTCCATTGATGGGAGACAACTCGAATGTAGCCGGAGAACTTTTCGTTCGACGCGTTTCGGTATACCGGAGTCACGGCACGTCCAAGTAGCGGCGCATACGTAACAGTTGGCAGCATAACGCGTACGCAGGACTTACGCAAGCCACGTAATTTAATTAAAACCGCAAAAGCATGAAAGTGGATTCGTCGCGTACGTCTCGTCGGTACGAAACACACGAGCGCCGGATACGTACGTAGATATATTTACATACACGGCGCTGTAAAATCTTCGTACAGGATTTCGACGTATGTATAACGAACTTTACACGCCCAAACACCTCGGTACACGGACACGCGTGCGAACGTGTACGGAAGCGAGTATTTCTCCGTGTAACGGGTGAGAATCGCGGAAAACAAAACTCGAGCAAAACGCGTTGAAGGAAGAGCAAATTCTGAAATTCCTGTACCTCGGATCCGTATATTCGCTAAGAATACGATTTGTAATCATATATTTTCAATTTTCAACTTTCAACTCGAAACAAATATGTCCGTGAATTTTTCGGGGCTAATTTCCCTCAAAAGCATTGGAATTCCAATTTTGGACCGCAAATTTTGATGGTAGATCAAATCCAAAACTCTGCGTGACAGAGTAGAATTGAAATTACAACGCAACGTGGCGGATAAGCAATAATTGGAGTTGTTCACAGAAATGAGTCGATTGAGCGACGCTTCGATGAGAAAATTATTTTTTTCATTTAATCGCGAGTGCAGATTCGCTCGAGAGACGATGAAGTTTTAATACAATAAACAATTCAATGCGACAAACAACGCGATCTCGGACATTCGCGTCGGTGGTCGAGGCATACGCATTCGCAGCCACGTAGATGCGTAGCGAGTTCGCGAGTCACCCGATATGTTGCCTATCGTACGTATCACGTAGGCGTGACCTCGCTCGGAGTAAGAGAATAAAAGGGCAATGTTAAGAAAATGGATTCGACCGTGAAATTTCAGAAGTCACGATTTGTCATCCACTTTTTGTGTACTTCGTTCTTGCTATTTCATCGTGTCAACGTCCGTTGCCTTTGGTCACTATCGGAAGAAAATCATTCGACGCAATCGAATATTTCCCCGAAATATCAAAACTCGCGAATGCTTTGTTCGAAAATAAAAAAATTTCAGCCGAATCATAACCGAAATTGGGGAAATTCCGTCACGTGCGCAAACAAGATTATTCGAAGAAAAAAGAACGAACGAATACGCCGATTATTGGACGCTTATCGAATCAATTAAAAAGAACATCAATGAATATCGAACAATAATCGTAATTTCACTCGAAAAAAATTTCATCCGGCAAAAATGAAGCTGTTCGACATCGTCGCTTTGGATAATTACGTTTGTCGTTCCCAAAGTCCTTCTGCTATTTCTCGGCTTATCTCTGACCCCCCGAAGTTCAGGTTTTCTACGTATCACGTTTTTTCGTCTCCCGCGTGGAAAAAACACTGTTATCTGCTCCGTCGTTGTCGCGTGACGCTATTGAATCTCTTACCCTACCCGTCAATCTCATTGATGTCAGGAGAGGATCATTCCCATTATCAGCCTCGTCTTCTATTTTTCACCTCGCTGACGGCAAAACAGAATATCGGCTCAACGAACACGCGGATAACTCGAAATTCCAATTATTTCCATATTCCCAACTTGACTCCGCCAAATCAACTTGTTGCAAAATTGTTTTTCGAGTGATCGAATATACTTACTTTTAATCGATTATACTAAAACAGTGACACCTAAATACAGATTATTTTTTTATCAATGCCATGTTTTTCATTCTTGCGACGTGTCTGTACCGAAAAATGTCTTCGTTCTCCGTTAGTACAATTCGAATGCTAATTTCTCGCAGCGGTTGAAAACTTGTCGAATATCATCTATCGTTTGGATATTTCGAGCGAGTCTGCTCGTTGCTCGCGTGCGAATCGATTTTAGCGCAGGTCTTCGAGCAAAGGAATGAAATGGCAAAAAAGACACGGCTCATCGCCGGCAATTTCATTTTTCTAGCACGCGACGGAGTTGGTATCGATCCGGACAATTTGGTGGTCGGAAAAGGATGACCTTACCTGACTACACGAACGATCAAGAGACACGAACGTAACGCCGATCATCTCCCGATCCCCGTATCGCCGCGTGGAAGTTCTCAGAGCCAGGGAAAGTCGGGGAGGTCGATTATCGTTAATACGCGAAGCAAACGAGTGGAATATTTAACAATTTTGCTTCGCGGCTGCTCGCTACTCGTATTATCCACCGATCGTTATCAACCTTCCCGAGTTCCGCCACGTTTGACGACGATAATATGCTTCCTGCCGAGCTTTTTTTACCAGTCGAACTAACCGCAATCCGTTTCGTTCCCGAGATAAAATTAACGATGTACTTTGAGCCTAAGCAACCTGTTCCTAGGACAGTTAGGTTGACGTTACGATTTCAGATTTTTATACTATGACGACGCGCATATCAGAATCGTGATTTGAATCTACATATGATTTTTTTGTCCGCTTTTGACAAGTTTAGGCTGGAATCACGATTCTAGAATACTGCTACCGTGAGAAAGATCCTTATTGGTTAATAGGCTTTCCAGGCGCAAAATACACACTCAAAGTAATGATTTAGACCTCAAAGGCCTACTTTTAGGCTGATGAGGTTGAAAATACGATTTCACATTCCGACGCAAACCTGACAACAAAAGAAACGAGGCTGGTGAGGCTCAATTCACATCTTTAAATTCGTCTCTGATCCGGGATCTGTTTTTTTTTAATTCACATTTTGACATTCGCTACTCGACGTTTGATTATGATTAATTTTGACAAAAATAATTATGCTTATATGGTAACAATATGACAACAATTGGATTTGCTATTTATTCGAGATCATTCGTTCAGCAAAATTGTGATTTCGGTAAATCATTTGTTGGCGAAGTCAAGTTTCCTCCTCGGTGATGTTCGGCCAACCGTGTCGCATATTCATACGCGTGTAGGTATATTTTACGGCTAGACATGCAGCGTTACGATAACCATGCGCGAATAATCCTTCGATTTTGAAAATGTGCGAAACTTTCGCCGACGGTTGCCCGCAATTTTTCACCTCTGACGCTCCAGATGCGAACAACAGGGAAGTATTTCTCTCGTTTGCTACGGTCCCTCCAGACCTTCTTTCCAAGCGATGCCAAGGGTTTTCTAAAGGGCGTTTTCTTCGCTACGTTCGAACAATTTCGCGAAAAATGGTCCAACCCCGTCGCAGTGCTAAAGTCGTGATAAAGTTATTCCTATTACTTGTTTCAGGATCACCAGAAATACATACAGAAATCACCACGCAGGCTTAATTATTTACGGACAAGTTACCGTACCGAGTGTGGCGGCTGGTTCTAATGCTTCTGGCTTGCCGGCGTCAGGATTTTCTAATCTGCCCCAACGAGACGCCAGTGATTTGGCAAAGGTCGAAACGACGGCTCACTCCGCTAATATTTCGCCAGGTGCCGCCCCACCGGCGAATTCAAGCGCGACCGACGCAACCGGACTTCCGATTTGTCCGCTCGTACCTCCGAATCTAGGTGAGTCCGCTGTTTGTCAGATTCCCTCGTATTTTATCTTTCCTCAGTTTTCTCCACTCACGCTTATCCTAGTTTTCTTTTTCCTCCGTTTTCCATTTTCCTGTTTTCCATTTTCCTCTATTTTCCATTTTCCTTCGTTTCCTATTTTCCTGTTTTCCATTTTCCTGTTTGCCATTTTCCTCTATTTTCCATTTTCCTCTATTTTTCTTCATCTCTCGTCGTTTTTTATAGTATTGGATGAGTCTTCCGGTTTTTTCCGTTCATTCCGTCTCTTCTTGTTTCTCACGTTTCTTTCCGTTTGTTTTTGCCAAGAAATGTATCCAGCATCTGCCGTTATCGGTTCCTTCACTCGATCCCATTTGTAATTACAGTTGGACCCGTAGTCGTGTACAAAGTGGCCCCAGAGATCGCCAAGGTTGAGAAAAACTACTCGGCCAAACTTGAGCCAGGCGGGAGGGGATTCCCCTCGGAATGCTCGGCGAGATATCGCGTGGCCATTGTCGTTCCGTATCGCGCGAGGCCACAGCATCTCGCGACGCTGCTCTACAATCTTCACGGAATCTTACTTCGCCAACAAATCGACTACACGATATTCATAGTCGAACAAGAAGGTGAGTATCGACGTGGAATCATCGCGGAACCTAGAATTCCCAATATACCAGAATAAACGATTCGAATACAGCGTCTCCATTCTCAAACATTCGAAACTCGTACGCCGAGTTTCCGGAGAAGAATTGTAACTGGCAAAGTCGGATCTAAGTAAGCTTCTAGGTGTTTATTTATCGCGTTGAAACTTTACGGTCGTATATTTTATCGCGCGTACCTAGAATTTTGCGACTACATGCGACCTAAAGTTTGAGGATCGTCGCGGTTGTTGAACACCGTTGGGAGCATTTAGGTAAATATTTCGGGGAATCGTTTGTTTGTATATAGCGAAGAATTCCGGTGCTTGCTCCTGTTCTCGCGTACCTCTATATTCGACTTTCGCGATCTTACCGGAAGCTGCAAGTGAATCGGTACCGGGGTCATTTCGTAAATTTAAAACTTCATTTTCCTCGACGATTCAGCGAGGTCAAGTTACGCGAAGCCTGCGTTACTATCACCGAACTCCATTTGGGTCGGTTATAATAACTGGAGACATCACCAGCACGTTCTTCCCATAAACACGCCGTTTATCCGAAATGATGCGACTCGTATACATCTGTTCGTGTCATCCTCACGCCTCGCAGACGATGCTGCGAGGACGACCAGACTTCGTCGTCGCATTGCGGTACGATCTACGCCGATTGTACCGAACTTCGTTCATCGATCACCTCGCCGCGAGTATCCCGCTTCGAACCTTCCAAAAAAACTATGCCCGACCGAGTCACGTCTGTACAGTATTTTTCCGCTGTTGTTTACGTCGGTAGCACGAAAAGCAGGCGAAAAACGACCAGTCATTAACGGAAATCGACCGTGGCAACTCTTCTCAGAAGCCAATGGCCGTGACTACTTTGAAACCCACTCGAAGACGTGCTACCGTGACCGCTACCTTCCCATCTCGCATTCGGGTCGAAATTTCTGCGGAAATACACGTATTCGTTGGCGACATTTTTCGCTAGCTTCACCGAGGACGTTTCTTTACGCTGAACAGTTTCGAAGGGTCGCTCGGACCCCAGCGCTTTTAAAATGCCTACAACTTTTTCCATTGCTCTTCATTCTAGATCTTTTACCATGTACCAACATTAGTACCCCGCTGAAAAAATCAATTGTACTTAATTTTTCAATATTTTATATACTTACTAGAGAACCTCCAGCTGCTGGGGTCAATCGGACCCCAGGAGTTTTTTAGATCGTTGCATTTAAGTAGATATGCCTTTTTTGATTTTTTTTGCACAGACGTTTTCTGTGGCAAATGGTCCTCATTTTGTGTTCCAAAATTTGTTTTTCGAGAAAAACAAAAATTAGGTGCCCCAACATTTGTTCAGAACGAATGTCGCGTTAAGAACTACTCACTTGGACGAAGAAAATCCTGGGGTCACTTCAACCCCATGTACAGTCGAAGCGTTAAGGGTCAAAATCCAGTCAAACCTACCGGATGACGCTGTTGGCGGACATTTACGCGTTGCTTGTCTTTATTTCGATGCGAATCTGCTCAAGCATGGTCGCTATATATTGTCCAGAAGACGACTTCTCTTCATATTCTTCTTTCCTCGCTATGCGGACTATACAGTCCAGAGTTGTCTCTCAACACGTCTCAGTTTCCATAACTACGCGAAATAATAATGATTGTTCCCGCATCGCGTGTTATCCTTGTCCTTTTCCCGATTCGGTTAGTCGAGTGTCGAGTGGGGGGTCGATTGAAGCCATGAAATGAGGTGAGCACGAATGATGAAGGTAGCATAGAAATGAGCACAGGTAATTCAACGCATTTTACATCTGTTCGCCGTAGGTACGAATGGAAAAGAGGTCCTTGAGTCGATGTGCAGTTAGCTACCGATGTTTATCGTAGATCTGGGTAGACACGTTCATCATAGGCGAGAGACACGTATTATGAAATCGAAGTGTTCAAAATTCAATCAACCGATGTTAATCAAAGCTCGACCTTATTCCGATTTGCAGCAGGCGCGAATCGCGCCTCGCTACTTCTGATTATCGTGCCTCGCAAGCATCCTTCGGATTGACTCTTCGGTTAAAATGGTAAAATCTCTCTCTCTCTCTCTCTCTCTAATATATACATATTTTATACCGTGTTTTAAATTACACGAACTACAATTCGAGCATATATCCACGACTCTAACGAATAGTAGCACCAAAAAACTCGGGGGGAAATCCGAGGGGAAAAAGCTGGCGCTGGATAACGTAGACACGTCGATGCTGCTTCGAAGAAGCTTCGAGGTACCGGGAATTTCGAAGAATTTGTAATGGGAGAAAAAAGACTCGACACCGAGTTTCTCGGTAATGGTTATCTGTCACTTCCAGTACATTCCGTAGCCAACAAACGGAAGAAAAAAGCTGCGTCGAACAATTCCATCGTAAACTTTGACTTTCTCGATTCCCGATATGAAATATATACACCGAGCTGTGCTGCCGGAGTTCGATAGTATCGAATCGATACCGTTCGACGACACGTTATCATCTCAATTCAACCGTGAAATCGAGATGTAAATGCGCTCAAGGAAGCTCGATTGCCACTCTTTTGTTCTCCGTGGGCGTGTAAACCGCTCTGAACGCGATGAACGTTATCTCGATGCAACGGTCATATCTCTCGGGCAATCCTGATATCCTGCCAATTCGGATTACACGTTTCGAATTTACATCTCCGAACTCTCGAAAACGTAATCAAAAAGGAGCGAAAGTTTAACTGGAAATTCAACCCTCTCGAGCTCCGACTCCTCGGGTTCTTTCTTACCCCGCAGAACTTTCCTTTTTCTTTGCCTGTGCTCCAATGCTACACTCTCGACCGACTTTTTCACCATCTTGACGCCCACCTAGGATACTTCTCGCTGCAAGCTTTTTACCCCTGGGTAAGAAATTCTTCGAGTAGTTTATCAAACGGACTTGCACGACGAAACTGTAATCGACGAGAGATTTGTTCTGGTATAACGCTCCCAAGGCTTTATAGTTGGCTCGATTATTCGCAGGTGCCAGTTACCTATTTCTTGTGTCGCAGTTCGAACCCTTCTGTTGTTTCGAACAAGTAGCCGGGCGAGAATGCAAACAAGAAACATTCGCGTTTATCACGTAACCCCTTTCTGATTGGTTGACGAGATCCCCAGGTTTGGCGATCATCTGCGAAGGGAGAGAGAGGTCTGATATAACGGCGACTAGAGTACCATGATCTGGCACAGGAACGATGTCTAGCGCACGGATGATTAACGAGACACCGAACCCGAGCTTCGAGCTATCTGGTCCCCGGAGACCTTTTGACGAGTGGATTACCAGTAATAAAATTCTTTCGACCCCCATCGACTTCGCTCCGTCTTCGTTGAAAAGTCTTTTAATATCTTCACTCTTTTCGCTTCCTCGCTGCCTTCATAATCTGTTGTCATCGCTTCGTTTCTCTCTCCTCTCCTCTTATTCATTTTCTATCCCAATTTCCAATATGATGCGTCGCTTCAGGCTGATCCGAACCACGAACAGATCACCCGTTCAATAAGGTCTACCAATATTAAAAACACAACGAGCAATGAAAAATGCGGAAGCAGGCTTCCCATTTGCCTGCTTTATGGGGGTGGGTACACCTAGAACTTTCAAAACTCGATTACGTTTTTCTTCACATGTTCTCGTAATATATCATTTAAAAACCACCTTGTCAAAATCTCAAAAACGGCTTCATCGAGTTTTCGACCCGATTAGAATTTGGTAAAAAAAGTTTTCGTCCTAGCACGAGACAATTACATCACTGATAACTGGTAACAGTTTCAAAGTTTCTTTACTCACCGCGAGACAACTTTTTTTGGGCCTCACGAAGATCGACGATAACTTCGTTATTTGTGACTAAAATGACGTGAAAAAATTATCATAACTTCTTCAAAACTACACCATTTGCGAGCTACAACGTTGATTAATAAACAAGTAAACTGTCTTGGTGAAAAATTCGCAAAAAAGCGTTCTTTCGGGCCTCTGAGTGTACGTACCCCCTTGATGTTCGTTGTGGTTGTAAAAAACTCGGTCTGCCGTTCTTCATCGATATTCGCCCTTCGACGATTATTAACGGGGTTGACGTTCGGGATAAAAATCGAAGAACCTGGGGTAGACAACTGGAAAACTATTAGGAAAACGTGTTACTCCCCAATTTAGATATCCAATAACTCGGGGCAATAACTGGGTGGAAAATGTAAAATTGATGGGTCAGATTTTCGGAATATTTATCGTTAGGATGTATGAATCTACTTTTCATTTCGTCGATATCAATGTCGTTTTACGGTTTTAGGCACGGGACAATTCAACAGAGCAATGCTGATGAATGTCGGGTACGTGGAAGCACTCGCTGATCGTCCCTTCGACTGTTTCATCTTCCACGACGTCGACCTTCTTCCGGAGGATGATCGAAATCTTTATACTTGTCCAGAACAACCGAGACACATGTCCGTTTCCATCGACAAGTTTAAATATAGGTAAACGAAGTGAACACTGTTTATTCTGTTCGACTCTTTCTGTTACTTTTTGAGAACCCGCCAGATACCTCGATCCTTGGAAAGTTGGTGATGCTAATTTTGCATGGAATTATTCTCGTAGGCTGCCCTACGCGGACATTTTCGGTGGCGTGTCAGCTATGTCCAGAGAACAGTTCCGGTTGGTGAATGGTTTCAGCAACGTTTTTTGGGGCTGGGGCGGCGAGGACGACGACATGGCGAATCGAATCAAGGCTCACGGTCTTCACATATCTCGTTATCCAGCAAATATTGCCAGATACAAAATGTTGAATCACAAGAAAGAAAAGGCCAACCCAAAGAGGTACACCTATATCGTAGATCGATCTATCACAACCTATGCATTTTTCTCTTTGGGAGAATCCATCGTCAATTTTCTGACCACAAGAATATTTCAGCGTTGAATGGATGCATTTTTATACGAGACAACAAACGAGAGTAAAAAATTAGTCGGACAACGAAAAATGCTTTCCGTAATAATATTCGTATTAATGGATTGCTCATAGGCTCATCTGCGTCTGTCTTGTTTCCGTAGGTACGATTTCCTTAAAAGCGGGAAAAAAAGATTTTCCACGGACGGATTGAGTAATCTACAATACGAGTTGGTGGAGAAGAAAAAGTTGCCGTTATACACGTGGGTCCTGGTGAAACTGACGCCTCCCCAGCCCAGCTGATGGCTGCCTTGGATCGGCTAATTACACTGAGGCGCCGAATACAGCGAGTCGGATTTATCAATCGAGTGTACGGGGAACAATGAGGCGTATTTGCTTGCAAGCTGTTTTCGACCTTTGGCAGGGAAAACGAACAGCAACAAGCAGATTCCATCAGAGTGACGATAGTTTTGTCGTAGCGGTGTTGAGAACAACTCTCCTTTATGAATTGATTTTATATCCTCATGGTGTACAGTGAACGATTCGTAGGTGGCCAGTGAAAGCCGAAATTCAAAGTACCAATAATACCGATAGCATATAATAACATAGATCTGATATAATGGACGTGCGTGAAAATCATTTGCACCGTGCAAATTATTTTTTCTGAATCGTTGATCGAGTCCGCACGTGTTAGGTATTGTTTTTATCGTTTTAAGTTCATTCCATTCACTTCGTCGAGATATTAAAGTGTCCATCTAAATGCCATCCATTCCGCATCAAAGCGTCAAAATTCGTCTCGTTGCATTTCACAAACGCATCTGTTTTCTTTCATTTGTCATGCGACGCGAGTGTTTGATTTTTTATTAGAATCTTAAGTTTCCTTTGCGTAATCTTTGTGCACCGTGAATTATTCTTCGTACCATTCCAGCCGATCGTAGAATGTAAATGTAAACTTATCGAGAGGACATGAATCTGTGTAACGTTGGTGTAGATTCGAATCCGACGCGAATCACGGCAGATTCTTTGTACCATACATAGTGCCAAATAATAGTAGAGTTCGGAACCTCCCCCCTCCCCCCCCCCCTCCCTCCCTCCCGTGGTCATTATAAATATGTAAGGGAAAGAGTCCCCATTTGGGGTCAGACAATTCGGATTCGCGCTACACCGACGTCGGATGCTTCCGATACGGTCGCTTTTCCGGTCCACCGATTCTTTATATATATATATATTGTGGCAAAGAAACAGAGGTGAACAGGAACGAGTCGGTGAACGAAACTAACAGGTAAAAGTAAACAAGAAGACGAAGGAACCAAACAAAAGACACTCAGTAAAAAATATCGTAATTTCAGAGGAGACTTATTTATATTAATATAATTATTTATTAATAGTTGCACAGCGTATATTTTATCGAATCTTGGATTTTTAACGATTTTAATCAATGTTATCGTAGTATATTTTTTTGTTTGTAAGTTTATCGTTGTTTTTTTCTTCTGGTTGTACAGAAATGTTGAGACAAGTGCGCGCGCGACTTTCTCGCGTGTAATGTATATTAGATTTTAGATGTATTAGAAAAAAAGAAGAAAAAAAAACAAACGCATAAGCCCGGATAGGTGCTTCAAAATATGATATCATTACACCTCGTAAATTGATAAAAAAATTAACCCTTGAAACAAATTGTCATCGATATTGTCACGCCAAACCATGTTGCTCCCTTGTTTCGAAACTAATTGCCGACGAATCTTTTGATAATTTCATTGAAACGTAGTTTGCCCAAAAAACACTAAAATTGTCGCGACTATCTCCGGGAAGGAACTTTTCGTCTTTTCCTCGAGCATAAAAGTGTTTCGAGAGTCTTTATCAGTCATTCGAGCGTTACTTAAAATTTAAATGTAAGTACGGGCTGTGAAAACACTGCACTTTGTTGACATTTTTAGATGCGCTAAGCAATTGGATATCTCTATACGAATAAATCACTAATTAAGATACTCGTTTCGAATCTCGTAAAGTGGAAGATTTTGACTTTTGAGCCGTGCGATTTTAGCGAGTGCCACGTTACCGTAATCTCTGTACGCAGTGGAAACTGAAATGCGGAAGTTAATAAAAAGAAGAAAAAAAACTCTGTAATTCCGTGGTGTATTATTTATTGCGAGATGAACAGTCATATCCCTAAATTGATAATGGAATATCACGCTGTACATAATCGGTATAAAAGTTATCTGTGCGCGTTAATCTTGTCGTCGAATCGTTGTACCCACGGGCGATGGAACGAGGATATTGTGATCCGAGAAAAAAAACTTTAGAATCGTGGGGTTTCGCAGCGGCAAGTTGCACGCGGCGAGGCTGAGCGCAAGAACAGTTTAATAAAATGTATGTACTTTCGATATCATCGGAAAATGTATGCGGAGATAACGTAACTGAATAACGATGCTTAGACAGGTAACTTCATATCCGTTATTTCGTTGACATTGTACGCGGCTAGCCATTAAAAAGACGAATAGTGATGAAACGTGATGAGTTATCATCATAGAATTTTACGAGCCAAGTATTCATAATATATTACAAGAACGTGAGTCTTCTCAGGAGCGAGGCGTGTCGTGCGGATTTGAATAGTCATATACTCGGCATCGCGATGCGGAGCTACAGAATATTTTGTAAATTTTATATTTCACGTGCGAGATGAATCGTGACCATGGATTGTAGATAGTTTGAGATAAGGGGAAAATAATAATGTTATCGATCGGATTGTTTGGAGCGTGGAAATGAGTTGCACGATCGTCGTGTTCTAGAATTATAATTCTAGATTATAATTCAATGATCATTGAACGCGAATCGTACGCTGGCGTAGCATTCGAATCACGAAAATCTGTCGGTAGAAAGTCTCCTTATTTATTGAAACAGTGAATATTCACGGTTGCGCAGTGAATATCATCATATAAAATCCTGTATCGCGAATTAATGAAACTCGTCTGTTAAAAATGATTGATCCGAGCAACTGAAAACAAACGCTACCGCGAACCAAAAAATATGTACAATAGGTGTAAAAAGGTTTCTGAAATCGCGATTGTTACGTAGCGTATAACGATCGCTATACTTGTTGAGTGTATACGAGACACGTGGATATTTGTAAGGTGAGAATTGTGATTTTAACTGCGATCGAAGAATTTTTTTTTTCGATTTCAGTGCGTCGGGACAGAGGCGAGACTCACTTCTTAGAAAACTAGATTTATTTACCAATTATAATAACACTGTATATCAGAGTAATCCAGTTCTGAAAATAAATGATCAACCAAACTCGTAAGCATATTTCATGATCGAATATCTTTCTTGAGATAGATCGCTGTTGACGAATCGTTTCGTAAATGAGACAGTAGTTGTATGACAAACTCGTCGACGGCATTGTGACCCGTATGCTTCGAACGCAAAGTACAACGTACAAATTGGAAACCAACGACCAATACGAGACTACGAAATCGCGGGTTACGGGGCAGAAAAACAGTCGGCCGCCAACCATCGAGCGACTTCACTGCAAGGGATTCCAAATTGAATACAGGACTAGGAAAACACGGACTTGCGGAGTAGAAAATCATTCAACACTGAACCATCAACCAAACGTTTATTTTTATTGTTATGAATTCGGTATTCTCTATGAAATACTGTTTCTACGCTTATCAGCATCCAAACGGAGGCTACGATACCAATTTTCAATTGTATAATTAACATGAAATAAAAACTGCATAAAAAGTAATCGTAGTTTCATACATATTCATTTCAACTTTTCCGTGATTCTTTTTCCAATATCCTCGATAAATTACACGCACATCGGAATTGAGAAATCCCTGTGCATACACGTTAGAGTATCAAGACAATGACGTCAGAAGCGCAGAAATATGTTGCAAGCACCTCTTTACGAGGTATCATGCCGTCCGGATACTTCGAGTCAAGATCGATGAAAATACGCGTTTAAACGAAAACGTGTATGTTGGGTTGCGGACCTGTGACGTCACAGGCGCCGGGTGAAATTTCGGATACCTCCTCGGCTATCATGTTCTCCTGATACATCGAGTCAGAATCGACGAAAATTCGCGTTTAAACGAAAACGTGTATGTTGGGTTGCGGACCTGTGACGTCACAGGCGCCGGGTGAAATTTCGGATACCTCCTCGGCTATCATGTTCTCCTAATACATCGAGTCAAAATCGACGAAAATTCGCGTTTAAACGAAAACGTGTAAGTTGGGTTGCGGACCTGTGACGTCATAGGCGCCGAGTGAAATTTCGGATACCTCCTCGGCTATCATGTTCTCCTGATACATCGAGTCAGAATCGACGAAAATTCGCGTTTAAACGAAAACGTGTATGTTGGGTTGCGGACCTGTGACGTCACAGGCGCCGGGTGAAATTTCGGATACCTCCTCGGCTATCATGTTCTCCTGATACGTCGAGTCAAAATCGACAAAAATTCGCAACTGAACGAAAACGTGTATGTTGGGTTGCGGACCTGTGACGTCATAGGCGCCAAGTGAAGTTTTGGATACCTCCTCGGCTATCATGTTCTCCTGATACTTCGAGTCAAAATCGAAGAAAATTTGCGTTTGAACGAAAACGTGTATGTTGGGTTGCGGACTTGTAACGTCATAGGCGCCAAGTGAAATTTCGGATACCTCCTCGGCTATCATGTTCTCCTGATACTTCGAGTCAAAATCGAAGGAAATTTGCGTTTGAACGAAAACGTGTATGTTGGGTTGCGGACTTGTAACGTCATAGGCGCCAAGTGAAATTTCGGATACCTCCTCGGCTATCATGTTCTCCTGATACTTCGAGTCAAAATCGAAGGAAATTTGCGTTTGAACGAAAACGTGTATGTTGGGTTGCGGACTTGTGACGTCATAGGCGCCAAGTGAAATTTCGGATACCTCCTCGGCTATCATGTTCTCCTAATACTTCGAGTCAAAATCGAAGAAAATTCGCGTTTGAACGAAAACGTGTATGTTGGGTTGCGGACCTGTGACGTCACAGGCGCCGAGTAAAATTTCGGATACCTCCTCGGCTATCATGTTCTCCTGATACTTCGAGTCAACGTCGACAAAAATTCGCAACTGAACGCAAACGTGTATGTTGGGTTGCGGACCTGTCACGTCACAGGCGCAAGTGAAACTTCGAACACCTCCTTGCCTATCACATTTTCCGGATACTTCGAGTTAAATCTTGATATGTTGAAGTTTATTTCAAACGAAACGTATAATTTTGATATAATCTAAATTTAATAAGCGTAGGATATAATAACTGAAGTCTTGTAGTTTCATAATTAGTAATACCTTTTTATTAACATGTTTCATTGGTAATACAATTTATAGTTATTGACAATAAAAAATAATGTAGACGCTCACATAGGTTGAGTTATTACAGTGTAGTTATTATTACACAGAGACTAAAATACTATACAACGATAAAAATGCGAAGCACAGTATGGAAAAATCTATGAGATAAATTGAGTGATATAAATAACTAAAATACACCACACGTTGCAGACGCACGCTCTGTCTGACATCTCATTTCAAAAATTCAGTTTCAGAATGGTGCATTTGCTAGATTGTGAATATTTTTCCTCAATGACAATTGAATACTTGATATTCAATTTCAACAACAAATAGTTGAATTCAAAGATTATATGGAAATTCGACAGATGCATACCTCTGTTCACGACGACGGTCGGAATGCAACTGAGTGAACTGTAAAATAAGTTTTAGTACGTTACCTGTTAGTAGTACATTCGTGTATTGGTCTCAATGAAGTTAGTTCCCCGCGTTAGAGCTCTTCTTCCCATGTGGACAGACCGAGGAATCTCAAACAACCAACGATTCAGGTCTGTCTGTCACCTCCACTTCGATTCGCCCGCTGTATGGCCGAGATCAAGTTTCGACATTCCGTATCGTTTTGGTCGAGCACACATGTTTCTCGGGACCAAGAGGCATACGATCTAATGATATTAGCTGACGAGCTCCAGGGATGAGAAGTAGCGTTGCGAAATTCCGTTGACACCAAATCCAACAATAACATAAATAATAGCAACTATAAATCTCTAAATAACGGAAGCTGGATTCTATCTATAGGTTGATTTATTTGTACAATTCAAGTATAATACAGTGTCTATAATAATAGACTAGCTAATCTCAATTGAAGTACATAAACATCACTATATCATGATTTATGGTTCCCTGTGATAGTAGGGTGATCGGGAATACTGC
This sequence comes from Arge pagana, assembly GCA_963969455.1. Classification (NCBI taxonomy): domain Eukaryota; kingdom Metazoa; phylum Arthropoda; class Insecta; order Hymenoptera; family Argidae; genus Arge; species Arge pagana. The sequence continues at coordinate 8,963,321 of OZ018311.1, read as the reverse complement.
AGAAAATGAGTACCACGCGTAGTGTATACAGATTTCGACCGTGCATTTTTATCTAATATTTCTCTCAAGTCGATCATTTCAACTGACGGATAATAGAACTAGTTTAGCGTGACTAGCAAGATCATCAATGAAATGACCATGTTTTTGGAACATTTTTGTCTTATAATAACTCAAACGTTAAGCCCGGATGATAATGCGGCATCAAAATGTTAAAAACAATCCAGTTGAAATTCGTTCCAACTTGAAATATTTTGTCAATCATAAATGCATGACTTAGCGTCATGAGGGCTGTCTAAATATTCCTATATTATATCGTAATACTAAGTAACATTAAATTAACGAAGATTATAGATCACGGCTTTAGTGAAATCAGTTGATGAGCTTTGTCCTCCCAAGTCCTTGGTACGAACTTTGCCATCGTTCAGGACACGATTTACGGCATCTCTAATCTTTTCAGCATACGACCTCAAATTCACGTGGTTCAAAAGTTTCACGGAGCACAACAACATAGCAGTGGGATTAGCCACGTTTTTGCCAACAGCCTCCGAATACGTGTGACGCGCGCCCTGCAAAATTGGAGTATAATTATGCACGGGAAGCAGGTGAATGCCAGGCGAAAGGCTGGCCTGAAACAACGATGACAGACTCGCAAAAATGTACTGCTTCTTTTCAATGCAAGTTGGTGCAAATTAGCAATAAAACAGGATTTCAGAATGACGCGAAAGTTATTACTTTATGCAATGAGAGTAGCTATCATTACATATAATAATACTCACAGGTTCAAATACGACACATTCAGCGCTGAAGCTGGCCCCTGCTACTACTCCAGCACCGCCAACCAAACCAGATGCTAAGTTATCAACGATGTTTCCATACAAGTTAGGTGTAACCATCACATCGAACTGATGTGGGTTCGATACCATCTGCATCGTACAATTGTCTACAATCATTGTTTCAAATTGTATCCTGAAAGAATAATCAATGATAGCACCATTGGAACATATAACAAAAGATAATAACGTACTTGGGGTAGAGCTTGGCAATTTCCTGGCAAGATCGCAAAAATAATCCATCTCCGAGCTTCATAATATTTGCCTTATGAACACATGTCACCTTCTTGCGATGATTTCTGGTAGCGTAATCGAACGCGAATTTGGCAATTCTTTGCGACTTGCTGGCAGTGACGATTTTCAGACACTCGACAACGCCTTTGACACATTCGTGTTCTAAGGCCGAATACTCGCCTTCAGTTTGTTCTCTAATGATTACACAGTCGACGTTTTGATGACGGGATTTGATACCGGGTAGCGATTTTACGTGTACTACGTTGGAATAGAGATCTAAGTTGCGTCTCAGTTTCATATTCAGTGTCTGAAGCTCTCCAGTGTGAGAATGATCAGGAGATGCTAAAATACCCTATAAAAAAATTGTATCTCAGAATCGAATGGGTAGAAACATTTGTTTTATGAACTGTTACATATAATCTGTTACGTAACTGGAGGACAGGTCTGGTATTGATGCAAAATGAACAAATATTACATCAAATCAATTTCTAAATGGTTTTCTGTTTCATTTTATATTATGCCGACCTATTCGAAGTGCACTATCAAAGCACCACAATTCGCTACAACGCTAATCAGCAGAAAATGGTTACATAATCGAATCGAAACTAGTGAACAAATTTTGTGGATAGTCCAATTTGTAAACTAAAGCGAATTAACATCAGCCTAGGTGGCAATAGATATAAATTAATTTTATGTAGGATCAATAATAACTAGCGGTCATAATTATACTATCACGATGAACTGCAGTATTGAATCAAACTAAACAAATGCTCGATTATAAGTTACAGAGATGTATTCGGGACATTTCTGGCGAACAATCTTTCAGGACAGAGTCATTGGCTGGTTTGAAATAAGCTATGAATTACCTTGAGACAGACTCGATTTCTTGCGATACTGCTCGACACTTGTTCGAGCGGCGCACTCAATGTAGGATTTACTTCGGACAAGAAGTACGTCTCGAATTCGATAGGAACACTGGCAGCCTTGAAAACTTCCTGAACAGAGTGAACCAATTCCGGCCCGACTCCGTCTCCAGGGATCAACGTACATTTTGTTTTTGTCTCCGAATCAGTGTTCTGCAAATAACCTCAATTCTCAGTATTACGATAACCGTGCAATACTGACTTGCAAATACTTACCAAGTCCTGTTGACGTACAACTCCGACATGAAACGTCCTGGTCACCGGACCTTTTTGAGCTGCCTGTAAAATGAAAAATCTTTGATAAGCTCGATCGCATAAGCAAGAACGTTGGCATTCAGTTCAAGAGTGAATAGAAAAAATGTAAAATATATGTTTAAAAAAGTGTGAAAAACTAAAAGCAAATGCGCGAATATGTATCATTCGATTTTTCTAATGACTTTATTACAAACAATACACATAATTCGTTAAAAAGTTTAGAATTCAGCACGCAAGTCGCGACGATCCAACACATCGCGTGACATAACCTAAGCGCAATTCATGTAATCCTCTCGTTTAAACAGCTGTACTCAACCGTACTCCATATCTCACGGCACGGTTTTAATTTGATTAAATACTTATTTCATTCGAGTGTCCTTGCAAGAATATTAAATCGCTCGCGTATTTTTCGACATTCATTTTCAGTCCTCGCATCGAAGAGAGAACTTTTTTTGAAACACATTCTACGAATACTCAATGAATATTCCATCGAGATATGAGTTTTACATGCAAATTGTTAAGTTTCGTGAATAAAAATGATCAAGTACCTGAGAGAGAACTTTGCAAACGTTCCTCGCGAATAACGCCATTTTTCACGGAGACGACGGCGCCGGAGGGGTGACGCGGGGCAGCGAGCGGTAACGGGTCATATACTCTGGTTATATCAAGGCGATCAAGGCTGTTCTCGAATCCGGCGTGAAGTTGCAGAGATCTCGAGTAATTCGTTAGGCGATTGTTACACCATCGAGTATCGAACGTCTACAAGACGGCAAGCTGACAACGACGAATTGGTAACAAATACGTCTGGCAAAACAGTTGAGAAAATAAGGATGAATATATGGAAAGTTTCTATAAATATTTGTATAGACGGTCGACGGCAATTGTTATCGCATGTTGATCGCTTGAGAATACGTTCGAATACATTCGCCGGAGAATATAGATTTCAATTAATCGTATCCACGTCGAAACGGTACGTCGGCCGTCGAATTCAGTTCGCCGAGGGAACACGAGTTTAAAAAATCTGGTGGATTTCAGCTCCAACGTTGCTCAGCTTTCATAGCATACGTGCGGTGCGTGGCTACGTGTAGGTAGTAATAAGAAATGGCAGAATAACACCATGGTCTATTTTTGTGTAAATTCATCGATATTTTTCTAGCTAAATATCACTGACAATAATTCATCTTTTTCTCGGGTTCGTATCAAATAAGGAAGCAAAATGAGCACCGACAACTTACGTACGTATATAATTATTACATTATGCATTATTCTGTTTCCCGAAAACTTCCGTAGCTAATTATCAGAAATTCATAAATATAGTAACTCTGTATCACCAATATAAATAAACTCCGTGCATTACCTATATCTATTTAAGACTCGAAATAAAAGTTGAATAGGTACATTTTGCCGGGATCAATCTGTCTCGTTCGACTGGTTCATCCTGTAACGTGTTAAAGTTCACGTTAACGGACATATTTTACTGAATTGTACGATAAATTTGACATATTTCGACGATTTCCCAACTCACGCATCATTTTCATTTCATTAGATTAGATTAGTGTTTTTACATTCAATATTTCATCACGTATCGCAACAAATCATAATTATTTACGATTGATTATTTTCCAATAGGGTATATTCGAATTATTATTCTTTCATTCGTCGTACATATTACGTCCATTGCACATAAATATGCAATATTTTCTTAAATCTTTACAAAAAATTATTTCAAGATAATGAAAGCTGAATCACCACTTGGAATTCTTGGTCTCATTATCATTTCCCCTTCCCCTTTTGTCCATACTGCCAAGCTTATCTCATTCCTACTGATAGGAAAAACATCATGCTGCACATTGTACAAATATGGAAATGAACGTTCTATCTCAGAATTACTGTGATATATTTCCTTGTAATTTTCGAAACAATAATTTTCATTGAATTACAGTGAAATAATTTTGCAACTATTTTCCATTTAACGCGTAGCAATCTCTTAATTTTTCATGTATGACAAACTTTAGTTGTTAAATGAAATAATAAACGCTAGCTTTTAATGGAACTTGCGTGTTCCAAAATCGTACTTCAACACTAGTATCTTTATCAACGACACAAAATCAGAGTAATTTGAAAAAAAGTCAGTCACACAATATAAAATGGTACTTTTGGCTTCAAAATAATCAGAGTAAGCGTAACTTCTCACTTTATCATCGTTGACATAGAAATCTGATTAAAAACAGTATTTGTATTTATTCTTACAGCGGAGGAGATCAGCAAACAATCTTTCCGCAAGAAAATCTGGGACTATATAACGAAAAATGAATTAGCTAATTTTCCTTTGACGGTGCACAATCGTATACCCAATTTCAAAGGTGCAGCTGAAGCATCTCAGAGATTAGCGGAGTTGGATGTATTTAAAGTGGCAAAGATTTTGAAAATTAATCCCGACAAGCCTCAGGAAGGTGTCAGATTTTTGAGTCTCGAAGCTCATAAAGAGATTTTGGTGCCTATTCCAAGACTGAAGTCGGGCCTTTTCCTGCACGTGGGTCCGTTGAGCGGTGCTACCAATCAAGTATTGAAAATTGCAGCGACGAGGCGCGGTTTGGAGCAATGGGGTAAACCGGTCGGATGGGATCTTAACATGAAGGTACGTATCCGTTAGCTAGCGTAGAATGATTTTGTTCAATATTGCAAGCGATTGAAATATCGGTTTTATTGTAAATTAGGTAGACCTAGTTGTGCTTGGGTCGGTCTGTGTGAGCCCAAAAGGTTACAGAATCGGTAAGGGAGAAGGTTTTGCTGACTTGGAATTCGCAATGATGATGAAAATGGGAGCAGTGGACGAAAACACGATTGTTGTAACAACGGTTCACGATTGTCAAATAATCGAAAATTTGCCGGCAGAACTATTCAAGGAACACGACGTACCTGTTGATATCATCGTTACGCCTACTCAAACGATAATTGTAAATCCAAAATTGAAAAAACCACCTGGCATCATTTGGAATATTCTCAGCCAACGAAGAATAGACTCGATGCAAATCCTGCAACAAATCAAGGAGCAGGAAGAAAAGTAAGCACCGATTGTTGGATGCAATTTTTGCAACCGTCGCCAATTGCTAATGAATGATTAACGATTCCTCGTTACGACTTCGTATTGGTTTTAGGGAAGGAAAAATTATTATTCTAAAAGAAATCAATTCTGACGTTGACGAAAATCAAGCAGATAGATACAACCGCAAACGTTTGAGAAGACGTACAAAATCGAAACGTGAAGGTACGGACACCGATGCTGCAGGCGGCGATAAGAACGAAGGATCAAAGTTTCGCCGTACTAAAGGGAAACACAAAGACCAAAGTCGCAAAGGGGATGGTGACAACGTTTCGTCGGCGAACGAGGTACGTATCTGCGTAATGTTGTATCGATTCGTAAACTAACCCAATCGTAATACATTATCAAATTCAAGGAAAACGAACTGGGCTCTGACAAAAACAAGATTGGACAGCGTCGCAAGCCACTTAAACGTGCAAAGCCCCAGATAGATTTTTCTCTGAAGCTGTCCAACATCGCTTCGGATGTCCGTGTGAGAGACTTGAAAAACGCACTGATTGAGCGGGGAGTTAAACCAGCGGACATAACTTGGAGAGGCCATAGAGGCTTTTGTTATCTGCACTTTGGCAAATTGCGAACTGAAAATTCTCTACCCGATCAACCAATTCAGGTAGACTCGATTGTCGCAAGCTTACAAGAGTTGAGAATCGGCGAATCCGGTGATCCGGAAAAAGATTTCATTGTGGTCGAGCCGGCTAAACCGATTAGTAGAATCGAGGTGACAGATGTCACTTCCGTTTAACGGACAAAATTACGCTGTGACATGGAGAATCTGCTGCATCCTGACAGAAATGCAGTCGGATTTGTTACCCACAGCTATCTCGATGCTTACACAAAATATTAATCTAGATGGGAAATGAAACGGAAAACTGGAACGAAAAGAAAAACAAAAAAAAATCTCTAAAACGTGAGAATATATGAACATATTATGACGATTTAACTAATGCAATGTATTTTACTAATTCACGAAGCGTACGTGTTTATTATTTCACGTATATTGGGACAATCGTATAACGGTTTTTAAAATCCGTTGCTAAACCTGTACCTAAAAACAAGAAGTTGCAAAACTAATAGGTAATCGCGAATATTATTCAGAAACGTGTGCAAATAATAATACTATTGATAAGTAACGTGCAAGTATATTCGCTTCAAGTTTTTATGACTAAGAAGCTTTGCAATAATTCAACATTTTCGCCAATATTCAATTAATCATCATTCGCAATTTAACTAAAGCGTTTGAATGTTGACTGATTTATTAGGAATTATTATAACATACAATTTATCGGAGTCAAGAGAAAATCTTCAATTCTCGAACTCCATATATTTCGTTATCGAATAGAGAAAAAATGAAGCATAATATTTTTGTGAAAAGAAAATCTTGGTGAAACCGGAGAAAAAAACTAAAAATAACGTATATATCTCACTTATAGTCGGACTTTTTATAATTGAAATTTTTTAATTCATATACTTTTTATTAGAACGGACATATGAAATTCAAACGAATATCCATATTTTTTTACGCTCGAACCACCCAGTGGGCTTCCACCTTAATGCAAGAGCCAAATGGTAGAATAAAAATAATAAATAATTAATGGAGCCAATATCAACACGTATATGGCAATACTTTGTGATATTAACAAATATAATTTGTTGTTTCTTAGGTAACTTAGCAATGCATAGAGTTTAAATATACAAATTATATGTTATTTTCTTATATTATTCCATATTTTATGCCACATTAATGCCGTTCCCTTTCGCGTTAATCAACGTTATTTAAACCATTTACCTGAACGTAGGCTTTTTGTGGTTTCCACAAATGAATCTCGGTGTTCCTCTCTTCCTTTGTCAATCCAATATCTCTATGTTTCTCCGTATTCCCTCATTCGCCCATGTTTCACTGTTACATTTTATTTGATTCGATTAATCACTTGTTCCGTATTTAAACAATTATCGACTAATTATGTATATTCATGATGCCAATAAAAAAAAGTATACGTTTCACACTTTGTCCGTTGGTACGCGAGATTTTTCTCCGAGCATTTTTAATTCTAATTAGAAGCCTAGTTGGCTAATTACAGTTACGCGAAATGAAATTCACAAGTCTAGGCAGCGAACCGCAGACGTGCTCGTTCGCGAACGAACCCGAGTAGACTGGTGTTATGGTGCCCAAATACGCTCAGTGGTTCCGTACGGTCGCCTATCATAACAACGTAGGTTTGCAAATTTCTGCTTAGCTACAAACGACCGGATTTGAAAGTATCGACTAACGGACATACATACGCAGAAAAACTTGAAATAACCAAAATACAGAGCAGAGCGAAATTTGTCTTTGTGCATTCATTGTCAATGTCCCAATGTTAATAGCTTCGTCTCCCGACAAAAGTTGTGGGGAAAATTGTGAAACATTCATATTCCAATCATCTATCTAATATCAATAATCTTATAAATATCCGTTGATTATACCAAACTCAATCTATTGAAAATTGTTGGTGCTAAATTCTAGAAATTAAAGATATTTTCAAGTATACGCAACACGTTCCATTTTAGAATCAGTCGATCAAATCTCCCCTCATTGTTTTTCCCGTTCTCTCTCCATTCTGGTCCAAGACAAGGACCACAGTGCGCGTGCCACAATTCCTGCATCCTTGTGCAGTCTGTAACGCAAGACTCATTACTCGAAAGGATACATACGATTATTGCAAATAGCGTTTGCGTACCACAAAATCCAAGTGATCTGTGCCCAGTTACTTTTCGGAAGACCGAAATACGACTCGGCAGTATCAAAGTAGCATTAACTATAAAAAGTACCAAATTACAAAAATTGTGACCTTGATCTTTCAGCAAAGAATATACCATTGCGTTTCAAAGAAATTGCTCGAGTCTTCTACATTTTTCAAAATATGGAATCTGTGGTATAAAAATGTACGCGTCAGAGGTGTCGAACGAACGAGAATATGTTGAGATTCTTATAGCCAAATATATTTAAATGGTTTATCATCATCGCTATCAATACGTTTGAGAACGATGATGCTGTCCGAGGTTACATTAACGTTATTAAACGTCAGTTACACTATCGACGAGCTATTTTGACACTGACAACGACTATTTTATCAAATATTTATATTAAAATCACATTGACTAGACTTATAACTTGAAGAAGGCTGCAGAGCATTTCCTCACAATGAAGGGCTCGATTTGTAAACATATTTCACGTCACAGTTATTCCAGTTAGAGCATCTAAATTTCGGTCCTTTAGAGTACGAACTACGCGTTAATTCTTTACACGTTAATCGTATGCTGCAATCGCAGGGATACTTATATGTATGTTATTTACATGTATACTATACGAATCACGTGTTTCTTATGTACATTTATGTTTTGAAAAGTTTCGTTTTTGAATGGGGAATAGAAAAAATGATTAACCAAAGCACAGAGATGAATCATCCTCGTTCCATTGCCGTTGTTCTCCGCCGATTGGAACTCACGATTCTATGATAAACTTTGGAAACGTCGGATTTCACATCCGACATCAGAGACAAGACTGTGATGATAATTACTAACACGGACCGCAAAATTGTGCGCTCGAATCGATTGATGCGGACAGGAAACAAATTCAATTATACGTCTCGTCTTACCGAGATTACATCAGAAGGTTCCTTCCGTCCCTTTCTCGCGATTACGATGAAAGGATTATTATTACCTTTGAAGACTAACTCGGTTTTGCCATCGAATTGCTGCCTTGCGGCTGCTAGGCACAGAGATGACGGCAATCGCTCTCCCTCGTTAATCCAGTTTCCACTCGCGACGTACAACGCGAGGGGAACAGATGAATGAGTTTTCGAAGAGTGAACTTGACATTTCACAGAAGGGAGAAGAATCGCGCGAGAAAAAAGCAAAAGTTAAATGATAAACGAGAAAAATTTGATCGATCATTTTTCACCGTGCACCGAGATTGGATCGTGGATCAATGACGGTTCAACATTTTTGTTAACGACACAGCAAGTTCGAGCAGTCGTAGGCAAAAAGATTGATCGACATCCGATCGAATAATTCCAGTTTCGAATAACTTCATTGTCGTTTTTGCAACGATTTATGCGTAGATTTCTGCATTTCCAGTTTGTCGGTTATAGACGATTCGCGGTACGAATTTGACGGTGTTGGTGGAAAATTACGAACTCGAAGGCTCGGGACTAGCATCAATGAAATCAATGTCGGAGGAAGTTGTACCCTTCCGTCGATTTGGCCTTGGCGACGCGTTAATGCGCGCCTTGACGCTTGCAGTCGATACACTCAGCCGATTTGCCGTTTTCGCCTGCGTCTTGGGTCTACAAGGAGAAACGTCGGTTGTGAAAACTACAACAAGCTTTATAAAGAACGAACTTAAAATATTACATCTACAAGCTTAAATTACATCTCGAAAATTATCCCACATTTGAATCGTTCGACATTCTTGAATTTTCATTTTTTCAGCAAAAATGCTAAAGCTATAGCCGTGTGAGAACGCCTAGTCGATTTGTTCATAAAAGCTCGCTCTTAAGCTTGCCCTTTAAATTTTGAACCGACGCTCGTGAGAACACAGCTTTAGTTTCCTGGTTTCAAACTCGTTCGGCAAGAAGGAAGCTAAAAAACCTTGCTCTTTCAAACAAGCTATCACATTACCGATAAAAGTTCAACAGTTTTACGATGAATTTTATTTCCAAGCGAATTCGACGAGGCGGAAGCGAAACACCTCGAACCTGATTTCTAACCACGTTGTAGATTATCGAAAGTGTTGAATTTTCTGTAAACAGTCGATTGGAATTTACTCAAAGAAGAGAATTTTTCCTACGCAAATGAACAATCGCATTAGATTGGCCATATTGATGGAAGGACGAAAGGGCGCCGCGAAGCACGTTATCAAGTAATATAACGGATAATGACGTTACTGATCGACTCTGCAAAGATTTACCTTAATCTTTCTTCGGCGCCCTTCATAGCAGAATTTAATTCTTCCTCCCACTGGAGCTCCTTTCTTTCCCGTTCCTGTCTCTCGAGTTCACGTTCGCGGTTGTACACTCGATATTCAGGAATGAACGCGAGTCCACGGACCTCAGCACCAGCACCATCGGCAGCAGTTACATCATCAGCAGCAGATTCCACCTTTATCGACCTGAGTAATTGACACAGTAAAAGCTCGTTGAGGAGTTACATCTGTACAGAATTTGGGAAAATATCGATTTCTCGTTTTCGACGGATTCTTATAATACATATACACATATTTTCCGTCGTTCGTAAATATTTCCCCGATAACAAAAATTGTAAAACATACCCTTTACTATGAAAAAAAAATGAAAAACCTGCACTCATTTCCAAAAAAACAAAATTCACGAATACTTCTTGTTTCCGGCCGCGAATTGGATGTAACCACTCGAATCAGTGAAATTCCGAGAGTTGGGAAATCCACGATTATCTCATGAAGAGTTTCTTCGACGCGGAGAAAAAAAAATTGGTTTTTAATAGAATTTTCGTTGGATGAGAAACTATTTATTCAGTGAAATCGAATCGTATCTAAAACAAGACCGCGTGGGAGTCTCGTGATAGAGCAGTGGAGTGGATTGTTTAAAAATAAACAATCGAGCTAGATGCGAATATGAGACGAACCGCTGTTTGGCAAGTCTTTTTTTCTTCTTGTGCAACGGTCTGGTTTCGATAATCATCTCTTCCAGCTCGAACGTTGGATCACAGTTCAAGTGATCGTTCGGTGGAGCGAATGGCGGCCTAATTTGCTTGGCTAGAACTTTGTCGAGATCCAACTCGCTCATGGCTTCGACCTGCTTCAGCTCTCCCAACGTCGATATCCTGGCACCAGGAGCTTGGGTCAGCAATCTGTCCAAGAGTTCTCGAATTGCCGGGCTCCAGTGTGGCAGGGGTTGTCGATCCTCCTATAAAAAGCAATGTCATTTCGTCCGTTTTAAAAGTATTGATATAATAAAATATCCGATCCAGGTTGATGACCAAAACCGATTTCTAGAATTTCCCAATCCAATATTTTATCTCGATTGAATTAAAAATTTCATTCTAAAGGTTGGACCATTTTTTAGTTGAAAGTAGAAATTGGAAAATACAAATTCCGTTCATTTTACCTTTGATCAGCAGAGATTTCCGAGTCAATTTGCTGAATCGCGGATGTGAAATAACGACCACTCCGAACGGCGGAAATTTACCGTCACATATTTTTTTTTTTTTTTTTTTTTTTTTTGACAGCGTGTTATTGACGTGAACTCACTTGTAATATAGCAAGAGCCTCTCTGTGGGATGTCGCGGAGTGCAGAGGGTATGGGCGAACCCCAGCAAGCGTTTCCCACGCCAATACACCGAGACTCCACCAATCCACGGCAAAACCATAGCCAAGGACTCCGTATTCTTCGCAAGAGCACATGTAAACTTCGGGTGCTAAATTATTTAAAAATCAATGAAAAAATAAGTAGGCGGTCCACGATCACGTACGACATAATTCATAAATAAATTTAACAAGACCCTATTAAACATATTAATAAATATCGTAACAGTTTGACGCATCGACAGATTGCTTTCCATCAGTCTCTGATTGAAAATTTTTCATTTCCCGCATCTCCGTTGAAAAAAAAAAAATAGGAAAAATTCAGACAACTAATTGAAAAGTCACGCTAATTAGATTGGAAGCGACCGACTGAACGGGAATTTTACATCGATCATACCGAGTCTCCCCAAGTTACGAAGTGCGCGCCACATCTAAAATCAATGAAACAAAAGAAGTCACTAGTTTAATAATGAATTTACGGCCTTATCGTAGCTTCCTCTTTTTGTTAAAATTGATACGTTTTTTAAGCAATTGAATAGAGCTTTTTTCCTCGAAAATCCACGAGTACACAATCAGAGGCCATTTTGGGAATTAAAAAAAATTGGATCAGCACTAAATTCATTATTAGACTAAGGATTTTTGTTTGATTTTAGACGAACCACAATTGATCAATAATGATGTTTTTTTTTCATTTTGGTGAAATGAAACTGAATCGTTATATAATAAGTTTATACCATTTGTTTTATATAATGAATTGAACTACTGTCAAAAAAATTATTTCTAATAGTCATGTTTTTTTCAAGGCTGAATACACCGTTAATTAGAGAATTAGGGCACGAAGGAAACGATCAGCTTAGTGATAGCTTTATTGATAGATTTTTATCAGAGGAAATTACTGCCCGAGTGAACGTTCGATGTCATCAACACGCAACGTACTCGATCGTGCTTGAATAAACGCGTTTGCAAATGACACGCACTAAAAGCTGCCGACAATCTCTGGGGATAAAGAGACGAGTTATGCTCGTCGGTACACTTGGACTCGCCCTCGTTTGCTCATCTCTCATTTTCCGTTTCGAAATCACAGTTCGAAGACGCGAAAGTTTGGTTTTCTCTCTTCGACAGATTGATTCACGGTTATCGCTCCGGAGTGCGATAATTCATGCGGAGATCTAATTGGAAATTAACATTTTCTCGGACCTCGAAACAAGGTGAACGAAACCTTTGAGAAAAGAAGCGAGAACTTAATCTTCGTAAGATTTACCGGATTCGATGTCGCGAAAACTCTGCGATATTTTAACGAGAAAATTTATATTCCGCGGTCGTTCGCCGCGGCGATGTATTTTTCCATTTCTTCAAAAGCTTTTACTTCGGGTGACAGAAAAACGAAAAGTCTGGATTTGCTCAACTTTCCACTCCGCAAAAAACTTGGGAATTCCTTTCCCATTCGACACTCACACTGATAATCGAGGGATCCGTTCACCGTCTAATTTTATAACTCGTCAAGAAAATCACACGGATACTTTTAATTTTTAACACCAGACTACTATTTGATCGTGCATCCATATTCGAGGAGTATGCCAACTCTATGGCAAAATTTGCGAGTAGTTTTTCATTTTTCCCATTCGAATCTGTATTTCCACCGGAGAACGTGAAATCAATTTTGTTCTGTTATTTATCATCGTATCGCGCGCAGCCCTGTTCGAAAGATATACGACGAACATAAATTCCAATTTGAAAAAAAGCACCAAACAAATTTGTATACAAATCACTTTACGTTTGCTCCCACTAGATGAAAAATAATTTCCCATGCATTTATGACTATTTGCAGCATGGAAAATGTTAACTACGACAGAATAAAAATTCCAATTTCGCCTACTTATTTCAATTCTTAAATCTTACCCAAAATAATAAATTAAGTTTGTGTAATAAAACTTGTGCAAGCTTCGTTCTGTTTTGTATAATTGTAGTAAAACCTTAGCATCGAGTCGACGAATGGAAACAAATGCAAGAAATTTTTTCAAGGAATATCCTCTGCTTCGCTGGTAATTAAATTAATTGTTCATAACATTACCGATGTAAGGTTTGGTCCCAGACATCGAAGTGGCTAGTTGACCTTCTTCCAGAACTGTAGCGATATTGAAATCGGTAACGTGCGCGTGACCTGCAATTAGAACAACAACAGGCATCAAATTCACAGAAAATAGTGAGAGAGTAGTCAAAATTATATCCATTAGACCACCCCAGAAAAAAAAATTATTTTTCTTTCGCTCGCATGAGTCGAAGAGGTGTTGCACAAAGGATTGATTTTTGTATTCGATTAACACATAGAAAATCAACTGCTTACGTTGAAACGCATATAATTTCGGTTTTAAATACGGAAAATGCTGCAGAATTCGTAGTTAACATTTTTGTAGGTTTCACGTATTGAGCTTCAAGTGGGGTGAGATAAGAAAATTCTTTTTTTTGAAGGTAGTCTGATATAAAAACTGTGTATAAAAACTATCATCAGTAGATTTGATTTTCTCCCTAGTTGGATCAAGAAATATTTTCTGATCAAACAAATTTCTGAGTAGTACTTCGTTGGTTGTTTGTCATCGGTTTTATAGAAATTATCGTAAGCTGAATTTTATTCAACATTCGACGGTTGTTTTTCCTCGAGAGGCGCAAAAATTATGTCTTATCCAGCAGACGAGGCGATGATTTCCGTAGTTATTATCCTTTGTAAGCGCAATTACGAGGTGCACTGGGTGAAAGGGCGCTGAAGACTGGCGCCACGATGACGTCAAAGCGCAACGTCAGACGATGCTACCTCGTTGATATTACGAAAATCCGTATTTATGTTGCCCTCGATGCTGCGAGAGAGGACGATTGAACCGTGCTTTTTCGCGAAAGGAGGCAAAATCTCGCGGCGATGCGTCATCTCCAAGATGATAAGCGAGAAAATAGACGTTTACGATCTTGCAATCTCCGAGATGGCAATGCGCGCGGGACGAGTAGGAATAATAAGGTTATTTATACCGAATGTAGCGACGAATATTTTCAGAAAATCACGTACACCAACAAGGCGAGTTTCTTTCCTCGTTCGTGAGCAGTCGTAAGCAATTTTACTCGCACGGAACGATCCAGCAGTCTGGCATCTAGTTTTTCAGTACGAGCCGCATGTAGATCCCGATGCTATTAAAACACTTTTAACGATAAGCTATTATTTTCATGGCTCGAAGATAGACGCGCTTGAACACTACTAGAATCGGTACAAAAAGCCCAAACATTTTTTCGATCGATATCCCATGCGCGATTTATTTTTGCATACACGAAATTCACGACGGTAACGAAATTTTGAGAATTATTTTTAAAGCTAGTTTCAGGTAAATTATAGATGTACCTTATTATTTGTTGTCTTTCTTTAATTATCAATTAACTCGTTTGAATTTAGCTCCCTGGGAAACAAGGTTATTACAAAAAACCTCGTTCGACATTCCACCTTCGCGAAATTCAATTTCGCAAGTTATTAGTATTTCAACAACTCGGTAGAACAGCACGTCATCGCGAAACGTCGGCAGGAACTCACGCTATCGCGAATTATTCTCGAGCAATATTACGGTATGCCAGATTTACACGGAATGCAGAAAACATCATAACAAAACCGAAATCATGCTGTCATCATTTCCAATTGAAAAAACAAGTGTTACCCCAAAAATTGGATAGGATGCAAAATAAAGAAGAAAAAAGGACACTTTCCATGTAATAGATTAAAAATTACACTGGTATCACGTATTTAATGCGGTGATAAAAAAAATTGGTGCGTCGATCCTCAACGTACGAATCATCGAAATGCGAATGTAAACGGTTGATTGCAATTGTTGCGCGAGTCGGGCGTACTGCTTCCGCAGTTGAATATTTTCACGACTGATCGGAGACCGTAAACCCAAATCGAAGTGTGGGGGAGGAAGGAGCGGAACGCTTTCCAAATATACATATTGAAATTTCCATAGATCTCGTCTACCGAGAATATTTCACTGCACACCCCCCCGTTCATTTGCATATTGGTCGAATTACGGAACATTTATAAGCGCGCACATTTATATAGCTCGTATATAACGGATGCGATGCATATTCATGCGACATTGGGGCAGGGTGTATCTCGTGTACCTTAACTACGCGTGTCTATCAGGTCGCCTGCTTCGTTGTTTGCGATGTTTGAATATGAATAATAATGAAAACTCTTCAAACTCGAGAAACCGTCTCGCTCGGTGAATGGCGTAAGTCTTCCATGATGCAAAAGCAATCTCAAACAACCCTTAGATCTCGTGCAGCGATATAGCGCTCCTCGTAATGCCGGGAAATTAGCTGTGCATCACGTACAACCTTCGAGGCGACGATGTACCTTTGTACGTCGATACGAAAAGCATCCAAAACTTCAACAACTCTTCTTAAGCCATTTTCACGCGGCTAAGTCACGTCCGAGCAAAACTTTTCGAACGGCTTGTACATCGGAACACCGACACCCTGGAGCTTTCAACATTTTTAGCTCTTTCATTCTTTGCATTTCAGAGATGAAGACTTCTCCGCTGGTTCCCCTACGTACTGCATTTTTCACAACGTAAAGACGAATTTGTCGTAAAACTACGCTTTTTCGAACGCGTTCTCGCTACGGGGATGAAGATTTTTTTCATTTTATTTTTTTCAAGAAACTCGCCTCGAAAGCTTCGGCTTTCTCTTGAATTTATTCGACCTACAAGTCTTACGCCGAGTTCTTTTTTCCCTCGCTCCCGACTTTAAGCCGCCTTCGCACCTTCGCGTTCTCTACGCGAAGCTACTTTATATCTCGAAACTTACTCGGCGTTCTATCGATTCGTTTTCTTTCAACTTGGCCATAAATCCAAGTCGTATATGACTGCAACATCGTTTGGTTTATGCTCAGTTCGAAGACGCAAGAATTCCACGAACGACAAGGAGAACTGAGACGAGTGAGCAGGGGGTACAATGTAAGGGTTACGACGAGTGGCTGAAAAAAAAAGTTTACGCCAAACGTGCTGGCCGAAGTAGATTTGGCTGAATATTTTGACAAAGCATATCAGCGAGTGTCTGTGAACTCTTCTGATAGAAACGTGCGACATATTTGGAGAAAAATTTGGCAAAACAGAGGTTGTACGCGAAGTACGCGGGGAAAATGCTCGGGAAGCAGTTCAAAGCTGCGCGTCACTTAAGCTCGTTGATATAAAAGAAACTACTTCACCGGCGATGAAAAACTACGACCACCGATTCCGGATCTACCTACTCGCTATAATTTGTGATAAAATACCAGCACAGCTCGGCGACAACAACAACAACCAATCACACAGCGTTGTGTTAAAAGCGGAATAAATCTTCGACATGGTGGGCGCGGCGGGAAACGTAGGGTAGATTTTCTCGATTTTTCAACGGTCCGAGAAAGCAGGCAGCGGTAGAGTCTGTAACTTATAGCGTTGTCTTTTCAAAAATGGAGTCGAATAAATTTTCTGGGCGTAAGTTGGTGCGAATACGAAATTTGCGAAAAAAATATGTACATCGTCGATCGAAGGGTGTGAAAAATGGTTGAAAATTGATGGAGAATGGGGATAGAAATAATGGAGGAAAGATAATTGGCGGTCTGGTTTTGCAATATCTAGTGGCGTGTCTGACAATGGAATTCGGGGTAATACCTGGCGAGAGATAGGGGATATTTCGTGCAACTATGATATCTATTGTAGATTGTTTAATTGTTAACTTCGTTTTCTGCACGGTGGAGAAATACAGCGGAACGTGAAATGGAAAAACAGGAAAAGTTGGTTCGTAGAAAACCCAGAGGCAATTTCTCGACCATCGTCAAAGGCATGCAATTTGCAGTGGTATCAGGAAATTGGATGGTAACAAACTAGCAACGTCCGATATCCGACGGGTAGCATATCAACAACGTTAATTGAGTCGTCTATTGTCAAACGCGAGCCAAAATTACAATTCATAAAAGAAATCAGACTCCGAAGCGAAAAGTGCTCCGGCAACGTCATACGCATCGAAATTTCCGATACCCCATTTCGATTTATAAAAGAGATCACGTGGATTATTTTGATCGATTTGAATAGTTTTCTATCCACTTGCCAGCGACTCGCTGCTGCTTTTGTCCGCTGCCATTTTTCCAAAGTATTTTGATAGGACGGACTTCAGCTGCCTTTCCGAGTCGTTGTGTTATGAAACGCGTTTTGTGAATCCACAGATCCGTAGATTTGATCAGATTTCAATTAAATTTCCGCAATTGCTTCCAACATGAATCGTCGATTGTGCTGGAAGTGACGCAGCTCGCTGCAGAGTGTCGGGTGCAGCTCAAATGCGTGGAGATGACGAGCGAATTGTTAATAACGTAAGAGGAAATAAATACGCGAAAACTGTCGCGTTGCATCGAGATGTTGCTGCAGGTCACTTTGCTGTCAAAACTTTAACAACGAGTTGCGCATAACTCTGATATCGACATGTGCTACACAATTCATTCCTCGTCACTTCGACGTGGAATAAGTTTGACGATGCTTTAATTTCGCGACTATAAACCTCAACCCTTCAGCATGTCGCATGGTAACTCAAACAATATCTAAAACGAGGAGATTCGAATTGATAGAATATAATGAATCAACTTCTTTCGCATAGCAAAGAGAGCAGCACAATTTTTAATATCCACAATCGGACGATAAAATTATAAGCTAAGCTGCCGGTTACGATTGAGAAGGCGCGAAAAGGTCAAGGCTTTATTCAGAATACGACCAGAACGTAGTACGATCGAACTTTAACATGGCGACGGGAGGCGAGGTGGAAATTGGTGCATCATGCATCTCCATCTCTATGCATCTCGTGAAGTCAGTTATAACGCATTTTATCATCTCAGTTATGACACATCTAACTCAGCTTATCCTAGTGCCGAATAGCCATATCAGAGAATCTAGCATTTCGAAGATATCCAGTTATGCGAGGCTGCGCCAACGCTTTACGGTGTCGTTGACGTTTACGCCTACGAAGACGATATTGAAAAGTAAATTCGGGCCGGAATCGCGTAGGTGAAAACCAGCTCAGGAACGAAATTTTGACGAATTCAGTCGTCTCGGTAGAGCATACCAGAGAGACTTACACAATTTTGTCAATGAAACGAACGAACGATGTTCAAGGTCGCGCGCGGTTCCGTACAACCCGTGCGATGCAGTTGTGTTGCTATCAGTGAATTTCGTCCGAACAAAGGGAAGAAACTTTCATAAAAGTCTAGACTGTGATGGATATGAAAATAGCAGGCAATGCAAAAAGTGAAAAATTGTAGAAGTCTGCGATTTGGGGTGGAATGCCTCGTATAATACATGTCAGATATATATCGGTACGTAAAGAGTGCTTCGTACGTCTGTCGAGTTGAATACGCGAATCGTTGAATTGTATTCGGAATTAATGGTAGAGTGCAGATAAGAAGTAGGAATATGATAAAAAAAGCCCGTAAGATTTACCACGATTCACGAGAGGTAATAACAATAATAACATCATCTACCTTCTTCGTCGAGTAAAACGTTATCCGGTTTGATATCCCTGTGGATGATCCTTTGCTGTTGCAAGTAGTCAAGCGCCAAAGCGATTTCCGCGACGATCAGTAGCACGCTGTATTCGCAGAATTGAACTTCTTGCTGAATGTGATATCTGAGATCACCGCCGAGGAGTAGATCCGACACCATGAAGAGATCCTCCTCGTCTGAAAATGAACAACATTCGCGATTTCGTGCTCTCGTATTTAATCATCATCATCGTAGCCATTCGTCCCCAACGAGCTGTAAAATTACGTGGCACGTGTCGTAAGGAAAATGAATTTGGTACGACGAAATCAGGACTCCCGAGGAATAACCTCGACCACGGCGAAATTTTGCAGAAGTAACTTGGTAGGTATATTTGAAATTCGAGATTGTCAAAAATAACGCGACTCGACATCTGCCACATCTGACCTGGACGAGGCAAACATTATGTCAGCCCGTGAAATTGTTTCGCGCAAAAATTGGGATCCACAGATAAAGCGTCGCGAATAACCTGAAACATCCTCGTAAAAAATAGACTCGGCGAGGATTTTTCAATAAGCGGCGAGATAACGAAATTGCGAGAACGCATCGAATAAAACTGCGGGAAGATCTTTATCCTCGCAAAAAAAAAACGATGAAACTTTGCGTCGAGATTCTTGCGAACGAGCAGCTTCGTTGCTGGACAATGATATTGTTTTTATATTTTTAATGAAGTCTGCAACTTGGCGATGAGGTGTTTTTGTCGAAAAATAAATGTACAACATTATCCATTTTTCACGAGAAACGTAATATCAATGAAATATTCATTCCATCCTCGGCTAATCTGTGCGTCGTTTTATAAAACTTTCACGAAAGGTGTCAGCTTTTAATCCACGGCTGACCGAGCTTAGTGCTTTTGCTTTGTTTGCCAAGCAAAAAACATCTCTCTGAAAAAAAACTTCTTTTGTTTCACGTTTATTTTATGGACATTTCGCGCGCTCAGAGTCGAGAGAGATTCCATCTGCATATGAAGCTCCGTGCGGAAAAAATTCTTAGAATCAATTGGTATGATACGTTTGCGTTTGCAAAACAAATTTGAATCATATTAATGTTCAAGGTCACGTGTAAAAAACACGATAATCTCTTATCGTGGCGCAATAGAATCGATGCACGCGATTTCTGCCGTATGATCATGCTTCACTGGACGACGAGTCTGCTGTATAATCATTGCGTGTCCGTGGAATAGAGCGCACAAATATCTCGACTCACCCTGGAAACTGAACCATAGATTCACAAGGCATGGATGGTCCAATTTCGATAGTATCTCAACCTCTCTGGCAACGTTCCTCAGTGCGCCTCGTTCGGCACATTCACCCTTATGCACGTATTTCATCGCGTACATGTTCCCACTGCGATCCTTCTTCTGTACAATGCAAACCTGAAAAGTATCGCAGTATTGTTATCCACGTGTTTTATGCCGAAGAAAAGGCGAGCATAGAATACCAGAGTTCAAAGAGTGATCGGTATTCGACGAAAAGTAATATTTCTCTGACGGACCGTTTCGCTGTATGCAATATCGTGGCAAAAAATTCAATAATGCATATTTTTCCACGGAAAAATATCGGACTTTTGTACGCTTTTTTATTCTCGCCCACGCGCGATGAACCGAAAAGGAATATGAATAGTTCGGATACTCGAGTGTCTACCGCAGAACGTTCTCAATTATAGAGTAGGTTTCGATATCGATCGAATTAGGGGGGGAATAACGACCGTTACATTGTAGTTTCGTGAATCGAGTGAATATTACATGTAACAACGAAGCAAACTAATTATAGAAACGAGTAGCTTTTTTTTAATCGAAAATTCAGCAGCGTCATTGCGATGTGATCCGTGTTGACGCGTTTCAGAGTATAGTCTCTATCCGCATCGACGCATTTCCGAGTTCATTGTGTCGTAAAAGGGGAATTTTTGCCCCAGGTCATCGTCGATGCTAGTCGGCTTTGATCCCAACTGATTTTCCGTAGATTTTCACTCTGCCGTTATAATCAATATTTCGCGAAACCTTCACATTTGGTATTCGCGTGGTACGCGTGAGAAAATGTTTGGTCTGTATTTTGACGTTTCCGAAAAATCGGTTCGAATTTGAATGGGGAAAAAAATCGGTGTTTCCTATTCGCCTCAAATTATGTTCGGAGTCTAAATTTGATGACAGAAATTTTCACCACGACGAATATTCGTGATACGAATAAATGAGTTTTTAAATCACTTAGCAGCAGAAATGTCGATTTTTCCAGCAACGGGGAAATCGCGCTGTTCTCCCCGGTTTTCCGCGCCTGTAGGCACCCTGAATTCTCTGTAATTTTCTCGCGAGGAACGAACATGGTCCCCGCTTTCCCCGAGAAAAACGAATTTTCATTCGGTTGGAATGTTTCCAAGCGAACGATAAACGGTTGTCGAGGTAAATTCTCACCCTTTTGTGCCTTCCGTTACGAGGCGAGAACGCGCCCCAGCGTTCCGGTGAACAACGCGGCGGGTGAATTTTACGGCCTAATTCTGTGCGAACATTTTTGTCGCGATCGCTGCCAAATTTCACTCGCCGTCGCGCACCTAAATAAGATGCGGATTCGTCGCGGTGAAATTCGACAGTCTCATCGTCGCGAAATTTAATCAGTCGGAGTGCGACGCTGCACCCTTTTGTTTACTCGTTATAACGAGTTGTACGCGTGGCAAATTGAAAACGTCGCGCCGATCTTAATCTAGGTTTGTCACGATATTCGACCGCCCCGTCCGATTTAATTTGAATTCCTCAATTTTTCATCCACGCACAAATGTTTTTGCGTCAGGAGCTGACGAGTTTTGTCTGTCAGGTTTTTTTCCCTGACACAACGACACCGCTTAGATCGCTGTCGACAGAACTTTTTACACGCAGCCTTCCAGCTGCGTCACTTGATTAAAAATGATCGCGTCGCGAAAATTTGCAAACTATAATTTTTACCTGCACACGCGAAACAATGCATCGTATTAACATGCTAATTATTCCAATCATTGGCAAACGAAAACCCGCAGTATTTTTCATTCATTTCACCTAAACAAGATTCGCAAGTATATACATTCAGCAACATCACTTGACAAATAACGTGAGAATGCTGACTTTTCGTGCAGGTAAGTTTACTCGAAATGGTGAAAATTGTGGGAATCAAATTAAAAATGCCAGTTGGCAGGGAAAACCCTGAAAATAAGGGGTCTCTACATCGGATCGTAGTAAAGATTTGTGGCGGAGTTTTCAAGCGGATTACGTTCTATTAGAGATGCTTGAAGCTTTTTTGAGGAGTGGACAGGAAACCGCGAGCCGAGGTCGTATCGCGATACGGTTGAGGAAAGTGCGAACGGCGAGTGCCTGTTTATCGCGCAACTCGCGATTTTCCTGTCGCTGTAACGTAAGTCCGACAAACGAGTAGAGAAGCCCCGCGGCCATAACGCTCGCGTTTCACGCGGATAACGAATAAAAGCAATATTTCGACGTGCAAACAACGACGCGTTGCCTTGGGGGTCGAAGTCCGAGGTAGATGCGAAATTACGTCGACTTTTTCGGAAATCTCTCGGAGATGACAAGAAGGCCGTAGGCATACGAACTTTCGCAGATCCCTGTTTATCATACGCGCACGCGTATCTATATACATGTGCGAGTACGTACGGAGAATTTCGCGCCAACTCGACGAGTGTTAAACCCCGAGTGAAATATTTATAAAAAATGAAGGGTCGAATAGAAAAATTTGAACGTAATTCAGGTCGCGTTTTTTACCGAGTAGAATATCAGAAAAAAAATGAAATGGGTCTGAGATGGTCGGAGTTTAGCACTGGTCGAGTTGGCGTGGAATGCCCCGTATATACAATACACGACATATCTGTCGTTGTTTTATAAAACGCACGGCGTATCCAGACGATGGAAGATCAGGGAAACTGGATGGAGAGGAGCCAGTTGTTACTCGCGTTGGAAATGCGTCTTTTATGCATCGAATGTTATTCAGCACTGGGGAAGGAAAATTTCGAGGCTGCGAAAGTGAAAATAAATCCAATCTCTCCGCAAATGTCATCCTTCAGACGGAACTTGAGGAAATAAGAAGCACTTAGCGTTACTCGCAGAAAAAGTGGAACGACTGACGCGATGTTTCTCGCGAAGCATGAACCTTATTTCCCGGCACATAAAATAAAATTAATGATGAACTCAGGCATCCCGTTACGGCTCCGTCGACTATCTTTCTCTCGAACAGGTGTGTTCGTCTCGCGTAATGTTAATTTCCACAAGAATGTTATCAACGTCGCGTGTAGCACGAATAAAAAGTAATATCCCGTCAGTAGTAGAAAAGTCTATATTATACTTGTGACATGGAGTCGCTTTGATCTGAAATCCAATATCAACGAGATGCGAAAAAAAAATTCTATTCGACTGAATTTCGAGCGGAAAATCAGACCTTTTCGCAACTCACGAATAAACGTCACGTCCTTTTTTTCACACTTTACGATCATAGCTTATTTCCACGTATTAAACTGCGAACCATTTCGCGAGTAGAATTATTGATAATGTACTACATTTTCTCTACCATGGAGGAATAATATTCCACAGATTATTGTTCATAATTGAGTGGTGCTTCGCTCCTGAAATTACGTACTTCTGGTACATTTTTATTTCGGATCATTTCAGAAAATCAGTGTTTTCTATTTAAACAAAATCGTGCTACTTTCGTAGACAATAGCTCGACGTTGATTTTCCTGGAAATATGTTATCTGCAAATTCGCTTTCGCGTTCCCGGAGAAAATTGTATCTTGCTAATGATAATTAGTCCGTGGTTTCATCAGCGTTATCACCGCAAACCAGCGATTATCTATTCGTAATTTGAGGGCAGTGCTATTTTCACGAAGTAATTTGGCAGTAACATTCGTCGTTAGACTTATGAAATTATCGGGCATAAAGTACATTCTCGTTTAATTTTCGAGCACTGTCGTACGCAAATCTGCCGAAACGGTGTCGTGCGCTGCGAGCTACAGTCGACGAATAAATTACGATCCTTAGGCTCAAAGGAATTTTTTATTCCTGGGAAAATCGAGGGGAACGAATTTTATCATCGGACGACGTATCATGCCTACGGGTAAGCAGTCGACGCAACTCTACGACAGACGATTTTCGTACAATTCTTTTTTGTTCGTTTCCTCGCTCTATATTCAGAAAATGCGGGGACGAAGAAGAATTGACTGCGGTTATATCCCTGCTGGCGCGTATCTCCGTGTATTATATGCTGAGAAATGGCAATTATTTTTTACCGCGAATATCGAAAATATCCGGAAAAATTCGAGCGAGTCGTATAAACGGGAGGCAAGCTTTGTTAGCTGTGGTGAACCGAGACGAGAGAAAAATACGTAAAAAAATGACGTCGAGGCGAATTTTTGTGATAAAATATAGACACAAGGAAAAAATCGTTGCTATTAAAACGTTGTTCCTGCTGAATGTCGTTCGAGAAAAAAATAGTCGATGTAGCTGCGATGATAAGAATAATTTAGTTGGTGGAGGAAATTTTGCCTCGTTTGAAACGATTTGGCAAAAACGAGTCAGAGGGAAATAAATTGCGAAAAATCGTTGCGAAACTAGCGGAAACGAGAAGAATACTACGGGATAGCAGTCTCTACCAAAAATGATGGAAGTATCGGGTTTTCGCGACGGGAGTTCGACGGTAGAAGTAATTTCATCCGCGGACCCGTTTCCGCGGCTGGAGAGTTCACCGGGTCGCGGGATCATCGATATGATCAGCCCTTCCGAACGCATAGCCGTCTCTCTCTTTTTTCGGATTACCACAAGATTTGCCGGGATCCTTTCACAGCTTCGTCGGATTTCCCTTTCAGGTTCGTGCACACGCGCGTATACGAGGATATGATTATTTTCATACCTAGTCGTAGAAATCTTCGTTGAAAAATGTGACCGAGTGCGGTAACAGAGAAACGCGAAACGCGTTTCTTTGAGGATAGACGAGATTGGATTTACAAAAGCTTACACACTAGCTGTATGGGGTAGTAGAAGTTGGAAAACATGTAATATTTACGCTGAGAATAGAGAAAATAAATTTACGTTTGAAGTAGTCGAACAGGTTCTGTGATTTCGGTGCTTTTCTCAAATATCCTATGCAAATATAATACGATGGAGGACTCTCTGGCAAAGGGTATCGAAGAAATGCATGTTTATCTTACCTTCCCAAAGCTTCCTTTCCCGATCGCTCGCAGGATTTGGAAATGGTCAAAGTTTACTGGAAAAGAAAAGTGAAGGACACGAGCGTTAAATATCAGCTTTGCAAGGTGGTGCTCGCGAGGGCAGAACTCGGAGAACTGGATTCAATTTGACTCCCGTTCGGGTGGCAAATCGCTTTAAACTTGCAAAACTTTGGCTCGAATAACAAGGTACGAGAACCGAGTTGTCCTCGAGTGAATAACGAGGTTGATGGCTCTTGAAGAGACAGACAACTTCGTGTTCCTGAGACACTATTTCCCAGACTTTTATACATTTGCGGTTATTCGAAGACAGCTCTGCGTTTACACTCATTGCATTGGAACAAAACTCTCGCAATAGTCATTTTTACCGTTCAAACGCCATAGATGTCCAATTTCTACCAAACATGGCAGCGCTTAATTTTGGCGCGGTGCCCTTTCGAAACGAAACTTTCCTCGATGACGAGGCAGGCAATAGATCAAAATTGCAGCGTTATTCTGGCCGCGAATAAATTCCGCGAATAAATTCCGCGAATGGACGTTCGGAGTAACTTGGCACAAGGCGTGGAAAACACGCGTGTATTATTCTTGTGAGATCCTAAATCGAGTGAAACTTCCCATTTCCTTCTCATTAATATGATAGTGTCAACAGGATGATCATACCCTCGTCACCGGGACTAGGCAAACTTCTTCCAGACTGGTTAGCTCCCATATTTAACTTAGTTCTGTCAATAGACGGCCAATCATCTCCAGGAAGACGGGTTGTTCTTGGAGCTCGACTCCCGTGAGTCAGGCGGACACCCTGATGACCGATGAGTTCTGCTCATTTTGCGATTGTCGTGGCAAAGCTTTCGAATCTGTAACAATAATTGAAACAAATGTACTTCGCGCATGCAACCAGATGACTACTAATATCGTCACCGAACTGCCATGCGTATTGCGTATTTCCGCAATGTTCCTGATTCCATCTCACGAGTACATTGTAATGGATCCGAAAAATGAGAATTTATTGTCCGATAGAATCGCACGAGAGATCGACCTATGCATTTATAGAACTCGTTTCAACGCTGGGGATAAAAACTCGATGGCGATAAATCTATCGCCATCGATCTATGATGCGACGTAACAGCTGACTATCATCGTAACGTTCCTCGGAGACAACTTATCCAATTAAAGTTTTAATTTTCTTACGTCGCGACGTACTTTTCTTTCATGAGAAAATCCAGCGACTCAACACCTCGCGAAAGTAATTTGCCGATTGGCATATTTTTCCAATAAGTCTGATTGATAGTGGGATTACGGTCGTTGGGAAAAAACCTGAAAAACATCATTCTGACGACAATTAACACGTTGGAGCGCAAGCAAAAACCTGACTAGATAGCATGCAATTAACTATGCCATTCCGAGGCAAATGGAGCAAAAACCCTTGTTTTTTCTTTCAACATTTGCAATTGTTTATAAAAATTGTTTAAACAAATTGTGATAAAAATTGGCCGGTGAAAAATACGGCTTAATGGGTTGAAGCGAAAAATTGCAAGTGCGCGGACATTAATAGACACAGTGGAAATTTTTGAAATTTATCCACTTGAATCGAGTTTATTACAGCTGGAGCACGCTACGCCGTTTTTTTTTTCTAATTCGATGCGTATCGAATTCTCGTGCTTCCGATTTCCTCGCATTTATAATTAGTCGCTTGTCGCGTGGCAGAGTTGTTTTTACCCTCGTGGAAATAAGAGCAAACGCGATCCCGTCAAACGCGACAAGGTACGTCGCCACGTCCGAGATCATTTTAATTAATTTAATTAGCTCGTAGAAATGGTCGTACTCGAGGGGATCGCTTCGTGAAATTCAATTCAGCTATGGGATCGGTAAAGGATAGCGGCAAGAGCGAAGGGTAGTCAAATGCGAAACCCTCTAATCGTTTCTACGATACGAATAGAATCGGGAAAAAAATGTCAACAGGGCAGAGATCAAGGAATTCGGAGATCGTTTGTCGGCAATGCGCTGAAAGTCGAGATCGTTGAATAGCGGATTTCCGAATTAACCGCGCGTGCAAACGTTGACTCTGCGGATTAGATGGATACGAATTGATGGTCTCTAGATTCCTATTAAGTCCTCGAGACTCGAGATCGGGCGAAATTTCATCAGCTCGTGCAAAACACTTTCGATGTTCCGTTATAGACACGTCCCTGGAAACCTTGACCATAGGTAAGTGATTCGAGAAATGGACCATACCTGCAACGGAACATACTCTCGGAGCTGATGCAGAAAAGTAATGGTAGTAAGCTTTGCAGAGCAAGATTTTCATTTTGGTCGGTTTTTTTGCTTCCTCGAGAAACCTCATTTTGTTAGATATTTGACAATTTTTCACAACCGTTTCAAATTTTTACTCCCAACGTTTTTTGCTCGCTGTTTCTACATATTGTTTACTTCGTTTGAACCGCGAGTATTGAGTTTTTTCAAATTATTTTTCACGCGGTAAAACACAAAAGTGAAGTTTGCTAACGAGCGTGTCAGTTGCGCGGGCATTACTGCATATCGCGAAGGAAATGTAGATTTTTATACTATGTATCAGAGATAGGCGTTTCACGAGTTATTCTTTTCACTCGGACTATTCAACTCTACCTATCTTGTGGTCTCGCATTTTCAACTCTCCCTCGTTACGAACGATTCGCGAACCAATCGTGCGAACGAAACGACGCGAGCCATGAAATCGAAACTCGTCGACGCGATAGATTGAACATTGGAATTTCTATTACAATTCGAATTCCATCTCGCTTGTATAGCGCTCGATAATAGTGGTACTTAGATCGAGAATCTCCCGTGAATCATGTTTTTTCGCGATTTCGAAATTCAAAACGTTATGAACACGCATATCGTCGCCATAGTTTGCGGCAGCCACGTTTTATAAATCAATTCGGTACCAGGTTCGCGAAGTTGAACCTGATTTTTCAACACTGCGAATATCCATATCTGTACATTTATATAATGGATTCATATAACTTTCATAATTTTTATTTGCATAACGTGTATATTTATGTAGATTTAATATATCCATATATTTCCGTGTGTCGAAAAAAACTTTTTTAATCGTGTGCCACCAAAAAATATATTTGAAAACAGTTTCTTGTGACTTAAGTCACAACTATTCTCTAAGCTATTTTGAAATATATTTTTTTGTGAAAGGAGGGTTCTGGCGAAAAATTCTGAAAGGCTCCTCGATAGCCAAAAGCAGCACAATCGTGAGTTATCCTTCAGACTTGGATGTCAGAGCACTCCTTTTTCCAGAAATATTGGAAGATTATTTAAAAATTCAGTAAAAGGTGAGATTTTTTTTCTCTTTTAAATTTGTGTAATTGAATTTGTGTTAAACTTATACGTGTGTTACTAAAATTTTGAGATAAAAACATAAAAACACGATGTAAAAGGTAGTGCTGCTATATATAGCTTAAGAAAATAGTGTAATCGTAACAGTCACAAAAAAGGGGTTTTTCGACACACCTAATATAAATGTATGTATTAATTCCACGAGGACAACGATAAAAAATCGTACTTTCAGCGCGCGCGATAATTAAAGCTTACTCCAAATTTTACGTCAGTCGATAAACGCGTCATGCGATTAGTTGTAGATGGGTGCGTGTCTATGTTTCCAAACTTTTTGGCCCAACGCTAGAGAAACTTTGTTTAAAGTTCGAAACGTACCCGCCACGTGTTATACATGTATCATCGATTCGCGTACTTTCCCATACCTAGTTATAATTTATTAGCAAAGTTCAACGTGCGTAGAAAACGTCGACTGTTTGTCTACACGTAGTACGTTGTGAAATTATAATCGTGGATCGAATGATCGTATCATTGTCATAGAGATAGTAAATATCGGATACGAATCACATCTCATTAGTAATGTCAACGTAACATCGCTTCCCTCTTCCCTCTTCCCCAACGAGCGATACAGTCGTGCTGGCAAAAAAAATGTTGTTTTTTTTCAATTACGGGATTCCACTTCCGTCAGTTGGGATTGTTATCCGAGTCTATTTCGCAATCGATTGTACTATACATATACCTATATCATGCACGATCTGGCTTTCGTCCAAACATCTTGGAAACGAAGAAGCGAAAAGGTTCGCGTTTCGGGAAACAATCGTGGGCAGGCGAATTCCACTACAGTTGAAAGTTTGTTTTTTCACAATTACATTGCAAATGTTGACGGTAGTCGATGCGCGGTGGTGAATTTTTTGCCGATTGTTTTTTTTTTCAATTCGATTAAGAATCACGCACGAGATGCATTTTGCGAAGTGAAAAAAATCACGGATTAATCGGGTTCTGCGAGTGAACAAACTCCGACTAGAACACACCAAAGTCGTAAACCGTCAGCTGTGGAACGTCAACGTTAGACATGAGTTGTAACCGTGATCCGTTGGATGCCAGCCGTCAGGTGGAAACGGCACAACCGACGAGGCAATACTGTGGGTATGGAACCGACGCTGCGCCGATCAGAACCGACGAGCCGCGAGGGTTCTATACTGTATCTCCCATCCTGGCCTTAGCAGCGTCTGCGCCGCGTCGCCACG
Source organism: Arge pagana (assembly GCA_963969455.1). Classification (NCBI taxonomy): domain Eukaryota; kingdom Metazoa; phylum Arthropoda; class Insecta; order Hymenoptera; family Argidae; genus Arge; species Arge pagana. The sequence continues at coordinate 8,933,305 of OZ018311.1, read as the reverse complement.
AATTTTGCGACTCGGTTGAAAATTTTGACACGCTCCTATTATGTGCGCCGTTGCGACGTACATCCTTCCTAATTACAAGATTAGTCCGTGAAACTGTGCGTCATTGAATCGTTAGCCATGGGCATGAATACAAATTTGATAATATGACGGTAAAACTGAAACAAGGTCCATTTCAAATCCTTACGTTATCACGACTGCATTTCACGTACATATATTTCGAACAAAATTATCCTGAAATCATAGGCGAAATAAAAATAACATTCCAAATTGCAAGCGTAAATTAATCATCTGACTATTTTGCAATTTATCACCGAAGAATAGAATTAAGACTTTCGGTGAGGAATTTATTTGAAAAAATATAGCCTCTGCAGTAGTGTGTGACAACGCTTCCATACTCTTTTATGCAAGATTAATGCTTTAGCTGTTATTCTGAAAAAAACCATGGTTGGTCAGTCAACGGTAAGACTCTAACGGCAAATAGCTGTTGTCTCCTCTGACGATGCATAAATGGATCGTGGGATGGAAAAACTTAGGTAGAAAATATATCTCAGCGTTCGCAAGACGTTAGAGAATCGTGGTAAACGGTCAATCTCGGAAGATCGTAATCCGAAAGAAATGCCCCGCGTAAAGTATCCTTAGTGTTTGGGCGGAGAGACACTTTTTGGTCGTTAGACTTTTTTTTATAGTTTTAGAAAACCAATAATTGTTAAATGCCCATCAAAATTGAAAGGGTACGCGGTTAAAGACTGTGCAATTCAATTTTCAATGGTAGGGGATCAGAAAATTTACCATTTAGGAATGGTAAAAAAGAGTGATCATAATTACTAGCTGGAATATATGGGTTCAAAAATTGTTGACTCTCATGAAAACTGTGTTTTAATAAATGGGGAATATGAAAACGCTTCGCGGTGGCATCTATCTTCTTTTCGTTTACGAATTCATTAGAAGTTATCAGTAAAAATATAACGACCTAGCATCATGATACTACTATCGTATAACAAAGTTTTCATCATCGTGCCCATCAACGGGACTTACCATTTTGCATGCAGATGAGTGCATGCATTTCTCTGATAATATGGTTAATCCTTTGAGAACGAGCGCAGCAACACATCAGCCCGTCACTCATCCAACTCGACGTGCCATCGCACGCGATGACACGGTTCGAAGCTTCGTAATGTTATCACATTGAAATGATATTAGTATCGAAGGATAGATTTTCAAAAACGAAATGCTTCGTTCGACGAAATAAAATAAGGTATTGCTACGTTCCACGGATATTTCTTGACCGGAGGTAAAAAACTGTTCGCGTTGTTGATCTCACAACTGAAGTTTCGTCATGAAACTGGAATAACGTTATTACGGCAGCATCGGTGGAGTCTCGATGAAATAATGCGGGGATAGTGCGGAATGAATTTTTCTCACTCGACACCACACAAAGCGCTGCTATGAACAATGGCAGTTTTATTGCCCAGATTACATATATCAGCTCGTTACCAACATTTTCGTCCCATAGTTTCTCTCGCGATAATACCGTGCCATTTCGTTTGTTTAGCGACGATTTCTCCGGAAAGATCCGACCACGCGGTGGGATCTATTTGAATTGGGAATAGCACGAAGATAAAATGTCCCGCGGGGGTGTGATGTTTGAATAACGTCTCAAGAGCCTTGCTCCGAGCTTTTCGTACACACACGGTCGATCCCGACTCGTCATCGATTCGTTGATCGCATATTTGCTCGAACCATAAGACAAAGAAAACTCGAGGCGCGAAAAAACATCGAAAAATAAAATCTTTGCCTGTGCGGGATCCCGCGAAAACGACGAGCGTTTCGCAACGCGTTCTCATAGACGAACCTTGCGAATACCAATTTTTGCGTTTATACAGCATGTGCCTAAAAAATTTCCACCGATTTACAGTTCACGTTGTAATTTGATATTTTCAAATAATAGGAGTTGTTGGACACAACGCGTAAAATCGATGAGTCATGAACCACGAGTGAAAAAAAGGCAAATATTTGACTGATCTTTTTATCAAACAAATATTTGAAAACTCGCTAAAATGTTTTCAAGAGATAAAAAGTACGAGTGTGTACTTGAAAAAAAACGCCTCGTTAGCCTGGTTATTCCTCGCAAAGGTGAGGATTTAATTTGGTATTCTACGAAACGACGCGGCACCGCGTTAAGTCCAAAGCGTCGGTTACGTCGTTGCAGGTATTATTTCTCTCTCGCTCTCTCAATAATTCGTCTTCGTTAAACCCGTCGATAGAACCGCGCATTTCAGGAACAGAAACTGACAGGTATAAAAGCGTATACGAACGTGTTCTTCGAGCATTAAATGAAAGTCGTCAGAAGCGTGCAATCAAGACAGCCCAGCGAGAACTTTGTCGTTCGGTTGTACGTATATAGGATGAAGATTCAATAAACTACGAGCGAAGTGCTGTCAATTTAATTGCGAACAGTATGCAGTCGCTGGAAGATGTACGTAGAATGATACGGTATCGTTACCTGCACCGCGTGGTACCAACGAATATTAAATTGGGACTAATATTCCGATGAAACAAATTGATTGCACTTGGAAGAAAGTCGAAGACGTAACGAAATTCAGAAATTGAAATTGCGCGGCTACATACACACGTTCAGAGGAAAATCGCGCGAAAATTATTCATGCGGAGTGGTATTTCGAATTCCGACCACGAGATTTTGTATTTCACGGGGAAATGAAATGGAAATGGTTGATCGTAGCCATAAGGTGCGATGAATTTGTTGAATATTTCAACGATACCGAAAGGTAATCAAAACACCGGTGGTCATATCCCTCCTAGTGTCGTGTGGTGTCGTGACTGCGGTGTCGGTAGGAGTAACGTCACGTAGTGTCCGAACGACCGCAAGATGAGCATTAGCCACGACGAATATAGGTTCGTGCGGGTCGAAAATGAAATGTGGGCAGCGGCGAGGTTGCCCATCGGTTACGAGGGGAGGGATAATGGTATTTTATATACTCTACGAACGGCTAAAAGGAAAGCGGGCGACGAGCTTTCCTATGCGATGGGTAAACACGAGCGTTGTCGATATAGCAATAACATACCGAGCGCGTAGAATTTCCGACGAGCGTTATTTTACGATCGATGGTCGCGTGTTTGGATAGACGGCAGTTTAGTCACGGGAATAACTGAATTTCCTATATCTACCACAGCTGATGTCATTTCCGCTCGATCCAACGTTTCCGTCTCTCTTTTGCTCGTATCTCCGCAGTGTAACGCATACGCGCTCGTAGAACGAGTTCCACCGTTTACGGCGCTCGGTCGTCACGTTTAGTCTGCTCGTTTAGTCGCGAACCATGCGTCATAACTTCGTGCATAGAGTTTTTTAATCGTCGTACTTCGTCCAACTTCGGCCATGCGATTGACAAGCGCGGATACGATAGTCGTCGTCATTTTTCTCGCAGATCAAGATATTCGTTTTCGTTCAAGTATCGTCGATCGATAGTTTAACAACAAAACCGGCTGCCCTGTGACTCGTGACGCGACGGTTCATCTCGCGTTAATCCACTAGACGGGAAGTTACATGCAAATCGTACGCACACTAGCGCCACACGTTCGCGTACACGCGTATCTATGCTATAGCAAATGCACGTGGGATTGTACCTGAACGTTGTTACGTTTACGATGCGTTCAGCCAATGAACGTGGTCATTCGCCGTAGAGTCGTAAGATCCAGATATGTCGCCGCATCGGTTTCCGTACGAAAGTAACGAGCTTCGTTCATTTGTCTGAAGGTTCGTGCAACGCAGGATGAATCGTCTATCCGATAACAAGTAAGTTTAAACTCTGAAAGCCAATATCTTTCCATCTCACGATTCCAGGTTTGTTTTCGCTTCACGATCTCTTCGCGATGTATACATTTTTTCGTTATTCCTTTGTTTCCGCAACACGCTAGAGGCACAAATCGAGAAAAGGAAAGAGATCGCGCAGCGTGCTTCCGAACGTTGACGATCCTTCGGTCGTGTCGGTAGCATGGAGAATGGTTAGCAGTAACGTCGTACCTCGGAATGAGATGCGCGCGCTGCTCTGCCTTTTCTGGAGACGTAAACTCGCGAGTCGTGGTCGAGGGGCTCCTCGCGACTGGTAATAAGGATCACGCAAGGAATCTTCGGGAGATGGCGCGACGAACGTGCGTATGTCAAAGGCCCAAATTCAGCTTGGGTCCCGAGTCCCGTGCGGCGTTCGGATCAGTCAAAAACAGTGCGCCGCGTTCTCGATACTCCGAACGTCGTGGTTCGAGGTGAAAAACACGGAACGAAAAATCAATTGGCGAATTCTCAAGCCGCGTGCGAACAGATAACGCGCGTTGTCGAACGGCTAGTCCAATTTTGTAATCGTTAACACGGTGCTGCTGCACGAGTCGGATGACAATTCGGAAAACAGGATACGACGTCGGCGTACGGTGATAAAAAAGAAAACAACAACACGAGCGGAGTATGAAATACATAAGATAAAAGAAATCGTAACGCGAATCTGTAAACATGAGTGTGTAATTCATCCTTCGGAAGTATTCATCGCGTGAAACGATCATTGTACGCATTCAATTGCGCTTCAACTTGGCGAGACAGCAACAGCAGAAAGACGCAAACAATGATTTGCAATCTACGAGCTTGAGAACCACTGATTTACCTGGCTTCACAACGTACAGGGGAACCTCTCAAAGTATAGACCCCTCGCAGAGCGAGACCGCATGCTCTCCCCTTCTCATAGGGATACACGGAACGCCGCGTGTTAAAAGAGGACAACCTACCACTTGCACGTGTCCCTGCATATCTGTATATACATGCGAAGTTCTGTAGGTGTATACATACGGAAAATACGAACGAAGGCATTGTACTCGTCCGAACGTCACGCGGCCCAGGTGCTGGAAACAGTCGACGCTCGCGCGAGCCATCATCCGCTACAGCTTGTTGTTAGTTAGTTAGAATTCGAAGTAATTGAAAGTAAAAAGAACGAGATGAAACACACGAGATTAAACTGTGACTCAGAATTCAGGCAATTCGTCGAGAAACGTGCGACAGATGTAATTGTCGCTTGACGCGAGTTTAAATACGCTTCTCCGTGGCGCAGAGTCGTCTCTCGACGACGCAGTACGTACTACTGTTGTTGACCCATCAGTTGACTTTCGCGTTTCGTGTGACAATTTCGATGTATCGTATCGCTGGTCGAGGAGGCTAACGAGTTCACGTGTACGAGCGCGCCGAGTAACAACGAATCGTTAAGCAGCGATGCGGGAGTCGTTACATTGACAGAGTGTCGAGTGACCATTTTATTCCTTGAAACTTTTCACGGCCACGGAAAGATTCCTCCAAGTTTTTTCTACGTAGACTCGAAAGTTTGCTGTCGCGTCATCCTTGACCGAGCACGAATTCCGTAAGGTTTCGCGTACCGGCAACTTTGCGAACGTTACCCGAGCGTGCTGACCTCCCCTGTTCGATCGATACTCGGACAACATTAGACGTGTTTACATCACCTAAATGTAGCAAAACCGCGCGAAAGGTTCGCAAATCTGTGACCGACGACGGAAAAGCTGTCGAAATAGGTACAAACTTGCGCGTAGTGATTGACATGAGTGTAGTTATTGGTAGAAAATGATAAAAATGCGTTGCATTTCCACGAAGGTTGACAAGGCCAAGGCAAATGAAACGGAATATATAAAGAACGGTGGAAGTGACAAAAGATCGTCGTGCGACTGTGTGGCGAATGATCCAGCGAACAATCCCTGCTGAATTATATTACGGGCGAATAATAATTCTCAACGGGACCGTTGGAAGTTAGTTAAAATTATATTTTCCCTACATTTTATCCCGAGGGAACGAGGAGAGAACAATAGGTAGCGGGAAGATCTTTAAACCAGCCAGATACTTCATCGGATAAAGCAAACTGGAGGCCTCTAAAGAGAACAAGGCAAAGTAGGTATATTTATAGAAATGTACCGCAAATATCTTTACAGGCATCTAATGATTCCCTGAGAAGCAGCGAATACACGGGGGTAAATATATGAACGTGGTGAAAAAGTTTCCTGCGGATGCGAAAAACATACGGTCAAACACGAGACCTATCCGTTTGCATCGCAGCCAATCATACCGTGATCATCTCTAATACGACTCCGTCGTATGCAACCACCATATTGAATTCCATGTGTTTAAGACTTGCACTCGAGTTCTCTAATACATCCACGGCGTTTTATTGTTCGTCGTACGTCTTCGTATGATATGGGCGACTATTCGTCGAATTTCGAATCATCCATACGAAGGAAAAGGCTCTTTGTACGGATTCATATTTACACGCGCACGCTTCGTACAACTGTCACGTAGTAACACAATGAGATTCCTACTCCAATCGTACCTATATATATATGTATTTCCAACGCGCGCGTGGTAGAACTTTTTTGGTGCAGGGTAACATTTTTTTCAGGGACGTTTAATCGTCGCCAGGTAACAGGATTCGACCGCGGAACGCTCGTGCCCGTGAATTTTACCCGCGCTAAAATGCAGCGGCGCAAGTTGTGGTCGTTCGATAAAAATTCCGTTAGAAAGTTGATCTGACTCACGAAGCGAAGTGGTAAGGATTTTGCAACGCAGCGTGTGTGCGTGATATACACAATTCTTTGTTTCTCTCGCTGCGAAGTCGCACGGTTTCCACGAACAACCAAGACAGTACAAACGCGTCGCGCGTCTTCGTCAGCACGTCTGCAATAATAGAACGGCACCGCGCAACCAACTAAACGCGAAATCAAAGCTCGAAGTTGTAATCCCGATATCAGCAGTTCCGAAACAAGAGAAGACCGAACTAACGTATCGGCGTCGCAGGGAATATCAAATGGCCACTAAAGAGCTCGATTTACAATCCGAATGTCTTATCGATAGCGTGATAGTAGCAGGATCGCGCTGCGGTGTTCGAATAACGGAATGTTCCAATGCGACATCAGTAATGTAATATGAACGCTGTGCATTCAAGCTGCACGTTCATCTCGCCTTTACGTTCTCGTGATCGTCATGTTCGTTTATTTTTTCTTCCAGGATGCCTGCATCTGGGGTGCCGGTCACAGCTGCCTCAGCAGCGTCACCTGCCGCAGCTCCTCGGCCTGTCCCATCGCCGATAAGTCAGAAAAAGACGTGGTGTCGAAATGTGGCGCCTTATCTGGCTTTTTTGTTTGCATTTTCTACAGCGATGGCTTTACTTCTGGTCTGGAGCGAAGCTGCCGATCTCAGGTAGTTCTTTTGTCGTCCTAAAAACTAAGTGTCTGGTCGATAACGAGACGAAAGCTAGATTAACGCGCTGAACAAAGCTTCGAGCAAAGTGACAAATTCGCGTCGCGGAATGAGAGTCGAATGTGGCTTCGACCACGAAATACCATTATTTGTTGCCAACCGTTAATAAAACTTGCTTTTTCTGCCAGTCCACTTTGTATCCACAGACGCCAGAGGGGAACATCTTCGATCGACGAGATGATCCCAGACGGCTGAGCGGCTCACGTTATTTCTTTGTGATTCTTTTAGCTCGAGGCTTGCGTGTTAGAAATGAAGTGTTCGCTCGAGCGAAATTGGCGCCGGATAATCTCATCGGCAAAATTGACGAAAAAGTTAGACGAGTAAACTAATAGATGCGATGCCTCAACTGTCGTCGTAGGTCGTGCGGAATAAATTAACACTGATCATTCGATTCCCATTGAATTGTGTTCCGATTAATCGAGACTTTGCCAGCAGATTGCGAGGCAAAGATTCATTAGGAAAATGTAACGGGTGTCTTAAAACAACGGTAACGAGTGTTGATATTACGAAAATGAAATACCTGTTAATTTCTGTGTGTACGGCAAATTTTATCCTGATTGTGAGACAACCTGTATCTCGAGTACAAATATACGTAATTGCGAGCTTCGTATGTGATACCCAAAGCACGTACATCTGTTTGCTCGAGCTGAGATTGCGTTCTCGTGATTTAATTTACGGCGTTAAATCAAAGAGAAAACTAAAGTAACAGATTCCTGTGTTAGTAAATGATTTAGTACTTTCAAAACGTAAAGAAAACTCATCTATTCGAGAAACTGTGTGATAGCTTTGTGTAGCCTGGAGATAGGCATAGAGTCATTGATTACATTCTCTGAAAGGATTTCTGGCGAGTTCACTTTCGTACGTTGTTATCGAGGCTAGTAATTGGTAATGCAAAAAGCAGACGAGAGCTGAGAAAAAGGTATAAAAAAATTGTGCTTCGGGGGAGTGTTGTCGTCTAGTACGCAGAGACATCCATATCAGTCTAGATACAGAAACAGTTGGTGATGGATGATGATTCGTGAGGTGCGGAAAAGTTAATTCACCGCGTGAAACGATGCCTACGAGGTGGAGTACGAAAATTTTCTGACTTTTACTTCTAAACGCGCACAAAATTTCTGACAAGAACTTATATTTACTCTCCTCTTAGAAGCACCTTACGAAGGCTAATGGAAGCTGGACTGTGACATCTATACATAAAAGCACCGATTTCTATGCTTTCAGGAGACAAGCTTTCAATGCGAACATGAGCAGAGATCACGTTCTCAATAGCGTCCCCATGGATAATTCTGATTTGGTAACGTACATTCGAGATTTTCATCTTCAGCCAACGACTCGTCAGGACCCATTGAACGTGACGCAAACAGACGAGGAAAAATATTTGGCGAGCATTTTACCAGGAAAACGCGAAGGAGTTTACCTCGAGTACATCAGCCGGGTGGGTTCTTTTGAATGTAACGTAAAATAGCGAAGCTACAAGTTATCCGGATTTCGTTGCATATAAAGACTTATAAATATGGTCCCCATAATTGAGGGTCTACGAGTTTTCATCGCAAAAAGATCACAAAAATGTTCTCAAAGAAAAGTTTCGCGGTTGATCCCGGTGTTGTGGGAAGAGTTTTCTCAACTTCCTTTACATTATTTCTAATTCACAGTCTCTTTTCTAGTCTGCGATGAAATAAAAAGATTACCGGACGACTACGAAAGAATTGTTTGTTATCGATAGGAATTTGAATAGAAATGTGTCTCCGACGACCGTTCATCTAACGTTTGTACTACTCTATTCAAAGGTAGGCGCCGTATCCACGACCACGTGGCTAGAGTCAAATTTGAGCTGGAGTGGCATCGTCATTTTGACAGATCCGCGGAGCTCTTTCGAAGCTCATAAAAGTACTAGAAATCCAAAGACGAGAGTTCTACATGCCTGTCTGAGCACAGATAAGGATACCAAAGAGGTGAGGCAAATATAACGGCTCTACTCCTCGGTGGTAGCAATTGACAAACCAAAACTCTGATATTTCTTCACTTTTTTATGACCTTCTGCTTCCTTACCGAAGATATACACCGCGACCTCGTTTTCTTTATTTTCTTTGTTCTCTTTGTCGGGACTCCTTCTCTCTACCCCATCCAAGACACAACTTCGTATCTTCCGCATATCTCGCCAATCGCGCAAAACTTTGGCGTTACGACTTTCGACGACCCTCTCGAAAATTCCGTGTCATCTATTTTCGCGCAATTGCCATTCGAGTCAACCCACGAAATTTACGACTGATACGTTACGTATCCGATGCTTCCATCTACTAATATATATATGTATGTAGCTTCGTATCTTACACACGCATATAATTTCCTGACTCTTTCACAGACAACTTATCGTCAAGAGTCCGAGGTACAAGTCACGAAACTGGGTGAAGGGCCCAACAGCCTCGTCAATCCGGACGACGGTCTGTTACCAACAAGACTGAAATGTTTTCCATTGTACAGTGTACTTTTGGCTTACAATTGCACGAGTCTGGATTACTTAAGTTTGGACAGTCCTGACGTACAGGACACTCAGGTAAGAGCTACTCTCACGCATATCTTACCGTTATGCTTCATTACCGTGATTCCATCCTACAAGGAGATGTCTCTGCAGATGCGAAAGACTTGAAATGTTTTTATCTCCCGAAGCTGAAATCTGAACGAAAAACAGTCTACCATTATGATACAGATTTGGTTTCAAGGACTGTTATTTCCGATAAGATTACAGAACCGGGTGGCATTAGGGAACCAAAGAGCTCGCTCCAAAGGGCACGTGGTATCCAAGTACGAAGAGTACAACGAAAAAAAGTTTACGTTCCTACTGTAAGCGGATAACTTTTTTAAATGACGTCAATATCGAGCGATATAACTCGTTTGCCCACGATTTACTTTTGAACAATGAAATATTAAGTTTGGATTCTGCACGAATTTCATGAAATTTTGCCATTGGAAATATTCGAAATTAGAGTTGCCTAATCTGTGGAAATTTTCGCCGTCCAACATTAAGATGAATGAAATCGTTTCATTTATTAAATACGATTTGAATGAGCTTTGCGAGATATTCAGATTTATTTTTGAAATTAAATTTAAATCGGTTTCAACTTCACGTTGATACTTAGCGTATCCTAAAATCAATACCTGGTCCCCTTAAAGTATGGCTTAATCTGAGATAAATATGGTATCTGCGTAATATTTTAGAAATAAATGTTGTTCCCCTTTCATTTGGTCATGGAAAAAAACGTTTGCTTCTAGGTTCTGGACACGATCCCGTGGGACGTGATTCGTATTTCCGTTTTATCGATCCGGTGGAGTACATATCACAGCGAAGGGGAGACGAAGTTGTTGATACAAAAGTTGGCTGAACGTCGATACAAATTGATCCACAAAACAGAAATGGGAAAATTGATATTTCTTTACAATAGACTTTTGAAAATCTGAACGACTCCTTCACCGTAAATTTACACAACAATTCAATACGCGGGCGACATAACGGAGAGAGAAAAAACCTGACTTAAAAAAAAAAGAAAGAAAAACCATGATTTTTCGTAAGTCTTGAAATTTACGTCATAGTTCTCTGATCGGTGCGAGTTTAAAATTTCGAAAATTCATTTTTTTTCCTTCTCTGAAATTCATCACGGATGGCTCGTTGATTATTAGTTTTTTTCTCTCGACGAAAAGATGTCGAGTCTTTCGCTCGACGTTTTATGCACATGTATTATACCAACGCGATATAATGGATTTGTCGAGCAGTGATACCTAGTGAGCTAATTCTAACTAAGAGAATAATAACGAGAACGGGCCTTATTAGCGATTAAGCGAATATTTTGTTAGAAAGAAAAAAAAGTGTTTGATAATTTCGTATGAAACGGAATAAGTAAACGAGCGAAATGTAGATTTAAGCCAGACGTAAATTAGATAGCGATAACGTAACAATAATTAGAATTGTATGCAACGACTGATACTTAAACAGGCAAATATTGTTTAGTTTAGTTTAGTTTAAGAAAATGTAGAAAGTAATTAGTTTGGAAGTAAACATTTAACGTTTCGTCATCACTTTTTAGATCTCTGATTCACACTCTAGATAGATTTACAATAATGATTTGAGAATTGTTCTGCCTTTCGTCCTTACATTTTCTTTTGCACTTTTTATATTTCCTACTCTTTTCGAACGTCGATTTTTACGAGCAGCCTTAAAACTTAGTACGTATTAACGAAATCATTCCATGACTTTTTATACTCTATCCCGTGACTCGCGCATATCGTACACATCACGATCTACTCATTTAAGTTCCAACCCCTTTTTATAGCAGATTATACCGCTCGTAAAATGTTGTTTTTTATTTCTCATATATTTTCCACGTCCGTATGTGTTTGCGTTTGCGCGCTGCATACTTCTTTCCTTCCCATCGTAAAGTTCTCGTGCGATAATCGCGACCGCGACGTCTTTGAGATGGGAGAGAGCAAAAACGCCAACATCACTAGATATAATTAAATTCTATCGTGATAAAGGCAATGTATCGAACAATACATATTTTCAAGTGTACCGAAACTCAGTCATTTATTGGAAATTCCTACCCCACGCTTTTCAATTATCCCGGAATGCTGATAAAGTATTAATATTTTGGATGGAATATAACTCGTCTCTCAAAAGCTCTCCAATCTTTTGAAGAAATTCACTCTAGTAACGTATCAGTCTGGTGAAAACGACGAATTTTTCACGTCTCACCGATATGTGTTCAAACATATAAAAATATACGAAAAGTTTCAGCTGCGTGAAATACCTAATGCCTAATAATCGTTTACGCTAATTAAAAGAAAATCTTCGTCGGTTCTCCTGGAACACTGTGAACGATACACGTATAAGTTGTGAAAAAAAATCATTTTTTGCCGAATGGTCAGAAAAAACTTGTATCATACGCAACACAGTTTCGATTTGATGAGATAGGAGCGAATGTCAACAAATCATTAACGTTTCTTCGCTCTGTTTTACCAGCCAGAGTTTTTGATCTTCTCATTTCATGGCGTCCCCCTTTTTCCGCGGAGAGTAATTGCTTGAAAGTGGATATTATCAAAGGCTCAGCGTTTTAATTGCACGGAGAATTGGCAGAGTATGATCTTTCCTCGTTAGCATACAACTCGCTTCGTTGACATCGTACAATTAATTTCGTCGTTACAAGAATTAAGTAATCGATTACAGTTTCTTTCACGCGGAAGTATCGCCGCGTTCGTTCAAGATAAGATCGAATAATGAAAATTCTCTTTTCCCGCGTGACAATGAATATTTATCTCACAGCGCTGAATCAGAGGCGTACGATTTCATCCCTCAAGTCTCATCAGTTTAATCGTTACCGTAATTGTTAATATCGTATAATAATTGTAATTGACTGTTCGCGGTAAGAAGTTGCATATTGATGGCTTATCGATCGTAATGCAACAAGGACGCGTCGAGATCCAGATAAGATTATTTGGCTGACATCCATCGTCGGTCTCAAAGTAGCGCAAATATTTTGTTTGTTCACTGATTGTGTTTGCCGAGCGTTAGTTGAGCAAACTTGTGTGTTTTTCAGAAAAAAATAAGCACGTTGGAGAAAAGTTGGGTTGTTTTCGCACTCGGTCGAGAAAAATCTCAGTGGTCTGAAATTCTTTAGGCTAGTTATAATCCGCGAATAAACGATAATCAATAAACAATGTAATGGAATTTTTACGAATGACTTCGCGTTCGTATAATTTTATCGAAAACAACTTTGCAGGCTGTCCTGATTTTCAGACACCATCTGAAATGTATTTGCTTGTTTATCTATTTATTTATTTATTCATTTGTTTATTAGCTAGCCGATCGAACGTATTTCGTGATGCGATGGTTTACTCTATTCTGTACGAACGAGGTTTACAAATGTTCTTCGACTTTGACAAAAATCGTATTTTATTACGACTCCGTTTTATTATTGCTCGTTCGATATTTGTAACGACAAGCAGGTAGGTATGGTATATAACAGAAATGAAAAAAAAAACAGAGTCACCTATTATTTTTTACCGGATAAACGATTTTCTACGATATGGCAACTCTCAGAATTACTTCTGGAAAATACACGTCGATATCGATAGTTGAAATTTATCGAGGAGCTTAATCGTAGTTGCATCACTACGAGCACAATTTATTGGTTGATTCGGTGGCATGGTAAATTGAAAAGTCTACAACTGTTTACGAAGCGATTATGATTCGATTGAAACGATATTAGAAGTCTGCACTCGCGTTTTCTGGGATTTGACAATTAAAAAATCGGAAATAGGATTTTTCTCCTACCGAATATGAGTGTAACTTTCTTGGATTTGGAATGTTGTTTGAAAAGAGCCACCTTATAGATAAAACGATTGCCAATATTCAGCATTTTTGAACAAAGATGAGATAGTAGGATCGATGATAATGGAGACAGATAATGTCGTTGGCATATAATCTATCGTTCATATTCGACCGAACACTTCGACTCGATCACTTAGTTAGATCTGACAGTAGAACGAAATTCTCGAATTACGGGCGAAAGGAAATAACAAAATCTTCGGATACAAGTCTACGGTGGACATTTGTCCTGGAAAATTTGTCCTATCCCGTAAAAATTGTTGGAATAATTTGAAGTCTTGTTATTCGAGTGAACGATGGAAGTCGACCAGATGATTCGTGTTAAAAAAGGCGCTGAGGAAGGCAAAAAATTGTGGCAATATTTAGCCGCTTTTTCTGGTAATTTCCTTTTTATTCCGTGTCATCCCCTTGAAAACGAACGTGCGACCTAACGACGCCGAAAAACTTCATTTACATGTCAATCCGCGTTTAACAGTGTGCTGGGACCGATATTTTTCCATCCTTCGATTTTTCGAACCTTCAATTTTTTAAGGCAAATCAACATTTCTAGAAAAGCTCTATTTATCGTAGAAACAAAATTAAAAGCTTCTTGCTCTTGTTTCTCGGTGTCAAATTCCCGAGTGAATCGAGAAACTGTTTCCAAGTATGCGATTACATTTTTGGAAAGTGCACTAGTCGTGTTGGGTGAAAGAGATCGAATCGGTGAAAAATCGCTAATTTTTTCGTCGTGATTACAGCCAGCTTGTTAGCACTCGCTGTCGGAAGCGTTTTGGCTTGGACGTCGCCAACACTACCAAAATTAGAGAAACCCGATGCTTGGCTTCACGTAACAAAGGAGCAAGGCTCTTGGGTCGGATCGTTGATGGGCGTTGGGGCAATAATCGGCTCGTTGCCATCTGGAAAAATTGCCGACAAATTTGGCCGCAAAAAGTGCATTCTCGCGCTGTCAGTGTTTTATTTGGTCTCGTGGTTGCTGATAATATTCGCAAAATCGGTGACGATGCTGTACTTTGCGAGATTTGTGGGTGGAATTGGCGTTGGTAGTACCACGGTGTTGGTACCGATGTACTTGTCGGAAATATCAGAAATCACGATACGAGGAACACTGGGCACGATGTTCCAACTGTTCTTGACGTTAGGAATTCTCTTCTCTTTTATCATCGGTTCCAAACTTCCATACACGTGGTTCGCCGTGTCCTGCGCTCTCATCGAAGCAATGTTCCTGGTCACTTTCATTTGGATGCCCGAATCTCCGCTGTGGCTGGTAGTAAGTAAAGTCGTCAACTTTTCCATAAAGTCAAATTTCACGTCACTTGAACCAGATACGTCGAGTCGTGTCTACGGCAGTAAGCCGAGGAGGAGTAGATACTCCAAACACTCGACATTCGATAAAATTGTTTAAAATTTCGATGATCGGAAAATGAATACCAGCAGAAATAAACGCACTGTTTGAGCGCTTAGCGACAGGAATTTGGAAAATATGAAATTGCTGAAAAAATGGTGACAAACAGACGAATGAAAATTGGATGTCGCAATTCCGGTATCGAATCAGAAATTATGAGGTGACGCGAATTGTGTGAGAATCATTCCTTCAATAGCTTCCTTCAATACAGAATCGTCTCACTTCGACCCAATTATTTACAATATACGGCGGGTATCACCATTATCCAGTCACTTCAAATCCAGCACAATAAAATTGAAGGAAATTGATAAAAAAAAACTTACGCTGCTAGTGTATACAAGCGATTAAAAATAGATTTTCTCGAAGAGCCAAAATATTTCGTTCGAAACAATTAACAGTTAACAACACGAGATTAACTCGCTCGAGGCTCTTTATCAAATATTGATTTATATTGCCTACTGGTTGCGTAAGGACGCGCTGCATTGTAAATCGTTCGACGAGTTTCATCGATAATTGAGAACAAGATTAGGTAGAGGTATTTTTGTTTCGTGCATTTGACTAGACAAAAATATGAAACCTGCCCAAAAATGTGAGGGCAATGAGATATGCATGGACTTTCAGGGCCAAGGAAGAAAATCCGAGGCTTCGAAGGCATTGGTTGTTCTGAGGGGCGACGATTACGACGTCAGCGAAGAGCTGTCGGATATGCAGCAAGCCGTCGAAGACGCTGTTTCGAAGAAGAGTACAATGAGAGACTTGATAAAAACACGTGCCGCTCGTGTGTCTTTAATCGCTGCTGTAGGAGCCTTGGCTTTACAGCAGCTCTCAGGTATCAACGCTGTCATATTTTACACCGCGACAATTTTCCAAGCTGCCGGAAGCTCCTTGCCGGAAGACACGGCTTCCATCATCGTCGCTTCGGTGCAGGTTCGTTGGATACCTTTTGTTTCCTCGCATTTCTCATTTCAGCGAATATATTGCCGATTTTTTCAAGGTCGTCATGTCCGCCGTGTCAGCTTTCCTCATTGATCGAGCGGGTAGGAAAATTCTGCTGATCATATCGGCAAGCGTAATGGCATTATGTTTGTTCCTTCTCGGACTCTACTTCCAACTACAGATGAACAATATCGGCTGGCTTCCGCTCGCGTCTCTGACAGTCTTCATGATCGTCTTCTCAATCGGGTTGGTACACATCCTCCTCGTTGAACATCTCGATCCGTCTCCTCTTACGACAATTACGAATATGCATTCCCGCGATGCACGATTCGTACATCCATGCGCGTTAAATCGTTAAATTCCAGGCGTACCGCCGCACTAACGAAGTTGCGATGCTATTGCCACTCGGTTAAAGTGTACAACGTCGATACGTTATCTAGCACTGTGCTACCGTATAATGCTTTGATTACGGAACTTCAGAAGATGAGTATTATTGTAGTTAAACTATCAGCTTACTTATCAACTAGAAATCGAGTAAACCAATAGCTACAGCTTAAAAAACAGTCAAGCTTAATAATTTAAGTATCTAAGTGGGATAAAATAAAATAAAATATCGTAGTCCGTAGCAAAGTAGGGCGAGATTGAAACGTGACTGTGACGAAAGTGGTAACGCAAAAAATCTGTGCAAGGATGAAAAAAACGATTCGGTAAACTGAGTTCATTTATGATCATCGTTATTATCGTCGTTATCATTGTAGCTATCATCGTTGTTATGGGTATTATTGATGGTGTTATTATTACGATTTATTACTCGTTTATTATTCGCAGATTTGGACCTGTTCCGTGGATGTTGGTGGGTGAACTGTTCCCACCAGAAACGAAAGGCGCTGCTTCTGGTATGGCTGCGATGACAAATTGGTTCGTGACGTTTATCGTAACGAAAACGTTTCCGGATATGACCGCCGCATTTGGAAGCGCGATAACCTTTTGGTTATTTTCGGGACTGATGGTTGGCGGAACTTTTTTCACGATTTTCGTTATTCCGGAAACGAAAGGGAAGAGCGTGCAACAATTGCAGGACGAATTGAACGGCAAAGCGAATTCATCGGACGCGTAGTTTTGTCATTCGTTTGTCGAAAACGTCCCTCGTCGCGGTCGAAAGCTTTGCGACGTTCGTCATTTCATTTCATTTCGACCGGACATGGAGTTGGAAAAATTCCAGGATGCCTCGCGATTGAACGAGAAACGGCATCGACAGTTTCATTGGCCAGCCTTCCTCTCTGATCCGGAGTCACCGATGCGAGAGAACCGTTTCGAACCGGTTCGAAAAAAGAAAGAAAAAAACTCGCAATTCTCTTTCAAATGTCCCTCCATTATTTCCTTTCGCTCGTCAAGCAGCCCGGACCTTTATTTTTTTTTAATTAAGCTAAGTTTTTATATGTAATTTTCGCTGTTCGGATATCGAGATAAATAAACACCTACACGTTCTCTCACGAAATACCAGGAATAAATACGAACAAAAGTGGACGATCGTATTTTCGTAGGGTGAAAAAAGGAAAATTTGCCACGTTCCATTTATTGGACACGGCGAGAGAGACGGTTCGAGTGCAGGTGATGTATCGGGCGTAATATAATAACGATAATCTTATCGTAATCCCGTAAAAGTTCGACCGATATTTACTTATCGTTCGAATGACGCCACTCGAATCGTGATGGTGATAGGAAAGAAGAACACCGATCGTATCTGTTTGCTTCCAATTCGCAAAACCGAAACGAAAACGACTGCAGTCGAGAGAAATCGACGAATGTTTAAACATCGCCAAATTAAAGGGGACCATAAAAATTTAAGGAACTTCATTTTGCGAGATATTATTTTCGCGTAGCTACAAAACAGTTTCGAAATATGTAAATTCGATTTTTTTTTTGCAATACCAACATTTGATCCCGACTCTTTCGAAGCGATCGTTGCAGAGTAAATGTATCGCGAGTCTCGACTGGAAACGATGTCGCGATAGTATATTTTTAGAATCCGAAGAAAACTTGGTAAACGTACAGTCTCACAGTTGGATTTTCGGATTTGCCACGTTTTGGCAGAAAGACCGTGACGTTTTTGAACTCCGGCGAGCAAAAGTTTTGATTGAAAACTTTCGACAATCAAACTTTCGAAGGCGCGAGTCGCGGAGCCACGCCGCCGGGTCGAAAGACAAAAACTGACGAAATATGAACAATGCGGCACTCGTCAACGAGTTTTTGGGTAAAGTTTTAACGATATTTACTCACCGTTGGAAATGGCATGTTGTGTTTCTGCTCCGACTCTGCTGACGGGCGCATAAAAGGATCGACGATCGCGCTGTTCTCGCATCACCAAATTTTTTATCAATTTCCCGTGACTGAAACACGAAGGCAAAACTGTAGGATTTCCACCGAAACGAGCGAATCTACTGAATTGTTTTTTTTTTCCTAACTAATTTGTGATGATTATTTTCTCTTCGTATTGATAGTCTCTTCGTAGTTAGGTATTCATTTTTATATCGCGATGAACATGACTATCCTCTCTGGAGAACCAACGAAGATATCGTTTGTTTTTTCAGTACCTCACTTTTTTCCCCTATCTCGTTATCAGTCGCGATTTCCGTTTACACTCAATTACGGAGATAATTTCCTGTTTTTTTCTCGCAGCCAACGGGTAAAAAGGTGATACAATATTTCTCAAAATCTTCCGCTGACGATATCGCAGTTTCGCGAAAGTTCAAGCAAACGAATGAATTTATCGGCGATGTTGAAGGGAAAAAAGCAGCAATTGAATCGAGTCAGTTCGTACGTCATCGGTTAATACACCGTAATCCTTGAGACGAAGATAACCATTACATATTCATATTGTCTGCGCAGTGAGCTCAACGTTCCACCGCTCAGACACGGGGAAAAAATTGCGACGTCTCCCTCAACGTATCCCCGGTTGAAAAAGCTCAACGGTGACTAAAGAGATGTACATGTACCGTTAGATATGAGAAGATATACCTTTTACGTGTCGAATGATCCGACGCTCTTTTGCATCGGAATATTGCAAAGTTATCGTGCTACTTCTTGCTCTCGCGTGAAAGCAAAGTCTGGTCAATTCGCGAATGAAGACACGCGAACGAGTATTCAAAACGTATTCCGTACGCGTGCAAAAAAATGTTACACTTATCGTCAAATGTTCGCGAATCGAATCGAAAACTCTAACATTGCGAATAAAACTGTCGACGGTGACTCGTGCGTCTCGTACGAATTCTCGTGGAACACTGCCTGCCCCGAGCCCGAAATCTCGTGCCCTTTATTACTACGCGATACTTGGATGCTCCGTTTCCAAAATATTATTCACTGTCCGCCCGTCAGCGGCGTTTGAGATAGAAAAAGGTCGGTTTAGGCTTAACTACCTGCGATTCGAGTGTTTTGAGCTACGTAATATCAAGGTCGCTAGTTGTTGATACATGACGACTTGTTTTGCCATTTCAGATTTCAGGCTTTCAAAGATTGAGAGTGAAATGACGGTATAGCTGAAAAAAATGGGAAAATTGGATAAAATCGGGTAGCAGCAAAATGCCTCGGGATTTCGGATTATCAGGAAATCAATTTCATGTGTAATAAATCCGACTATAGTGAAATTAATCGAAAAACGTAATATTTCCGGAAAAATGAAAATTTTGATTTTGCAGTATTTTACGTGATAAACAATTTTTAGCATGTTTACCAGATTTTTTGTGGATTTTTCGACCTGTTCATTATTTTTTCAAGCATGTTTTCCAGTTTCGTCAGCATTGATTTGATGATTGGTCGAGTTTGTAGAAGTTTTGGATGTTATATAACAAATTTCATCGGTCATCTTACACGTTTTATTTTATTTCCGTTTTAAAATTGAACGATGTGACTAAAAATGCTGTTGTACCGCAGCTGAGCGATCCTCGTGTATGGGACGTATCAAATGTGGAAGAAATCTCTGGAATTTAATAACGGCGATAGGCAATTTTTCCAAATCGATGCGTTCTCTACGCAACAGCACGTATTGTATTGTATTCCGAAGCTTGGAAATTCAAACGCAGGTTGGAAAAATTCTGCGAATTTATTCTTGTTATTCGAACAGCACCCCACGCATTTGATTCACGCTATTTTTCTCCTGACAACTTTATCGCAGAATCGAGATTACGGTGGGACGTCCTTTGTATGAGCTCCTCGTCCTCTCTCGACTAACGTCACAGATTTACCAGGAATTCGAGTAGCGCGAATGATCTCGGGACTTGGGCTCACCGAGAAATTCGCTTGCCACGTTATAATTTTCGTACGTGGCAGAAATCGTTTTTCGATCGCATTCGCATACACATATAAGAGTGTAGATAATGGCTAGGATTTTCTCCATAAACAGGCCATAGAACTGGTGCTGAACGAGAAATTCGACGCTGCAAGCAAAGTTCGAGAAACAAGTAAGATTCCATCATTTTACGGCTCGAGGATCATTGGCTGTGATGTTTTGTCGATACGGTCGCTACTAACGCACCGGAATAAATTGTCTGCGAGCAGCGCGCTGCGCGATCTTATATTTCAGAACGTATCTGGGATACGTATTGCACAGGTCGGCTATGGAATAATCAGGAGAGAAGCCGTCATCGCAAATCGAGGGCTTCTCGTCTCTTTTTCTGCAAATTCTCACAAATCTGTCAGTTTTTAAACATTTTTTCGGGGAAAATATCGCACGTAACTTTTGGAGAACATCGAACAATTCGCCAGGATCAATTTCTTCGTCACGTACGCCGAGGAAAAAGCTCGATCCCAGTTTTTAGTCCGTTACGTTATAAATATCAATAGTCTAGAATCTAGACTCTCGAGTCTCGCCGATTTTCGAGTCAATGGTCATGCGAACGATATATCATGGCCACAGACTCGGATAAGGTCCGAATAAAACGGCTGTTTCGAAGGTGATCGAAAAGTTCATTGGAGCTTTTGTCTCCAAGGTGAAATATGACGCACCTGTTACAATCAATCCCCGTGGCCCTTGAGCTCTCAGGATTGCCAAATACTTTCTCGAGACGGCTCTGATTTCCCAATGCGCTTTCTCAGACTTTCGGCTGAGAATCAGACGCGGCTTAAAGCTCAACAATCGTAGCGAAGTTGCGCTTGATACCATTCGATGTATACAGATATACCTACACGCAGAAACTTGGTGGTAAATCGTTACGCGATGTTGTTAATTCGCGACCCGACTGCAATGCTATTTATTTGAATTTCTGACGTCTTCGCGGAAATGACCTTGGAAATTTTCACGTATTATGCTGAGTCGGCAAAAAGTGCCAGACATTGGAATTACGCGGAGGCGGAAGTCGATGCCTCAAGGAAAAGATATCGCGGCAATTATCGGAGTTTTCTCTAAAAAGACGAATTTATGATACGGTTGACTGTTGTTAAGCCGAGTGATTCCGTCGATCAGTATGACCCACATTTCATGGTCCGCCCGAAGTTACGTTGCAAAAACTGATAGAGGTGAAAATACCACGTCATGGACACTCTGAATCGAGTTCTTCCCAGCTTAGCGACCCACTGCAATCTCACGATTGGGTGTCGTCTCCTTAACGCACAAATGTTCGTGTCTATCATTGTATTTCGTAGCTTCGAAGCTATCTCAATGGAAACAGTAGATTTATCACAAAAATTCGTATCGACGACTTTTTTTACCCAAAATTAGTCTTATTTCAACACACTCGTGTGTAGTAATAGAGTAATTCAACTCTGTGTAGTTGAGAGTAACACAGCTCTGTGGGAAAAGTAACACAAACCTGGAGTAACATTTAAAAAGCGTTACTTTACTATCAAATAACATTTTTCTGTATTAAAAAATGGACTGATCGAACAACGCTAACGATTGTGTTGACTCGACACACTAAAATGTTGAATGTTATACACAAAAATTTGTACGCTTTACGCAATGACGGAATTTTTTACGGTGCGTCATCACGGTGCCAGACAAATCTAAAATTTGTTAGTCCTCTTCGATACATGGAAAGTTTTCAATTTGGAATTATCAAATTTTACGCGTGTCATTCCGCTCTCCTCGGTATCGCCTACTCATTTTTACGAAATCCCACTAACTTATCAGCCGAACCTTTTGTCAGTTGTTCTCAGTTGTTATCGACAATGGAATCGTGGAAAGTTTGGATCCGCGAGGCTCGCATCACGTACACAAAATATGTCGTGGAAATGAATTCGTGACACTCGGTCCTACTTCGTTCGTATTAACAACGACTTTGTTCTCGCCGAAAGAAAAACGTGAAAGTTTCCGCAGGAAAAATGTCATCATTTTTTTCTCTCCTTAGGAACAGGCGAAAGGGTAACTGCTAACTTTTCACGCGAGCAAACTATGCGATTCCAGAGGGAAATCTACCCAACTTTTCGGAAATACAGCTAACGACGATTTTTATATTCGAAATATCCTCTGATGACTCAGGTGAACATTTTTTTCTCGCAAAAAAAATGTAACTGCTCGATAACATTTCCAACGGAAAATGACTAACAGGTAGCGAATCGATTTCAAGTTGTTGACGAGCTAATCGACGATTGATGATTCTTTTCCTACCGTATCGGTTATCAATAGAGATACGATACTACTGAAAGATACGTCAGCACTTCCAACTTCGTTTCGAATTACCGTACCTTGAGATATTTCCACTTTAATCCTGAAAAGTTTATTCCAAAATATTTCATACTTCGTAGATATTCCCGATCTTTATTCTTAATATCCCAACATGTTCGATCCTACCTAATAGTAATACTCAAAGAATTTCTACTCGAGTATCTAATCTCAAGAGTCAATATATCGCGGAATTGCTTCACAGTATAGATATTAAATTCTTCGGAAGAAAAATAAACTACGATGCACAGGAAATCGAGACGAGAATTTCTACCTGCAGGATAAGCTATTTTCTAACGGTGGTAGAAATCGAACCGCCGCTAACTGAAGATAGAAATATATAATATATAATTAATATATACACATTATTACTGTTGTTATTATTATTATATATAATATATAATTTATAGATCTGATCGGTTACGATTAATGCTGAAAATAGGCAAAGTATTTTAACCGAATAAAAACGTGGAGGCTTATTGCTAGACGGAAAATCTTTCACGTTTCATTATGCTTATCACGCTTCGATTTCATGAGAGTTTTTTCAACCCTCTTTCATCCTGGCTTTCATTATCCCATGAGCCGAGGAGTCCTTTTGCATATTTGATAGTAGCGCTGTTCTATCATCAGTATGGATCAGCACGATGCTTAACGAGATACCACTTCTGCAGAATCCCTCCGATGTCAACGGATAAACGGTTCAAAATCCGGGAACAGAATTAGTAACAGAGTTTCAATTATGATTAAAGATACTTCAAACGAGGTTTACCGATAGCAACTCGTGCCTCGACCTTCAAACGATTATTTGAATATTTAAATGACATGCAAAAAACGTCGGTTGATATTACAGGATTTTTGTAGTTTCAAATGAAACGACGCGACTCCTTTTCCCTTTTTCGTGAGAAATATGCAAAACTTTGCGAGCTGGGAACGTAATAATTCCTGCACGGCTCAGTGATTCCGTCTGCGATTCCAAATAAAACTCTACGATGCCAAAAAACGCTAGATGTATCTACGATTTTCATAATCGTCCCAAAAAAGCATTCGCTTCGAGCGAAGGATAATATTTTAGGACGTGACAAAAACTTAGGCGACTTTGGACGCGTTTTTGATGCTAATTATAGATAAATAACGATGAAATCAAAAGAATCTATGATAGAAAAAATTTCACGCGTTATCATAGCTCATGAAGGGTTGAAAAAAATTCATCTCATCAAAATGTCTCGGGACTCTCGTTTGTAACAATATTAGCTAGGATCCAATTTTTCAATTGCAGATATTCGTTTGCCCTTCGTCCCAAAAATATAAATGGATAGATGTAGACTGTTTTTTTCTTCTATCGCGTCATTCTTCGTTAACTGTGAAACAAATTTGAAAAAGTGTTGCGCATTCGATGACAATGAAATTGAGGCATAGTAACAGAAATAACATTATCGATACGAATTATATCAACCGGAACGTGACGGTAACATTTGTATGAGCGGTATTCTTCGAGCAAGTGAAGTACGACTACCGGAAATTACTCGGTGCGAAACAGTAGCAGCATATGAAAATACGAACGACCTTAGTTAGACCAGTGCGAAGGTCCGTAAAAATCATTAGGCATCGTTTTGCCATGACCCCGCAGCAATAGTGTCGCGTAGAATTTTAACTAGGCCTTCTTCCGCGTCTTTTCCTTGACTAAATCCACATTTCATTGAAGTTTCCCTAATTTTCCGGACGAGTTGCCTCAAAAAGCCGCCATTTGTCTCGCAATTCTTCAAATACAACGAACTATCTATCGGCTGTAATTTTTCCTCTTTTATTTGAGGATAAAAATAGATTTGTCTGAAAGTTTTGGTAATAATTTTTGTAATTTTTTTATTTTTGTCTCCGTGTAAGCTCACTTTTATCGTAAGTACCGTCGTCCGGATATTTGTCATTTTCGCGGTAATTAACTCACCGGAACTATACAGACGGGGATCGCAAGAACTTCTGGCAGACGATGAATTAATCGTCGCAATTGTTACGTTTCTGGAAAATAAGTCGCAATTGTTGAGCATTACGTAACCATCGGCCAACAATTGAATGACGTAGGATTATTTATCGAAACGATTTTCTAATTACGTATGTATTTAATGACACCACCAACCATTTGTTCTGCGCCGAGACCTGTCACATTTTTTCCCATTTGTTGCATCGGAATAACAAACAAATGGCTGCGAACTACATGAAAACTGGAAGGTATACCCAACGATCGAATATAGGTGAAAGTTGAATATTTATCGCTCATTTCTTAACACTCGATCACGTCAATACGAATTTTCGTATCTCTTCGTCTCGCGTGACCTTGGCACTCGAGTCACATCTTCAAGGTCATTTCTTTGGGAAAGTTTATCATCGAGCGGATTATTTCGTATGCTGCGAGACGGCGAAAGTTTTTTAGTTCTCCTAGTATCTCTGAAACGCTCTATAAAGTATTACCATCGTAAAGCTCAGTTATCGACCGAAGACTTTAGGACCATTAAAAATTCCATAAATCCGCTCTATCAATTTCAGCTAATTAATGGTTCCCAGTGTTGCGGTTTTTTCTCCAGTTATTCTCGATATTCCAAGACATAATTGTCTATTGTAATAAATCGAATGACGACCATTCCGAAGGGCCTCATTTATTTTCAATAAAATGAACAGGAAATTCGCGATGCACTTGTAAAAATTCTATTCATAAATCATTCGAATTATTTCGACAATGGAAAATTCTATTTTTGGACCGTTATTTTGTTTATCGAAAAATAATTCCGGTTCGTTGGGATGACAAATGTAAGGAGGTGTTTTGAGGGTAACTGGAAATGTATGGAAAAAGTGGTGACTTTTATCTCGGATGCGAATATCGATTCGAATCCAAATTGCTCCAATCTCATGAAACTGTCGGAGAATACTGAGCAAAATACAACTTGCTGATTCATAGTCGAAGAATCGCGGAATTTCCAGGTGGACAAAGACGACAATTCAAAGTTACATACCTACGTGAGATATGAATTTAAATTCAGGAATGTAAAAACGTCAATAGTTTTCAGAAGCACTTGAAATTTCCGGGATGCTCGCTGGTGCCTCGACATCTGAATAGAAACGTCGATGTCGTTAACTAATCGAAATCGTATTTATGAACAGTCAATGAAAAGTAAAAATCCATTCGATGGATTCAGCCATTCGATTCAATGGCTTAAAAAAAAATTCAGCGAAGTCGGTAGTTAACGATAACGATGTACAGAATCCCGCGCTATAAGGGGAGCCGTTTGGGATGTGCAAACGACCATGAGATCCAGAGTTCCCGCACTGTGTTCCATTACGACCTTAATGGAACGCAATTCCCTCGGAGAATTCTACCCTCCTTGAAAATTTCCATTTCGAGTTTAAGGAATTCCCGAAGAAAATTGCATATCCATTGGATGTGTCAAAACTTCGTGGGTTCATTTGCATTAGAGGATTCAGAGTTTCGTACCTGGAGAGTGTCGAGAATTGTCGAAATAATATTCGATCAAAAAAAGGACCAGTCGAGCGTGTCAATCATGACGAGAAAACGGAATAACAAGTCTGAAAGTAAAGAAAAATCAAACAAACAAATCGAAAACATTAGCATACAGTTTTTTACGTGCCACACGCCTGGTTGTTATTGGGTTTGTTAAAAATAGAAAAATTTCTGTTATGTTGACGGTACTAATGGTAATAATGGCGATTGTATGTCATTTTTAGCAGAATACGCGCGAATCCTGAAAAGATTGTTTTTTTCTCGTTTGCCGATTATTCGCAACGTCTAAGAGCGAGCAGGTATCGTGGAATGTATAAATAAATTTTACCAGCGTTAGACATATGCATCGGTAAATACCGGTGAATGATTTTGATAATTAAAGGAATCAACATGATAAACGGAGTAGTAACGAGAGAATGCGAAACGAGATGGGCCGAGTGAGCGCGAGACGAGTGATAATATTCTGCATCCGTTTCGCGACGGACTTTTAGTACTTCGCCGAATCGTTGCGGATTTTTTCGTCGGTTATTTGGAATCACCATTCCAACGAGCAACAGCGGTAATCACCGGAATAATCGAACGTCGAGTATTTCTCACTTTGTCATACGCGAAAATAAAAATCCTCCGAACACGTGAGAATCACGACGTAAACACGTCCGGCAAATCATTTGCTAAGCGCCTAGTTTTTGTATAATTCAGCGACCGAACGAGCGAGGAATGTCAAGAATTACTCCTCTCCGAAATTCCCGCGTTACACCGGCTAACGTAACTCAAATAAATTATTCAACTTTCGTACGAATTTCGCGACGGGTCCTTCGCAAATTTCGGGTCGAAACGTGCAGTTTCTCAACAACGATCGTTCGAAGGTGAGTTTGTTTTTCATATCAACAAACGATTCAACGTTATCGGTTATAGCTACACGAATTAATCGTAGGATCGGATCTACTGTTCCAAATACATATTGAGACGTGTATCTCAATGACATCTTACGCAAGGCAATGTAGTCTGTATAATTGCTGGCCCTGAAAAAAATCGTTTGAGCACCGACATCTGCAGCCTTTGGACAATAACTATCTCTGCATCGTGCGCAATATTTATACGCGCCGTTAACGACAAGCCACGATCAAACAGCTTCGTCGTGCCTCAACTCTACACGACATTTCGCATTTTGCATTTTAAACTTGCGAGCGAATAGATCCAGACAACAACGTTTCTTAAACACGAGTCCGCTGATTGTTCGAAAATATTTGGCAAAATAAATAAGTTTACAAATACCAGTCATGATTATTCTACATATAAACGAACGGAGGTACGTAAAAATCGTGCTACGGTAAGCTTGCGGTTCTTGAAATGGAATCGAGCTTTAAGGGGGGAAAAAGTTTCGCTGATTGTGAAATCTCAAAAACTGTGCAAATATTATATACTTCGTTGATCGATCGGGCGGCGACCCGGCAGATTTATTCTCGTAGATTGTATACGAGAAACACGAACGTGCTGAAAATGTGGAATTCTATGCGACGGGGATAAAGTTGGAAATAGTGGCAAAATCGCGAATTTATCGTCGCGAGGGTAGTTTCTACGACCGATTTGAAATGTGCTCCAATAAGAGTCGAGAGGAGTTTCTTGCTCGCTCGTTCTCCGTTCGAATTGTGCATAATTAAGGAACGTTTACCAACTCTACGGCGACGCTAATGACGTAGACGCGTTATGTACCTGTGTTATATACCTAGCCTAGGGCTCGTGGATCGTTAAGAAGACAAATAGAGAGGAAAAGGACCTCGATTCGCGAAAATCGCCAAATTTTGGGAACAACGTTGGTATGAAATTTGGACCGTGACGCTGGATCGTCTCCGAGGGATGAGGCAGAAAAACGAGATCCGAAGTTGCGAAATTTTGACGACGTGGACGCGGACTTCGAATGACGACGAACTGGGGCGCCAAATAAGGTGACCAATATCGATTCGAAACGCCAAGGACTTACCTCGCGTATATAAAACGGATATTTGTTCTATAGTTGCTAACAAGACGGTCGTCCAATTGTCTAAAGTGGCCGATCACGCGTCTCACGGTAGTGACAGACATCTCAGTAGACGATGTTTACATCGGCAACGATATTTATCTACTTTGTAAAATAGAAATGACAAATAATTATGTCTCGAAGAATTGATTAGAAAACTCGTCGAAAATATTGGGTATTCGTATCAGTACAAACATCAATGTTTGCCGCAACTGAAACAGTCATGGCATCGGTCAACGGAGAGGAAAAAGTTGTTACGATCAAATAAATTTCAAGACCATGCGTTCATTTCACGAATGTCACGATGGTCGAATGATTCGAAACGAAAATTAAACAATTTGAATTTTATGGATTCGCGGCGTGATTTTCTCTCTCTTTTTTTTACAAGTCTCTGCATACATAACGCGCGTTGGTATGTATACGCGCGTGAAACGTAGAACTTCTGTTACCTCCGAATACGAAATGATACATCTCTTTTACTCTCCCGTGTTTCATCCTCGATAAAGAACAGCTGGTAGAATAATATCGTCGTTCCTTCCAATTTCACATTAATTCTCGTCAATCGTTATCAGTTTCACGATCATCCATCCCGATCTATTTATCACGGGTGAAACATGAAATACATATTGCGTCCAAGATTCAGTCTTCGGATCGCTAGATCTCTTGAAATTCCAGTAGAATGACGGAGATCGCGAAACACGTTGTGATGTGTAAACAAAGGCGGCGCTTCGAATACGCACGCGGGATGAACATGGCGAAAAATACGCGCATAGATTTACAGTCTCAATTTCCCCGGGACAGAAAAAAAAAGTCGGAAGATTTTCTCGGCCTTGGTTCACAATCCAAGACCAAACACCTGCATAGTGAAAAAATGTCCGTCGTTGTGTAAGGTGCGCAAATTTTTGCGTAGACTATTTAACATTTGACTATGTTGATTCAACACCCTCGTTAGTGTTGTTCTCACGATCCGTTTTTCAACACAAAAAAATGGTATTTGACACCGAAGTAACACTTTTTAAATGTTACTCCGATATCGGTTTGTGTTACTCTTAACACCGAGCTCGACGTTTCGGGGGGAGTAAAATCGAAGTAATTTTTGTAATACTAGGTAAAAGTATCACGTGGCAGCTGAAACCTATTTCCAAAGGGGCGTTGCTCGTTCCGACGATTATCTAAATATACCCAATTACAGATTTCCTCCTTTTTTGTTGCGGTTTCGCAGCAGGGTTATCGAATCGTTGCGTGTAAAAATTTGTATGCCCATCGTTTACCCAGACCTGAGTTTCGTCACACTTTCTTGGGTATACTTATTCCGGTGTATAAATATAATATCGCGTTGCCTCGTTCAGTGTGATGCGATAAGAAGCGAGATACGATTCGTAGCGCGAACAATGTGAAAAATACAGCGCGGATTTGATTGCAGAAAAACGAGGAGGAGCGAGCGGAAGTGGTCGGCGGGGCGTGCACGGTCTTTTATCGAAAGCGCAATTGCACTGATTTCTGATAATCGTATGTGAAAGCATGCGAAGAGACCAATAACATTGACTTACAGGGTTCATCCAGGGTGACGTTCGAGATGCGGAATGACCGTGACTCCCACCAGCGACACGCCGGTCGAGAGGGGCCGACGCATAAAGACTACCAGTTCAGCCCCGTATCCGCAAGTGTTCCGCAGACCGTCGACGGTTCTACCGCCCTTCACGAAATACCTCTCGTATCAAACGCTGATCAATTATCCCCGATAATACGTTGTAGTAGCAACGGT
Source organism: Arge pagana (assembly GCA_963969455.1). Lineage (NCBI taxonomy): Eukaryota > Metazoa > Arthropoda > Insecta > Hymenoptera > Argidae > Arge > Arge pagana. Next base: position 8,903,334 of record OZ018311.1, on the reverse strand, counting down.
TCCGCGATGACGGAAACGGGTTCGCAGTGGATGCAGTACGCTGGCGCTTTGGCTGGTAAGTGTCCTCGACATTGTTGTACACGGTGAGAGATTTGGAGTGCGAAACGGGAAAGATAATTGGAGCGGGTGAGCCAATGGGGAAAAACGGAAGGAAGCTCTTGTTGCATGTGGTACATGGTCGTATTGCTGAAGTTTCACGAAGCGCGGCGTCATCCCCCACTTGTTGAGGCAACGGTGGACCAGGATGCGATAACGGTTTGCGCATAGAAGAACCAAACGCTTCGAACGTCTATTTCTGGTTTATTTCGGCTTTTGACTTTTTACATGCATTTTTAAATGTGACGAAATTTAACGGTGATGGGGTTCGACCGTTTTTTTGGGGCCAAATAGGAAACGAGGGAAGCACGTGTCTGGGGGTTTCGATAAATCGTAAATGCGGACTCGTTGTCGAGGCATATCGAGTTTGATGCTCGGTCGCTACTTTTTTGGTCAAGAAGATCGAGCCGTTCGGCGACGGAAGTCAGGTGACGCGGAAGCTAAATATTGGCGGTATCCGAAACAGCAAAAGTCGTCGTCCGGTAAAATGTCTAGTTCAAGTTCGAGAACCAGAGCGAGAATTTTATTCGTTCGTGATGTTAAAAATAAACTGGAGAACCGTGAGGGGGAAATACGTATGCATGTATGTACCGGACACGCGCGAAGACCGAGGCCTGATAGCGTTTTTCGCGAGGGTTCAGAGTTATAAAAATGAAGTTAGTATCAATAAAATGCGGATAAGGTGCCGCATCGATAATCGAAATTACCGAACGCATAAAAATTCACCTGTTCGAAAACGTGAAAACAAAAGATAATGCTTTCATCGATGAGTCCACCGTAACGATACTTACGGATTCATCGCGGTGTCACACACACGCGTGTTGCTAAATATAATCAACATCAGATGCCTCGAGTGACTGGGAAACGAGGAGAAAAACACGTGGACAAATCATCAATCTTTCCCGATCGATTTCAAATAACAGCAGTACACTCTGCGGTGCATTTACGACGACAATGGATGATAACTTCTCGCGTGCTGTAAACGATTTTCTTCAGCGCGTCGTGTGATTTCACGATCCAGCGACCGATCGAAAGTCTTCACAAAGTTATGGTCGTTTCTTCTAATGTCAATCGCGTATTTTTCGTGGAAGCTGACGTTTTATTCACTTTCTACCTCCCTCCCTCTACCACCTGAGGTGAAAATCTCGAGCATAATCAGCGTGCCTCCCGTATCACATTTACATACAGTAATTCCACGAGAATTAGCTGTTCCATGCAGAATAAGTAAATACACCCCGAGGTATTGATTTTCTTCCCTAAGTACACAGTGAAAAAAAAATCCGATATTGTGTAAAGTGTAGACATTTTTGTGCAGAATATTTAACATTTTACGGTGTTGATTCAATACAATCGTACACAAAAATGTTATTTGATGTTAAAGTAACACTTTTTAAATGTTACTTTCAACACAAAACTGTATTACTTTATCACTATACACGAAGTATACTGAAATAAAACTAACTTTGGGTAGAAAAAAGTGTTAAATTTGACGGAAAATTTTGTATGGTTTAATAATTATTGTACATCATTGTGAATTTTTCCTGACTTTTTTCTAGATCGTTTTTAATTAGATGTCAGAAGTGTTTGTTTTAGTTCTGTGGTTGCGAAAATGATGCGAAGGTCGAGAGTAATGATCCTCGATTTACATTCACGCTATTCGAAGAATGCAGTTTGTTTGACTATTGCGCGTTTAGTTACGCGTATTTCATTGTGTATTCGTGACGAATAAAAAACGAGACTATAATCGTCGTTGAAGTTTAATGTCGATTGCTGTACCTACGTAATAGGAAGAGTCGTCTAGTTTTTACGAGGCGTTATTTTATACGTTTCAAAAAGAGAAATGAATATTTACGATTCGTCGCGGTGATAAATGCGTGCGATAAATAAACAACGTGGTAATAAAAAAAATTTAAAAAAATCGGATGACAATGTTTTGTGGCGAAAAAAATGCGGCGCATCCACGCAAAAGTGTAGAGAAAACTGATTTCAAAGGGCTCGATTCGTGATATGTTTGTCGTCGGTGGAGGATAACGGCTTGCGTAACGCGACGAATAACGCAGCTATGCAAATGCCAATTGCGCAAATGATTAGAGATCCGCGAGTACGAATGTAGATGGGTACAGCTGAAAGCGGAGATCGCTGAGAAATCACCATTACGATTATTTCAGAACGGAAATGAGAACGGGGTAGCATAATTCTATCCGGCGCGACTACGGGGATTGGAAAATTCTAAGGCAGCGGTTCTCGATATCAGATGATTTTATCGCAATCCGCGTTAGAGACGCGTTACGTAACGTCGCTGCGATTATCAAGGTGAATGAAGATGCATTCGCGGATATCCGGACAATGTAGAAACGAATGACTCGTTTTTTTGTCCGCCCCTGTTATGCAATCGCATAACATGTGATGTGAGATTTTTCGAGAGGTCGTAGAGAAATTTGTATTTTCCAACTGTTTGCTGGCACCACAGTTGGAAAAGGCAGTATTATTTATTGCTTTATTCGGGCTCAGTAGCAGTCACGATTAGATAACCGGTCGCTTAGCTGTCTTATGTCACGTTGATCAATCCATAATCTCGTCATCCTAAACAGCTCATTTTTCGCGCCATTTTTTCTCTCGATATCGAAAACACCACGATACGTACAGATTTCGCACGACTTTCCATTATTTCTGGTGGTTTTTTGGCAACCAATAGTTATTTATTCGTTGCCCAATCAGCGCTGCGAGATCGCCTCAGTGGAGGTGTGCGAATATTACTGTTATTCGAAAACGCGCGAAGGATTCAAGCGCAGCGATCATAAATTGATTAGAACTTAATCAGGAAAGTTATTTGCGTTATTTCAATCCGAATGGAATACTGCAGATATGTTTGGAACGAGCTTCAACTCGTTGGCAAATTAATCCCATCGACTAATTGAATATAAAATTACCAACGGTTATTCGATTTATGGAGATCACGGTGCCACATTCAATAAATCCGCTGTATTTCATGATTCTTTACTGCTCAGCCGCGTTTCGTGTAACAGAACGGAATTGCGTTGCGATGAAGTCGACTTTTTCCGCACTTTCAACTTTGTGATAACATTTAGAGTCTCGATGATCCTATCGTTGAAACAATATCTCGACAACGACGGAACAACAAACAATGAAACGAAGCTGAGAATCGCTGCGTTGCTTTTATCCGGTGATAAAGTCGAAATAATCCGATTTCGCCGTACGGTAATCGCGTTGTTTTGGTAGTCTGGAGGGAAAATTCCGAGTATCTTTGACTCACCTTTTTGCAGGAAATCTGTGCGCCATGGTGGCCGGCGTCGTTACGTCGTGGACTAGTCCTGTGCTTTCGATGATGAAGGAAAATCCGATGAATCCTGATAATCCTGTCGGCAGACCGATCTCTACCGACGAGGGTTCCTGGATCGGTTCTTTAGTCGCTGTAGGAGCTGCCTTCGGTGGCTTCGCCGCTGGATACACGGCTGAAAGGTAAATTCTTTAATTTTTTTCACCAACCGACCCATTTCTACACATCGTACATTTTCGACTTTTAGATTCGGTCGTAAACGTGCTCTCCTATTTGCTGCTGTCCCATTTACAATTGGATTCATATTAGCCGCGAGCGCTACCACTGTATGGCAAATTTACATTTCACGAATCGTCCTTGGTTTCGCTGTGGCGTTCCCGTACACGGCCCTTCCCATGTACGCCGGAGAAATTGCAGAGGTAACTAACAATTCCGTGGATTAGTGTCCTTGAATCGTGATTTTTACGGTTTCGGAACGAATTTCCCCGAAGAAGAGCACGAATATGTTTTACATTGAAATTCTTCGGCATCGTACCTACGGAGCTAATAGATTTATCATTCAACGAATATTCCGCTGCAAACTCGATGCCTGTACCGTGAAATATGATTCTTCGTTGACAGGGTGATAATCGATGCTACTTTTCAGCCTTCCATCAGAGGGACCCTGGGATCCGTGATTCAATTTTCCATCACCGCTGGTCTTCTTTACTCGTACTCGATCGGACCGTACGTTCCTTACAGGATGTTTGGAATCGCATGCATATGCGTACCGATCGTGTTTTTCCTCGCGTTCTTCACGCTCCCCGAGAGTCCTTATTACTTGCTGAGTAAAGGGGAGAAGGAAGAAGCTTCCAAGTCTATGGCAAGGCTCCGAGGAAAGTCCGTGGCTGCTGTACAGAAGGAAGTCGATGAAATGCAGGTTCGTGCAAAGTACACATTTGTTCGTACGAGTTCGTCCGAGTCTGCATTGAAAAACTGACACCATGCGACTCTTATAAACCAGTGAAGTGTACAAAAACTGAAACGTCACGATGTTCGGCAAATTTCAGGTCGTGGTCGAAGAAGCGTACAGGAACGAAGGTTCATTCGCCTCGCTATTCAAGGACAAAGTAAACTCGAAAGCTTTACTAATTTGCTGCTGCCTCGTATTTTTCCAACAATTCACCGGAATCAACGCGATCCTATTTTATACCAAGGATATTTTCAAAGGCACTGGAAGTTCGATGAGCCCCGAAATCTCCGCGATCATCGTCGGTTCCGTGATGCTCGTCGCCTCCGCCATAACTCCGTTGGTAGCCGACAAACTTGGGAGAAAAATTTTATTCATCGGATCAGGAATCGGCGAGGCGATATCGATAGTGAGTCGACGAAATTTTCCAATCCTTGTTCATTTCCACGATCTCACCTGAAACATACGGACGCATCGATTGTCACCTCGTTTGTTGGTAATCATGCTACGACCGGTCTCAAAACATTTGTCGATGAAAATCTTCGCTGCACAAACTTTCTGCGCGTGTCAGCGCATCTTTATTTATTCACCTCGATACGTCACGAGCAACGAGGTGTGTGAAAAATCGGTGCTCAACCGGAAGAAGTACGTGGAAAAAAAGAACACACGTACGCGAATCGCGTGACACGGAATTTCCTCGGTGTTGAAACAGCCTTGTCGCGAATTATTCTTATCGACTCACTACCAACAATGGCAAGGTCACCGAATAACGACAGCATATCTGACCCATTGTAGTTGGACAACGAACGCATTTTTAAAGCTTACCTGCCGCATGATTTGTACGTAGAAAACGTACGTCGTTACCTGCCCTTGGCTATCGACTCGTCGCGCTTACAAATTATATCTGAAATCATACGTCCGTTCGTTTGTTACATAATCATATATTAATTAATAATTGTTTATTTCAATAATATGTGTTAATTGGCAATTATTTATGGTTAATAAATAATTGTTAATCGATCATCCGTGTGGAGCAGTCAACAATTTGTCCATGTTTTCAGGGAACTCTGGGATTATATTTTTACCTGCAAAAGGAAACCAGTGTCAACATCGAAGCCGTGAGCTGGCTTCCGGTCGTGTGTCTCGTCGTATTCATCGCGGTGTTCAGTCTCGGCTGGGGTCCGTTGCCCTGGGCGGTAATGGGCGAGCTTTTCGCCTCGGATATCAAATCGAAGGCGTCCAGTATAACCGTGTGTTTCTGTTGGGTGCTGGTGTTCTTCATAACAAGGTTCTACGAGGACGTCGCCGATGCCATCGGAGCTTACGGTGCTTTCTGGATTTTCGCCGTATGCAGTGCCATTAGCGCAGTTTTCGTGTATTTTCTGCTACCTGAAACGAAAGGAAAATCGCTGGAGGAAATCCAATATATTCTCGGGGGTGGACGACCAAACGGAACGATTCTGGGAACAAATTCGACATCGGGCAAGAAGTAGGCTGAATGATCAGAAGCGAATGGCGAGGCGGTCGGCAGATCGAGAGGAAGATTCACCATCCGCTGATGATTGCTGCAGCGTCCTGTGATATCGTGGCACACATTCCTTGATAGTCATGCCGTAGCTAATCAAAAACACATATCAGTATACCAGGGAGCATTAACCGCGCGCCAACGCCTTCGTACGAGCGGTAAAACACAACGAAGGCTTATCGGAAAAGTATGAAATGCGCTTATTACTTACGTGCTCAGTTCCTGCATATATAATACGCGAATAATTCGCGGATATCGCACAACGATCGCGAAGAGTTCGTTGAACCTTCGATACGCTAGTCATTCGTTACATTCTTTTCGTTGGATAATTTTAAGACGAAACGACGAAGAACGAAATGAGGGACAGGAAAGACGGACGCATGAAGCTACCAACGCAATTATGCTATATCTATACATATAGTATACGTATAATACATAGTTAACTAATCATAGACCACAATTCGATGTATCCAAACATCAGAAACGTTCGAATAACGATCGAAAGTCGCGCATGACGAGTTTCGATGTCACGCGGTCGATACGTCACCGCAGCAGAGGATTCTGTGAGAGATAACGATATTGTCACGGGTTGAAAGTGCAATGAAATACGAACGGTATTCCCGTAATGTAATTGTTATTTGTAAAAATTTAGAATTTATTGTATATTTAGTCGATCGTCAATATAGACTGACGATCTAGCTTAATTCGTGTCATTCGTTTAGTCGAGAATGTACCTATCGCCACCGCAAGGCGAACCTCAAGCATCGAGTAATCAGCGCTCGTCACCACGACTGTCGTGCGGCTCGAGAGACATATTCACTGATAATATCGCTTGCAATTAATCGGAATATAATACGATTTAATATTTATTCTTATAGTGTACCTATGCACGTACGATACGAATTGCGACAGTGTTAACTCGCATTCTCGCGAATTACCCCACATTTGCATGCCGAACTGCATTTCATTTGCGCAACGAATTACGCCGCAATTACGCGGAAACGTTTTATAATTCTCGTATCAAAATGTAACTATTTACGAGCCCTGTTATTCCCGCGAGGATGATTTGCACGTTCGTTTTACAAAATAATAGGTTCCTAAGACATCGGATATTATAGAAATCGGTTGCAAGTAGGTAGCAAATTTATTATATATTTGAACTAAACGGATTGATGTATAGCATTATTATTTGAGAATGTGACGATACTACCTCGGTTTTAGCTATTTTCACGGTACCTCGTTATACGGGCGAGCAATAACGATCGTTTTTCTCCAGCAAGTTTCGTTCGCCGGAGAGCAATGGTTTCTAATGGTTTCTAATTGTTAGCTAATATTAATTCTAATATTAGTTAGCTAAGTACTAATATTAATTGCGATATTAGTTAGAATTCTACTGCATGAGACGAGGCCAAATCATACGTTTCCGCGTTATGGATTTGTTTTATGCTCAATTCGCTTATATATTTTATCACATATGTATGTAAATCTTTGTACATAATACAAACATTATTTATACCGGAAATAAACGGAAATTTTTTTACCAAACGTGTGTCTCAAAATAATCACCGAGTTTCATCGTTATTTTAGCTAATCGACTGAAACTCGAATTATCGATCGAATCGATTGGAAGTCCATAGATTTCTGTGGTTCCGAATAGTCGATAATAAATTTCACACCTGCGATCGAAGGGTCTTGCAATACTTTTGCCACAGAATAGACGGTACAAAGTTGAATGATTGTCACGTATATTGAATATGCGAGGAATCAATAATTTCTCGACTCTTCTATCAATAATGCAAGCTGCATGCGAATATTCTATCCCCAAGGGCACGCGGGTATGAGTTGTATTTGACGTTTCATTAATACGTGCTCGAACTGGAGCACGCTTTATTAATCATGGAGCTCGTTCGTTTAAAAAATTCAAGCTCCAACGCCGTTCGTAACATTGGTGTAATATTCAGCGCTGAAGTGTTTACCGATACATCGTGCTATTCGAATTTTAATCAATTCAGCCTGCTGTTATTCACGAGACAAACGACGTCCCAAACGAATAATGACACCGATTTTCGATCGAACACGAATAAAAACACCAGACAAAAATTGCCACGAATATTAAGACAATAAAAAAATACCATAAATAAAAGCCCCATACATTTTTTCTCTTTTTTAAAAACAACTTTTGTGTTCATATTTTAAGTGCGTCATGAGAAAAAATTATTCTACCGAATACTAATTAATATATTAGTTAACTCAAGGCGTATGCAATTTATGTTGTGTTTCCAGAAAAAAAACTTACTTGCATTATTTTATTGTAAGTATTAGTAAATTTATATTTCAGTTCAAAAATCTGAAGTTCGTGACGTGCTAGTATTCGTGATAGAATTGAGCTTTTATTCGAGGGAAAAATGTTTTTTTTTTCGTGCACAGCTCATTTTCGGTTAATAGAAATTATTCATTAGGGACGTCGATATCAGTGATAATATCAGCATAATTACGTTTCGAGAACAAACGAGAATCTCGTATGACAAACGAGCCGATCATTGTACAACGCGGCACGTAAAATTAGAAGAAATGAAATGCCGATCGACAACGCTCCGGTTTTGTTCTCAGGCGTTGGCATCATTCAATCGCGTGAATCGCAATAAATATCAGGGTATCGAGACCACTAATAAAACGTAGCATTAAGTTAAGAGCTCGGAGAGGATGGGATTGGAAAAAGATTCGGAAATGGTGAGTGGTACTCCTAGACCTCTTCCAGCTCATTGACAAACGTGCAGGATATTCTGATAGCTCCAACCCCACGCGACCATCATAAATAACCTGTCTTTACTACTGTTTCACACGTTTGCTGCACGGTTTCTTGAAGTTGGCGTACTAATATTGTTTATTTTAATTAACGAGCGCAACTTGGTTGCAATTGCACGAACGATGTGCGAAATGCACGGTTCAACGCGTCGAGAACTTAGATAATTGACCTAAACTTATCATATCAACAGTCGGAAGACGACAGACGATTAGAAGAAGAACTTCTTCAATTAGCAGGCGTACTAACGGTGAGCGAATGGAGTGCCTTATAATCAAGGAGTAGTAACTTTCAAACGAATTCTATGATACACAGTTTTACCGTAGAATACGTCTACAAGCATAAATCGTCTATCCTCGTCGTCTCAATCTTTATCATTTGACATTTGGTAGGGCCCTGAAGAAAAAGATTGGGCCGAAGCACTGACTCACCTACGAACGTTGATGAAGACTTCGACAACTTCGATGACCTCTGTACCCAAGCCGTTGAAATACCTTCGAAAGTCTTACGGCATCCTAAAGATGGCCCATGCGAGGCTGAAGCCCACTACCTTGAAGTCGGAATTCGCAGATATTCTGAGCGTCTTGGCAATGGCTGGGGCTAAACCGGACTCGCGGGAATGCCTGAAGTATTGTCTCGAGGGTTCGATGAAAAACCCCGGAGAATGGGGTCACGAATACGTGAGGCAGCTGGAGGCAGAGATAGCAGAAGAATGGGCCCTAATGCCTGTAGAAAATGAGGAGGAAATAAAGTAGGTTGTATCGTAAATATAGGTAGAAAACATGACGCGGTTAGCAATTGATAAAGAAGAGCAATTCCACTCGAATCGATTAAGCTAATCGGATTTGGTCGAATCCAATGCACCACGAAATTAATCCGTGGAATAACGATCGGATTTTGGTCTTCATCTCTCATACCGTCGATGGATTATTAAATTTTGTAATTATCGTTGGGAATTTCCGAAGTTGATAACAAAACTTTGGGTAACGTGGTAAATTTGTACGGTACAATGCTATGCAGGTGGCCATGATTTTCGGGGTGAAGAATTGGACTACCAACTTTTCGAATACCCTCGCAAGTTTCTAACTGTAAATCGATCTTCATCGGACTAAATCCTCCATATCGATAGAGAAATATTTGTATCATAGGAGCGAAAGTATCTGAAGTATTTACGTTTGCAGAAGTGAAAAATTGAGTAGATTTGGTAGACGGTAATAAATGAAACGCGTGGGTATATTTCCGGTTCATCCAAGCGAAACGAATTCCAATGTGATTTCGAATATAAAATCCAGTTGGCGCGGAATCAGTCCATCCTGCTGGATTTTACGCTTCGATTGTCGGTTACCCTGCCGTCCTGCCTTCGTTTTCCGGCTGATTATGCGTTGATTCGAGCAAATCGACCAGGAATATCAAGTGACATCGGAGGTAATAATTTCGTGGAGTTTGCCAAGTGGATGTTGTGATTATTTTCAGAAACAGACTGATGCCCCTGATCAAAAAAATCATTCAATTCGACATGAAACACAACACGGAGATACAAGCCTGTGATTTGTGTTTGGAAATTGATCGACTAACACTTCTGAACGAGCATCTCAATGCTGCAAATTTTAAGAAAGTCTGCTTGTATCTGACCAGCTGTGCCGCCTACAGGTGAACTACTCCCACCAATTTCTAAACCGAAAAGATTTTGCACGCGCGGTCGGTTCGTCGATCACGTGTGGTTACGTTTCGCGAAGGAATTACATTAGCAGAAAAGTCGCACGTAGTTACTAATTGCAAGGAATTTCGTCGATCAATCGCAATCAGGTTTACAGCTTGCAAATGAGCAGTCGACCGAAACTTTTTGTAATACCGTTAGCCAAAAAATCCAAAAGTCCAAAAACATGTTGATCGCTTGGAGCGAAAAAGAGGAGGATACTTTCGAAATAATTTACAACCAATTTATTAACAAAGTTTACGCCTGTAGCGAGGAGGAAGAAAGAAACCAAATTCTACGTGCTACTGCCTCGTATTACTTAAGATTCGCGGAGTACAGTCAAGCTATGCTCGTTGCTTTGCAATTAGCAGATGACGAGCTGATCTCTACGTGTTTGGAAACGTGTCCGGAGCCGTTGGCAAGAAAGCAGCTGGCTTTTCTCTTGGCGAGGCAACAGGTAATCCCGAATAAATGCTGCCCACAATCATGTTACTATTTCATCGTAATAGCGGATTTTTCACTCCTACTGTGACTACTCCCCTCGACAAATTCATCGTTGAACTTGTTAAGGGACGACCTTTGGCGCACGAGTACCAAGGCGAAGACGCCAAGGACATCGAGATAATACTCAGCAACGGACATCTCACAGGCCATTTTCACGCGATGGCGCGAGAACTTGATATTTTGGAGCCTAAGCTTCCGGAGGACATTTACAAATCGTGGCTGGAGACGTCGGGAGGATTTAGACATATCGATCACGACTCGGCACGCGCTAACTTGGCCTCAAGTTTCGTAACGGGATTCATCCACGCCAGTTTTGGGGTCGATAAGCTCATGGCCAACACCGATGATTGTTGGGTTTATAAAAATAAGGTAAGTACGCCAATATCCATCCTTCCATGGACGACCCTCGTAATTCGAGCGATACGATTACAGGAGCATGGAATGATGTCTGCCGCCGCTTCTTTGGGCTTGATTCATATCTGGGACGTTGACGGGGGTCTCGTACCTATTGACAAGCAAGTATTGAATACCTTTAACGATGTTCGACGTTTCTTTACAATTCCAGCTTAAAGAAATCGCACGAATACAACTCGCTATATCCTAAATTATTCGGATATTTGAAATATCGTCGAATGTATTCGGAAAAAGGGGATAAAAGTATAATTCCCTGCAGGACATCCTCGTCCTCGGAAACACGCTATTAGGACTCAATTCGGTTGCTTCATTTTCCACAGATACTTATACACCACGGAAGATTTGATCAAGTCTGGAGCTTTGTTAGCTATAGGCTTGGTCAATTGTGGCGTGAGGAACGAGTGTGATCCTGCGTTAGCTCTCTTAACCGATTACGTGAGTAATCCGAGTCAGACGCTCAGAGTCGGAGCCATCTTAGGGCTGGGATTAGCATACGCTGGTTCGCGAAGACAAGATGTAACAGAACTACTGAGCACAGCATTGAACGACACCCAGAGTAAGATGATCGATGTTCGCCCACAGCTTTCGCTTACCAACAATACACGGGGATTATTGACCAATCCAAATTCAAATTTAAACTCTCACCTCGAACATCCAGGTAGCATCGAGGTCGTGTCGCTTGCAGCCGTGGGCTTAGGCCTCATCAACGTTGGTTCGGGTGATCCGGAGACTTCGTCGGTCATTTTACAGAAGCTATTGGAACTAACGCCACCAGAACTCGCCGCACCTCACGCGAGGTATCTTTCATCCGTAAACAAAACGTTATCAGTAATTTTACTTGCTAACAGCAAAATTAATTTGCACTTGACCTGTCAGCTGAAATTTGACCGTTTTTAGTAAGGTATTTTCTAGAGAAGTATTTCTTGGGTGCAAATGAAATTTCTTAGCATATTCAACCACAAGGATATCCAACTTTTTTCAGTATGATCTATCAATTTCCACTTCCTTGCAGTCGTACCGGTTGCAAAATTCACATTTCAGTCGAATTTTTGTCACAAACTACAAGTTACCAATGATCAACACTGATCGTCTCAAATTTTGCCCGGCTAAAACGTCTTTTCATGAATACAGATTCGTACCTTTGGCACTCGGCTTGGTTTACATGAGCTGTCGCGACATGATCGAGGCACCATCTGCCGCACTGGAAGTATTAATCGATCCCTACAAACTAGCTGCTCAAACGTTACTCCAGGTGGTTATTAATTTGTTCGTTTAATCATTTCGTTGTTCACTCGTGCTAAATTTCTTCAGGTATGCGCCTACACGGGAACCGGCGACGTTCTCATCGTACAAGAGCTATTACAAATATGTTCCGAACCCGTTAGGAGCGAGCCTAATGACGTCTCTTCATCGTTCACCACCCCGAGAGCTAGCTACTGCGCCAGTAGTTTTTCCGACTCGGATACGTCTAGCGGTGGGAGTACTCCGAATCAGGAAAAGCTGGGCAGCCAGAGTTTCAGTTCGAAGGACGACTTTCTGTACAAGTAACGACGCGCAACCAGTTTCATAATTCTGTGATCGATCATAACGCGTAACGATCGACGTAATGACCGAAATTACAGGGATATCGGATCGACGCAGGCGATAGCTACACTCGGGGTCGCGCTAGTTGGTCTCGGCGAAGGCAAGGAGTGTGCTCGTATCTTCACTCAAATTGGTCGATACGGATCAGCGCCAGCCAGGCGCACTGTACCACTCGCACTCGCGTTAACGTACCTCTCAAATCCTGATCCAGCCGTGGTCGATGTCCTGAACAAGTACAGCCACGACAGCGACGTCGATGTTGCCTACAATGCAATTTTTTCTCTGGGTCTTGTTGGCGCTGGGACGAACAATGCACGCCTCTCGACGATGCTCCGACAACTCGCCGCCTATCATAGTAGAAATCCGTTACACTTGTTTTTGATACGACTAGCACAAGGACTGGTACATCTTGGTAAGGTAGCGTAAACGAGGTGCCCGAGGCGCTTTCATTTATCTTCACCTACCTTACTCTTTGGCACGTGAGATAGAAAAAAAAACTCCCGACATCCAGCAAATTTCATGTACCTACATTAGGTTGTGCCAAAAAACACGACTATTTTTTTTCTCGGTCGCATTTTATCTATAAATTTATTAAAAAAATTATTACAAGTTGATTTTATCTATACATAATAAAAATAATTATATACGATTTTATTTTTATTCTATGAAACAAATGAATGGAGATAAGTTTGTACGAAATTTAATTCTCTATAAAATGAGTTTTCGAGCTTGAATTCGTAAAATTAGTATTTTTCTGTTGATATTTTAATTTTATAAAAGAAGGTAGGAATAAGTTCTTAAAATGCATTTTTTTAATACAATCGACACATTTTTTTCGATAGCCGAGAAAAAAAAATTAGATTTTTTTGACACAGTCTACATTCTACTTTCCTCTCACAACGAGCGGCAACATCCTCGACTTGTTATGAATTATCTACGAATATGCTACATACTCATAATCTTTTGCCATTGGATTTTTTAAGGTATTTTTGATTGTCATTGCATACGAACGAATGGCGGTATTGAACTGTAGCGACGTATCTTTTCAAATATCGCGATAAATGTGTGAACGTTTGTGACTAGTTTTATTAATAGGGTACCTTAACATTGTCTCCGCTACGTTACGGTGGACGGGTCTTGGACAAAACAGCTTTATCGGGATTATTGGCGGTGTTCGTATCTTTCCTCGATTGCAAAAATTTGATCCTGGGTAAATCTCACTACCTGATGTACTGTTTGGCTACTGCGATGCAGCCCAGATGGTTGGTCACCTTAGATGAAAATTTGAAGGTACCGGATCAAAGTTTCCAACATGTATTTCACCACCAAATTGAAATTTTCCATCTACTCGATTAATCATTCTCGTTCAAACGATAATCTCATTTTTATTTGCATTGTCCAATTTTTCCGATCCTATTCGGATTACGTTTTAATCATAAATCGCCATCGATACCTTGTTGTTTGTTTCAACCAGCCGATCCCAGTATCAGTCAGAGTGGGTCAGGCGGTAGACGTCGTCGGGAAAGTAGGAAGTCCAAAGACAGTTGTGGGTGGCCACGTTCACACGACGCCGATTTTATTGAATGCCGGGGAAAAGGCAGAACTCGTTGCCGATGAACACGAACCATTATCGGAGATCCTCGAAGGCTTCGTGATTCTTCGGGAAAAGCAAGATATCGAGAACAACTGACACATCCGTGAAATATATCTTACTTGTCGTATAACATATAGTTGCTTAGCGAGAATGCCTCAAACTGCGATACTTTTCCGGTCGACAACAAGTTTGCTTTACGTTATAAAATTCCTGCTAGTGATAGAGAGCATCACTTGTTCCTGTTATTGCTGGAGAAATGTTCACGCGCGCTGTTATAATACTGATAGACATGTATCACGCGCGATTGACATGTGCAGCAACGGAAAAGCTCGTCAAATCGAATCACGAGCTTCGTGCGATAGTATGGATTCGAGATAAAATTCACGAGAACCTGAAATGTTGGAAATCGAATGCGTAATGGTTGCCTTTATTTAATTTCACGGACTAGCGGAAGCGACGTGCTCTCATACAACGTACGTTACATCTGTTAACATCATATTACAAGCAATAATGAATTATGCGTCGCTGTTACGGTACATCGTTCATTAAATATCATGAGAGTACCGATTTAATAGTAACATCTATGACATTTATGATATTTATGATAGTTATGCCAGTCATGTCGTGTACACGGAGTGCGGAACACCGCTCTTATCACAGGAACACTGATATAGTTTTAAATAGAAGCAGCTTTAGACGTCGAATTCCAATAATTCGATGCATAGATCGATCGAATTCTACCGAACTTTGTACGGTAACAACGACCCACGGTTGACGTGTTGTAACCACAATATAAACCGCGTGTTCTCGAGTTTCGACGAGAACATCGACGTATGGCTGATCTTAGTCGTAAAAAATAGTAAAATTGTCAATTGTCATTTGTCGCAAACTCTTCGGACGTCGCGTAAATTGCCAAATATCGAATGCCAAAAATGTGGAATTTATGGGGAGAGCAACAGAGGAAAAGAAAAAAAAATAACGCGATTGTTACATAAATAAGAAAGAAATGACTAAATTTCATTGGGAATTTCGTACATCAAATGAGTTTGTTTCATCGTGACAAGTGAAAAAATGACTTGGTTATTGGACCAAGATGATTGGACAGAAGACAATATCGATGTTTCCTTCGATACTGTTTTGGTTTGTCATTTGAGATAATTAATTTATTGCAAATGTGACACTAGTTGTGCTACCAGAGCCTCAACGTTGCGTAATACCTTCCGAAACTTCTCCTTCGCATGTATATTCAATTAATTAGCTTCTCTATACCCACAAAACTGACAATCTTGAAGCATGGCCCATCTCCTTGCGCATTCAGCTTGCGGCCAGACGTAATTTCATTTTAATAAATGCATTTCCAAGAAAATATTCTTCATTTCCTCATTTCACGATTAAACGAATGACTTTTTTTCCATCGACCCGCAAGCTGCTTCTCCTAACTAGATTTACTTTTTTTCATTTCATTTCCTTACAGTAAAATATAGTAATTATTAAAAGAATTAATAATAATAATAATAATAATAATAATAATAATAATAATAATAATAATAATAATAATAATAATAATAATAATAATAGTTATTATTACCATCTAATAGCAATTCTTCTTTAGATAATATAGTATTTTCTGTTTTATAATCCATAGAACGTGTGTGACGGCTAAGCATTGCGTACGCGCGGATTGTGCTGATACCTTTATCTTCAAATTTATCGTTTTATTTACAATATTATTCATTGTATTATAACCGTTTTCAATATAGTTATTCGTCCGTCACTCCGAGCCAACCCATTGTATTTTATTTCGAGGTTTAAGCGTTTCCATCAATCGGGTGACGATAATGCAGAAAGGAAACAATGGCTTTAGGTCTTTAAACTGATTCTGGGACGGATCACGGAGTATCGTTTCTTTGCCATACACGTCGATCTGTCCTAGGATCCCAGTCTGTGCGTAAAACTCCGAGGTTAATCACACCTGATTATATGTTTCCTAGCAATTTCAAAACTAGCCTATCCATCTACATACGTCGAATATTATTCCAAAGATGGTGGTAGCGCTTGTGTGTGTTTGTTGTTGCAAGTCTTAGTTTTAAAACTGCATAATTTAATTCATTTCAATTCATCGAACCTCGTAAAATCGATAACAATTTGTTGCCTCCGAATACGCCGTCCTTCGATACATATATGAAAATTGCTACTTCACCGGGAGCGAGTATCATCTCGAAATATTTAAAATACATAGAAAAAGAACTGCACCGTAGAATTTTGCATCGAAACTGATTATCCGCAAAAATAGCTCCCACACAGAACATTATTTCACGGAACAATCAACTATAGAATCATCGACTGCTTTGTATAGCTCGACTCATTGTTTTCAAAAATGGGATCCAACCTTGGATGAATCCTGATCACTGTACGCCGTGCTTCTAAATAAACCCTGCATAAGGAATTATACTGTCGATGTTCCGGTAATAACCTACTAATAATAATGGTGATAATAATAGTAATGACAATTGTTTTCCGAGTGAAGAAATTAGAAAAGTCGGGCTCTACGTTTGATCTCGTTGCGACGCCATTGTGGTAGCCGATAGAAGTCTGCTCGGGTAAATTGTAGAATGGCCTCGAATTCAGCATCGGAGAGGTGCCGCTGTGTTAAACAAATAAATCATCGAAACATTAATCGAGGCCAGGTGAATAATGGCTCTTTCACAGTTCGCGACATACCTCTAAATTGCAACGGTCGACGTCAGCGGGTAATCTATAATTGGTGATTAACAGAAGATGATAAGGATAAAGCTTTGGAGGATCTCCTGGGGCTGCTCCCATATCTGGTAGCGAACGTCTCACGTGATGTCCACCGTGACCAACCGTCACTGACCCCAAGCCGCCGGTGTACGTCGTTGACGATGGAATAATTCCCCCGTCATTCTATCGATAAAGCGTTAAATAATTAGTAATTTGAGTAATAACAGAGTTTGACGAACTGAACAAATGCCTGATGGACAACGACCAAAAAAATATTTTTCTAACATCTATGATAATAAAATGACGTACTAAGGAAATTCAATCGAACAATACGACTCAATACACTGAAAAAATTATGGCTAATAAAACAAAATATACGTCAGTTTCGCAATGTCATATTCGTGCAACGATATTGCAAATCGGATTACATGCACAAATCCATGGTAAATTTGTACGCATACGTCGAGTGCAATATGCTCGTTGTGCGTCATTATCGTCAATGACTCAATTCAGTGCAGAGGAAACATCGTGCATGGAATCGAAAACAAATATGGAATTAACATAAATATTGTGCAAATCCGATGGGCGTTATCAAACATGTGAGAGTATACTTTATGATGATTTACTTTGTACAAATAATAGCAGTAAAATTATTTCAACGGAATATAAAATCATGCTAACGTCATATGTTGTCCAAAAGGTGCCACATACTTAAATATATAATCTATATACAATTCTAAAATTATATGCAAAATTTGGTCTTCTGATATTGTTGAAAATTCAAAGCACCGTACATGCAAAATACTCGTTATATATACATCTTCAGAGACAATACGTCGACTCAAACATTTTTGAAGCGACTGGATTGCTCAACGGAGATTGAAACATGTCAAAAAACTTGTAGACCTTGCTTATTTTCGTGCGAGTAATAATTTGAAAAATATTTACAATTTAAATATTTCAGCTTTGATGTCGACCGGCTAAATATGTATGGTATAAATTTGAAAGTAAAAACTACATGATGCAAGTGCAACAAGCTACAAACCATGCTAATGCGCCGGGAGTAGTAGGGCGCTGTTGTACATACCAGTGCCCGCCGATCCACATCCGTGATGCTGCCTGTTGAAACTAAATTCATGGAAGGAAAATGGAATATATATATGTGCGTCAGAAGATTTTTTACAAACTGCTATCAACAGAAATTTGTCATTTCTGAATATATTCATGTGAGAGGAGAAGCCGTTGGCACTTCGTTCGGAGCATTGCCTGCAGCTTTCCAAGTACAAAACTCGACCTCTCAGGAATAAACAGTCTTTTCAACAGTGAAATGACCAAAGTTGGATAGACCTGACTTGATTGAAAATAAAATTACCATGTCATAAAATTTGCGTTACAATTTCACAAGGCTATTTGTAAGAAAGAACTTTTATAGCAAAGACAGCATTGAAACAAGCGAACGAGGCAGAATAGAAAATAATGAAAATGATGCATATTATAAAATATTGATGCATTTCATCAATATTTTCACTTGCAAATTGGTAAACGAGTTATCGGGTGTCTTAGAAAATCACATCGTACCAACGAAACTCCAGTTCTTTTGCTTCGCGCTTCATTTGTAAATTCAACAAATTACAGCTCGATAAACTAATAGCTGAATATACATGTTTGTTGAAAATGTAATATCGGTAGTTAGGTAATTAAGAACTTGCCACAACTGTATGCATATTTTGTGGCTGGCATTAGTACTATGTTACTGATTTTTGAAAGGCAGTATTTACAAAGGTGAACGAGGAGATGGCAAATAGGGAAAAGATAGTGAAATGTAATGGTACTCACTGTCGGACTTTCCTGATGAAAAATCCGTGCTGTGTGTTTTATCACCCATTCCACTGAACGAGTAATCGCCCTAAATAACAAAGAATCAGGATTAGAACTTGGTAATCATATGCTTCTCTCCGGGTATTTTATTCTAAATACCTTAAAGCTATAATAAGTTCAAGAAACTTCTGATCAGAACGTAACGACAACTAGTAGTGACAACGCCAATGGGTAAAGTTGATACAACTTTAGATTACTGGAAGTCCGGACGAATTATTCTGATCGGAATCTTCACGAATCAGCAAAATAAAACGAACAAACTCGTTACGTCTTGGTTCGATAAATGTTCCTTCTTCCTCGAACACGACCGTTCAAATTAATTATGCAATAAGCGTATACTTCCTAAGATTCTAAGGATCATTGGAATTTGAAAAAATACAAGTATATTTCACTGACAAATTAAAATAGGTATCGATTGATATAATTTTTGTATGTAGAGGCCCCTTAAAGCGGCGTTGCGACTTACAGGGAGGGCAGAAACAGAACCGCCAGTTGAAGAAAACGTGTGACTTCGCGGTGCCAGACCATACCCCGGCTTCGGAATGTGTCGAAGAGAGCTCACAACTGGTTTCAATCACCACAAGTTCCAATTAGTTTGAATCACGTTTTAAATTTTTGTTCACCCCCATACGAATGCCCAACGTTCGCAATTTCACAGGAATTAGTAAACTGTACACTCACGTTGCGTTAACTAAAATTTCAATCCATTACTATTCGCAACTCGCATCTGTACGTCGCTGTCTGCCTTTTTCTGAGCGGAATACATTTATGCAGCTGAAATTTTCATCAAACTGGACTGATTTTCTCGGATACAGCCCTATTATTCACGTTGAATAATCATGATGGTTAGTAGTGTCACAACATATTTGTAATAAGATAAGCGACACACACGTTTTTCTTGCTTATATGGTTCGATAAGTCCAACGAAGTGAGATATCCGTGAAAATGCCTAACAGAGAGGAAAAGCCAGACCTGACACATAATAATCCAGAGTTTTCTTAACACGAGTCTCTGTCAAAGAACTCACAGTTTGAAAAGATAACAACGTATCAAACTTAATCCTGCGAATAATTCTGAAGCTTAAGGTATAAAAACTAATGTTACAAGTCCCCTACCTATATCGCACAATCCTAAAACATGTACGTCGTGTAGCTGTACACGCAAGATAATTGCAGGAGGCCTGCTTCGTAATAATTCATGAACCAATTCCGTTAGCTTGACATAACTAAGATTTAAATTTTTATGTCTTAAGCTTCTGGACCTAGTCACTACGCTGGACTATAGAACTAATCTGCTCACTAGCGGATAGTCGATTTTGTTAAATCGATTTTTTCAAAACTACTGTGCGCGTGAAATCACACGTTCAAACGCCGATCACATATTTGAAATGCACGTGATTCGTAAGTAGAGCTACGGATACGTATCGATGAACCGGAACATTTGTTCTTTAATAGTCTTTTGATCGGGATCATAATTCTGGTATTACAGGTGTTTCATAGAAATTATCAAATCTATAATCTTAGTGGTATAATAAATCTAGTATTGTCGTTCGCTAACCAACTAAGATAGAAGCAAGTTCGAACTCATGCAGTTAGAAGTGAAACGACCTATTCTGGTCATTTGTCTAATAGGTGTATTCAACATTGTACATTTCTGCTTATCGCATCACGCACACCCACGAGGGTGTATATCTAAAACTTCTGTGTTCCTACATATAATATATTGCTTATCATTAAATATATTGAGACCCTGCCGTCGCTGCTGTTGAAACGGATCGAATTCATTTTTCTTGTATATATTAATTGGAACGCCGATGAAGCTATGTCAATGATTTTTCGTAACTTGATCATTGTCGTTTCGAATTCATGACCAATAAATTTGAGCGACTCGTGTCTGTCCAGATCGCAAGCGACGCCAGGGTTGTTAAAATACTGTTGGACTCACCGAATGATAATGCCTAGCGGCAGCTGGCAGAGTCGAAGCCCGTGGAGTGCCGAGGGGTGGATAATTTCTGGGCGCCGGGGAGCGAACAGAAGATCTCCCAGCTGTTTCGCCCGCACACACACAAGACAAACACAAAAACACAAATAGAGACAAAACGGTAGACAATAGAAACGCGTGAAGGAAAATGACGAGTTCGAGTGATGTAGATAACGATAATGCATGATGGCATACTAGAGTGTTTAGAAACCGTGATTTTTTTTTTTTAATCCCAAATAATCTAATTTTAAATTGTGGTAAGTTGAAAATTAAAGGTCTACGTACTATTTATCACGGTACTGTGTAAGATTGACAATTCCAAAAAAGAGCACATGAACTGATTGTAAATAGCATACAGACTCGTTGTTTGACCAATACTACACATACAAACCGTTATGCCATCCATTCGAACTAATGTTTCGTGTCAGTGTAGAAAGGGTTTATGAAATGATAAATTATCTCACCATAAGTAAGAGAATCACGGTCAAATGTAATGACGTGAAGGTGAAAGACAGAAAATCATGAATAGATGTATGCATGCCCATGTAAGATCGAAAAAAAAATATCAGCTGCATATGCAAAGTTCTTGTGGCAGCTATTACTCCGCTACCGTCAACTATTTCCAACGTTTTCAATTTTGAAACTTTGATCTACAAGGACTGCGAAATCACATTACAAAGTGAATCTGATATTAATGAAATGAGAGGTTTATCACTGAATTACCGGACAAAGAATGATCAGCTGACGTGTATTTCGTTAATAAGCTGGGTTCGTTCACAATTTCGTCATGCAAGTGAATTTTGATAGTCAAAACTACATTCATATTATACACTAGACTACAAAAAACATCATACGTTAAAAAATATATATATAACATGCAAAGGCGTAATACATCACCTGCGAATTTATTTGGCGTACCTGCGTGGGTTTGGTGCTATTGGACTCAATGAAAAATCGTCTACGTATGATAACGCAGCCCTGTTACCTTTTTAAAGGCATTGTTAACTTACGTTAATTAAATACTAATCATTTGCTATTTAATGCGATCATTGTCCTATTCCTCGTAAGCATTCCCAAGCATCTGTCCTTCTCGGTAGTTCTGCTACCATACATGAATTATCCATCAAACACATTGTGTCCCTAGGCCGTATTTATTATGTATAATTCCAAAACTGCGATGCCTATCCGCTCATTTTTCCCTCGGATTAGATGATTTTTTGACAAATACACGCGGCTCGTGCTTCAAGTTAACGATACCTCTAAATCGTAGTTAAAGGACATTCAACGACAGAGTGATTTGTTAGTGTTATGTGCGAACGTGTGGACATGTATGAGATGATATAATATGCTTATTGTTAACACCGTATCAATGAATTATCACGTTCCAACTACAAAAACACTTACCATTGTAACTTGGACCAACGCTGGATCTGTAACTCACGCCATCCTCGTCCTCCCAAGGACGGGCGTGATCAATGTTCCTTGAAGGTGCTGTAATATAATCACAAGCAATTTTTACAAAATAACAAACAGCCTTTCATAATCTAGCAAAACTCTCATGTCGATCATTTTGTCAATAAAAATAGCTGATCGTTGATGACGATGAATAAAAGATAAATGGCATCGTAATTCAATTGTGAAATGAATCTCGAATTTTTGCGTGTATCGTTAAAATTGGAGAGCTATGGATATCTATCAGGCTTTTTGCAACTCACATGCACCAACGGGGCTTTCGTAACGAAGTCGATAGGCTGGTTCTCTTGCAGCTGAAGGAGTTCTCGACGCATTCCTAGGGTCAACATTAGCAGCTCGATGCCGCAAAGTTTCTCTATCTTTTTCACGATCTTGTAGAAATACTTTGGCTATCCCTGTGTCAATTTTGCTTAATTCTTCCTGTTCCTTTTTCAACTTTTGTTCCGCTTCTTGAATATGGCTTTTATTATCTATCTCATCTTCATCATCTGAGGCTGGTACACCCTGACAGTGGTAAAAGATATAATAAATGTTACTGTTTGATACCGATACGAGAAGGATAGAAATAAAATTATTGATTACAACTCTTGAAAGATAGAAATTAAACGAGGAAAATGTCAGAGTTGACATATAAAGAAAATTATACCTTATAGGTATCGGACCAACGCCGGCGTCTTTCAGGATCGGTGTAAGGATAAGGTGGAGCAGGGAAGTCGTCTCGTTCAATCGGTGGTTTGGCTCCAGGTGGAGGCTTCATCGCATCTGGATAGTGTGCCAATTCGATTGGTTCGTCGTTGTCGGCTTGACTCACAGCTGCAGGAGATTTTGGTCTAGCATCGCTGAGAGCATCTACTAAAGCACGCATACCGGATCGACTACTGCGCCCTCCACTACTTCTTATGGACCGTGACGCTGTACGAAATTACCATTTCTTACCATCTTTTCAGTCTCGAAATAGTCAGTTCGCGTATATTTTACGTGAAAACATCGTTTTTGTTTGACTTACAGCTGGGTCTATGGAAGTGAGGGCTCGTGGGGGGCTTATCGTAAGGTTGTATTGGACGTCTCAAGTAGCCTTGACTCGGTGTCTCCGTCAGATACGAATACGTGCAAATTCTAGATACATCCTCGCCTCCTCGTCCATATTCTCGTAGAATCAAACCAGGACTACCAGTTCTCGTTGGGTAGTACTGCAATTGGGCGCAGCACACGTCAGACAAGTCTTGTAAATTTACATTTCAGAGCGATAAATTATTTCTGGTTGAAATTTAACAAGTCACACGTATGCTGTCGTTACAGATGGATAATATATAACTAACAGATACATTTACGCAATTCGTCAAAAGTTAAAAGTTGACTGAAAAATGACTGTTAAAAAATAAAATAAAAACAAGTTAATTCCAAGCACTGATGGTATATCATCTCTGGCAACGAGATTGCTGCGCAGATGTGATACATGTATATGTACACGAGTAAGTTTCAGCTATGAAATAATAGGAGGCATAAATTTTAGATGACGCTTCCTCCACTCGTTTATAATTGACGAAACTTCTCGACCAGTAAATTATTCGAAAAATATCTACTAGTTTATGCAATTTGAAATTAAAAAGTAAGATCATAGCGCAATTAAAACTCGACTAATAAAAATCAAGCAATAATCTATAATAACCAGATCAAAGATCCAGAAAAACAGCTGCACCGCAATTCTGGACGATGTTATCGTATGCGATTACGTTAGATCAAACTAGTTCTGTACGTTCTGAATTTTGGTTAAATGAAGAAAACCAACTGCATATTTCAAACATTAACATTCAGTAATTTGTCAAGTAGAAATAATTTAGCATACCTTACGAGTGAGGCTGTTGTAAGGGCTGTACAGGGATCCATTTAGACTTGGCGTGCGTGACCGTATCGAAAACTACACACAACATCCGTGCAAAAATATAAATAACACTTAACAAAGCAATGAAAAATCATAAAATAACATCAAATCAAAATAATTAATTGCGTGTGAAGTATAAAAAATAATATATATAATAATAGTAATGGAGAACGGGTTATATGTCGTATGGCAAGAGGTTTATACGTGTCGCAGACGTGGAAAAGATAAAATATATCTTGGAATTGAGAAACCCAACCGGGAGTCAAAATGTAAACGATTGGAATGATAAAAGATACGCAGTACTTATCGGAATCAATCGTTGCCCAGTTATCTATACCCATGAACAGTTACAATGAGAATAAGTAAATTGGAAACAATTCATGATATCTATAATTGAAAATTACATCTCTGCCTACCGTTATTACCTGTTTAACTAACTAGAGGAGTGCAAGACGTGCGTAATCTTCGCGAGGAGATAAGAAGCAATGTTTGTACAATAAAAACTATAGATAAAAAAACGCAATTTGAAATAATGTTATTGCTACTATAGTGTGTAGAAATTATTCAGTTATTCATGGCTGTTGTGTTAAAATGATTAATGTGTTCATACCATCAATAAACAGAACCATGGCATTCGAGTACAACTGGTTCAACGAATAATTTACCTGCATCTCCGATGCGCTACTGCCAACACGTTCCGAATCTCTGTGAGGAGTATGTACGGGACCATCGACGTGACCGTTGATAATACCATTGGTCCCAGTTGGTCCAGGACCGCAACGTGGGTGCCAAATTGCACCACCTTGCAAGTACATTTCTTCGCCATCCCCAAACGGATCACCACACTTGGTGCACCGTGCACATGTTGGATGAAAGTGATGATTTTCACCAGCTTGTAATACCTTTCCACTTATGTATCGACTGCAATAGGCACACTTAACTCCAAATTGTTTCTGATAATCCTTCTCACAATATGGTACTCCATCCCTTAAATCCAATATAAAAAATGCGTTACGTGCGAAAAAAAAATAATACGGTTAAAAATGACTGTAATTCACAGGTTTCTGTGAATCTCATACTTGCTGGTTGAAATTTTAAACTTTTTAAGAGCACTGTGAACTTTGATGCTACTGATAGTAGCACGTTGATAATATCTCATCATTTATCGCCTAGGCTCAGACGGCTAACTTCGAGTCAATGATGTCAGAAAAAGTTAGATAAAAAATTTATGCCAATATATATGCCAATAACTGACAAGCTTTTCATGATTGTAGAATCAGACTAGAGCTCTTGTTGTTTTCAATTTTTATAAAAATTACTTCTATGTCAGTTGTCAGTACATACTTGCCCATGTATTCTCCGTGCAATACGGTATCACAGCTATGACACTTGAAGCACCAAACGTGCCACTGACGATCTAATGCAACTAATGCCTGCCCTTCGCGTAATTGCTGTCTACACCCAGCACACGCTCCTGGATCAATTTGACCCTCGCCTACTGCTGGAGGACTGCTGGTGTTCACAGGAGTTGCAGCCTCCCTCACAGGAATACTCACGCATCGATGACACAAAGCTTGACCTGAAACAGACCAAGTGGCATGTAGTATATTTATAAACTAATGAAAAAGGACAATGCAAAGGCAAATGTAACGTGAGTTTTGGTTCGACCAAAACTTTGGCTTACCTTGAACCAAAGTCACTTTGGCTCCTTGCCCCAATAAAGGTTGTCGACACCGTTGACAATGAAAGCAATTAGGATGAAACGCGTGTTTCTCTCCTGCAGTAACTACATCACCTTCCACATATTCTCCGCAACCAGCACACTTTGTACCCCAGCGTTCGCGGTAATCCTACATAAAACGAATAACGAATATAGTATTAAAACATTGATTCGTAATCAGATACACTCATCAATGCTCATATTCTTATGTTATATTATTCTTATCACCTTAGTACAGTAGTATGATCCTTCACGAGCAAAGAATCCACCTTGCGCTAGACTTGCGTTGCACTGAGCACATTTGAAACAGGTGATGTGAAAGTATTTGTCTTGTACCCGCAGTACCTCTCCGCTACACTTTTTCTTACACGCTTGGCAAAAAGTTTTTCCTGTGCAGAAAGAAAACGAGAATAATTATGGAATCACTTAACTCTTACTTAGGTTGTTTGAACTTTGTCCAGTTTGGTTCACAAAATTTCATGTCATTTTTCAATTTGAAAAGTTCGCAAATGAGAAATTCGAAACTTTATCTTCGCTACATAACGGTGTAACGAGAGTAATGCTTGTAGAATTTTAAACAGATAACTGGGTCGTCATTGAATATTAAAGCATCGCCTACAGGCAATAAATTGCAAAATTATAATACAATTCATCGTGGTGATTTGTCATCAAAATGCAGGATGCAAGCTTGTTAAATATGTCGTTGACAAGTGTTTGAATAATCAAGATCAAGTTGCACGTTCAACGACTATGGCACATCCAGAGTCCGCATCTCGTCGTAAAGGTGCAATTAAAATCTGATTAGCACACTTAGCACAGGGAAGAAACTGGGTGAAGGCTCTTAGCAACAGCGAAAAGTAACCACGGCTCTACATATTGTTATTTCACAGAGAATTCAACTCGATTGGTAACTGTTATCTCATAAATCAAACTAGCTCCATTCACTAAAAAAAAAGGTTTAAAAAACACGTGTAAACCCTGAAACTGGAATAATCTAGCGTTCAACGCGATAAATCCGGATAGTTAATGCCATGACGGGGATAATTCTGATGGAAAAATAGAAAACAGTCGGTGATCTAACGACTGTTATTATTATCGTGTCGTTGCTGTCCTTACAAACTACCACTATAGTCTGTAAAAATTTCGCAATATTTCAATGTTTCAATGTTTCAATGACGTAATACGTTCGATGATACAACGCCTGGATGAACTTGGAATGTATGATTGTCAACTATCATCAATGATCCTCCCGAAATAGAGGGGCGGAGAGACAGGTACATGAGTCATCTCATTCTTATAAACCTGACGAAGAAAAGCTACAATGTTAATCGTGTCTTCGCCCCCCACCTTTCTTCTCGGTAGGTTTTGGCATTGTCGCGCGGGTTCGCTGTACACTATGTACATAATATACAGATACACACGGACACAACGTTCGTGACATAGTGATTATACTGTACCCGGCCTCGCTCGCCGGTCCAACGCATCTGACAAAAAAAGAGAAATCATCGAGCGCAGCGCGAGCAAACGTGAAAGTTTACTTTGCAATCGCGTCGTACCGGATAATTTTTCAAGACAAACTAGAATCAAATATTCGTTTGTCACTGAAAATAAAAAAAGTCGAATGTACGCGCGTCGGTACCTGGTATCGCTTCCATAGGAACGGCAAAATGTAGGCGCGTATGAAAATTGGATCCGAAGTATAGCGCGCGTGTAAATACTGTCGGCATCCATTAGCCTTAACGGTTTAAAAATACACCGTGACATCATAATAACACTTCAATCTGACGTCATGTCGCACACGCTCAACTTTTATCACAGGATATAAGAATCCGTTTCCAAAAAAAAGGAAAAAAAAACATTTTTTGTATACACATATATACAGAAAACTATGTAGATACTTCGCGTTGTAACTCTTAATGATATGTTAATATGATTCGAACGTCAAGTTAAATAGGATGCTGTCAAGTGGGGTCAAATATAATAACCCAATGCACTTTTGAGGTCGTCTATTCATTCGGAGTCACGTCAGTTCAATAAGTAGGTAGAAACGTAGAATTTTTATACGTATCTTTCAACCCTGGTTTCTCGCCGAATTCTGTGATATCCAATCGTTTCAATTAATCATAATTCCATGCTCGGGAATACTAGTTACGAATGAATATGCGAATTTTCTGATTTCAACTTCACGGCCGAAGTCGCAACATTTTAATGTATAAAATCACATCAATGAAATTCTCACCCTTTTTCAGATGTTTTTCTCTCTCGCTGCGATTTTTTACATCACGTTGATTTGTTTCACCGACAACGTGATCCGTCGACTTTAAAGCGGACTTTTCGTTCGAAATAAACGTTTCACTCCCTTTCGTTTTCATGTTGTGATTTGATTATTCCGACTATTTCCAGCAACACTTTAATTATGTAACTCCTCACGAACGTTGCGGAATTTCCGAGCAACGAATACTTCCACACCTTTCTAGCCGCGCGCGTGATAAGATAAAGAAATAATAATTATAGCGATTAACCGTAATAATAGGTAAACTTCGCCGCTTCCATTCGGACTTCGAGCTCCTACATATGCGAGACGCCGACTGCGCCTTGTAACATCGAACGGCTCCAACCTTCCCCTCTCTCGATTTCGCGATACACGATAATCACGATGATGAGTATTTAGGTGAATCTACGTCTGACCAGCGAGTCTCGCGTGTCGCGTTTCCAATTGAAATTTCCAAATTATTCAGTTCTTTCATTTCTCATCTAATAAACAAGTCAAATGAGAATTGGAATTAACAATCGTCAACGCTTAGACATCCGAGTTTACTACGGATAAATTTTGCTCGTACGTTTCAACGTACATAACTGATTTACTCGTTGAAGTCTTCGAATACGATACGATACTGCTTATCCGAACATAAATTCCGGATAACAGAATTTCTCTCATAGCGAGAAATCGAAGAAACTCGGCGTAGACCAATCGGTCGTTCGTAATTCGTTGGTATCTTCTCGAAGCACAGCGCATCTTTCACGTCCTCGAGAATAAATATGATTTTATTCGTGAGTTCAATCTCCTCGGTAGTTTTATGTTACCTACCAATAATAAACGGCCATACCAACGATATCTGAGCGGAGATAAGATTGCACGTGTCTTGGATTACAGACTTCTCGAAGAGCAATGCAGAATATTTCTCGTTTATTCGATCAATCGTCTCATTCATTTACCTTCGACTAAGGGATTGGAAAAGGTCATTAAGGACTCGATCAAGCTCCTCAGAACCGTGACCAAGATTAGCTTTCAACGAGTCACGTGGTGCGACTTCCGGGAAATAACAACATACACTCTACCGAACAACACGCCTCCTCGTCTCCTGCACCTTGGCAACCGTGAAAGATTTTCATACACACAACCCGCTATACATGCTCGTTTCTTTTTTTGTTTTGTTAATAGGTAGAGACGTACCGTGAGACGAATACAAAATACCCAGACGAGATAACGCACGATCATTTGCAGAACTATTATATTTTTAACCTCGAATTTCCCCGAGTAATAAGTTCACCCCGCGCCTATTGGTCGGTAACTATGTTCAAGAATCGCGTCATTCACAAAGCCGACCGAATTCTTATTATCTTATCAGATTCCTCGGAGATAAAATATATTTCAACCGAAAGTCAAACAAGCTTCGACTTCTATAACGAATGTTATTACGTAAGAACCGTTTCAATAGTAGGTGGGTTTACGTAGGTACGCGTGTGTTTATCGTGGATTACATCGTTACATACATCTGCGAGCAATGCTCTAATACTTATCACAAGTTTGATGTAACGAAATCAAGCGGATGGAACAATACAAGGAAAAAAAACGGGAAATGAACAATTATGAAATGAAATGCATTGGATGTAGCACGTTTATGTTCGTGAAAACCCGAGGCAAGTTATCGAACTTTTAGTCGTAGCTCGGCAATCAGATTAAAATGACGTTATGTCACTTCATGGGATGTAGGGTGCAGTACGATCCCCTCTCGTATCCCGAAGTTTCAAAAATACGCGTGGGGTAAAGGAATAATCAATAGACAATAGACAATAGACAATTTCGAGTATTGATCCATACCGGTCATCCGATCAATACGATACTACGATATTTTCCCCAAGTATCATTCGTGAATAACAATTAATTATTTCCGATGTTCCTATATCATAGGAACGTAGAGTTAGATATACATCTCGGTTTTATCTACACGAGACTTGGACGTTTTGAGATTTCTCATTTGCTTCTTGCATAAGAGAGGTGTAACTATTTCAGGCACCTTATTTCCAGGATATACTAGCCACGTATTAGAATTGAAAAAAGAACAAGAAAAATGACACGTAAGAGAACGAACTATAGTACGACTGCATGAAAAAAAGTTCGGAGGAGTTCGCGTTATACAATTCAGAGTATATGAATCCGATTGAATCTGCCCAGCCCCTGTGATAGGAATGCAGGTCAGACGTAAATAGCGCGAGAAAAAAAAACAATCCTAGGAAACGTCAATCTAATAACTTCCTAATTATAGTGGTCATAGAGATCTTTCAAAAACATCAACCATTGCTGATCCGCCGCCACTGTACGGCGGCGAGGAATTAACGTGAATAACACGCAGAAATGGTAGTACAGGCAGCCTCGTAGGGGCGTATGCAGACTATAGTCAAGCCGGTGCTCGGACTCACCCATTTTTGAAGCCTTTTCAGCAAAGAGACGAGGATGAAAGATCACGAAACGGCTTCACCAAGTCATGACAAATCACGGAAGACGAGTAATGATAAAACAAAGGAAAATTTCACTTAGAAAATCACTCAAAGATGCAGAACATTCATCTCGTAGCACGCTCGCCGTCCAACATCACTGCACACTCGAGCCGCGCAGTTCGGAATGTGGTGGGGGATCGTGTCATTCTGACACTGTACTTCGACCCAGTGGCGGTGTAGAGCGCGGCCCGATACGAAATGTTGAAAGTGGTACCGCTCGATAAAGTCGGAACCACTGTCGTCGGTGTTTTATCCTCTAAGCAAACGAACTAATCAATAGTACCTGATAAAATAATTAAGAACGAATCTTTCCATGGTTTCAAATAGATTTACGCATTTATCGTTTTTAATGAACGCACGTTCAATGCCATCGCTGGTACAAATGGTCAATGGCATTTGCGCTTGGGAAAGTCTATATTTTCAAACATCAGTGAACCCCGAAATTAACGTTTCCCGAAAATATTACATTTCAAATTATCATACACGGAATGTGTTTCATCAAAAGTCGTAATAAGAAAGCTCACGGAGCAACTGGACAGTCCGCATATTCATGGAATTACTTTTGACAGTTCAAAAATCATGGAGATAACTCTCAACGAACAGTTCTTGGCTTGGTAGCAAAGAGGAATATCTGGCACCAATAAAACTTGAAAGAATAACAGAGAGTCAACTTGCATAATCTACCATGCCACGTCTACCTCTGGCTATTAATAATTCACGATGGGTGGATTCAGAATATATATATATATATATATATATATATATATATATATATATATATATATATATATATATATATGTGTGCAATCAGCAAGATGCTAGCATTCCATACCAGAAACGCTGTCCACGAAAAACTGAAACCGGATAGCTACGCAACTAACCATGGAAGATAACATACTGACACTGCCATGACTTTTGTGTCACAATTTTTCAGCATTGAACCAATATTGTATTAAGATATTAACGGTATCTAGATGTGTAACAATTGATAAAGTTTCCGGAATACTTTCATCTCTGTGGTAAATGCATCAACAAGCGTCAACAAGCATCGTATGACTCTCATCGGGATAACACAACGGTGGGTGAATACTAGTGAAAAACGAGTGACAAATTTGTGTACTCTTAGGTATTTGTAATAATAATAAATGTAAATTTAGAATTATTGTACATCTATATATTATGTAATATAATCCATTTGATATACTCTATATTAATATAGGCTTTTATTTCAATATTTCCAATCGAATAGAATTTTCGTCCATTTATAAACTGTCGAGAAAACCTAGCAACGAGCAAAAAACAATTGTATTTTTTTGTTTTTTTAAACAACAAAGATTTGTTAGTTTTATGATTTATGCTTTGTTTTATCTTTGCTTCTTATTTACACATTTTGCGTGGTACGACGTAAGGGTATCAGAAGAAAAATAACTACACAAGGGAGAGAAATTTCATAAGAATGACAGGAGCTGGATTGAAAAATTCAGCTCACATCTGTTGCCCGCATCTGTTGCATAGCTGCCAATCTAATAATTCACTCATACAATATTTGTATAGGGATACTCAATCAATAATATTGATAAATTGTATCAAACCACTTTTCGTTACTGATTGCAAGACATTCGAACCTATCATCGCATGATGGAAAATATGCCTTTCAACAGTTAATCGATTAATTAATGGATCGAAACCTAGTCAATCTTGTACAAAGCCAAAGATCACTACGTGTTTATCACATCATTTTTACATCACGCTTTTCGTAATTATTAAGCCTAGATTTTGCTGAAACCATTTGCTGCAACCAAATCGTAATCTGCCATGTGTCTCATGAATTTAACATTTTTACTTTTTTTTTTTACTTCTCTACATTTTCAATGAAACGTCGGTGAATTGTTAAAAACTACTGAATTAGATCACATTGTGATTGCATAACAACAACGCTAACAAGACTAGATCCTACATTAGAATTAGTAAAAAAAGAAAAGGTAAGGTAAGCAAAGTTGCTAAATAAAATTACGCACTTTTGCGCTTTTTGTACTTTTTTGATTAGGGTTATCATTTGGATTAGTGATCGCTAATACCGTGCTCTTTACGCAGAATGTACGAATTATTAGAGCACGTCAGCAGACATGTTTGCTCTTCGAACAGCGTGAATTTTCTGAATTTTTTCACCCTCTATCACTGCCAAAATATAAGGCATAGCTGCAGCATAAAAACATTCGATTGCATAATTTTTATGCAAAGCAGTATACGATCTATTTGCATATAATGATACAGGCGCGCACGCATGTATTATGTATGTATGTATGTATGTATGTATGGATAGTCGTGTATTTCTCTCAGCTAAGAATCTCGAAAAGTGAATAACTATTAAGTTCGTATCCTTGCCACGGATCCTGTCTTCACAGTCACATTCTTTTTTCAATACGTTCCGCCGCTTATATTTATTTCGCCAGTAGTTATATGCAGAGCTTAGTTTAATGATCTTGTAATCCAAGATAAAATGATCAATTTTTCTGTCTGTAGATAATGTTTGATGGTTTTTAAAACTAATACGCAAGGCAAGATCGATTTGCGACACATCGGTTTGGATTATACGATAAACTATGGAAAATATTTCTTATTTTACGTTAAAGCACAGTGATTGAATTGTCAATATTATTGAGCATCACGATCGGATTCGAATATGATTGACTTGGAAGATAATAATTTTGGAGTTCAAGTAAAACCAAAAGTGACATTAGCCGTAACTCTGCGTACAACAGCCGAACATTATCTGGATCAAGGACGTGTCTCTATATCGCATTACATTGGACAGTGATTATTATTTTCCGAATAATCGAATTTTTCTCCGTAGAGTAGAATTTAAATAAAGTCGTATGCCCAACATATTGAATATATAGATACTGGTTTTGTATTGGACGGCTCGTCGACCACAAATCGGTCTGATGTATTTTGATGTTTCATTTTTCTTTCTGTTCCAATCTTTGATTCAACGACGGATGAAATACTCTGACATCTTAGAATATGATGAAAAAATTTCATTACACACCATAAATCGGATGTTATTTGATGGTTACTACTATCAAGTAATACGCGATCAATCTAAATAAAGTAAATAAAAAAACTGCACTAACGTTCCACATATGCCAAATAGAATAAGTTAATAAATTAATCAGACATTATGTCGTAATAATTCGATATAACTACTGACCCGAGTCAATAAGGACTCGAATATTCAGTGATAGAGTATTTAAAATTTACAACTCTATACTTGCACCATACATAAGTAATATTACGTAGTCTAGGGCTCAGGGTACCAGTAACCTTGATATTCCTATTTTGCTGCACCCACACAGAGTTTGAATTAGTACAGTTCTAAATTTGTTTCCTAGAGGCGATTAAAGAAATTGTCACAAGGTTCAAATTTCAAATCGATTAGTTGAACTCGAGCTCATTCATCTTCCGTGTCACCATCGCTGCTGTAATCTTGTAAAGCTGCTGGCCGTGAAAATGGAGCATTGTTCATCTGTCTGAAAGAACATTTGATCGTCGTGTTGTTAGCATCTCGTTGTATAGAGAATTAATGCTACAGGCCCTCAAAAGAGGTCTAAACACTTGAAAACAATTTCACATTGCTTTGATTTTCGATTCACTTTCAATGAACCATCATTTTATTTGGCGAAGTAAGAAGACATACTTATCAAGTAACGTTGTATATTCAACATTTTATTGTTAACTCATCTTAATCATATGTCGCCAAAATATAACAAAACTTACACAATTACAACGGTTTCCGAGATTCTAATTTACTTCGAATTCATTTTCAAGCTACCAACGGTACGCTTGTGAGGAAAAGCATTTGGTTTTCATCATGATTTAGTAATTCCGTCATCAAAAGAACTTCAAACATTATAGAATACAGCTTTTCAATTGTATTGAAAATTTTGAGGTAAGAATATTACGACAACGTATTTGTTACTAGCCTGTAAGGACAATATGCAAGAATGACTTTCGAGAAGACTCGTTATCTAGATACATACATATGTTTACTACTACACATCATGAATCAATAACAAAAACAACATCCCTATTCGTAATTATTAACATCATGTGCTAAGTAAGCATTACATTGTATATGGAACCATTTTGGTACGCCGATACAATCAATAATCAAAATTAACATTCGCGTAAAAAAAAAAAGTTGACCCTGAGTTGCGAAAGTTTGGTGTATAAAAATGTTTTGTTACAGATTAAAAATGACATTGCATAGCTCCGCGATGAACTGAAGAGCTATACCTCAAAATTTCATTGGTATTACACTTAATGATACGTATTTGGAGAACGTTATCAGCTAGTCGCAAGAAACTCGAATATGTCCGAATGACAAATTCAGGATGTAACAATGTACGGAACAAATAATTTATCACCGTGAAACATAGCCAAATTTGATAATTGTAAATATTAGTAAATTACCGTAAGAGTTAGTTCTCACGCAATTTTTTCTATTAGTACAAATTCTAGTATTGCAGCAAACTAAAATCGACATCCTGAGAAGTGCAAAAGATACAGAGAGTTACATACTTCAATACAACGATCAATCTTTTAGCCTACATTATCACAGATAATTTTCAGATGTAGCTCTCTACATGATTGCTAATTATCGTATACTTACACAAGCCTTCGATAATGGTTGAGCCACTCTTCGAGCATTTGGGCCACGAGTAGAGGCCGTTTATGAAGCTTTTGTTGAGCCACTAGTATACCACCTTCCGTAGTGCAAACATCTAGCCACTGTTTCAAAATCGTTTCCTCGCGACCAATCTCTTCAGGACTGAGAAAATGAATCGGTAGAAGTTTACGATCGCGATCCATTAGTGGCATAAACGTAGTTTGCATCTGCATTTGCGGTAATGCGCCAACACCTCCAACGCCTACGCCACCGTGGGTAGCTAATGGTGGTAGTCTGGAGGACGAGTAAGGCTCTATAGGTACAAGAGCTGTGAAGTGCCCACGCGTATAACCCAATGCAATTGGTGATCTTATGCAAAAAGACGGCTCCCATAATAGTGGCAAATAAACTCCTTCGAATCTCGCGTAACCTGTAATTACGACTGTTTAATGCCTATAATGTCTAATTATAGAGTAGATGACAACATATGAAAGATTAACTCCACTAATAATTGATACGAAGAGTTAGAACCTCACCTATATCTTCACCCCGAAAACTCTTGACATATTTAACACCATAAACGATGATGGGTCTCCGTAATATATGGGCTAAAGCAAATACATGTAGCTGTTCGAGTGCACTGCCAGGTTGAGCTGCCGTTGCAAGTAAGCTCTCCCAATCTTCTTGCCACTGAGTTTCTTCCAATGTAAAATCTAACATGCGCGATGCTTGTGAAGCTTCATATTCTCTCCATCGTGGGTAGAAGCTATCAAACAATGAAGAAATATTGTATCAATGAGGTGCAATCAAAATTAATCATCACATCGAATAAAAATAAAAAATCAATGGAAATAGCTTGTGATGATTCGACGTTCCTATATATGACAATATATGCAACATGAATTATTGTGGACCACGAAAATAAAATGTGAAATACTAACAACTGTCCACCCTGTTGAAGAGAATCAGCCAATGCTCTACGCAGGGCATTATCTCTATCGAATACACCCCAGGTTGCTTGCATTACGGAATCGAGTAGACAATCGCCAGCTGATCTGTTCCACAAAGCATGTAACCGACTTCCCAGTCTCTCTGTTACTTCTAGTGACCAATTCAATGCTGGTGGCTCCCCTCCTCCGCCTTCAAGTTGCTGTTGGGCTTCCCTATCCAACAATTCTTCCAACATTTGATCCTGGACGACACTCGGCAGATCTTCGACCTTTAAACAAACGATGTGTTTTACATTGCAGCTGGAGTAGTGAGATTTGTTGACAAAACGTTTGAATTTCCTCGAATAACTAGTCAAATAGATCATACAACAATTACGTCGAAAAGAACTTCTGCGTGTAAAAGAATGAATAAAATGTGTTTAAAAACCTCCGCTGGTAGAGCAAATGTAGCCATATCTGTGACGAAGCAGCATGGAAAAGACCCTTTACGTAATCGTATGCTGTTAGTGACATGTCGTCGTATTTGTGCAGCTAAATCTGGAGCCACATAACTTGGTACCCGTTTTACCCCAGAACCAGAACCTTCAATTTGTGATAAAAGCGTTGCTAATATGTCATCCCGTTGAAATCTAAAAGTAAAATGAGTCGTCAACACTTCTACTTTAAACTCTACTAGTAAACCGTAATAGTAGTTAATAAGGAACTCGGCTACCATTGGTTGAGTGTTAAATTTCTACAAATGCTCGAAATTCATTGAGTAACTGAGCATACACCTGTATTCTTACCGAATTGCTAAATGAACTAAAGTATATCCGACATCAAAGGCACTGCTTCTATTCAAGAGTAACACCTCGGAATGAGTCAGTTGTCGAGCAGGATCTCCACCACTCGCCAAATAAGCTTCAGCTGGCGCGTTATCACCTTCTACTATACCAAGACAAGCATTCAGCCAACACCAATCCGTATGACGTCTTAACTGTTTTAATCTACGTTCATACTCGCAGTTATTCGGAGATTGCGGGGCAGGAAGACCATCATTCTTATCAAATCTATTAGAACTCCTAGAAGCACAAAGATGTATTCAGATATAGAGCGAAATGCACGGTTCGATTAGCAATTGCTTGAACGTATGATTGAATAAATACCTTTTGGCTATTGCTAAATTTTCATCCCTTTGTGTTTGATGGATGTACGGAGTATGAGGTGGTGATGGTAGTCCCTTCTGGCACTGATCTCTTTCAGGACTAGGCAAGATCAGACCTATATTTGTAATGGATCGTTCTCGTCTG
This sequence comes from Arge pagana, assembly GCA_963969455.1. Lineage (NCBI taxonomy): Eukaryota > Metazoa > Arthropoda > Insecta > Hymenoptera > Argidae > Arge > Arge pagana. Next base: position 8,865,509 of record OZ018311.1, on the reverse strand, counting down.
TCTTTTTCTTTTTGATGAGCACACATTGTACATCGTGTTGCTTTCGGCCAATTTTCGTAGGTACACGCGAGACACGACCATTTTTCTGGCTGAACGTTTGTCAATGGAGCAGTCAACTGGGCATTCGAATACCTCTCAGGGTGTAGATTAATTAGGGAAGAGTTCATTTGAACGTTGGAACCAGAATTAGGGGGTGGATCTCCTAATCTCATCGGCGCTAGCTGTTCGTGTAAGGTCGAGGCGACAGAATGTATGGACTGCGCATGACTCGTGGGTTTTTTATTTCCGCACTGGATGCAGCGATTGGCGTTTTGATAATTGAGGTAGGTGCATAATTCGCAAGCCCACTTACCTCCCGAAGGCAAGTTTTGGCTATAATTCTGAGATCGGGGATTGTACGCGTCAATCGACTGACTTATTTGAGGTACGGGACCAGATGCAACGTTCGAACTGGATCTTGGTGGACTGGGGTCACGCAAACGATAGATATCTTCACCAAACAAAGGCTTTGCTCCTCTACACATAGTACACTTCAATGACGAAGGCCAATTTTCATACGTACAATACTCGCAATTCCATTTTCCTTCGCTCTGTTCGTCTTGAGTACTCATTTTAATCTATGTTCGATTTTCATGTACAAAATGTCCTCTCAAATCATAAAATGATTCGTTCGAGGTTCCGGGTGAAATTTTAATCGTTGGCCGACTTAGTTTTCCTATCACATATAAGTATAGTAGGTTTTTAAATGTTTACAACAGTTTTATCTCCGTTTCGATGGATACCTGATATCTTTTAAACAATTTCAGTTCAATACTTTTTCACATTGATATATCGAAATTCTGAATTACAGAATTGATAACACATTGCCACAAATGTCACATGGTAAACATCTCGACGGTACCAAGAAGAGTAAAAGCTGTTGCAGGCACATTAATGCAAGTAGCGGCTCTTATCTGAAATATAAAAATAATCATTGCGGCAAAACAACGTATTAAGTATCAAGATTGTTGCGAGGTTATGAATCGAAATTACTGAAACGTAGAGGCCAACTTAACATAGATAAACGGCCAAGAAATCTTTAGTTATACACGAGAAGTAGTATTAAAAATATGGTCATATCTCTCCCCCAACCATGCATAATTTAACATAAAACCCGCGCCAAATGATATTAAAATAAAAAACAATGAAAAAACATTATCCGATGCTAACCAAACAGTATGAATTGTTTATCTCCGAAACATACAAATTTCATGAAAACATTCTTGATTGTCAAGCATGAGAAGATTATCTTGCTATAGTATTTCACTTTCGTAAATCAGAATCGAAATTTCAGACGCAATACATAACGTGGGAAAAATATCCGATGCACATACCTATCAACGGATAATATTTATATTATAAGCATGCAACACACAACAGGACAAACAGCCAGGAATTTTGACAAGAATAGGGAAAAAATCTTGTAACCTTGAGTGTTTTTCGCAAGTACTCGAGATTTCGATAGAATCCGTTGTATCCTCGAGAGTATTTAGCCTCGCGAATTTTTCCTCGAATCGCTTGAATAAGTTCGTTACATGTCACAATACTCCATTCAATCGTGTAACTGCTCGGAGAATAGGAGCGAAGGACACTGCTCTGAGTTCTGTGGTTCGAGCCAGCACCCCACTGCAACGCATTGCTTGCACTTTGACCAGGGTTAACCAGGTTTTCGTATCGAACTCCGAGGTTTGGAATGATTCGCGAATTATTTAGAATTACAACGGTCGTCTCGGTACTTGCGCGAGACACTCTTTTACGAATTGGTCATCGTATTTTCCTCGCGAACTTTTCAGGGAAAGTAGGTTTTGACAGTCATTCGCAAACACGCAATCGTACCAACCTTTGTAAACGAAAATTTCACGAGATTTTCACGAGGACGGAAGCTGAAATATGAGAAATAGCCGCGAATTGCCGAGAATGGCGGAACGAACCTTTTCTTTCACGCGACAAATAAGCGTTTCGAGAAGATTCGCGATATAATCAAGCTCGTCTCGTTAAAAAATGGCGCGGACAAACGATAACAGTCCTTCGATACTTCTCAGGCACCCGCTATATTGTTTCCTAGTCTGGCATCTTCTGCCATCGTAGTTATACGCGAACGTGTCCCATGTTTGCGTTACGATTCGACTACCATACATTATAGGTTAAAAAACTTCGGTGCTGCGAAAATTTATTAGACGAAATTCACCTTTCACAATTGAACGACAGGAAATTACTATGCACAAACGAACTGTCGAGCGAAACCATTCGACGAATAGCATTGCGCCCCAGTGGAACAATGCGCGAGCTAATCAATTTATTTATAATATCTGGCCACACGCCATGTGGATCTTGGCTGATACGTATGACCTTGACATTTTTTTTTTCAGCTCATCATGATCAGTCGATGAATGATCGGTCAAGCGTCACAATACTTAATTCCTCGTCGATCGAAAGGGTCAAGGAACTATTTTGTTAGCGTGTGTCGGCTGCTACTTATGACGTCAGACAGCGATCAGCTGGAACTGAAGCTGGTTTATTTGTCAACTTCTAGATAATTCGCATATTTTCGTATTTGTTAATGGAAAAACTGTCTGCTGGCATTTGACAAATTTCCAAATCTCTCAAAATGTCATCGCGAATTATGATTTTATACGGCAGCGAAACTGGAACTGCACAAGATGTAGCTGAACAAATTTGGAGGGATGCAAAAAGGTTTAAATGCCAGGAAATATTTCAAAAAACTCACTAACTTTTAACGGAATGTTGTAATCACATCGTTTGTAAAAGTAATAAAACATCCTTGAGATGTCTTCATGGAAAAATACGAACTGGTTATTCTGTGACTTTAAAGCTCAACGTCAACTGAGCACATCTCCGTACCAATATACATTTTATTGTATATATTCATAGTTATAAATACATTATTCTAATAGATCAATACTTCCTCGTGCATATTTATAATCTACTGTTCTTTCAGACTTCAAACTGACTGCTCTGTCATGGCAATGGACGATTACAACATTGAAAATCTAATTTTTGAAAAGTTGGCCATTTTCGTGGTCGCGACAGCTGGTCAAGGGGACCCACCCATGAATATGAGAAAATTTTGGCGTTTTTTGCTGCGTCGGAGTTTGCCGATGAATTCACTTCAAAATTTAAGGTTCGGAGTGTTGGGGTTGGGAGATAGTTCGTACGAGAAGTACAACTATGCGGCGAAGAAGTTGAATCGACGACTGGCGCAACTGGGCGCCAGAGAAATATTATCCATTGGATTAGCTGACGATCAACACGATTTGGGTATCGACGCCGTATGTCGACCATGGATAGACGAGTTGTGGTCAAAATTGTCACAACAGCATGTTATATCTGTTCGGACTCCAGAAAGCATGCAAAATAGTATTATCATGAAATTTGACGTCACAGTTGTCACGAGCAATGACAAAGGTGATTTGTTGAACGATATTTATAGACACGAAAAATGTATAGATGATACCAACAAAATAGGAATAGTTTTGGAAAATACAAGAACCTCGTCGGACGACCATTTTCAAGATGTGAGATTGATCAAATTTAATGTAAATAATGTCAAGTATGAACCAGGTGATGTCATGTATGTAAGACCTAAAAATTCACCTGAAAAAGTTGAAGAATTTTTCAAGATATTAGAAAATAATGGTGTTTTGCTACAAAGGAATGTAACAGTAAACGTGAATTCCAAAGAAATTCGGGTCCCCGATATTTTGAAACAAAAATTGACTCTTTGGCAAATTGTAGAGCAGTATTGGGACCTCAATTACAAACCGAGAAGATATACAATGGAGATTTTGAGTCATATCACAGACAGTGCGTTGGAGAAAGAAAAGTTAATCGAATTTACAACCGCAACTGGACAAGAGGAATTATATAATTACATCAACAGACCAAGGAGAAACATCGTTGAAGTTCTCAATGATTTTCCCCATGCGACAAAAAACTTGAACTTTAATTTATTGTTTGAAATAATGGTGCCAATAAAACCAAGAGCATTCAGTATTGCTTCTAGTTCCAAACATACTCCGGATGAGATCCATATTTTGGTGGCTGTTGTGAAATACAAAACTACGTTAATGGAACCAAGACTAGGATTGTGTTCGAATTGGCTAGCTAACTTACAGATAGGCACTGAAACTGTGATTTGGATTCAAAAAGGAACTTTCAACTTCGACTACTCAAAACCAGCAATCTTGATCGGACCTGGGACGGGTATAGCGCCGTTCAGAGCGTTTTTATTAGAAAAAATTAGTTTTAACAAGACTTTGTCAGATTGTTTGGTATTCTTTGGATGCAGAAACAGACTAAAAGATTACCATTGCCAAAAGGATTTTGAAACGTTGATTCAGAACCACGGTTTGCAACTATTTTGTGCTTTTTCAAGAGACCAAGAAGATAAAATGTACGTATTAGATTGATAAACAAAATTTATAAACTGCTGCCATTATTCACTTCATGTTTTTAATTTTAGATACGTGCAACATAAAATTCGGGAACAAGAAAGTTTGTGTTGGAAATTTCTTGAAAATGGAGCAAATATTTATTTGGCTGGGAGTTCGAAAAATATGCCAGCAAATGTTCGAGATGAATTTGTAGCTATCGTCAAAAAATTTTCTCGTATTTCAGAAAAAGATGCAGACAATTATGTTACCCAATATGCAAAGGAAGGTCGTTATCAAACGGAAACTTGGAGTTGATACGAGAACTGAATCTAAATAAAGACGTGATGTATTATAAAAAAAAATCAGGACAAAAACCAATGTAGACTAATTTTATTAAGCATCTCAGTGACATGGTATCTAATATCACGATGAAAATAAAAAATGACATTGTTGACCCAAAGTACATATGACTACGCAATAACTGAATGTTAATAAGTTGCTTCAAGACCATTAATTCACATGATGGAAAATTCTCATTACTGGATAATGAGGTCATTATTCATAGTGCATTATTAAGAGAATGATTTTATTTATTTATAAGTATACTATGTACAAAAAAAAGATTTTCATGTTTTTAGCTGGTTTTCGCTGCCTGTTGATTCACATCAGTCGTAAAAGAAATCTTCTCCAGATTTGCTATCAGATCCATATGTTTAAATTGATCTGGGTTCTTAGTGAACGTCTCGAGTAACCTTATTCTATCAATATTATCGGTGGCATAATATAGTTGTAGTTCGTTTGCCAGACACTGCGCTTCTTGGACAGTGATATTATTTGTATCAAATTCCCCCCGCATCAGTACAAGATCTTTGGTTTTGTAAAATTCTGTGTAATGAGTCATTGATAGACACTCGGGTGCATTTTCTTTGTGAACCTGATACCACAGCAGAGGTGTCATGTGAATTTCAGTACCATCAAATTGGCACATGATAAATTCATATCCTTGAGAACGCGGTAGTGGGAGTAAAAATGTTGGGTGCAATTTCCCACGCTCGAACATTCGATCGAATTGCTCCGTCGACATGGCACCAGAAATACAATCTTTTTGCTTATGATATTCGTGCCAGATCTCTATTATTTCATCTCTAGTTTTACTCTCAATTAATTCGAGTTTCATCAAATCACTGAGCTTTGGTTTTTCTTTTCGGAATGGAGAACTCGAGTCTGCTGCCAATGTAGGCTTTGCTTTCGAAGCTTGCATAAATTTCCGCTCGTTCTCTCGTTTCTCTTTGTTTGCCCGAATTTGTTCTTCCTTTTCTTTAATTCTTTGGAGAAACTCTTCGGGACTGGTCTGTTGAAGTTTGGAAATTTTTTCAGCATACTTCTCGAAATAAGGATTAGCTGCCAAGTCTTCCATCACTTTTTCCAGATTAGTATGAGAAGTCATGATTGTTTTGGAGTTGTCGATTATCTCCTTACCCACGATACGTTTCGAAGCACCGATGAAGGAAAAATGTCGACCTACGCGAAATAACGCTACTGCCATTGATCAGTAATCGAATTAACAAGAATAATTGCGTAACCTTAAGAAATCTTAGGGTTAACCTTCCATTTGAACGCAACGAGCCGCCATCTTGGAACAACAACTACGCGAATCAATTGCGTTTCGTAAAGACAGAGCTCCGTTTAAACAGTTGCCTTCTTTCAATTTCCTTACGCTACGCGTAAAATACATGGGAAATAGGAATATCGCGAACTGATCATATTATTGATCGATTAAATCTGAATTCAAATAAATTTCAACAATCCGTTGAACATTTTTCAAATGTCCCAAGTTTGACCTTGCACGTAGAATGTTACCGATGAATAAAACACGTTTTTCTACCCCTCGATAGCGTAGGTTATCTAAGATTGGGAAAAGATTCGCTCCCGCGTCTGCGATGTGGATAATTTCGAATTAACGTAATTAGAAAGTAATTCAGATGAGAAAACTAGCTTTGATTCGAATAATTTTCAAAAAAGATACGCGGTTGACTAGTCAAGTTTCGTTCCCGGCATACTTCGTTTCCGCTACGTCAGTTGTGACTGTCGAAACGAAGGGAAAATGTCGGCATGTTGGGGGCTGTTGTGCCACTAGTGACTGTCGTCCGTTTCGCCTCCGTTTCCCGTTAATTTCTAATTAATAGTCATTATTTTCGACCTTCCACACCCTTCCGAGCTTTTTTTGTTTGGTAAATTTTCGTGGGAACGTTATTAAGTGAACGAAGGACGAAGTTACTTGTGTTTTTGAGCGATTTGTGGTAACTGAAACGGCTCCAACATGTCGCTCGGAAGCTCGAAGCTTGAATTTATCGTGGGTGGCAAATATCGTCTCATGAGAAAAATTGGCTCCGGTTCCTTTGGTGATATATATCTCGGAATCAACATCTCAAATGGCGAAGTAAGCTACGAGCATCGAGAACCCCGTTAATTTCTCCACTCCCTGTCAATTCCCGTTCGCCTTTTTGGGTCTCCTCCGCCATGGCTACTACAAAACCCCGACACTTACCGTTATGCGATGACAGGACGAGAATAATATTAACCAGGCATATCGTCGTACAATTTGACATATTTATTTTCCCCCCTAAAATCGACACTGCCTTCTTAATCGTTTCTGTTTAGTGGAAAATCTCAAGTAGAATTCGCAAAAGTAGGTTACAGTCGCCTGGGAGAGTGACATATGATACCTATATTTTTTCCATAAATACAAAAACATTTTTTTTCTCTCTTCCTTGTGCCTGATTTGTCATTGTATTCTATCGAAGCTTGTTTCACAGGTATTCCTTTCAACAACATTTTGCTGATGTAATATTAATATCATTTCGATGTATACCAGAAATGAATCTGTCATCAATTAATATTCAAGGATGAAACCATATCCGAGTATTGAAATACAATCAATGAATGCTTGCCGAGAATAGGCAATACCCCAAGTTCATAATTCCACAATTTTTCATCATCCTAATTCCGAAGAATAAACAGAATATTTTTTTTACCAGTAAACAAGATACAGTGGCGCAATAGTCTCTAATCTAATTTTATATCATTTCTACATTTTTTCGTATTTTTCAGTATTATTCGTTCAAGGTAGAGTTAACGTTTATGAAACATTGTGTCATTATCATTGAAATTGGGCAACAATGTTATCTAAGTGCCAGAGAATTCAACTAATTCGATTAACGTCGCAAAGTCAATCTATAATATTTTTTTTTCAAATTGACACCCAGGTTTCTCATTTATCCATGAATTTTACAAAGTACTTTGATTGAGTAAAACATTTAGAAATGTGTCGTACATGTATGTATGGACAAAACAAATCTGTAAGTATCAGAAAAGTAGTGAATTTCAATTCACATCTGATAATCGTCCCGTCATCGATTCTCGAACGAATAAAAATGGATGTTCATCAAATATTTGGCTAACCAAAGAATTGCTAAGGATAGACTAGTTTCTGTTTCTTTTGAAATTGGAAATTGTTGGCCTTCATTTGTCTGCTTGAGTAATAGATGTAATATGTCAACATACTATGAGCAACAGCACGCAATCGAACAAATGAAAAAACCCAATTGATGCATGCTATTCAGTTGTTGCTACGTTAACGAACATTATTATTCATATATGCTATTTGTTAATATTTCAGTTTTTATGAGTATGAAGGATAGGATTGATTTATCTTTAACAGGAAGTTGCGGTCAAATTGGAAAATATGCGCGCGCGCCACCCACAATTACTGTACGAATCCAAACTATACAAGATCTTGCATGGAGGCATCGGAATACCACACATACGATGGTAATAGTTCACTGCTGCACTAGTTTTATTCGTTACCATGCTACATGTTTAGAATTGCATCACTAGTATACAATCTAATTTCAATTTTTCAAATTTAGGTATGGTCAGGAACGTGAATATAATGTTCTTGTAATGGATTTATTGGGGCCATCCCTCGAGGACTTATTTACATTTTGTTCACGAAGGTTTACAATAAAAACCGTTTTGATGCTCGCAGACCAAATGATTGGCCGAATCGAATTCGTCCATTGCAAGCACTTCATTCACAGAGATATTAAACCAGACAATTTTTTGATGGGTATCGGGCGCCACTGCAATAAGGTATTTATTGGTTCATCTAATTATATTGCGCATTTCAAATATCAATGATGTGTTCATTCCTAAAGTTTTAAATGTTCAGGTAGCATGAACTGGCATTTGAATTCATTACTATTCTGTACTAAAAAAAGCTATTGGAAATGTGAATTCTCATGTTTTTAAATTCGTTGAACGCCAGATTCACCGTTACTGAAACATTTATTAGTAGTACATGATATTATCGCAATCATACGTAGTTTCATCAACATCAATCTAGAATTTTAAATTTCCCAATCATAATATGGTTGATGCATATTGCAGCTCTTTATGATAGACTTTGGACTAGCAAAAAAATATAGAGACAATCGCACTCGGTGCCACATACCCTACCGGGAAGACAAAAATTTGACGGGAACAGCTAGATATGCTTCAATTAATGCTCACCTTGGTATAGAGCAAAGTCGTCGGGATGACATGGAATCATTAGGCTACGTTCTCATGTACTTCAACCGTGGATCATTACCATGGCAGGGTTTGAAGGCTGCTACAAAAAAGCAGAAATATGAAAAGATCAGTGAAAAGAAAATGTCCACCCCTGTCGAAGTATTGTGCAAGGTAAATTATTTGACTTAATCACTGCCAAATCCTCTTGAATCATTTTAATTTAAGAATAGTCTCAATAATTCTTGTAAATTTACGTTTACCGCGTTGCAGGGATTCCCTGCAGAGTTCGCGATGTACCTGAATTACACACGGGGTCTACGATTCGAGGAAAGTCCAGACTATATGTACCTGCGTCAACTGTTCCGCATTTTGTTTCGTACCCTAAATCATCAATATGACTACACGTTTGATTGGACGATGCTGAAACAAAAAGCTGCCAGCGTGACCGTCGTTAGTGGTCCATCTGTTGGCGGTACAGGACAAGGACCAAGCCAAGGACCAAGTCAAGGACCGAGTCAAAGCCAAGGCCAAGGTCAGACATCTACCAATCAGGCCAATGCTCAGACAGGTGCGTCCATTGGTACCACTGTCGCACCCAAATGATGATAATTATCCACTTGAATGATTCCTTGAAATCACCCACCTTTATGAACGTTGACGTTCTGCTCCGGAGAACATAGAATAAAACAGCCTTAGCCATGAAACCATTAATGTCAGAAAAGAATTAAAATAACAAATTCACGTCGAAGTTATGAATACGAAAATTCTCGAAGAATTTCTGTTCATATAACTTTCAATGCTTACCATTTTTATCTGCGAATAAAACTCATCTAATTCACACTTAACTTATGTCTCAACATTATTGAAAAACGTATTATTTATATATTCCGAGTTATCACTTTGTACAATCCAAGTTTACTCGTATAACGCTGTACTCTAGCATACATACTGACGTGTGTTCACTTGATATCTGTTCTCGTAGTTTCTCTCGAAATTCTTGGATTCAACCATGAATACAAATATATTATATCGTTTCTCCAAATGTTTCTGAATATCGACATTGTGGATAAAGAACTGTTATATTCTGACCTTCGATCGAGAAGAGCCATCTTTTTTTGTAGCTTTGTCCCTCAAAGCTAAAACAGTTTTTCTGTAATTTTGGTTAACCATGCATAACTGTTTGAACGCTTCGGATGAAATTAGTTTTCCACCAGTAGTGGAGCGAGTGGTGCAGTACCTGTGGAATGCAGAGGTCTCTACATACAGCAATACAAATACGATTAGCGAAATTTGATCAGACTGACTTACATATCATCTAGGTGTAACAATGGTACGACGTACAATCAATTTTCGATTGGTTTGTATGTACATTTCCAGCATACAAATGAGAAATCAGTTTCGAATTGAAAAGATGAAAGCAATTTCAGTTCAACACCATTGTTTCACCTCTGTTGACATCAACTGATTTATTATTGAAACGCTAGCAGCGGGAGATGACGGAGTGATGAAAATGTGTGGCTCGGCAGGCGTCAACGTATCCCGCCTTGCTGTGAACAACTCTTCCAAAAAGGACTAGATACACCCAATGTGACCCGTTCCCGACTCCCACCACCACCACCTCGTAACCCCCGTATCCTAAAGACGAAAAAAGTTAGAAAATCGTTTGCAAAAAACAAATGATCACCACGCTCGAACGTTCTCCTGCACTTGTAGTAGAGAAATAGATTTTTTCAATAAAATTTATTGAAATTTCGAAGTATCATTACGAAAACAAATTGTATTATTGTCATTTGCTGCAACATAAGAGGGCAGGAAAATATTTACGAGTACCTCGAACCACATGCAGTGAAAGGTCGTTACGTACATACTCCGTTGCTATGTAAATTTACACCACCAATGAGTTTATGCTCTGAAATATTTTTTAAACATTTTTCCAAAAAATGTATTATTGATCTTTGATTACTAATATAATGCTGGTCATTGATTTTTACCTTCGTTTTCGTTTTCTATGTACGACGATTACCCATAATGAAATTTGTTTGATCAATGATTGCGACCAATACTTGTACTGCTAGACAAAGCTATATAAATCAATGCCCAAATAATTAAGCTGATGAATGTAAGATTTGTAAAATGCTTTAAATGATTTGAAATTAACTGCGACTCGTTTTTTGTAGTTTGAAATATATATTCGAAAGGAGGTGACAAAAATAAAATGATATTCGTTATCATTTTTATCCAGTGCTATTTCTCCAAATTGTCAATAACTTTCTCTTTAATTATGCTTTGTAACTATCGTAAGCTCGGTGCGAGAATTTCTAGCCCCTCCATAAAATTTACACTTACTTTCATTAAATGTTCACGTAAAAGTTTCCAGCAATTTCATCACATGCTTTATTCGTATCATCATTTTTTTTTTATGTCCTGCTTAGATCATTTCATCGAATACGTGAGATTATCAAATATCTACTTCGCGACAACATTTTACGGCGTTGAAAAAAATAACTAACGTCAGACCCAGATCGTAATTTAATCATTAAGTGTTTTTCAGTAACAGAGGCTGGGATGAACTTAAGCTAATGCTAAAATACCATGCCTCTCCTCGTGACTAACTGTTTCTAACCTCTGAAATAGATCTGTTTTCTCGTTTGTTTCAGGAACGCGTTAAAGCTACGTATGCTCCCTGATAGCCCCGAATCAATTGCGATTGCTATGAGTGCCCCGAATGCGACACTTAACCGAGAACTGACATTGAAAAATAAAAAAAGAGTTGAATTAACGCAAAAGTTTTCAACGCCAAAAATAGATAAGAGACGACGTGTATGTGCATACCCCGCAAATTTTTATGCATATATTTTACAACAAATGCGAAAGTTCTGCGTCTGTCCGAATGTCTTTGTTATAAATAAAAAATTAATTGTCACGAGAACTCGTCGTAATAGGAGAACTCGTAAATTTCTCATTATTTACACCTTTAAAAACAGCTCAATTTCCCAGTTTTCATTGGCATTAATAGCTTTGTTTAATTCAGCTCTTCGAATTGAAATCTGAATGAAATTGGGCGCGAGGTTGGCTTGTTCTTATACACCTTTCTATCTATTTCGTTGTTCATTTACATGTATATTCACCAGATTCAATATTCGTCTGAAAAGGATGGATTAATGTATTATAATTTTAACGGTGGTCAGAAACTAAACTTCCTTCACAGATTTTCAGTCTGGTATATATCGTAACGTCACGTATGAGAAATAAACTAGATTTGTACGACATGTGTATACACGAGTGGGTGTGCGTGTGTTTTTAGGTCATATTATATATATTAGTACACGTATATATACATATACATACATATACATATATATATATATATATATATGTGTATATATATATATATATAAATATGTACATACGGCCGCACGCAGACATACTTATACGCAAGGAAGCTCTGTATTGTTTTATACAAATTATTATTTGGACTAATAATTCTCTGATGACAGTATTCAATGCTGTGTTTTTGTCACATCTTTGCATGAAAATTCATTCATTTAGTAACATGTACATTACAGATTTCGAGCCAATTTGTACATTTTATATAAGTGAATTTAAAACAGGTTTTACGTTCTAGAGAGTGATAGATAGGATAAAAATCAATAATAAATTCTTATTATTTTCATTATGCAGTCTACCTTATGTGTAAGATAATTGAATGAAATTGCAGGCTAGCCTCTCTCTTTATCTTTCTCTCTTCTCTTTCTTCCTACTGTACAACCGTTTCGTTTGTTCTAATTTGCCTCGGAATCAATTGAGTGGCCAGCTTTTGTGAGTCCTAATTTGCCCTCCCCAGACGGGATAGGCCAGAGAACTCTATAAAAAAAAAGTACTGGATCCAACAATTAAAACAGAACAATTTAACAAGTGAAAATCGAAAAAAATTAATAAGGTACCATGCAGAATTAAGTGGGTTGAATTATTAAGTGGACAAACGAAAACAAAACCGAATGAATGACTGAGCGAATGAAAGCGGTAAATGTGGGAATATAGTATGAGTGATAAGTTAATTAATAATTAATGATACATGCACATGCTACTATCTGGTATATAACATTATAAAAATATGACAGTAATTAAGAATATGATTTATTTCATAAATATTGAAGGTTTATTGCCCCTTTGTCTCCGTAAATAAAAATTCAGTATCATACTATCCGCTTCACTTCTATTGTCTACCATTCTTCATGTTAATCATCACGTCAATCTTGTTAGCTTACCACCAATAAGTTATCCTACAACTGCCTAAATATCATAACATGGTAGATTGTGTCAAAAAAATAAATAAACAAAACATCATGAAGTAAGAATAATACTGTACGTGATTACTCCCTTAATATGGGCGACATTTCAGTTCTCACTTGCACATTTCATCGTTAGCTGTATGGGTACAGAATTTATCGTGTCCATTGCCAATTCGGAAATGAAGCCGCAGCCGAACACGTCGCATTTGATCCTTGTCCATGATACAGAATATATGTAGCGATCGAGTTATGACTGTGATGAAATACAGTATAAGTAGCAAATGTATTAGGTTTGATTTATTTTTAAATGTACCTCTCGGAAGATGATGGTCGTCTTACGGCATTAATGCACCGGTCATTAAGACGAAGACTCCCAATAATGCCTTTGTACAATTTAAGTTTTTCATAATTGTTTGCCTGTTCGGTCTTTTTTACATAAATAATTATTAAAAATTCAATTGGGTTGTGAAAATGTTGCAGCGCATATGCAATGTTAAAAATGAGATGAGAAAAGTGCCATTCAACTCACTATATATATATATATATATTCACTGTGCTGAAGGATTCTCCTTCGCTTTAAATAATTTAATCAATCACATAAATCATTAAAAAATGTACCTATTATTTTTACAGAACATAGTTAAAATCAGACTGTTATCAACTATCAAAACTGCAAGAGAACATGAGAGGGTCTGATGCGCGTTTTTCATTTCTGATCGATATAGTTATTCGAAAATTCGCGATTCACCGATGTAAAAATTTCATTCACGACTGTATTTTTCAACGTTATTTGAAAACTATGGTTATGATTATCTTTCAAAATAGAAATAACATTGTGTATCAGTGATTTTATAAACCGTTTAATACACTCACTATTGTGCTCGTACAGCACGTGCATTTCAATTACGAATGGGGGAAATTTGACCACTGACCAAGGAAGAAATTGCAGAGCGACAGATCCCAAGTGTAGAATTGTCATAATCAGTATCTCAAGGTCATCGCTGGAAAGCGCCTGTTACGTACAAAAAATAATTGATGTACATATTTATCGATAGTTCTAATGTTAACAATGGTCTGATTAGAATTAAGCAGCAATTTTTTTCGGCTTACACGAAAAGCATGCGAATTTTAGTGTTGTCTCGCACATACAACACAGTCGCACAGCGGTCAAATGTTAATCAGATACTGATTAATAACAAAGCAGAGAATGAATTTTGCGAAGCTCTTGAACTCCAATATGCAACGACAGATTTTCTGAAGGCCCGTTGTAGGGAATTTTTATATTAGCTGCCGTGATGTGATCACTGTTGGTCATTGCTGCTGCCATTTCGCGACTTGGGAAAATTGCGAAATCTGCTTCAGCTCTACCACCTAATCTTCGTTTTATTGCTTCTTCTCGTATTTCACTCTGTACAGACGAATAATTCGTTAGTTCATTGAAAAATGAAACTAGAAAAATCAAAATAAGAGTATTTACATAAAGAAAATGGTCAAACTTACAGCTAGTTTTTCTGCACGGTGTTCTAGCTGCTGGACTGCTTGTTGATGTTGAATCATTTGGTACACTGGACTAGCTTTTTCCAGAATCGTAGATTCTCTATTAATTTCTCGTTTTTTACTCAAGTCGGGTACGACTGGGAATAGCATTGCATGATGTACTTCCTGAATATGAAAAATGTGGCATGAATAATGAATCTATCATATTGGATCAAATTGAAAGAATTTTCGAAAGAGACTTACTTTCAGAAGGCTGTTTCGTTTGTGCTGCAACTCTTCGATTTTCGGGTCCATTGACTTGACACTTAAACCAACAACTGGCAATGGTTTAAGATCAGATAATTTCTGCTGTAGCGCATCGGACATCAATTTTGTTTTGTGTCGGTGTTCGTTGAACAACGCTTCTCTCAATGCATTCACTTCTTGTAGTAAGAATTTATTATCAGTCGGCAAACTTGGAGGTGCACTAGTTATTCCCGTGCTGCCCAGTGCACTGTCGATACTTCCAGGAGCGTTTATAGCAGTATTCGACTTTTTGCCATAGGATTTTAATTTCTCCTTCAACTGTCCTCGTTCATTCTCCAAGCTATCAATGTCTGTTTGCAAATGATCCATTGTCTCTTCAAACTCCTTCTCCTATAAGCACAAAAACCCAAATATTTCACACCAGTCGCTTAAAATATATAACTGACATTTCGAAGACGACGAACCACTTGCAAAATATTTATTTCACAATCAACGAACCTTCTTCTTCAGCTGATTCTGCGCTTCTTCTAACTTTCGTTTCAATTTATCTAAATTCAATTCATTTTCATGTTGTTGAGTAGCTAAACGTTTTTCAGCAAGTTCCTTGCGCAAAACCATCTCTGAAAGTTCTTCCTGCTTCTCTCGTAGCACGAGTCGGGCTTCGCGTAAATCAGCATCTCTAGTTTCCAATTTTCTGCTCGCAGTACCGGAAGAGATTGTTATTAGTCGATTAATGAATTATTTTACCCATTCGCGAATAACGAGATTTGTTCATTACCTGCTAAGTATCTTTGTTTCTTCAGATTCTTTCTTAGCTACTTGCGCGCGTTGAAGTATTGGCGTAACTGGATCACCGCTTTCCGTGCCTGACTGTTGTTGCGGTGTTTGATTAGCCATTGCTAACTCGTTTTCACATTCAGCCATTCGTTGCGCAAGATTTGCTGCCATTTGTTGTATCACCGTCAAACTAGCCTTGAGTGTAGCAACAGGGCCTAAATCCTCTGTATCGTAAATTCTCTCACTCGATATAGCTGCCATTTCCTTCAATCTTTCAGCACTTAATGCCGCGTCTGATTCTACATTAAAAAGTATTTAAACGTAATGGACAGCCTTGTTAGTTAGTATTGGTTTATAATTTGCCAAACTTACCGCTGCTCGTTATAGCTACTTGTAAGGCATTTTTCAACAAATCTTGAAGTGTCTTCATCACTTTGACAGAGTGTTGAATACAAGTAGCTAATTGCTCTGGCCAGTCCTTGTCCAAACCTAAATTCAGCTTCGAAACAACAGCTGTGATCTGATCGCGTGGTACTCGTCGTCGTGCTGCTTTGAGATGCTGCTGTATTACTTCGCAAACAGTTTCCGCGTGCTGACAGAGCAGACCTATAATTTATAAGAACTATAAAAACTCCACATCAAACTATAAATTTGATGCCAGTTTACAAATGTCTCCTCGCTTACCAATGTCACCACCTTCTCCATCGATAAGTACTTTGATTGCTGCTGCATCGGTTGCTATAGCGTCGCATGCGCTTGCCAGAGTTCGAGTACCATCAGTTACGAGTCGGGCTTGATTAGCCATTACATCTTCGCCAATCAACACAGAAAACATGGTTGTAAAGTAGCCGCAACACTTTTCTATGGCGTCCATTGGCAAATTCTCATCTAATTGGTCTCGTTTCGCTAATTCGATCAACGAGTCCAATGATTTTTCTTGAGCTGCCATTTCGGGGTATGCAACACCGACTTTCAACAATGTTTCAGGATTACACATATTCAACGCTGAGTCGAAACTTCCAAGAGCTGCCTGCAGTGCGTACATATGAGAACACAGACGAGAACGGAAGCTGTACTGAGCGACTGAATGTCCTTTTACAACAGATGTCCTAGTAGAACGAATGAAACATAAATAGTTTATTTATTCGGAGGGCAGTTGTAGAAATTGTCTGATGGTCGGTGTGGGAAAAATTACAGACCGGTGTTCAAAAAAAAAAAAAAAGATAGACTGTACTCGCATTCCATCTAGAGGATAGAATATAGTTTGATAAATAGCTGTACCTGTCCACTTTGTCAATCGGTTGATATTTGTCACGTACTTGAGTGATCAAGATTTCTGTTTTACGCATCATTCTTGGTATGAGAAGAAGTGTTAAAATTGCATCGTGATCACCACCACGAGCTAAAAATTGAGGTGGCATGAACGCTAACAAGTATCGTACATGGGATCTGGCCTCGTCAGCATCCAATCGCCGTAGTTCAAGATCAACGGCTTTTGTTTGTGCACGTGTTTCCGCAAAAGTCTTTTGAAAGTCTAAAATCTCCGCGAGTTGTTGTTCCGCTCCTATCACACATAAAAATCATTCATCGAAATGATATCTCTCTTTTGAAGTAAACCAAACGTCGGTCATAAAATTAAGATCGATGTTCAGCTATCAAAAATACAACGCTCCACGTTTTATTAGTTACCTCGTGTGCCAGATTTTGTAGACTCATTTGTCTGCAAACGCTGTTGTAATTGTAGACATTGCTCTTGCAATTGATGAGTCAGATCTCGAAATTTGGCGATCGTAAGCTCACGATCTGCTAGAGTCTCCAGTGCAGCATCCCGTTCTCGTTGAGCGTCACGTTTAGCACCAACTGCGAGGTCTAACTCTTCACGTAGCTCCAACTCCATTTCTTTAGATGATTCGGCCAATTGATCTGACATATCCTTCACAAACGTTTACAGACCATTATACTAACTTTGTACGTTAATAATTGTAAATAGAAACGTTCCCTCTAAATTCTCACAGAATTTGTCGCACTTTGGATTCAGTTTTAGTTCCAAGTTCGTCATCGATAAATTTTGTGAGATTACCTAATGTTTAGAATGTTACTGACGTGGACCAGGCTGTATTGATCTGTTTTGAAGTGAGTGGCATTTTGCCAAAATACTAAAGCAAGAATATCGTACAAATACACGTGCGTGATAGATACTAATTCAATTCACAATACAGATTGCTGCTATTTTATGATCATATTTTGCATTTAGTATGTACACATTTTTTCGTTTCCTAAACCACTCGGACATAAATTGACGTGTCTTTTACTGTTAGAGTGCTCTGAACTAAGGTATATAAATGTATGAACGTTCAAGTTACCTGTAGCGCTTCTAAATCAGCTACTGCCTCTTCCAATTCAGCAACTTTTTCTTCAAGTGCCATTTTACGTTCACCAAGAACTTCTACCATTTCTTCGGCACCGAGTGCTGCATCGACCTGTGGAAAAGTTTGATATGAATATGTATTTTTTCAATAAAGTCAAGTGATATTAAAGATCCACCTGTTCCTGGAGATCTGCGATTTGATGTTCCATCTCTTCTACGCGAGTCGAAAGTTTTTCTTTAGTACGGCCTAGCTCCAGAATTTCTGACTTTTTCTGATCCAAGTCTTTTTGAAGTTTCTGAAATTCGTGTTTCTCATGCGCTGAAAGGTCTCGCATTCGCACGAGTGTTTCACGAAGACGACTGTTTTGTTGTTCCAGTTGCTTGATCTCGTACGTAGATGGACCAGATTCAGTTGTGCCTCCTCCCATCTTGATGAGATATTTATAAGAACCATTATAGAGATTATAACAATCGATAATCGATATTTTATGAATTTACTTATAATTTGCCAGATACCTTGTCTGACATTTCAGCGCGTAAGATTTCTAGATCCAAAGTAAGTTCTTCCAACTTTTCTTTCGCTTGATCTAATTCTAGTTGCAACGTTTCCGCTTTTTCTTCGGCCATTTCTTTATCCAACGTAGCCATTTCTACAGTCTCTACAAGATCTGCCATTTCTTCTTGATGTTGATCCCGTGCGGTTTGTGCATCTCGGGCTTCTTGTCGTGCCCATTGCAGTTGTCTTTGAAGGCTTGCCTACAGTTAATCTTGTCGTTACTCTCCAAGGATATCACAGTGCGGAATTTACTTCTTTCCGCTAAACAGTTCTTAACTGCGAGATGAAATTATTTACCTGGCTTTCCATAACTTTAGCTTTAAACTCTAATAACTGATCCAATTGCATCTTTGTTTTTTCGTAGTCTTTCATTTTCTCTTTCTCTTGCAATCTCTTTATTCGCAGACTTTCCAATTTTTCATTAAGATCGCGCACCTATACATGTAAAACATTATAATTATCCACCTAAGAATTAGAATATGGTCATCGATTATCAAAATTTTGTACCTGTGCTTTCAAATTTTCATTCTCCTGCATCATCTGCATGTGAGATAGCTTCTCCTCGACCGCACTGCTAAGCTGCGTGACCGACTGACTTGCAAGTGCCTGCCCTGGTACGAACTGGGGTTTAAGAGTCTCGACGAATCCCGTCTATATTTAAAAAGAATCAAATCAAAGTAAATTGTATCAATGAATTACAGATTGGGTTTTTTTCTTTTTAATGCAACCAATGAAACATACACTTCGAGATGAATTGTCCTTTCATATTGTGCGAGATATATCTTCATAGAACACCGCGATGTCAACAAAATTATTATGGATAAAATTTAAGCTTTTATGTACCACAGTGTACGCAATACAAATTTTTTCCATAAAAAAACATATACTTATGTTGCCAATGTTAATTCTAAACTCGCAACAGTGAGATTCGCATCACTATTGTTGCAGTACAAATTTCTCTGTCGGAAGTTAGTGTCGTTCCAGTTCGTCAGCTAACAAAAGAATCGCTAGATAATGTTTGTTCTTCTAGAGATGTTATTAATGTTGAAGCAATCTTTATACCTTTTTGTAGCTAATGTTTACTACCGACATGTACAAAGTGAACGAGCATGTCTTAAGGTTTAGATATATTTTTATGTTCACATAAACGTGTATTTCACTTGTTATATTTATTCACTTGAATATATTTATAGAATTCATAGGCTGCACTAATTTAAAGAAAAATAAACCGCAAATGATTATATTGAAGACGTGTATAACAGTGTTGTTGCGTACACCCAGCAAAATTAGTTATTGTTAGAGTGATGAGATTAGGTTCAACAACAGACACCAAGATCAGTATTGCAGCTACATCTAATTTGCTATATTTTTTCTCTAACAGATCTATGCTAGTATAACAATAAATTAGTCTGGTCGATTAATCATTTATCAGATTATCTAGAGACACAACTTTTAACTAGACTGTTCGTCAAAGTCCTACAGACCTACGAGTTCGCTTTGATTGAAAAGATCACACGAAGATAAGGCTATTCAAATGAAAATAATAAAGTCGTTCTATAAAACTCAGAAAACGTTTTATATATACATGGATTTTTATGTTGGAAATAGTTATCCAAAAACAACTGCATCCTAGGTGTCTAGGTGGGTTCTCAAATATTTGGCAGTGTAGGTTTCTTTTCCTACCTCTCGATTGGAACAAATTTATCATTTCCACTTAAAAAAACTAAATGTTACGAAATTCACTAAGCATCGCAGAACTTAGTCAGAAAAGCGAATGATTGATATATGACGATGGGAACAGAGAAGGTGGAAGCAATTGGGGAGTTGTTAATTGAAAAAAAAAGTGAATCGGAATACTGTTACTAATTTTTATGGAATGTTATGTGAGATTATGATGAACAAACAGCTATCACAAGAAAGCACGAGACCAGAGGTAATTGAAAACTGAGATAGTAGAATTATTGATTATTAATTACATTATTTTGATCATCTTGGACCTTTGACTTTTTGCCCGGAGACGAGCTCGTGCTAGGGGACTTCTGAAACACGTATGTGCATTCCCATGTGAATCCCTTATAAATTATCATCGTAACACTTAGAGTTCACTTGTGAAATAATCGAAATAACCAACTTTTTGCTCCATTTGGCCCTCGTTAACATAAATGATAACATTTCCCAACAAAGTGTCTAGCCAGCCACATACTTACTCACATAAATATTTGAATATAACATGCATGCTCGTATCCTTACATAAATAAATGTTCAGGTAAGACATCACCAGTTAGATCACAGTGCAATATCCATGAATTGTTATATGGCAAGAAGATTCTGATTCGATTTCCACGTTTGTTTTTTGACTGTTCGTGTAGTTAGAATAGTTAAGCAATGTGGAACAGACTTCTCACTCGATAATGCTGTATTTTCAATTTCGAGTCCGCTACCAAAACTCAGAGTACAAATAAACTTATTCTAAAATAAATTGAAAGTATCGGACTCTCACAAATTTTCAGTTTGTTCGTATAGAAATGATATTTTGGTGAACATTCTAGAGTTACGGTATCCTTATTATTAAAAACTTGTTGCAACGTTTCCAACGGAATCAAACGTTATTATAAAGTTTCAATAGGGTGAGAAAATCATAAGGTCTTGAGTTATTACATGGACTCGATTAAGAATTCTAAAGGGAAATCGAATTTTCTTGAAAATCTAAATTCTAGAGTGAAATG
This sequence comes from Arge pagana, assembly GCA_963969455.1. Taxonomy (NCBI): domain Eukaryota; kingdom Metazoa; phylum Arthropoda; class Insecta; order Hymenoptera; family Argidae; genus Arge; species Arge pagana. The sequence goes on along the minus strand of OZ018311.1, from coordinate 8,844,042 downwards.
TTCTGTATCTACCTCTATAAAGGATGCACGCTTGGTAGACGTTGGTGCTGGTATGTGCGACTCGCCAATTTCTTTTCGATCATGTGGAGATCCAGTGAGACTTTCCGTACTTGGTGCACTCAATTGAGTTTTACTGCCGACCAAGGAGAGTCGAGAACTGTATGAAATCATAAAAAAACATGTAAGAATCTATATCTACGCAAGATTAACAACAATATTTACAGCTTTAAATAAGAGTTCAGAATGTATAGCGAGAGATTAATACGTATTGCTTTTTATAAAAAGTGTATTATACTACGAGTGATATCAGTTTCTTTACACTGTGTGATAGCATTCCATGTATCAGGCGGATAACGTTTCTTAGGTGTATGTACATTTCATTTGTGTTTCAACCAAATATTTATCAACATACCACAGAACAGAAGTGATAAGTGTCATGATTTTATACTCATGTTAGCATTCCCACAGTTTTCGGGCAGAGACACATTACACGTAAACAAAATTATGAGCTTCGTTGTGATAGGGTCCAATATTTTCGAGGTCATTTTTAAATTTTGACCCGACAATTGTTGTGTGCCGGGATAGAGAAAGATGAATTGTGTAAATCTATTATTTACAGATTGAATAGTACAAGTCTAAATCTATCCAGATAAAATATTTAACAAACAACGCGATTGGTTTATTAAGACAGTGTAATGTGTTCGAATAATTTTGTTGTATTATGGTTTAAACTTGTACGACTAGCTAAAAAGGTATGTGAAGTTGCATGACCGTTCAACAGAAGTTGCTTCATTTGACCAATTTAATGAAACTCTGACGGTCGTTAGTTTTGCCAAGTCTTGAGGGCGAATTTTCTTAAGAAGAACACCGAAGCTATTCTACAGCAATACAACATTAGCACGTATACTATTCAATAGAAGCTATAAAGCACATCAATACAAACGATCTACGTAATCAATTTTTACACTGGTTCAGTTATTGTTCTTACCCTGTAAGCTTGTCGGGCTGTTGTCGAGTTGTTTGTGCCGGAGATGTTTTTCTCCTAACACTTTTAATAAGCAGCATTTCAAATTTTAATATTTTATTCGCACAGTAACCAGACATTTTTTTTATAAAAAGTGGATACCACGAAATATTCCACAATTCAATCATTGAAATTAATAATTATGAAAATAATTATAGAAAATTGTCCGGATTATCAAGTTCATGGGAAAAAATCTTCAACAATTCATAATTCTATCTGAACGCTGAGGTATATAGTCAGCGATCAGTCGTTATGAATAGATCAGGGTAAGGTCTAAAATTCGTATGGAGCGACATAAATATTTATAAAACTTACGCAGTGGGTTCATTCCGCCGACGCATGCTGATGCTAGCATGAAAATATCATTCGAAACTTATCATTTGATAATCTATAATTACATGTTTATGCAGTTGTCTATCATTTTATTTAGAAAAATGTCTTCAAACCCCCGTTTTCAAATTCCTATATGCAAATTATTCTACATTTGACACAAGAATCGAGATATGACTAAACATTGTGCTTTTCTAGTTTCTAGCGAATGAAGTTCAGCGTCGAGGATATTTACCTGTTTAGTCGACTCCGCGCCCGAGCAGCACCGCTGTCGTCTGGAGTTGTCGGTGTACTACCAGCCGATGATGGACTCACAGGTTCCGTCCGATTACCAGATTCATCGATCAATATAAGTTGAGTTTGACGAACGAACATGCCATGATTTTCTTTGCACTGAAATCGGATGTTTTTATGCAAAATCATCAGAATAAAAATTCCCAAATACGAATAAGAACGCAACTCACTTGGAAATATGCTTGACCTTTGACCGTGCCATTATTTTTCCCTTTCGCTTCATCAAGAATCACTCCAATCCATTTTCCAGTTGCAAAGGTTGGGTATCCGACGTAAGCAACCGAACCTTGACAATCTTTGCCCGCAACTTCTACGCGTTGGCCAATTTTATACGACATCTCGATTGGCGATATTTACTGTGGCGAGCGATGCCGACGTAAATGCAAAATCCAACCTCGATCACACCAATCCACCCCTTTTTTTCACATATGATCTCCACTGACGGATGTAGGCAGTTTTGTGTAAAGGAACTTTTCATGCACACTCTCAATGATGTGCGTTGACCAAAAAGTGGTTAATCAAAAAAGTAATATAATATCTTAGAAAATAAGCATCAATAACTTCATTGGTGACAGTTGAGTAGAAATAATCAATTTTCACACCGAGGTTACGGTACATTCAGAATCTGACAGATCAGCGGCCATTGCCGAATAACGATCACGTGACGTAACCTCGCAGCAACCTCGGGTACTTCGCCGTGTTGGATCTACTGTCGGAGCACCTTACGCGGCGCGTAAATTGAAAAGACCGAATAAGAAATGCGATAATGGATATTGAATTTGAGTAGTCTATTTGAAAATATGTGTTTATTGACTTATAAAATTGTTGTTCGTATGAATTGATTGAGAATGATGCATTCTCATTTGATGAAGGTAAAACGTTTTTTCACGAATTGTATTTTTGAGCCGTACCTGTACCATAGGTACTGTCCCACTCGACGTAAACGGACAAGTCTGCCTTGGACACGCTTGCCCGGACATAACTTAATGCCTGAAGAAAATCGTCAACGGTGACTTCTCTAACGTCACCTTGATTTATATTTTCGAATTCATTCAGTGGTATGCTCCTGATCGGCCCCATGCTTGCTTCTTTGCAGAGATTGGTCATGTCAGCCCCTGAATATCCATCGGTCAGTTCCGCGATGTGATCAACTTCAGACAAAGAAACGTTGTGCCGCTCGGAACGCAGCAGATTCGATATTATTTGTTTTCTAGCACCGATTTCAGGCAAAGGAACGTATAAACGTTTCACGAGACGTCTACGAGCAGCTTCGTCCAACTCGTGAGGTCTGTTCGTAGCTCCAACTATCAAAATTCGGTCATCTTCAGCTGTTGCCGCACCATCTAGTTGCACCAGAAACTCTGTTTTCACTTTGCGCGTGCTGTCATGTTCGTTATCGGATCTTTTACTCAACAACGAATCTATTTCATCTATGAATACGACGGCTGGTTGATATACCCTGGCTACGGCGAATAAGGCTCGAACCAGTTTTTCACCTTCTCCGATCCATTTGGATGCCAAGGAACTGGCTGATATCGAAAAGAAGGTGGATTTACTTTGAGAAGCTATGCATTTTCCAATTAACGTTTTGCCAGTTCCAGGTGGTCCGAAAAGCAGAATTCCTTTCGGCGGACGACGTAATCCTGTGAAAATATCCGGTCTGAGCAAAGGGAGTACCACGATTTCCTTGATCGTGTTTTTGGCAAATTCAAGTCCGGCTATGTCGTCCCATGAAACAGGTGCACCAGAATCCATGATTTCGCTTTTGATCAATTCAACCATTTTCGCATCGATATTTTTTAATCTACTGTCTTCAGAATTCCCTTCTTCGGTCGATGTATTTTCTTCATCATTGTCACTCCGCTTAAGTGGACAAATAAATGGGCGATTGACTGTACGTTTGCCACCCAGCAAAGTACCTGTATTTCGTTTTTGAGGCAGTTGTTGATTCTTACTCTGTTGCTGGACACGAAATTCTTCTGTAGCAGTTCTGAATGTTTGACAATTGGATTTCTGATGTCGAGTTTCATTTACCGCTTCTAAGTGGGACTGATTTGTTGAAGTTCGTTTAAAGAAGTGTGAAATCTCATGATGCTGACTATTATTTTCATCTTTTTCAAAACTTCTAGCAATATCTGAATCTCTGCTGAAAAGCTTCGAATTTCCCTTGTTGTGAATAATTGACGACGATTCTGAATGATGTAGAGATAGTTGTGACCGACCAGGACATCGAGTATCCGGCATAGGCTCTCTGCGGTCGAATTCTTTTGGCAGCATAGAAATGAGCTTTTGATATTCTACATCATTCGTCGTACTTCTTTCTTGATGTTTACTCGTCTTGGCACCATAATTAGACAGACTTGGTTGTTTGGACACAGGCGGCGAATCAAGATTTCCTTTGATAGTCTCATGATTACTGCTCGAAGGATGTTTAACGGATATTTTTCTAGGACGGGAAGATGAGTCTTCCCTTTTCCAAGCCTCAACGATATCTCTAATATGTCTGTCATCAAATTCTTTCTTCAAACAAGCTTTGAGATTGTCATTTCGACACGCAAGAGGTTTTACAAATTGTAGGGCTGCCTTTGTATCCTTCAATCCAGATTTCCAATCGGCATTATTAACAACTTTGTTCCCTATCAAGGTTTCAACGTGCGACAAATGGTTGTTCGCGCCTGTAGTATCATCCATGAGTCGTTGATAGTTTTCCAAGCCCTTTTTGAGAAGGAAGTTGGCTGTATCTTCGTCATTGCTGCAATATTATATCCAATATATGATACATCAATGATTCCAACTCCCCTGTTATCATCTATACTTACAATCGCTTGGCAGCCATGTACCGAGCTGCAAGACATCGGCGTTCGACGTGGCATGCTTCGTTAACATTCTCACTTTCATTGGAGAATTTCAGCGTGTGAAGAACAGTCAAAAAATTGTTTTTAATCGATAAGTCTTCGTTCGAGTCCTCACCCGACATGTCCGCAAGTCAGTATACACGTTGATCAAGAGAAGTGATTGTTTGGAAACAATCGGACATATCGTCAACTAAAACTCTAATGTAAAAGTAAAGAATACCGCTGTATTGTATCTGAAAATGAAATCAAAAACATATTATGACAATAAGTAGATCTAATAAACATAGGTATGAAATAGATTAATACTAAGCATTCTAAGGATAAAGATTAACGTCTATGCTGGATAATCCTGTTATTGACAAAGTACGAACGTACCGAATTTATTGTCTTTCTCTTATACAGGAATGACAGAGAGAAATCATATCTCGAAAATGAGAAACACGTGGTAAAAGCACAATAATGCGCGTGTTCTACAGTAACGCCATCTGTTGACGCCTGCACGAAGCACTTTCCGAGTGGATGGTAGCGGCATCTAGCAAAACTCTGATGAACTTTAAGCATCCATTTGAAATGCATCGAGTATAGTGGGTTGCCTATCCCTCGATCACTCTTATTATTCCAACTGATAAGGAATTAACTAACTATAACTAGTTAACCATGATCAACTATTAAGACCAGTGAATTGGAGTCAAACACAATTTTAGTGACGCTCGTATGTAACATTAACGATTTCCACGGAAGAGATAACAACAATTTATCTATCGAACTGTCCTTAATCATTCATTTCTTCGATTTGAATAATATATGTCTTTGATCATAAAACTATTACAATTGTTATTTACAGTTCTTCTCTATATCATCGTCGTATCTGACATGAGATAATAAACGTTCGTATGTGAAAATGGTGAGAAAAAAAGTCACTTATTATTTTTATTTAAAACCTTCTATCACAATTACTCCAGATATCAATTTTAAATTGGTAATCATCATAGCACAAGACGATAATTCGATTAATGATAACATGACGACAGCAGATCAAATAAGCAAATATTGTCGATACACTCGACCATTCAACGTCAAAGAAGTTGGTTACCTGTATTTCACGTGGCATACCCGACTGAGCCACATGAATTACCTACTCGAGATATTTCGACATTCACAGGGAAACTTGGCCATAGAAAAATTAAGCATTGCGATGAGTACGCCGCAGAAAGATATTGAGTTACAAAGTTATTTACATAATGCAGGACACGAGAAAAAACATTTACCAATTAGATGAAAAAAAAGGTTGAAACACAAGTTTACATGAAAGCAATCCGTATCTAGAATAGCAGTAAAATCCTATCGCAGTGAAAAGGCTATAGCGTTGTCAACAGGTGTCCGTTTTTCACAGGCGCAAAATACTAATAATTATATAGTACGCGCCGCGCTAAAGGCGGTGTGTATGATAAATTGTGTTCATTATTCGCGATCTACCAGAATTCGAATCAAGTTGAATTCATATTGTTCAGACAAAAGGTTCATAGTTGGTTGATATTGGTGTACCCAAAGCATGAATAAATTATCAGCTTAGAAAAAATTTGGTCGTGCGAGATACAAAAATTACACTTGACAGAGCTGATAAGGTGAAAAAGCTAAATTTCAACATGAAAAACTGCGTTAACACACCACAGGTAAAAAAGAGTCACGATCGAATGTTATTTCGTTTTGGAGGATAATCAATGGAACCATCGTATCGGCACAAGAACTTTGTAATGAATGTTTGGAACGACTGTATTTGACTGTAGTAACGAAACGTGATGAACATCGAGTGTGTGGATAAAAGTTGTCATCTTCAAATGTCTGACACCTCTTAGCCTCGCGTAGTAGAGCGTGTGCCGGTGCAGTTCAGTGCCCGGCTTCTCGAGTTACTTGTAATCCTCTGAGAGAAGGAGGAGGTATCGTCTCGTTTTTGAATAAAATTGATCCGAGACCATCAAGACGTACGAAAAGTATCTTTCGCGATGCGAAGCACGTTACAAGAATTCCAACACTGTTCATAGGTATAATCACCCGAAAAGCAGTCCAATAATTATCGATGCAAAAATTGCAATTGCGAAAATATTTTTCGCCTCCAGTCGAACGAAAGAGCGTGGACAATTCGAAGGGAGCTTTCAGCTTTTCGAGTCACGCCCGCGCAGAGTTGTGGGATTGTAGTAGTAAGACGTTGAATAGTCCGGCGCAACGTCAGGTACTAAGTACACCAAGAAAACTACCTGATCGTATATTTTCTAATAAACTGAAACAATTTTCATTGCAAATGAAATTACTCGGATATTTTACGAAACACGCTGTACAGGTAATGAACGATAAGTAAAAAATGAATGTTTCTGAAACTAAGGACGAAGAATTTTTTTTTTTGTGCATCACTGTCGTCTTACCTCTTTCAACTGGAAATGCAGCATTTTTTTCGTATTTTATAACTCTGTGGAGACAAATAATATGGGAGATACGAACAATGGATGAAGCGCATAAGAAACCTCTATCAAGCTAGAAACACCACATGATCGAATCGAATTCTGCGATATCTGAGAATTAAGTGCTAATTAGATGCTAATTAAATGCTCTATTGCCGAATTAAGTGCTCTTCATCTTTTGAAAAATACCCGTGGTGTTGCTAGCTTGAGATCATGATAGAAACACTACAACCGAAGGAGGACCGATTTCGGAAAACTGTTTTGGCAGGAATCAAGTGCTAATTAGATGCTAATTAAATGCTCCATTGCCGAGTAAGTGCTCTTCATGTTTAGAAAAATACCCGTGGTGTTGCTAGCTTGAGATCATGCTAGAAACACCACAACCGAAAGAGGACCAATTTCGAAAAACTGTTTGGGCAGGAATTAAGTGCTAATTGGATGCTCCACGAAAATCCATCGCCCCAATAAGGTGCTCCACCCCTTTGATTTTTTTTTCTGACTCCGCTGGATGTCGAGAAATCCGGAAAACACGAGGGAACCCATCGCAAAATCATGCAAAATTCATGTTTTTGCGATTCTCGATGTGTTCTGGTCGTCAGACAGCATCGGGACCATGCCCAATGGATCCAAGTCGACCCTTGCGGATCCCAAACAGTACCTGATCTTATATCTATGCCCGCTGGATGTCGAGAAATCCGGGAAAACACGAGGCAGACCCATCGCAAAATCATGCAAAATTGATGTTTTTGCGATTCTCGATGTGTTCTGGTCGTCGGACAGCATCGGAACCATGCCCAATGGATCCAAGTCGACCCTTGCGGATCCCAAACAGTACCTGATCTTATATCTATGCCCGCTGGATGTCGAGAAATCCGGGAAAACACGAGGAAGACCCATCGCAAAATCATGCAAAATTGATGTTTTTGCGATTCTCGATGTGTTCTGGTCGTCGGACAGCATCGGAACCATGCCCAATGGATCCAAGTCGATCCTTGCGGATCCCAAACAGTACCTGATCTTATATCTATGTCCGCTGGATGTGCGTGGAACGTCCACAGAAAAACTTGAAAAATCGGGGAAAAAATCAAAGGGGTGGAGCACCTAATTGAGACGATGGATTTTCGTGGAGCATCTAATTAGTACTTCATTCTGACCCAAACAGTTCTTCGAAATTGGTCCTCCTTCGATGTGGTGTTTCTAGCACGATCTCAAGTTAGCAACACCTAGGGTATTTTTCACAAGATGAAGAGCACTTAATTCAGCAATAGAGCATTTAATTAGCATCTAATTAGCACTCAATTCTCAGATATCGCAGAATTCGATTCGATCATGTGGTGTTTCTAGCTTGATAGAGGTGCATAAGAACTACTGCGACGCGGAGGACGCGTGCGACGCATTACCTATGCTGAAGGTTCGGTCGGGTCACGCGGACGTTAATTTGGCCGATGCAAAAATTTAATTACGTGTGTTTCTTTGTTTTGGAGGGTGCAGGGGCGGTTCGGTGGGTTCAGGGGAGGGAAGACCCTCAATTTCCGATGAGCTTACCTCCGAGAAACCCTCTAAAAGCCAAACGTCGATACGCCCGACGGCAGCCATCTTGGTGTGCTGCTTGTGTCCGCGCGTACTTCGCCCCGCCGTTGAAAATAGCGTTTAGCTATATCGTTAACCCGCGGGGGCGAGTCAATTGAGCTCTGTTTTTCTATATCTTTATCAATTTTCCTCTCCCAACCAACTCGGGTCCCGACTCTAACAATTCTTCGGGAAGCCTGCCTGACAACGTCAAGTAGATATATGGTCATCGAAGAGGCGTCGGGGATTGGTGATAGTAGGTACATTTAAAAACGGTTCATTACCTCTAGCTATCATCATCGATGCCGCGAGAAAAGGGAGAAGACGAAAGGAGAAAGGAGAAGAAAAAAAATCAGATCGAATTTCCAGAGCTGAGTAAAAGGGGTCCGGGAGCGCGAGTCTTGTCGTCGAGTGTATACGTCCGCTGAAGAGCATCTGCCCAGCCAAAGATAGCCAGCTAAGAAAATACAAGCAAGATTAACTCCTTGGCCGTTAACGTTTGTAACAGTTTTTCGAGGCTTAAGGCCCCTTTTGTCTATATACCCGATTGAATTACGCGCGCGTGCCACCCGGCCCTCGTGGTGGTCAGAGTAAAGCCTACTTCGATGTGCCGTACCGCGATGCGGTAGCAGCAACGTTTTGGAAAGAAAATTACGAAATCAGATTTGATCTAGTATCGGTCTCTCGTAGGCGCGTGCGACGGTACGTTTGTACGATTGCAACCATCGTAGCCTGATTGAAAAGCACCCCGTCACTTTATTCTCCTCGCCGGTTGGAAAAGCAATTTAATGCGTGATCAGTTTTTCCATTCAAACGTTTTATCATCAGGGTTTCTTAATTCGCGGTAGCAAAAACTAAATCAATAATTTTACCTTTCCTAAATAAAAACTCCCAACTCCCAAGCTCGTCCAGAAAAATTAAACGAACAAAAAACTAATTAATCCGAATGAAGTTCCAAGTTCAAATTAAATTTCATGGACAAACGTTACCAAAATTTGAAAAGAAAAGCGCAATTAATCATTTTACCCGCAGCGAATGACTATTTCACGCGGAGCCAGCATTATTTTGTCATTTTACAGAGGATCTTTTTTTGCTGTTCGGAGAACAACATTTCTGCTGATCGCTGATCGTCTATCGCCAGGAGTTCGTAAATGTAATTAAAACCGATGCGGTATTAGCTGTGGTTCGTAATTCGGTGATTTCGTAACATCTCCATCCGATTGAATCGCGGTTTAGCACGTGTACGGATTATCTGTGCGGCAATCACTTAACGCGGCTGCAGATAGCCGTGTCCCTTACCGCTGACAATACGCGAGCTGTCATCTCATCCCCTTGGCTAATCATTCACGACGAAATACTGTCTGCGCATAATACGCGCATAGTCCGAATGGAAGGCGGGTGTTTCGCGGTTATACAATAGTTTGCAACCTCTGGTACAATGCTTTGCGTCCCAAACTCACCCCTGGTTCCGCAGCGAGGAGTGGCCACGGACAACTAGCCGAATATAACCGTTTGAAATAGTCTCTTCAACGCGGTGTTGTACCATGTTTGCTAGTCTTATTATACCTTATTGTATTCAACGACGGGTTCATCACGCGTGATATGTACGGGGGTGCTCGTTGAATTCCTCCTTTGATTTCAGGTGCAGACAAACACAGGTGGGCCGCGCAATTTATCAGCAAAGATTGAATCTTCCCTCACTCATTCCGCGTGCTTCATTCTTTTGCGGTTTTCTTCGCGTGTGCGAAAACGAACCGATCCGTTCGTCCGTGCAATGTAAATATCCAAATGGTAAAAGCTTCATTTAGATGCGAATCGGGCGTACAATTTCACAGGGTGAACCATTGATTAAAAAAAAATACCGTACAAGTCGAATTCAACGTCGTTCGCGTTTAATACCTCCGATCAGACGAACTTCTCCCGATCCCGAAATTCGTAGTTAGCACGAACGGAGGAATAATTTTGAAATGTTTATACGTACTTCGAGCGGAGGTATAGTCGACGTTCGCTTTCCATCGGCCTCGAAAATATACTTTAACGAAATCATCGCGAGGAAAATTTTTCGCACGTTGTCAAGGTTCCCGTTTTATTAAAACTGTGAACCGTGAATTTTTGAATGTGTGGATTCGTATCGGTTGTATAAGCGGAGACACGAATACGCGCGTCACAATATAATGATATAGTGGTGTTCTGCGTGAATACCAAAGGTCCAATCGGTTGGAAGTTGTAAGCCAATACCTTGGCAGAGCCGTGGGCGGTATCGGATCCGAATTAAGAATTTGATCCTCCTTCGTTCGATGTATCCTAGCCACCAGTTAGAACGAGTTGACCGGTGTGTCGTAGCCAAAAGGTACGGTGTGCCTGACTTCCTCTTCCTGTTCGCATCGGAACTACAGTCAGGTGTCACGAGGATCTATTCTTTCGTCCGGTCTGCTCGCGCAACATTGACCTGTGACAAAAAATGGGGAAACATCCCTCAAAAAACCCTACCAACGCCGGAATCGAAACGATGATCACGTCATTTCGAAATATCGCGCAAGCTCAAACGCCGTAGGCGTAATGATTTCTATTTCTTTCCCCTCCTAAAATAATCCCGATACGTTTCAGATCACACTTTCTGTTCCAATAAACTCACAATCAGTTGATCTTTCGAAACTGGTCGGGCGAACGTTAAGGTACTACGTAAGACCAAACTGTGTGTCATATTTCATTTCGATCGCTTAAGAAATATTATATGACGCAAAAGTAAGATGAGATCTGGAGGAAGAATCGAGATTTTCCGAATATTGGACGTACAACAATTTTACTTTTCTATCTCTTAAACTCGCGAAGCACGATAAGCATTTAGGAAGTAAAGAAGAAGCCATCGAAAATATTAATTTGACAATTTTGTTATAATCTCAATTATACTGATGTAGTTGCACGGATTATTCGGTAAATAAATATTGTTCTCGTATTTTTCCTAGTAGGTTATTCTTTTTTTTCAACCACACCGTATTTCCCAGGTCTATTCGCGTTCTCCCTGCAAAAATGATCATTATATTAATAATAATAATTGACCAATAAGGCAATTGGTCAACAGAAGCTGAGAATCAAGATAGAATGGTTAATCATCTTACGTACCGTCGGATCTAACACCGTTGATCCATTAACCATCAGTTTCTATACCCTCGAAGCTCTTTCGATCATTGATGGTTCGAAATTTGTTGAATGTACAAAAAGTATATATGATACGAGGACACGAAGCATACGAGATCCTTTCGGCAGAGGATACATCGATCCGTTTTTTGCTTCGCATCGCCAAGGGAAGGCATTACAAACCAGTGATCTTTCGACCAGGGTATCAGGGTGCAGGACCACCTAGGTGGTGTTCAAGGTATAAAGTAAACAATATCCGATCTTGCATGGATCGTTGAGTGAGCGGTCCGATCGGCGATCGCTGAATGAACGATTAGTATCTCGTGTCAGCGTGCAACACTTTTTACGCATACGAGCCCAGAGAGAGAGAGAGAGAGAGAGAGAGAGAGAGAGAGAGAGAGAGAGAGAGAGAGAGAGAGTGATACGCGCCGACCGTACACCGTTCCACGTGCGTGTAACTTTCGAGTGTACACACGCACGTGACGGATTTGCATGTTCACAGTCGTGCGTGAATGTATGCGCGTGTTTGCATCGATGATCGTGTTCATCTTCGCGCGACGTGTTGGTGGATGGATACACAGGCGCGTGTGGATTCATGGTAAATGTCGGAGGGGTTGGGAGGGGGTCTGGATCATTGGGGGGATGATGGGAGGTGGAAAAGGATAGATTGACTCATTTGTGAGAAGGAAAGAGATGGAGATGGCCACATATGAGACACAGGGATTGTAGTGGGGTGGTTGGCTGACTGGTTAGTCTGTTAGTAAGGGGTGGGGGCGGGTAGTTGGCGAAGACACACTACCAGTTCATCATGCCAGCATGACAGTAGCACCTAGTTGTGTCCCCAAAGTTAAGTGTCGAAGATCTTCTTCGAAGAGAAAAGTAGTTCTCCAAAAATTGCAAATTAATAATCGACAGTGGATGTTCCTCCGTAGAAGAGCAACCTGTAAACATTTTTTACAACAATTGCGAAAATTTATCGTTCGTACGTGATAATCAAATTTGCCCAAACGCAACGTTGTAAAAATTCGAATACGACGATTGAAAAAAACACAAATGAACCGCGTACGAGTTGGTTAATCGTGTCGAGTATAAGGTACCAAACGTAAGTTTCGAAGTTCGTGCAAAGTGAATAATGCGATTTACATGAGATTTGCAACGTGCCTTTAACGAGTGTTTCTTCTACATCTGTGACGGTAACCTTCCAATCCGTTGAATTTATTCCTCACCGACGACGAAGAAGACTCGTCGGTTCTCCAGTTGTCCACAAGCGCGATTTCTGGTCGTACGACGAACACGTGGAGGATGCTGTCGGGTTTGAAATGATCGCGATTTTTTACGTAGCTTTTCAGTGTAACGACTGCTAAGAAGATAAAATTGTGGGAAATATTCGTTTAGCGTGTGACGTAGACTGAGTTTGTGAATAAATTTTCACGACGAGAATTAATTGTACGAGTTGTGAGTGAAAAACCGAGAGACGAAGGGGGAGTAATCTGCAAATTTGCCAAGCAATCGGATTGAGAAAGGCAAAAGTCAGGGGAATTGGAGAAAAAACGTGAGATCTCGTTACCGTGTAAGAAAATGTGCGAGGACCGCGCAAGTTTCTGGTCCCTTGAAAATTTGTATGAGCTCTCGAAGGAATCGGCGAAGCGACGCGTAGGAGAGTTGAGTTTGATGTGAATCTGTGTCAGTGTCGCGGGAAAAGATGCACATGGTTTAAAATCTATGAATGGAAATATCTGGGAGGTTTCCAGAAGCCCTGAAAAGATACCGGCGGGTCTTCCAAGCCATAAAGGTACTTCGACACACACGTACACGCGATTCGTTGGTTCATTCATAAACGCATAACTCTGCTGCGTTAACCTGTCTTGTTGAAAGTTTCATTGAGCGTAACATTCACTGATATTAATCACAACCGAGATTATTCCTCGTAAATGCACCGGGGAAAAGAAAACAATTTCAACGTACAAAGCCTTCGCGCGAGGCAGCTTCTTCGCGAAATATATCAGGCGAGCGATAAAATTCCACCTAAATATCGAGCAAGAAGAAGAGCAGTTTGCCACATGAATCATTAATTTTTGACTTGATAATTTCAACATCCCGATTGCTTATTGTTCATGCGGCGGGTCTTTCTTACCTGTGAGGCGGGAGGTGGTATGCCATTCTCGATCGAGTCGTTCGATGTTTATTTGCTCTTTTCATTACCCAATCGGGACAAGCGACTTTATCGTCGATATTTTTGGAGAGATTGATTCACGCGAGTCTGAATTTATGGCACGATATTTCGTTGTCAGGGCAACCAGAGGGACGGTCCATATCTGCGTAGAGGTGGGAGCCAGGAGATCAAAGAACGAAGAGGAGAAAAAGGAGGTGGGGGCGGCGGCGGTCGTCGGACGAAGGGGTTCGGGGCAAGGGGTGCAGGTGCGCCTCCAAGGGAGGCTGCAAGCTGAAAATTTGCAGACATGGAGTTTCTGCACAACCATCACTCAGCGAACACCTCCGAGTCGCCCTATACGCTTGGCACAGGTGAGCCAGATCGATCGATCGATTTACAAAAATTCGGCGTCGTGCGTAAATTACAAGGTCGTGGTTGCAGCGGGTATCTGGAAAAAATCTGTATACACATTTTTTAAAGAGTCGGATGCGTTTTTTCACGGCACGTCGTATGTAATCGCGATTTGGACGGGAACGATTTCGAAAAAAAAAGTATACGTATATGTAAAAGCAGTCGATGGAGAGAAAAAAACTGAGTTAAACGAGGTGATTCGCTAATTAGGATCGGTGGGCAGCATCGAAGCAACGATACCATCGTCTCTCTGCTCAGGACCGCTCGGAGTGTTGTCGAACGAGGACACGCTGAATGACAATCACAATGACGAGGCGTTAGGTGCTCTTCACGGTACTCTGCAGGACCTGCAGAACTCCCCGGAAGACATTCATAATTCTGCGAGTCAACATCTGCAGAATTCGGGTCAAAATCAAGTTGTAAGCGAGTTCGGGGCAAGTTTTTGGGTCGACGATATGGCAGGCTTTCCGCTACCCCCGTTAGATCTGGACCCGTTGCCGCCGGGACTTTTTAGCCCGTGTTCAGCGACGTACAAGTGAGTATTTCTGGGAGAATTCCCGAATCATCCGTTATCTCTGGAAATAACGAATTTCCGGATTCCACCGTCACTTTCATTCGATACCTAATACGATACCGTGACGTAACGCATAACGTGACGGAAAAACCGATCAGGTTTAATTAAAGGAGAGCGAGACGGTTCGACTGGAAATTTCAACTCCTTAAATTCTAAATATGACCCAGAACCGAGAACATGCTTCGATGAACAGAAATAATATTATATTTCAACGTAACACCTCGTGCAAGAAACGTGTCGGAGGCTCGACATCCGCCTGATGCTACTACACCCAACGCCACCAGTTTTCCCACACGTGACTCGTTGATAGCGGGAAAGTGCAGCTAAGCAGATCAGACTCGACTGAAACAAACAGATAAATCCAAATTCAATTGATAAGCACACGACGTAATAAGATTTTGGTATGAATCGAGTGAAAGTTTCGTATCGAGAGCGAAAGTATCGTAAGCTCGGCTGACGACGACGGGAAGTCGTCATCTGCTAAAAATCACAACTTTACAAGGTTCACTTGAACGTAACATTGTAAAACGCAAATATATATTTTTCCTCGGAATGATATTTAATTCAGCAATTTTCTACCAACTAATATCGGTGCGAAAAAAGTCTCCGGTTGGATAATCCGGTTTTACGAAGCCAACAAACATGCTTCTGTTTAAATTTATTTAAAAACGACCTAAACCTTTTTTTTATGCAGCAAACTTGCTTCCATGCCAACGGCGATGTCAAATTTTATATTCCATTTGCGATGTACGTCAACAATTAAACAGCGACTGTTCAACAAAGATCATAGAAGCTCGTTTTTCTGTCACAAAAATAATCCATATTACCATCGACACGACATATTAACAGATGACTCTGATAATAATAATAATCCTGCGGGACGTGAGATCTTTTTCCATAAAATCTTTCATTCCGATAGTTTCTTGATCACGATAATTTTCTTTAGTATTATTATTTTGTTCTCGAAGATATGCGATATCCCATGGTATATTCATGTAAGAGTAAATATGATCGACATACGAATTTCACGTACCGATGTTATCCACTGATCGCGCGAGGTGGATGAGTTCCAGCGAAAACCGATACGTTTATGAGTGTATCTCGATGTGCGTATCGGGCTGAAGCATCGTATTCCATTTTTAGTTGGGGTTGTCCGAGGGGAGAATGCATGCCAAGATCTGGAACAGGCAATGGAGAAGGTGTTGCGGATGTTCTTCTATCCTTGAAACACGCGGTCGTCCATCCCGGGAGTCCTACCGGTGGTTACTACTCGGGAGCTCCGTCGCACCATTATTCGCAGGATTACGGTCAGAACCTTGGTCCACCCGTGCCTCCGTCTCACTACGGTACGGGTCCTGCCATGTCCGTGAACGTCTCGATGAACATGACGATGAACATGAACATGCACCCAGGGTAAGCCGAAGAACAAAGAAACAAAAAACGATCGATGTTATATGATAGGGTGGTTCAAAACATTTTTTTTTCATTTTTCTGATCTCGCCATTCTACATGTTCGTATTTGACAAGAAAGAAATCCTCATCAAAGACGGGCGCTGTAGCTCGATTCTAGGAGGTCGCGATATTTATTTTGGTTTCCTATTTATACCAAGTTGTTCCAAGTATTTTGATACCGATTACAGTGAGACTTGTGATATATCATGTAAGTAGAAAATTATTTCAAACATTTATCTGGTGTGAGCAAGTTAGTATACTTCAAATGGCTTCAACTAGTCTTCTAATTACGAAATTCACGTTCCATTATACAGGTTTGGAAAGCTTGAAATGTCAGCTTTAGGACTATATACTGGTTATTTGCAAAAAATGTAAATGATTACGTATAATTTTAATTTAAATAGACAAACGAAAATTTCCATGTTAAATAAATGGGAAACTAAAGTAAAAATAGGGAGCTCTTAGTGTTGAGCTACTCGCGTAAGAATTGCGATGTTCGTCGCAACGCCATTTTCTTGCTTCAAATTTCCAATTGTGCAGCCTCGGTGATCAGCCTCTGCGGCGTTTGCGTGTAGGTACGATCAAAGCTACCCCTCGGCTTGGGGTGTGGAACCCCTGCTTAGTCCCACCCCGCAATACAACCCTGTCGACGTTCAGACGAGGGTGAGTCAACCCCAGTCCCTGATTGGTAACCACCCTCACCATCCCCGGCTGCCAACAACCGAGCACGCCCTTTGCATCGGGGGTGGCGTTACGACTGACGACAACGGCCGACCAAACCTCTGCAGGATATGCGGGAAAACATACGCGAGGCCGAGCACTTTGAAAACGCACCTGCGAACACATTCCGGTGAAAAACCGTTTAGGTAAACGTCAATGTTATTTCCCTCTTAGTTAGGTACGAAAAAACAATCTCTCGCACATTCCTGATATCACGATGAAGTGGCTTTATCACCAGAAACGCACCTCGAGATCTCATGCCTCTGTAGACATTCAGTGGAGGATAAAGAGGATTTTTAGCGACGATTTTAAAAATTATCATCTCGCGTGGCGAATGTAATGATCGATCGCGAATATGTGTCCATTTTCGTCGTTTGCTAATCCGAGTCGGTAAAAACGTCTCGCTGGTCAATTATACGAAAATTGACATGTTCCTACCTTCGAATTATTGTACTTTGCCAAAAATATTTGCAGACGGAATTTCAAACCATTTTTTCTGCAGAAAAAGGGAATAAATTTCTTTATTTGTTATTACTCCCAGAATAAATATAAGCCACTTCTAAAAATGAAACATCTTATTTTTTCACTCATTTAATGAAAAAAATATATTATACGAACCTCATAAACGACTATATGCGGTTCAAATTTCGCTAAGATATCTTAAATAGTGTCCAGATAATAAATGTTCAATTCAAGGCAGTAGTCTGGTAACTAGCAAGTTTTTTGAAACATTTTTCGGAAATTTTCTTTCAGAGGGAAAAAAAATTCAATCGCTTTGATTTTTTACATGTTATTATTCGTATCTAAAAGTGTAGACATTTTTTTGCTTTCAAATTTTTTACTATTGTTTTTTAACACTAAAACGAGCGTACCAAAAAAAAGGTAGCTGGCTTGCCACGGTGATTTCGTTGTTTGAGGACATCTGCAACAAAAAAATCAAAAAGATTTCTGTTCTGTAAGCTTGTCGTCCTAGTTGGAACTAGGATTAAACAATTTTGGTGAAAAATAACAAAGTGGCGGACTTCGAAAAAAGGTGATTTTTTATTAGTGGAAATCGATCTGTAAAATCGAAAGTTAGGATCGCAAACAAAGATCCTAGTCCCAGGGAGAGCTATCGATGTGTAGAAAAACATATCCACATTTCAGCCCAATCGGTTGGGGAGAAATATTCTTATCACCGCAGCAAGTCGAAAAACGCTGTTCCAAGAAAGACGCGTTTAAAGTTTTAACAACCGATTTTTTACAGAAAAATCATACTTACACTAATCGTCCAGGACTTCTGGAATCGCGTCGATTTCCTTACCGATCTATTTTCACGCTCTTGGAAGATGTTTTCGCACGAGATAACGAGCGTATGTGGCGACACAACTAAACGAAATATTACAAATTTCGATGTGAAATCTTTACAGTATATATTTTAGAAAAAATCGATTTTCCCAGCCCAACTTACCAGACCACTACCTTAACGATTGCGACCCCAGTAACACCCCTATTCTTGAAAAAGGGGTTTGAGATTCGGTGTAAAAACATTGCAGTCAAAAAACAACGTAAGGACATGGAAACGACGCCGAGACACTTTTCGTAACTTATCGAAAGACGACGAAAGTAGTAGATATCACGAAATCGTCAGCCACGGATTCGTTGCTCGTAGCAGTATTAGAGCCTTTGTTCTTTCTACTTCTGAACAGATAAATGAATGTATGGATTTAAACTCGTCAGTTTGATTTGAAGGTGTCACGCATGCTCAAAAGCGTTTAGCCAAGCCGCAAACCTAACAGCCCATGCTAGAACGCATTCCGGTGAGAAGCCGTTCCGATGTCCCGTCTGCGACAGACGATTTTCGCAGAGCAGCTCCGTAACAACCCACATGAGAACGCATTCCGGCGAACGTCCTTACAGGTATTGATACTTTATATATCTTTCACATCAGATCATGCGTGAGATTTTTCATCGGGTTGAAATATGAACATAATACTCGAGCTATGATACCAAGTTACGTGCATAGCTCGAGCCAAGAAAAAACCAGAAAACATAAGGACTCAAAATATATCTCATCAGTCTCAAACGTATCTCATCGTCTACGTATCCTTATCCCAACTCTGTCGCATCTCGTAGATCGTGAAAACCATTATCGTTCTAATGAACTTATACTTTCTTAACACTCGCATAATACGCAAAGAGCAAACATTTTCGACTATACACGAATAAAAGCAAGATAAACATTTTTTTATTGACAAACAATATATTATAATAATAACTTATACATTAATTGTTAATGTATAAGTTAAGGCATACGCAATTGGAATAAATATAGGGCTTAAAGCAACAACCAAACAACTCGGTACTAAAAGTAAAAGCTGCGAAACATGAGTTCAAAGTTAAAAAATCATAACTCTTCCATTTATTTCAGTAGAATTTTGTTTGATAATTCAATGTGTACTGTACATTCCAACTTAAGATTTGGTATGGGCAAAGTTTTTTTTACATTAAAATGTATATTTCTATTTTTTTTACCAAACCCTATTTTTTGGAGTTGGTGGAACGTTGCACTGAACCCTTTGTTCAAAATTGCAGTTGGTTGGTTGCTGCTTTGAGCCCTCCAAATGATTTGGTTGTAATATTTACTATCTTTATAGTATCTTTACCCGTCCATTATGCATTTAATAACAATTAGCGCAAATACTTAGTACGTAAAACAAGATTTAACATTTTTTGCTGTTAGTGTTCGTGATAGAATTGAGTATGGTTTTACTCGAGCAAAAAAATTGTTATTGCTTTTACTCGTGGATAGCTCGTTTTCGGTTATACTTTTCTTGTCGAGTTTTTTAGTAGGTAATATTATTCGTTAGAGCCATCGATATAATGACGGTGGAGCGTTTTTTGATTGTTTCATTTATGATTGCGTTTGCCTTCGACGTTAGCAGATGCAAAATTCTGATATCTTACATCTGTTATATGTAATTTACAATGATCCCGGTCCTCGATAATTATTAAAAGAGCGTCAATGCTTCGATATAACAATAAAGGCAGAAGGGTGTAAGTTGACTCTTACGAAACTCTCCCAAACTTCGTTGGCTCGGCAATTTACTATCTTTTTGGATGGAAAACCGATTGATGTTCTATTGAATCCTCGTCAACGTACGTTTAGATTCTTAGATCCACCACAAAACAAGTTCCAACGATTAGATATTTAGATATTTTTTACAAAGTACAAAAATTTCCGTCAAATTTAACATAAAGATTTGTGTGGACGACTGTTTTGCACAAAATTAGTGTTATTTCGACACACTCCGTGTGTAGTGATAGAATAACACAGCTCTGCGTTAGTAGAAACACAAACCAAGATGAGAGTAACATTAAAAAAGTGTTACTTGGTAGAATCAAATAACATTTTTGTGTTACAAAACGAATTGTGAGAGCAACGCTAACGATTACGTTGAATCAACACACTGAAATGTGAAAAATTGTTGACTTTACACGACGCAAATTTTTTCACCGTGTGCCCAAGGTAACGAAATAAGCACGAACGATGTTTGATTTCAGATGTCGATTCTGCAAGAAGGCCTTCTCTGACAGTTCCACTCTTACGAAACACCTGCGAATTCATTCCGGAGAAAAACCTTACCAGTGCAAATTGTGCTTACTGAGATTTAGTCAAAGCGGGAACTTGAACAGGCATATGAGGGTCCACGGTGGTTCCTTGACGTGACACAGCCCCGTATCGCCAACAGAGAGTACATTTTTACAGTGCTGTCGAATACCTGTGATTCACCACTTTGGAGACAATTTACAACGAAAACATTATTTCAATGAAATGAAAATGGGTCTGGTCTGAAGTCTGGTAACACTTACGAATGGTTTGCCGAAGACCGCGTAGATATGGACTTCGGGCGCCATGGACGCGTGAGAATCATCGATATGGCTTTGCGCCGCAAGCAACAACGTGAGATGTCGACGGCGTAACGGCGTGACTTTTATAAACGTGGTATAAATCTAGGATCCTGAATTTTCTATCGACTTCCATGCACATTACATTAATATTTTGTATTAGATAGATTTTTTGGTTCAATGCTTGGAGCATCGAAGCATAGGGTTGTTAAATAATAAATATTTACACATTATAACGAGGCGAATGAATTTGTAAAAAAAAAAAAAAAAAAAAACAGAAGAAAAAAAACAAGTTCGAATCCAAGAGAAGAGACTGATCAGAAGTTATGATGAAAAATCCAGGACAACGATCAGCCATTGCTTTTCTGAGAGCAGTACATTCCAGTTGCTTCGAAAAATGGATGGCAAAGAAAGAAAACCAAAATTAAATAGTTCCATTCGAACGTCGCGTAACATTTGAAACATCAACTGAAACGCCTCTCGAAGTGTTCGAATACTAGTCGAAAATCTCAAAGTATACTAAGATAAATTGTTAATAACGTATACCTAAGTAAGTAAATGAGATAGTAATTCGAATAAGAAAAAGAAAAAACGAAAGAATATAAAAATGGAAAAAAACAATTAACGGATGTAACGTAACGAAATGTGTTAATAAAGATAGGTCAGGACAAGTGAGTCAGGGTGTCATAGGTCTGCAGCATTCACCACAGCACCGTTGATTATTGTACAAATATTGTATTTATTATTATTATTAATTATAATTAATATTAATGTTGCTGTTTTCATCATGTTCATTTTTCTCATCGCAATTTCTTTTTTTTGTTGTTGTTGTTGTTTTCAATGCAAAATGAAGATATTTTGGCGCCATTTTTTTGTCAAGAAAAAGAAAATGATACTATATCGTATGAAAAAACAAATAATCAAAAACAGATTAATGAATATAGGAGAGCCATACTGATAAGCTGACGGCTTAAAAGTGGCGTTAAACTATTGACCTATACAGCCAATCTTGTAAGATCCACAAAACCGGGCGGGGCGGGGGGTGAGCGGGTGGATGTACTAGTTTATGTACTGCGATTTTTTTTCTCATATTGATTTGCCTTTTTTACAATTAAAACTATAAGAACAACTCCGTTGTCTTTAGCGTATGTTTCATTCATCAAAATCCTTTCTATATAGACGTATTTATAAGTAATAATATTCTTGGAAAAAAAGAACGTATGTATAATGTTTCTACACTATTTACTGGTGCCGATCTGTCGTAACAATTTGGCCCCGTTGTCCAACGTTTCAACGAAGAATTCACGATTCCGGGACCACCTTGTCACGTGCAGACTGTACAGTCGTGGTGTATTTATGTACGTAGCGTATTCTATTTAAAAATGTATATGTCGCCTGTGTCTCTCGCGGTTCGTGTGTATCTTGCATATTTCCGTACGTGTCTGGTATGTGGTGAGTGGGTGTGTGGTGTGTGGGTGTGTGGGTGTGCGTGTATCGTGTGTGGTATGTGTATACGCGCGCGAGCATGTGTTGTTCCGTGTGTGCGCGTGTGCGTGTGCGCACGCGCGTGTGTGATGCATCATAGTTTTTTTCTCTATCTCTTCGTATTTTTATAGTAGTGAAATACTCTTGCGTCAGATTCTCATACCAGTTGGAATGACTTTTTGTCCTCGCATCGATGAAAGCATAAAAAATAACGTCGGGTTGGTTCAAAATCGGAAGTGGACTCCGTCAACCACATATATGAAGCTTACTTCACCGAGATTCCGCGGGATTCAAACCTGACGGTCGTTTTTTTAGGAAGGAAGTTCGCGACGCGTGATGTGATACATATCGTCTAGTCGTAACGCTACAAACGAGTTGTTTTTTTTTCATTTTATTTTAAATACATATATGTATATATATATATATATATATTTATACATATATATGCGCGTATATATATATATATATATATACACCTATATGTATGCATGTTATTAGAAATTGTAGCAATCTCGAAGGATATTGCTGCAGATATGTGGTTGAATAGAATTTGGTCTAGCGACGAGCATCCAGATCGCACGCCATATCTTTGATTAAACCACAAAACGCAGGCAACGCGCCAGATACCACGGGCGCGTAGTTAATTTCAGATTCGTAAATTCGCACAAATGGCAGACTTACAAAGTAAAATCTTTGTCGCCACTTATGGACGAATCGATAGACGGCTAATCCGTCATTGGTAAATAATATGGAGACCAATTTCATTGTGAAAAATGAATATTACGAACTAACAAGCCGGGTGATCCCGCCCCCCTCTCGAGTAGTATAGAACAGTAGAATTGTGAGTAAACGTGAAAAACATTTTTGAGGCACTTATACGCGCAGTAATTTTGCTGAAGTTACGGCGGCTGGTATCTAACGCGCTACCCATACTAAATTACTTTAGGCCTAATTTAACTAAGTTTTAAGTTCAGAAGATTATCAACAGATTACGTATGACGCTAGCAAACTTCATGATTCAAACAGAGTCTCGCGATTCACTCGATCTGCTCTTTTGACACGTCGTGCATAACTTTAATGTGGAAGATGGGTGCGCAACGCGTGTCGAACGAGCATACCGAGTGCGATGCCGAAGTCATTTTCGGTTTCATTTGTCTGAGATCATTTCGGTCTAACGTTAATCGTCCTCTGTCATGATACACGTTTAATAACTGATGAATCAACGTGATCCGTTTTATAAAATTTTCTCAGCGGTGATAATCTTTAAACCGAACGTGACAAGTTGACTTTCAGCTAGCACATTTTCTCTGCGGATCGGTTGGAAAAAAATGTTCCGTAACGTTCAGCTACACGAGCGCCATCTGGAAGCACATCACGTAACTACAATCTTTTGCCGATCTACCCTACAGAATTAATTAAATCTTTATTTATTGAAATGAAAAACAAATCGAAATAACCGAATAGATATGTCTGTCTCTAAAATAGATTTTCATAGTTATTTGTTTTTTTTTGTTTTTTTTTATTAATTATTATTATCGCTTTCCATAATTTGTTTCAAAATTTTTTCCATTTCTATCAATGATTTGCCTCTCGATAATATACTCAAGTGTTCGTAACGTCGCATTACTTTACTTAATATAATAATTAGGTAATCATATTATAATTATCAATTAATAAAACTTGTTTCTGTTTGTTCTACCTTTCATTCTCTTACTCACTTCTTGTTACCTTCCCTCCCCCCCCCCCCCGCCCCTCCCTGTTGCGCTCTTTCTCTCTCTCTCTCTCTCTCTCTCTCTCTCTCTCTCTCTCTCTCTCTCTCTCTCTCTCTCTCTCTCTCTCTCTCTCTCTCTCTCTCTCTCTCTCTCTCTCTCTCTCTCTCTCTCTCTCTCTCTCCCTCTCTCCCTCTCTCTCTCCCTCTCTCTCTCCCCCTCTCTCTCTCCCCCTCTCTCTCTCCCGCCTCCCCCTCTCTCGCTCTCTCACTCTCTCGCTCTCTC
The DNA here is from genome assembly GCA_963969455.1 of Arge pagana. Taxonomy (NCBI): domain Eukaryota; kingdom Metazoa; phylum Arthropoda; class Insecta; order Hymenoptera; family Argidae; genus Arge; species Arge pagana. The sequence goes on along the minus strand of OZ018311.1, from coordinate 8,819,700 downwards.
GCTCTCTCGCTCTATCGCTCTATAGCTCTATCGTCCTCTCGCTCTCTCGCTCTCTCGCTCTCTCGCTCTCTGGCTCTCTCGCTCGCTCGCTCTCTATCTTTCTCTCACTTTCATGCAAGTATTCTCTTGCTTTACCGTAGGATCATTCTCTTCCCCTCCCCCGCCTATTCACACTCGCTAACTCGCTACTCGCTTCTTACTCGCTCATTCTTTCATTCTATTCGCTCATGCATTTGCTCTTTTTCGAATTCTTAGCCGACAATATTCACTGAAAATGAAAATAAAACACAAGTTATTTTTCTGTTTTTTCAGAAAGACATAAATACGTCGGCGAAAACTTGTTGCACCTTTTTCCAAAGTTTGAAGTAATTCTAAACTAGCAAAGAAAATTATTTATAGACGGTCACAGTTGACCACGTGGTGATGCAATGATTTCATTTTCAACTGTTATTAGACGATCTCTGATGCGATTTAGAATATCTCGACACTCGGACATCCGATTCCACATTCATGCACGACTTTTCTATTTATGGTAGAAAGTAAAAATTTTACTTATAATTTTCATGGAAGTGTGATAAAATATTTTAATGCTCCGTTACACTATGCCGACTTGAACCGACGACTCTAGAATTTTTGAAATTATTCACAAGACTGTCCTACGCTATTTCATAATTCATCTGTAAACATATTCCAATCCGATATATTAAAATTGCTTAGAACTTGTGGGAAGAGAACCAGTTACTTGAAACTGAAAACATTAATCATTGAACTGAGAAGAAAACAATTGAATTCCGTAGTGGACTCTTAACCGACGTATGTCGCGAATAAAAGCAATCCATTGGAGATCAGACGAAATCCGAATTCCTGTAGCGCGGCGCTGCGAACAACTGACCATTTTGAACTGGAGGATAGTTCGGTTTGACGATCGTCGTAACACCAAGAGAACATTATTGAATATCACACGCGAGTGATCAGCATGGTAGTTAGCGAGTGTCATTTACTCCATGTAATGAAATCGATACCCACAGAGAATGTAGAACGAGGCGCTGCCTCGACAAATAAAAGACGGCAACGTGGCATAAATTTTGATTGTACTTTAAAATTTCGCGCTATGCAAAAAGTTAATGAAATTCATTGGTAGCGGAATTATATCTCACGCGAGGTGTTTAGACGGTGTCACCCGTATAGTCGTAGTTCGATGCGCTAGAATTGATTTGAATTTAAACGTGAAGCTAAATTTTCAGTCAATTGTCACGAATCGCATCTACACGACTCCTCAATTATTTCATAAATGAATTTTTCAGTATGGAAAAAGATTTAAAAAAATCCACATATGTAAACAGCAACTGCAAAAGATGCTCGAATGTGGTTGAATTTTGTTGTTGAAAATTTCTCGGAAATAATGGAAAGATTGGGTTGCACGTCGCTTGACTTCAGTAAAATGTCGGCTGTCGGGTAGGGTCGGACCGGGTTACGTGCGTATGGATGGAGGAGGAGGTATGGGAAATGAGGGAGTCAGAGCGGAGTATGAGGATTGATTTTCAAGGTCGGTGGGTTCAAGGTCAACGGGGGCTGGGAGCAGAAGGACTCGGTCGGGGGTCAGGCTCGCTCACTATGCTGTGGGAAAGAACGGGCAACACACCGGTGGGAGGTGCAGAGGTTGGTCCTCCCGCACCTCCGCTGCCAACTGTCGGGCCAGTAGGTCCAGTAGGGCCTCCACCACCACCCGCTCCAGTAGCAGGCCCACCGCCTCCACCACCTCCAACTGGATGACCACCTGGAGGCGGCGGAGCGGAGTCATGAGGAGTTGTCGAATGCGCTTGCTGTACAGGTAGAGTGCCTCCGTAGTAACCACCATTAATTCCTTCTGGGTAACTACTGGAAAAAAAAACGAGAGCATTGCTTCAATAAGAATATTTCCATTTTTCATATGACTCCTAAGTACGTACGATGCTTGGATATCTTTACTACAATACTTCGGGGGTTTGCGGATAGTAATGACAGCATTGCACTTCAAAACTTTACTCGTCGATAATTAAGCAGACGAATCGTTTGAATTTAGAAATCAAATACGAATGGTTCGAGTCATTCTAAATAACGAGTAGTTCTCAAACTGTACAATATTTTCGCAGTACTTGTTCTTGACAAAAAACAATTTGCATACATTACTTTTGTATTGCATATTACACAAACGTGTATGTCAATTTAATCGAATAATTTTTACGGTTTTTTGGTTAATTTGAAGGCTATAGCCTTACCTATTTTCTGGGCAAAATTCTCAATCCCTGTGGAATTAATCAAGGGATCTATATCTGACATCTTTTGACCTGTAGGATTGAAAAATGACAATTAAATTGACGATATTCAAAGAATAGACGCAGAGAATGGATTTTATGCAATTTTGACCAGAAAATATCACTCAGCTTCAATTTCATTAAGAAGTTCATTAAGAAATTCATATATCGAAGTAAATATCGCACGAGTGCAAGAAATTATCCCTGTTCGTTGAATATTCCAAATGATACCGATTCGATATAACTAAAATGATAAACATCGGAATAACAAAATAAAGTAAGCGGCAGATACACGCTTTGAAAGTTTGCCATTGAAAAATTATTTTTTTCATTTTCCAGAGTTTCCGAACAGTCAAAGTTTTAAAAATGTAAGCAATCTGAGTTTATATTCATTCAGTGGCGAAGACAATAGTCTGATGACTATTTACGAGTAATCAAACAGTTTTTTGTGAGCTCGTAGGTTCGTTGTGCTTCAACCGATTTCAAATACTACGAAAAGTATTGTAAAGATTTGGTATTCGAAATTCAAAGCAAATATTCGCACACCCCTGATTGTATGTTAAAATAAATGCATGTGAATCGTTATGATCATCCGAAACTCAGAAGGTAGTATAAATATCAATGGAAATACAGAGAGCATGCACTTAAAAAAAAAATGGTTATGAAACCTAAGCGACAAATTTTTGTAAAAAAATGATTACCCAATTTTAGACAGGAAAAGATGAATATAACATTATTTTAAAGGGAAAAACGCTGCTGCATATATGATGGAAGGGGGGGGGGGGGGGATAGGAAAAACAACACTTTGCAGTACCCACTATGCATCAAACACAACTTCACAATATTTCATATGCTATGTACCGTAATTTACAAATCTAGATATAAAGTGCTACATTTGAAACTGTGAAATCTAGTGCACCTTTTTCATACGTTAATAAAATTTTGTAATACGCTGCTGATTTGAACGGATATATTTGTAAAATACTGCACCTCAAACTTTTTTTGATAAGAAAAGATATCAGAATAAAATTTCAATATTAAACAAGACATGTATTTACTTGGTTGAGAACCAGATGAGAAGGAATAACATGCGACTGATCCAGAGGTATGGTTATCTATGAGACGGAAAACGATGAACCAACGACTCACCCAGTAGTTGATGCGAAGTACTCTTTATTCACGCAGTTGCGCAGGCAATCCGGAATGCGACCGATAATAGCACGTCGTATTTCACTGGCAGCCATTTCACGAAGTTCCGTGCAGCTTGCATCGCTGTAAAATGCTGCGTGCGGTGTGCACAATAGATTTGGTGCATCTTTCAGCGGACCTATAACAGCAAAATCATACAACTGGTCAAAACACCATTGAAAACCAATTGTTGATTTCGTACATATGCAGATACCATACAATATAATGCATTTAATTTCGATCGAAGATTTTAGAGTAAAATTGATACGTCTATTTCAGAGCGTAGACTAACAATGAAAATGAAAGGTGCAAATGGATTCAGATTATGCTTCTATAAAACAATTATTTTTCATACCGTATGAAATGCAATTCCTTCTATTTGTCTCAGTGAAGAAAATTGTTACAAAACCAATATTATCCATTTACACCTCAATATTCCAATTTTAAAAGCCATGCATAAATCAAAAAATGGGATTTGGGATCAGGGAAAATAGGTACTACTAGAGGAGTGCAATTTTGTAAACGAACAAATAAATTATTTGGAGATGATAAATTCTGCCTCGAAATTTTTCAACATATGCTGTCCTAGTAAGAGCGTAAGCAGTGTCATTTGATATTCCTACCATTTAAAGATAGTGACATCTTTGGATCTTTGATTTAAGACATATTTATGATTCTCTATCAAACCGAGACAATTGTTTTACAACTGCGAAAGAGCTGGTGTAATCAAGCGTTATTAGTTGGGTGAGGTTAGGTTAGGTCGTATAGGACTCACATTGGGCGGATTGACCCTGAAATACGTTGTAGGGTTCGTTCTCATGGACGTCAAGTGCTGCAGCACGAATACGTTCCTGTTTGAGGGCTGCAGCTAGTGCATCGTCGTCTACGAGTCCACCTCGCGCTGTATTTACCAGAAATGCGCCAGGTCTCATCTGTGAAGTTATGCTCCGCGTTATTGAAATACTGATAAATCCTAGTTCTTGTAAAAGATAATGCAAAACGCATCAGAATAAAGAAAAAAATGTAAATTGCATCAATTACCTGTTTGATCGTGAATTCGTTGATAAGGTGGTGATTGTGCTCGTTCAAGGTACAGTGTAAAGATATACAATCTGATTGGAACAGGAGTTCCTACAACAAAGAATCATGTAGTAACACTATGGAAACTTGACGATTTAAACGTAACTTTGGCAAATAGCGAGAAGACAGTATTCATTATATATTTTGTCTCACGAATTGAGTCAAAATCGTTACCTGTAGCGTATACACCCTAGTGAGGCCAAGCGACTTTTCAATGCCATCAGGGAGGTAAGGGTCGTAGAAGACGACGTTGAATCCGAATGCCTTAGCACGCAATGCTACTGCTGAACCGATCCTACCAAGTCCTACTATACCAAGTGTGTCACCTCGTATCCTTGCACATCCTTGTGCCGCTTCCCGTACCTGAATCATCGATAAAAATCACAGTTCCAATTCATCTTAGGCAAACTTTGGGTAAAAGATTTGTCTTATAGACGAAAATTTTAAGATTGAAATTATATATAAAGGTCCAACATCTTGACTTATGTGTTAATAATGTCCAATGATAACAACTGTGAGATATCGTGTGTGCGCGCGTCTATACATTTCGTTGAGAGCAAGTTGAGGATTCAATGTTAGGTTTCATGAATGTGAGGGTATAGCCAAAGTTGTGTAATTATAATTTTTGCGAAACAAACAGTCTTGATAATTTGATTTCACGCTCACGCTTCGAATCGATTTTGCTTACTGTTGATTTTTCAAACTTTGCAATTTAGTCGTGATCTAAATATAATAATAGCATTGTGAAAACATCTGCAATCACCTGTTCAGGCCCTGTGAATTTTTTGCCTTCGCGAACCATGTTTGCTAACCAGTAAGTACGCCGATAAAGGTTGAGAATAAGACAGAGTGTGGTGTCTGCAACTTCTTCAACGCCATATCCGGGCACGTTACAAACAGCAATTCCAAGCTCACCAGCTGCTTTAACGTCAATATTGTCTACTCCAGATCCAATCCTAACGATAATACGGAGAGCTTTGAATTTTTCCAGGTCCTCCTTTGTCAAGATTATGGTATGCCACATAAGCGCTCCAACAGCTTCATTTAATACCTGATAAAATAAAAGTAACGTGTAGGAATGATCAAAACGTATAGATAACGGTAAATATAACGCATAATATTTCCTATATCACAAACTTTTTAATGTACCAAAAAATCTGACTTTGACATTCACAAGAATAAAAATAAAGAAATCTATGATCCATTACAGCAATAAGAAATTACGCACTCACCAGTAAATTTTGTAGACGGAAAAAAGTTTTACGGTAACTAAATCAACAGCATGGTACCAATCACATGTTAGACATGTTCAAAGTAATAAAGCTAATACAATTTTTTCATCTGCTAGTGCAGTGAATCGAATGTTCGACTATTTCACAAGCATAACAACTAGATTTTTTACTAATGACACAAGCCAGACAATTGTAAGCTTAGAAAACAATTAATCTAGATATTAATTCCACAATTTGCACTGCCATGGATCCTCAGATACTCATACAACAGTGTAACTCACCACGAGGAATCATTTGAAAAGAGCAGACACTTGCAGGGAATTTTGCAGACAAGTGACCAAACAGTGTAAAGAAACACAGAAATCAAAGTGCATTTGAAGTTATAACCGAAAATATATATGTATATAAAACAAAAAAATAACGTGGTTAAGTTTTTTCCAAACGAAAGTTTCTGTCCTATGTAAGCATGCAAATCAAATATTACACATTGAAATTTATAATACAAAACCAAATTAGATCACATAATTCGAAAAGTTTAAGCAATCGAGTCAAATTTCAATAATCGAACTTGGATCGATTAAAATTCACCTTTTCATGAATCTCCGAAGTAGATTGAGCGTCGCAAAATGCAACTGTCGCAACATCTTTGAGAATAGGCATTTCGATAGAGCAATCTCTACCATCGAGAAGGGCTACGAGCGGTCGTGTCTGAATGGGTCCATTAGCAATCGGACCCCTCAGGTTATCCATACGAGGGCGTTTGGGCATCATCTTCCGTTTGTCCATCGGTTAAACCACCCCCCCTATTTTTAATTATTTATTTTCAATGCGTCTTTAAAAAGCCGTTGCAACTCCTTTCCCAGGAGTTTCACAGTTTTTAATCACCACGTCGTTTATAAAAGTCTTTTTTCTCCGTTTCGTATAGTTGCTTTTGTCACACAAATTGTTTTTGCAATGCTGACATCCGGTCGGTTTTTGGACAAGGACCGCCAAACCTCCAACTCATCACGATTTTTTTCAATCGACTCCTGCAAAAAAATTAATCACAATTTTTAGACATATCAAACTGATTTGGACCATGCTATATATTACGCATCAAATCGCAGAAAAGATAACCATTACGCTTGCTCGACGTTTGTTTGAAGAAACATTTTTTTGTAAACATAGTTCACGCTTTACATTTCGATGGTCATGAATTCTATCGTACAAAACTCATACCTCGAAGATCGCCAAAAGTTATAGACTACTCTATCAATATCATGGAGTCGTATCATCAACAAAAGTACAATTTTATTCATGGATTCCTTATTAAAAACATCACAATAACGAGCAGACACTCCGAGGCAAAGGTGCTGGTTCGAAAGGTAGAAGAGGCAGAACGAGTGACAAATTTCAAAATATTCGCATTACAATAAATACTTAAACGTAACCAAAACCATTAAATATTATTGCGCTGATTAAAGTTGCTACAATGAGATATGCTTGAATCTCATTCGACCAATTGAAGCAAATTGATCATTTTTTTTCAAAACTTTTTAGATCACCGATTTACCTTTTAGGTTACCTCGGCGCGCGCCGGGTTACCACTCTTGAGATACACAACTTATCGTGTTTCCAATAAACACTGTATATGCACCGAATATTAATTATTCTAAACGTAACAGGTGTGGCTTAGAAAATTGCTACAAACTTGAGTAAACGTGCTGGATTTAGCGAAGGAAGACAGTGAACGCGAAAAGGACCAATGGCTGGGGCTGATGTTTTCAGAAAGGTTAGTACCGATGGCGTTGGTCAGTGGGTGAAGAGTGAACGTGTGCAGCATACTTGTGGAACGTGTAATAACCTCGATGAAAGAAAATGCAACAGCGTCGGAAAAGTTGCGAGTTATATTCGATGTACGTTGAAAATAAAATTAATAGCAGGGAAATCGTTGATTCTTAAACGATTGTTCGTAGACTGATTATCGAAAACAGTTTCCTATGCCGTTAGTGTATAAGTGGTAAAACGATGAACTAACGAGGTTCCATAAGAAAAGCGGCACATGTGACTGGTGGCGCCGCTTAACGGACCGTCCACTGTAATCGCGGTATCCGGCGTATGCTCACTCCCCCAAGCGATAGAAATGTAGTTCCTAAACTTATCCAAATAGCGCGAACGCGACGCTTGACTCGTGTTCATTGTTTCAGATGGGTTCGATCGCGTATCGTATTGTCGAGTGTACGGCCGTGAAAATTTAGAAAGTAATTAATCCGAATACGCGTAACGCGCATCGAGCAATATCGCAGAATCTCCGATCGATTATAGTTGAGAAAATAAGGTTGATTTGCACGAATAAAACGAATAAAACTATACGGACCGCGAAGGCTATAAAAACGAGATCAGTGCTGGCCTCAGCGAAAACGCGGATGCGATACCGGTGTTACTAACACGAGAGTGCAACCCCAGCACTCGGGCACATGTTGTGCCAACTCAGCACAACTCAGCAAAAATATAAAGCTCATATCGTTCGGAGAAAGAGCTGCGAAACAACGATTAAGGTTTTTTTGGGGGACACATAGTACGGAACACGTGGATTTTTAATGGAAACTATCGATTACGGTATCCAAGTTTTATCTATCGTATTTCATCAAACATGATATCGAACGTGTTATAATTCGTCAAACGCGACGGTGAGAGGTGTTCTCTCCTTTAAAAATAGTATTCTTCAAGCAACGCGATGACACGAGGTCTATACTTCGTATTGTAATAATAACAACTTACTTTCAATACCATATACCGCGGGGACGTTAGAGAACAATCCGTGAACGATATATAATATACCGCACGAGGAAGTTGATATATCTAATCAAAAGTAAACATCATTCACCGTTGCATGTACAAATACGTTTGCAAGAATAGCGTAGTACTTCCTTTCGCGTCGGATATTCAAAGTTCTCGCGAAATTGAACCCTTTCAAGTCGAAAGCTTGATGTGCAACAGAGTTTTTAAAGTCGAGGATGAATAGAGGTAAAGTGGGGGTAGACGAGGGCGAAGTTATCCAATTATTGTCTAACCTCGGAGCAACTTTACCCAGTAAGCTCGAGTGGGGGTAAACTCAAGTCAGAATCGAGCGGCGATAAAGTGAAGTTTGTTCCAGAACTCGACACAGGGGTGCCCTTTCTCCGACTGTTATTGGTGAAACGCGGGATTTAAATTATTCTTAAATCCCCGCGAGAAGTTAGTTTTCCAATTTGTTCAGTCCCGCGATTACAGTTGTAACATCACCGATTTCTCAAGTTTCAAATCAATTGACAATTAATCGTTGATCGCAAAATGGCTATTCTTAAATCAATTTTCGAGTAGAATTTTATCGAAACTTGGTCAGCCAAGTACATCGATCTACTTGTTGAGAAATCATGATTGACAGAATTCTCATAAAAATTATCCACGTTTCACGGAACTCCGGGTTTGCCGCGATAGAACTCTCCTTCCGACTCTCGTACAAGAGCGACTCGAAGTTGTAACATTCCAGCGGCTCGACTCTCCCTCTATCCCAAGTTTTTCCGCCAAGAAGGCCGCGCGGTCAGAAGGGAACCACCGACTGTGGTGGACGTAGACTCTGGTAAAAGTTTCCATCAACGTTATTGTCACTTACTACTACGGCACGCAGTGCCGTTACAAACTAAATACACAAAGGAGGAATCATCGTGGAACGCTGCCACGAGAGCAGGTATAACGTCGCTACGGCAAAGAGATTATATGCATGGAAATAACCCGTAGACGTGAATTCATGAAGGAAGCGAGAAAAAGAAACCGATCGATGAGCAGAGAAAAAATCATGAGGCGGGAAGAGGGAAACGGAAAACGTGGAGAATAATTCTACACTTATATATGTAACAATAAGATAACGTAGACCGATTACTCAACGCTCGTAACAAAATAAAGCGTAACGTTTCCCGCGCCAAGTATCCATAACAAACAAGGTGTAAAACTTATGAAGCGAGTCTGATAAGAGTAATACATTTTCCCACTGTACATCTGTGACTGTGTCCGTACGATTGCTATCATATACGAGTGTAGTATCATCACCCACGTACATAATACGTTCCTTTATAGTATCTATTTGGAAAAAGTTTGCGAGCATCAGCGATGCCGAAACTAAAGTTTCAAGTTGAGAACGGTCAAAGCAGAATAGTTTCGAGTCGAGGAACCTTCGCTTGCCAACTCCGACTTCACTTTTCCAAAGTTTGCATTCTACGCGACGGTATTATACGCGTGGTTCGTCGAATTCTTACGATTGGTTGTATCTTTCTTTTTCGTCTACTCTGCTCTTCATTCCTTCTTCTTTTTTTTCCTTGATTTTATCTCCACTCGTTTCATTGCATGTTCGTCTTACGCAAGGAATTTAATTTATGACTTCAAGAATCAACATTGAACGACCAAGACTATAGGCACGAATATTTATACGTCGAGGAAGAAAATTTCTCGCCTTAGCTGAAACAAGAATTCGTGACGTTTTACCTGCTAGTTTACCTAGCCGAGGTGAAATCTTGGAGAAAAGTGAAATGATTTATACCATCGAATAGTGACGAGAGGGGACTTCGAGGATCGACCCCGAATTGACGACGATGCGACGACCAAGTGGCGGCGTCGCGTTTCAGGTAGAATCGGCGAGGAACATTAAGGAGATATCTTTGTTCTTTGTTCGGTTGTCGGCGCGTCTCGCTTCTTCCAACGGGGCAACAGGCTCCGGTGGAGAAGGAAGACTACTTAAAGTTGGTCGAAAGTTCGGCTCGCCAGCAAAGTTAACTCAGTTAAGTTCTCCTCTCCTAAAGCGAAACTTTGGTTGAACTCCCCTTTCCCAGGCTCCCGCAACCGCCTTCGCCGTCGCCGCTAACCCAAGCTGAAGTATCCATCCTCCCCTACGTTCCCCCGCCCTTCACACCACCAGATACACAGGTATACACGTATAAGTCGTAAACACGCACGCTCATACGTTGCGTACGAGCCTATGGTTCATGTATACGTTACGCGAGGTAAGCACCTCGAGCTGTTTGATGAGTTGTGTGTTTGAAATTACCACCTTTAAACACTTCTCAACAACGATAAGTATAGATCATAGACCGACATGTTTCATTCATTATAAATAATCAACTCGCCCGGCTGTATAATACACTAGATATCGCATTCTCAGATTTCTGCGGACACGTTACGTGTACGCGCCACGTTACGCGCGCGTATTATACGTGTGTACATATATATACGTAGGTACTCCGTTAATCTGAATATTCGAGTAAGCGCGCGTGTGCGTGCAAATTATGAAAGATATATTTTACCACTTAACAGAAAAAACGCAGCGTAACGAAACTGGTTGCGATTAAATCTCTCTCTCTCTCTCTCAAATACGAGTCCTCTCTCTCTCTCATTTTTCATCGATAATCTTTATACCCAAAAAATATTCGATCGCTTGATATTTCCCAAAAAGATAGGAGAAACGGATTTTGAAGAAAATTATCCGACACGATTGTATAACCGAGGGTGTCGCGTCGGATTATATGGGTCCTCTCTTACGCTATTTTTCTATAGACACAGCAGGGGGAACGGGTCGAAGAGGTAGGTATTATTATGCTGGCATTTATCGTCTATAGACGAAAGGCGCAACGTATACGTCCATCGCGTCATTCCCGTAATCGTGCGGGCAAAACGGAGCGTAAGGAGGTCATTACTTCCCCGGCATCCGGCCGGTATCTGCCCCATTTCCTTTCCTTGTTAACCGACGATCAAGTATTGACTGTTATAGGCGTGAATATATATAGACCCGCGACAGAGATATAAACAGACTATCTATACCCAGCGTATAACGCGTGTTTAGTGGTAGGAGCTACGCGCTTGTATTGATCCTGTATACACTACCGTACACGCGTATAGTATAGATCAAATTCTCCACGCGACGAATGTCCACTAAAGGTTCGACAATCGTAGCAGACCGAAGATGTACCCACCCAACATATACTACGAAGGAATGCGCGCTCGACCCGGCCTTGAGTGAACGGCAGAGAGTCCCGCGGACTGGACGATGCGCCGCACGCATGCAAGAGCCTTTTTCTCTCTCCCCTTTTCCTCTCCTGCCGTCCCGGGTCGTCGATGCGTGTACTTTTGTTCGAACTCACGAGTATCGGTACGGGTTCGCGTTGCACGTGTAAAGGCAATTACGGCAAGCGAAGCGCAAAAGAAGGAGAGAAAACGACGGGAATGTAGCGATGTAAGTACGAACATTTCCTAAAGTAACGACCTTGGTCGAAATTCGCAATACCTGAAATCGAAGAACATTCGCGTCGAATGGGAATTATCAGCAAATATTTTCCAAGCGATACTCTGCCGTTATTTGTTCACGATTGATAACTTAGGTAAGCAGTTGTGCACGAGCGAGTATTGGAAACTTTATGGTTTTCCAAGTAGGGTTGCACTTTTTTTTTTAAAAACATTCTCTCGTTGTCATTTCGGGTTTTTGCGTCGCCCAATTAACTTCGGGCGTCGTTCACATGGATCGGCAGAAACTACTGGCGTGGGCGCTCGGGTCAAATCCATGCCATCGTCGTAATAGAGGCGATTACGACTCGCGGCGTGCCGCGACTCGGCGCCGAATAACTCCGAACGAATCTAATCTACGCGTCATTCGTTGACTCGTTCAAGATCTCGTTTCTACTAACAAACTTGAAAGATGACGCGAGCTTTTGAATCGTTAAGGCTAAGATCAAAGATAAAAATAATGTATTCTCGACCGAATACGCTTCCAAGTAAATACGTTTAGGTAGACGCACTACACGTGCATGTCGTTGTACAAAGAGTAACAGGACAAACGTTCGCGGAATCGCGAAGCGATAACGTCGAGGAATACGTTGAACTGAGATTATTGGGCGGAAGTGTCCCGATTCTTACCTCGTGCCAATCGTTAAAAGTGATTTTTTTTATGATGTTTTACACAGGTTATCCCTCTTCGATGTACAGAAATACACGCGGTACTCGACAATTGGCAGTACGAATCCAGCACTCGGGTGTAATCGCCAAGGGTAATACAAATAAAAACCGGAACAAAAGAAGGGAGAGGGTAAGCTCCTCTCCGCCAATATTATCACGATTTATGAGTCGTGACTCTCGGATATTTTGAATGCCGTTATTTCCGTTTTATAGGAAGCGGTGGAATGCGTACGATATTTTATCCTCCAGTCAAAAGATTCCAAACTTTTCTTCGGAGCCATAAAAAGTTGGTGAATGGTGGAAACTTGCGAAAATAAGCACAGTTTTGTTTTCCGGAATTATAGAAACGCGGGGAAATCACAACTTGGATGTCACGTATCTATAGGTAGAAGCCCATACAAATATAACGTATAGTTGTGTATCAAAATCTGGAGAGGTAGCTGCTCATTCACGATGAGAAATTGGTGGGCTACTCGTCTTCTCTCCGATTCCCGTGCTAACGTATGTTTCCGTTAATTTCTACAAAACTGATTGCACGTATCGATACATTGCTATCATCTTTAACAATTTATCGACGAACGTCCTGTCCATTTCGTTCGAACGAAAGTTTCACCAATTTTTGCTTTCAAACACGACGATTAGCTTCTAATCTCGGAGCGGTCAGCGATTCTAATGGTTCGGAGAGCTGGCATACCCGTCAATCTACCTCGATTTAATCGTCGTCCATATCCGGACAAAATTCATATGTGATTGGACAAATTGACAGACTCTCGGTGTGGCTACTCGCAGCATACTCACGTGTACCAAACGCAAATAATTAATTACGCGACGAGGACTTGGACGTAACGCAGAGGAGTTGCTTGCTTCGTACGTGAGTGAAAGTTCTGCAATTCGCGACAGTACGCGCGAGCGTATCGTAAATTGAATCCAAATTTCGTATGCATGGAGAATAGGTCGTTCGTCAATCGTTATAATTCCGACGTCGACACGTAGTACGCAACAAGAGGCGAGGCGCGTCGCTTGCCGGTAGCCGAGTGTTCCAAATAGTCTAGGAGCGTCGGTAGCGAGTACGGCTCGGACGTTTCTTGCTAGTAGTCGCTGCTTCCCTGCGACGCGAAAGTAGAGAGACAACGGGAACAAGAGCGAGTCGGAAGGGGAGAGAGATACGGGTGAAGGAGAGAGCGCAAGAGCAAGAATACACAGCTCAACCCCCTGAACAGCAGCAAAGCGTCGATATAGTCGTTCGCAGAGTTTAGTTCCTCGACCCACTGGCGGCCCACTCAGGGGTGCCGAGGGGTGTGGGGGCAATCTTGACTCCTAGTGTGGAGTGTGGCAAGCAATGGCCGGCCCGATCGATGTCTCGCCAACTTCCCCACCCTCTCGTTCGCTCGCCCTCGACGTCTAACTCCGTCTCGCTTTATCTCTCCTGTTATATCTCTCTTTCTCTTGCTCTCTCTCTCTCTCTCTCGTCATCGCACTCTCGCTCTCTTCTTCCTCCCCCGTCGGAGCACGCAGCGGCAAAGGACAGACAGCGAGTCGAAAGTAGGAGGTGGAGGTGGAGGTGGAGGAGAAGGAAGAAAGATAGAGATACAAGGATACAGAACTGTGGCACGATGGGGCGGTTATTGAAGCTTCAGGTCGAGTCGTAGGCATGGGCCACGACGCGAGTACGCGGGGGTTGGAAGGTCTGGTTACAAACCAACCACCGTCGACGACGTGAACGTCGACGAGAAGTCAAACTCACGGTGGCTGGTTTAACAACCCGAGTCTGTTTACAATGGCGACGCGCATCCGTGATATATTCGCGAAAGCGTGCATATCCTATAGTTAAACCATTGTTTGACCAATCGACAACTGCGTGTACGAGGACATACGCTTAAACAGAGTAGCTTATCGATAGGTGCCTGATGGCGCGTCCCCGTCAACTACCCAACGTTAATTACGCATAGACAACAGCAATTTCGCCGACGCTTTCGCCTGCGACATAATTATCCGACATTATTAACGATTACTCGATAAATCACTTTTGAATTTCGTCCTATCTTTCGTCCCTCTTCGATTTCATTTCTTTTCTTTCGCAAAACTTCCGAAGTAGCAGCGGTATTGATTAATTTCAGATGAAATTGGAAGGTAACCGCAATGAGAGGATCCATTTTCCTCCTGCCCCGTCCGACCACCCGTTCGTGAGAAACTTTTAAATCGCAGCGAACTTTCAAAAAATATCATTACACGTGAGCAGACAATTTATTATTCCTCGAATTTGAACGTTTATACTGAATTAATATTTTTACGTTTAGCTGCGAAATATCATTACTAACCATTTGACACGGATACGCCTGGTGATCGAGTGATAGGTGACCAGATTGCACCAGGTTACCTACTCGAACGTGAAGTCGGAACACGCTCAACATAAATACGAGATAACGAACGCCGCAAACTTTTAACGCGTGTACAATTGAGTTCGCGTACGTCGAGTTGCCTATCAATGAAGCAGCCGTTTGGGGATTCCCACGTATACGATTTATCAGCTACGATCCATTTGATTATCGTTAGAAATAAGCCGGCAAAACGTATTCAACTTTTATAGTTCGATAAATTCGCTACATCAAATACGCCGGTTAATTCGTCGTAATCGCGAATATTTCTTCGATAATTATTATTACAGTCCGTGATTTTTACTGATTCAAAAGTTTCATCGCGACATATTTTCCATATTCGTTGCTGTAACGTTGGCCATGTTTTGAGCCCACTTCCCAATTTTCGATTGAATTTACGATTTAACGTTCGTCTACAGTCAAGGACGTTGATAAGCCAAAGTCTCGCATTTCGAATATTTCTAATATTATAAGGTATTTCGTCATCTCGGTAAACAAAGTTCGAACTGTATGAATAAACGCATTGAAGTCGAGTACTCGACAGATTGCGAGGGGTTGGACACAAAGGCCATTGGAGAGAACCAGTTACGATCACCTGTTACGACGTGCTAGCCTTGATTTTATTGTGGAACGCGATACCGAATTTTTTTTTTCAAGCAAGATCCGATGTTTTCGATTCGTGGTCGTTACGATGTTTCGACACATCTCTACGAGGTCAAGTTTTACTTCGGACGAAAAAAAAAGATTGGAAGGAAAAGTGAGTGAAAGCTACGACAATTCTTGTCAACGGGACGTAATCGACTGACCTTAATCCATTCGATCGCAATCGAGTACGAGAGTATCGATATCGCTGACTCGGTCGCGACGTAACGCGTACACGCAACATACTTGGCTGAAATTCCAAATGTTGCGCGTCAATTTGACGCGAAACATGGCTTTTGCGCTTTCACGCTTTCACGTTCTCTAGCGTTTTTGTCGTATAAGCGCGCGGCGAGACGCACCAGCGACGTTATCCGAACGAAAAATTATTTCTGGCAATATAACGGCGAAGATTCGATGCGTGGGGCGAAAATTCTTCCCAAAAATAAACGCCGTTTCAGATTCGAGCCATCATTTTATTCGGCTATGGTGAGGAATATTTCGTTTAATAATTCGAACAAATTATGACTTACTTGGTTGCATGGAAGCGTAACGCGTCGATCAACTTCGAACCAACCGGCCAAACCTTGTTGACGGAACCCCGACAGTTTGCTAGTAAAATGAATAAAGATGGTGCTTCTATGAATATAGGTCAGCCACACATAAACGCTCGTATATAGCTGAATGAGCGAATCGCACGTGTTTAAGAAAGTGATGCAACGGCGGAGCAAGACGCCGCTCGAATAATATCCGCGGCCGACGTAGGCAAAAAAAAAAAAAAAATGCTTTCACAGAAAAATTCCTGGCTAAATAAATACAGAAATAAATATCTAGCATACGTCGAACGCTCGTTAAATAATTTAGGCACGATTTTTTTTCCGCGAACCAAATAAAACTACGTGCTAGACGAATAGACTTCTTACGAATAAATATGCAAGGAGACATAATTTATTACGACGGTAGATTAAAACTTCGACAACTTCGTAATGTACAAATTCACGTGGGAAGGCATTCGCACAAACGACTCGATGAAGTAAGGAAGTTGGGTGCTTTATTTGTGGATATAACCTCGCCTTACGAGGTGTAAGCAGAGTTAGCATAATCTAACCTTACCCAGCTAAACGTTTAAGCCATGTAACTCTTATAGGCAAAGAACGTGACGCAAGGACAGTTCATAGTTAACAATTTGCGGCTGCGACTATTGCCATGTAGGTACTACCATTAAACGCTACGCGTTGCTCCTCGACGCGGCGAACACAGAGCGAACGCGCGGAGCTGAGAGCGGGGACAGAGAGACATACACGTAATACCCAAGGGGCACTTCGGTTCGGCTCGAATTCGCAGCTCGGCGTAGCATCATTCGCGCGGGTTACAATCGCATGGCTTCGGACAACGTATCGACAACGCGACGACGGAGCAGCAATATACCCGAAACCGACCTCGCGTAAGATATATATATTATAGATCGGTATTTATATCAAAAGCAGCGTGCGACAGAGAGTAATTACGTCGACCGGAACGCATGGGTACGCGTGTATAACGAGCTCACGCGGGGACCTCTGCGAGAAACTCTACTAACGCGTATTCGAAGTCGAAGAATGGGGAGGGGGGGGGGGGATGCTCGGCTCGCTTACTAGTGATGGCGATATTTGCTGAATGTATCGATATTTGGTATCGATACGTATTGGTGATCAGAGTATCGATACAGGCACAATATCGGGAATGCAATATCGATATCACCGATATCGATACTCAACAAAATGCAAACAATTTTTTTGAATGATTCTTCATTTTTTATATTTATAAAAAAAGCACAGATATCGAACATTATAACAAAAATACACAAAAGTAATATACAGTAGGGTGCTTTTTTCGCTCCCAGCCTGAAATTTTGTTGGAAATACCCAAAAAAAAATCCCTGAAAATTTGAGCACTTAATATTAATACTAAGTACTCGCTCACAGTGTGTGAAGATTTTCCATTTCAAATACACGTAAACTTTGATATATTTTTTTCTTATTTTTATAGCTCAGCGGCATTTTATGGTATCAGCTCGTCCAAAGTCGAGATTTTCTCAGAATTGAATGTTCTACAAAAGTGCCCATTTCGGCGTAGTCGTAAGTCACATCGGCAAGGTAGTACGAGTCACTAAACTTAATTCTTTCATAGAATTCGCGTTTTTCTGTCATTATCTCATGAATAACAAGACCTGCAGAGAAAATGTGAATGACAAACTTGTAGGAAATTTAATTTCCTATAAAAAAGGTCGAGTGAACCAAATCGCTAAGATCGATATTTCTCGAGATATTGAGCCTTGAATTTATTTTTGTATGAAATTCATTTTATGAAATATTTATACGAATTTATTTATTTTGGCTTTATGTGTTATGGCTCCCTACGCCACATATCAAATAAAAAAACGGTTGTATCGAAATTTCGATATTCATGTATTGAGTATCGATACTTGCAAATATCGTTACGGAAAGTATCGATACAAAATATCGATATTTGGGGCAAAGAGTATCGATATTCCAAATATCGATACTGTATCGCCCATCACTATCGCTTACTGGCTGGCTGCTTCGATGCATGGTTGAACGTGGAGAACGCGGTTTGGCGGAGGAAGCCCATCATCTGAGAGGCGCACGTGTTTCCAACCGATATGTCTCTTATGTTTCGTACCTTGCTCTTTCCTTTTTTAACTTGCTTTCTCTCCACAAGTACCGTTCTCACGATCTCTCTTTATTCTCCTCCCCCCCCCCCAACTCTTTTTCTCGTAATTTTACAGAATGATGTATGCGTCGGTTGGTACCTATTACGATACACGTATTTAATCGCGTATGTATGTTACACGACCGATAAGTATCCTGAGTATTGTATGAAATTCTCAGACCGTTTACACTTTGGCCAACTTTTAACTTACCCGACTTCGGTGCACTCCGAACAACGGAGTCACGAGATTCAACAGATTTGCGAATGTTAGTTAATCTTTCACCACATTCGAGTCACGGATTTGATCATTAAACCATATTGTTAAACACTTTCGTTTATGAGAAATGACTTTAAAGCACCGTGTACGGAAATAATTAACCTATTTTTCTTGTAAAAATTACCCGCACGTGCGTATTTGTGCTAGTTGCTGATAACACATTTTTAAACAAATACGTCTGTAATAGCTATTTGTGTGACATAAGTTATACAAAGTACGCAGGAAACTTTGAGCAAACAATCCCGGTAATTCAATCTTTGGCTCTGTTGTTTTTTCTGACGATTGGACAAAATAACGAATGCCTCGGCTCTCGTTAATTCGAATTAAATCAATGCGTCCTAAATTTGAAACAAGCAGAGCATGCTGACGCACTCAAATTAGTCGAGATTCATTTGATGCCTGTCGTTATAGCGCGTAGGGAAGGCTCGTTATGCGAAATAGATACGGTGAGTACCGAGTGAATGACATTCTAGAAACATCCATTCTAAAATGGTGATCTCCCTCGTTATTTGTACACTTGTC
Organism: Arge pagana; assembly: GCA_963969455.1. NCBI lineage: Eukaryota > Metazoa > Arthropoda > Insecta > Hymenoptera > Argidae > Arge > Arge pagana. The sequence goes on along the minus strand of OZ018311.1, from coordinate 8,800,424 downwards.
GAAATAACTGATATTCGTAGCTGCCACGGTCACTCGTCGTATCGTGCCGCGATAAAATTCGATCGCTTCGTAACAGTTTCCTGCCCCGTGGATACGATACGTATTTCTCAATCTACACGCGATCATTTATTTTCGTCGCTAATGCGAAGCGAGCTAGTTTGTTTTCTCGTTTTTTCCCCCAACGAGAATGATGTTTCGTTACCGCGGAGAGATTTTCTCAAAGAAATTGTCGGCTCTGTAGTTGCGATGATATACGACGAGGCCTCGTAGAATTCGTACGCCACGTTTGTCGGCCGCAATAACGGTTTTAATTGGGGATTACTCGGGTTCCGAGATATTTTTCGAACTCCACACAACGTTTCGTACACATGTTTGTGAACGTAAATATTAGAACACGCCACTATTAAAACGATTCGCGTAGCGTTGACGAGTAGGTATAATTATTTCAGATGTTGCTGGTAGATACCAACGTGGCTTCGCGCGAAGAACGCATCACATGTACTATATTTTTTTATAAACGTGCGTGAGATATTGACGACGACGACGAGCAGCGACCTTTTATTATATATGCACATATTACGCATAACGAACTACGTATCGAAAACGTGAACGAAAATTTATAAATTCACAACGATATCGACAGGTTGTATCCGTCAGCGGATGGGACGATCCGAGCCACCAGTCGAAATTTTGGTCGTTGTTGGCTTTGGACGAAGAAAGAGAAAAAACAGAGGAATAGAGGAACAGAGGAATAGATTGACGGGTGAGTGCGCGTAAACGGGAATAAAATAAATGCGCGTGGCTCGCGCGGCTGCCGAAGCGTCTCCCGTCTCCCGCCATATCACTCACGTAAACCACGCATCGCCCACACACGCACGTACGTCACAGAGAGACCACACTGGCGCCCGTCCGATTTTCTATCGTGCGTGTGCACGCATGCACCTTACATGCCGGCCGAATGATGAACGTATAATCATTGTAACTAGATTCGAAACGATTCACTGACCTGCTGCTAACGAATTTCTTCTGCCTTCCGACGATTCGAGGTGTATATTCGCAGGCAGACACCCTTCGAATCACGGTACACAACGTCGAGCGCACTTGGCGGTGTTTGGTCCCGGTTTCACCGGGGATTTACTCAGTCCTTTGGGCCTTTCCTAGCACAATTATGGGCCCAAGGGTCCCGCGCGCCCACCCGACACCCCGCACTCGCGAAAATCACTCAATTGTCAACCGAAAGAACTAATAATTAACAGAGAACGCTTACGAGGCACGGCCGAGCGACTCTCTCCCTCACTGGAGGAAAATGGCGGCCCCGAGCGAGTCGCGCGCGCCCCCGATCAACTCCGAAAAAGTCCGAACGAAAAAATACAAAAATCAAGCTATACTTATTCGTTTGGTGAAGTTTGAATGGTAGCGACTTGTTATTTGCCTTCATTCACGTCGCGGATACCCGCTCCTCGCTTGCGGTATCTTTTTCCCCAGCACGTTTCGCCACTTTCCGATATTCGTTCGTTCGCTATTCGCACATTCGGTTCGACGATTTACCGAATCGTTCGTTCGTCTATTCGATGCTCGCTTGAGTACTCGTATACACGCTCGACGTATACGTGTCCGTCGTTTGTCCGAATACACCGAGTCGAGTGAACCTTCACCGAATTTTTTTCATGATTACATTCGTAAATTAAATCCATGGTAATTTAAACGATTCGTATTAGGTATGATTTTGTTTGACCGGCGCGATATATCAGAGAAAATCACATTTTCGTTCGTCGCACTACACCTCGGATAATAACCACGGCAAGTGCAACTTGCAAAGATCGCAGTGGCGTCATCTGTTCGCGGAGTACTAAATATCAAGTTCGTGATTCACTCGTGATGTCACCAAACCGCAGCAACGTCGTATCAATGTGTTTTCTGCTGGTTCGTTTCCTGCTGCCATCGTCTGTTTACACCAGTCAGCTGGAATAGAATGGAGAGCGTTTGATTTTCGTTAATGCGTAGCGCGTTAGATTTGTGAAAAGCGACGAACTTCATTCATCGAACTTTCAAAATATTGATATTGAGTAATTAAGTATTTTCCAAATCATGTCGGATGTGAAAAGTCTGGAGCACCCAACAGTGAAGGTAAATAAATGCGGATCGTCACTCACGTACAAATGTCAGAATCAATTTTCATGGCTCCAGCCATGAATCGAATTTACGAAGCGTGAAGAGACGTTTCGCAGTTCCTCGCTGTATCAACCGTTTTTACTCGAATCTTGAAATATCATCACTATTTATATTTCTTATAAATCATCTGCAGGCTCGCTAATGCAATTTTCGCCTGTAACGAGATGTTGCTACTTTTATTATTTTTATCTACCTATTTATTTTTATACCAAATCTTGGCTAATAACCTCAAGAACATTCGTCGAGGTTCATTTTACATACTTCGACAATTTTGACCAAACAAAATGATCAGATTCATCGTTTTAATTGATTAAATGTTTGTACCCAGCTTATGTTTCATTGTTTGACTGACGTCTGAAATCTATGCATATGACCTTGAATCATAACTGTAACGCATATCGAATGAAATTTGCTTCGTTCTATTTGTATTGCTATTACATTTCAGAGTGCAACAAATATCATTGATTGCGTAGATTTAAAAATATGGTTTTGATATGCACCTTTCATACCAGAACACTCATTACATGCGTATATGTTGGCTTTACAATTCGAATATTGAATTAAACATTGGAAAAATCATACAGGTGCCGTACGAATTGCTGAACAGAAAATTCCGAACTGCTCAAAAGACTCTGGATCGAGAAGTGTCTCATGTCCAAGCAGCGGCAAATGAGCTAGAGAAAGGTCTGGTAGGAGATTCGAGTGGCGTTGCTAGTGGAGAAATAACACGTCTATTGGGAGGAGTTGTCGCTAGACTTCAGGTTCTGAAACGCAAAGCAGATGAATCTATTGCCGAAGAAATACAAGCTGGATTAGTTTGTAAACGACGGTTGGATCACTTGAAAGAACATGCTAATACCGCCCCGAGTGCTGTAAATCAGTGGAGAAGACAAAGACTAGACAGAATGTTGGTTGAATACTTCTTACGAAAGGGATATTACAAGACTGCAATAAAATTAGCCGATAGCAGCCAATTGAGAGATCTAACGAACATCGGTCAGTAATGAATAATAATTTGAACGTATTTGATGCAGCATGTACAAATTATCATTTGGGAGAAGTTTAAAGTCCCTGCTATTTTCATTGTACTATTTGAATCTCGACTAGCTTAATTCGTTGGATTCCAGATGTCTTTTTGGTTTCGAGGGAGGTGGAAAAATCTTTGGCTAATCACGAGACTGCGAGATGCTTGAGTTGGTGTCATGACAATCGTTCAAAATTGCGCAAGCTTGGCAGTACGATGGAATTTAATTTGCGTATACAAGAATTTGTCGAACTAGTACGAGCAGACCGTAGATTGGACGCAGTTAAACACGCCCGCAAATGTTTTGCAAATTATGACGATTATCAGCTGCGTGAAATTCAATGCTGCATGGGACTTTTGGCATTTCAAGCTAACACAACTCTAAGCGTCTACAAAGATTTACTTGACGAAAAAAGGTTATTGGTTTGAGTGATTCTTGATCATCGAATATTTTACTTCTACAGAAACATCATGATATTTAATACAGTTTGTTATGCCTATTTGCTAGGTGGGAAAAGCTTATCGAACAGTTTCGACATGAGAATTACAGATTATTTCACCTAGCCAGTCAAAGCGTATTCACTGTTGCGCTGCAAGCTGGTTTGTCTGCACTGAAAACACCCCAGTGCTACAGCGCTAATAGAGAATGCAAAAATCCAGGTTGTCCAGTGTGCAACGAAGCTCTCAACGAACTCGCCAGAACATTACCTTTTGCACATTGTTCACAATCTAGGCTGGTCTGCAGTATCAGCGGAGAGCCCTTGAACGAATATAATCAACCGATGATGATGCCAAATGGTTACGTGTACGGAGAGCATGTGAGTTAATCATAGACATTATTTGCTGTCTCAGAAATAAAAAAATTACAATATAATGTTGTTGCCGCGAGTTCTAACTCAGCAATAATGACGTTAATTAATAATTCATGATTTTCATGATATAGGCTCTGGAAAAAATGGCTCAAGAAAATAACGGAACCGTGATTTGTCCAAAGACAAAACAAGTATTCCCATACAAAAAAATCGAGAAAGTTTACGTCATGTAAAATAACTCTTATAGATGACGAAGCTGTGTAAAATAAAGTAGATTTTTCTCTTCTCTCTTTGTGAAATTTCATTTAATAATATTGTATCATTGTTTGCTTACATCAATAATTAAATAAAATCTATTTTCAGTGAATAATTTATCTCTGTTGAATCATTATACAACGCGAAGGATACACATCCCATTGTAAAAAGTGATCTAATAGTTTTTTATCAAACTGCGGATCATATTCGTGTGGAAACGATCGCACCATGGGATAACGGTAACCGCAATCAGTACCGAATTCTTCTGTTATATTTTTGCTTTGAGATACTTCTGTTGTTACAACTATGAAAGTACGTGGTGATGAAACATGAAAACAAAATCGACGAGTTTCGGTTTGTTATAATTTATTCAACATTGTTAGTATTCTTAGCCGTAGGCATGGTAAATACATCGTAGGGTGAAACAGGTAAGACTATTCGATCTTTTAGTTTCGTAGTCAACCTTACAAAGCCCTGAAACAGTGGCGGATCCCAAGCGCACTGGGACACGTGCACTTTTTTTTTATAAGCTATGCGATATTATTACGAAATTGTGGCCCACGGTTGTCAAATATTTCTAGATCCGCTACTGTTCTGAACAGACTGCTCGTTCCTTGGGTCGAACGAGCGACTGGCACAATATAAGAATAGCATAATTACAATACAATTTTTGTTAGTAATATTTTCAACACTTGTCAAAAAATTGAAAAACCAATTTTCAAGTGCCTATGTTAGATTACGTGTTATGTTGCCATACTGTAATAAGGCAAATATAATGGTGTGTTCCTTGAACAATGAACTCTCCAAATTACAAAGTCTTTTTGAATTGGGAACGGAAAACACGTCACTACTTTTCGAAGAAAATTGTGACTTATCATTCGAACGAATGAGTTGTTACAAAAATACCCTTTCTACGTTGTACTGGATTTCAATTGAATGTTACCTCCATAGTTGAATAAATCCAACTATTGTTATGGTCATTTCTTATTGTCTGCATTGCTTATTTTGAATGATTGTCCGGTGGCCAATCATGAAACTTTGGAATTTCGCCTCGAAGCAAACAGAAGCTAAATGCTGTACCTTGCAATGGACGAAGTACTGTAAAATCATACAATTCTATGGCTATACTTTATCATGTATGCATTTTACACCGCATTAACGAGAAAACGAATACCCGCGAGAGGTAGCTTCTTGGTGCAGACTTCATTTGGTTCATTCTTTTCTTTAAATTAGTCTTTTGGATATTGCGATGAGATTATCCAATGCTTCAGCATTCGTTAAAACTAGTTATTTCTTACAAAAAAAATCAATTGCTCGCATTTAACTTTGCGCGTGCAATCGGATAGTTTCCAGTCAATTCGATTTATGAAATACATTGGTTGCGTAGTATAGATATAAAGATAGCAAAAAGATTGAAGCAATTGTTTTATCCAAGTAATTGTTAGTAAATGTGTGTGTGTGTGTGTGTATGCGCTTCATTAATTGCGCGAAAATGACAGGATAAATATAGAACAATTATCAAAGTTATCTCAGTGTATTTCTTGGTTTTTACTCAACTTAGTGGATGTATCAAGGCTACTCGCAGTCATGAGACGATGCCTCACTTATAATTATAATTACGATTGAAATTATAATTATAACTATGATCACACAGTATAGACACACTTGCGCGCACACACATGTGCCTGGGCCTATATTTATTGTATGATTGTGTATTCATTCAAGGTACGACTAGGTGTTTATTGAGCGAATTTGAGGTTTTTGCCCATCCTGTCATGACTAATATTCGAAGATTTCTGATGTAAAATACATGATAAACACAGTAATGAAAGGTACATCTAAAATTGTAAGCTAAACTTCTATTCGAAAAAACACAACATATATCTACCAATAGCGTCACAACTATATCGTCGTCTTATGATTATCACTAATTGCAACGCATTAAAATGTAGTTAACATGTATGATAAAATGAACGTTGAACGACGATAATAAATGAGAAATATGAATCCATATGGTGAATCTGTGGCTTCTGCAAGGACAATGTAGTTGATGTGAAGTATTCACTGACCAAACGATAAATAATCTACAGTAATAAATTCAATTTCTAAGCGACGTCACGACTTACATCATTAAATCCTCCGGGCAGTGAAGTGCATTACTGGAATTTTCAGTGAAATGGACATGATAACGTATTAGCATATGCACCGTGCATCTCATATGATATGAGATATTTCTTGCGTTCGAATGATAATATTAATCTATTTGTAATCTCAATAAATATTTATTAGTCATTCCCAAGTGAGCTGGAAGAGGTGCTTTGTAAAAGTTTCAGTGCAATAATTTTGTGAAAGGTGAGATCTATGTTTAAACTTAATGGTCCACTGTCTTTAATGTACGTCAGTCTGTCAAATGGCGTTCAAGAACTAAGTTTTTGAAAGCTGAGATATAATGACACAATCAATTCCTAGCAAGTCTACAAATAAAAGTGTCATGTTACGCTGTGAATGCTCTGAGAAATGGAATATAGCTGCTATCATAATCCTTGAACATTTACCGGAAATAATCATGAATGTACAAAGAAGAAATGGACATTGTATCGTAGCTGTTGACAATGAACACGAAATTGAATGCTCATAACTCAACCACTTTTCGACTTTGGTAAGATGTTATTATTTCAGTGACTCATATACTTGTGTATTAACAAAAATCAAATGAAAATTCGAATTCTCAAGAATTCGAATAATTGTGTACAGATCAACATACACACTCACATACAGATATATGTATCACATACAGCAATAATTGCAAGGTAGAATAAATTAATACTATTCAAGTATAAAGAAAATTACTAGAATTTGGTAATAAATGTTTCAATTTTTTTACGAATAAATTTCAAAGGACATAAAACGAGTGGCAGATAATTCATGAATTTTTCCGCAGTCCAAACGAAATGAATAAACATGCATGAAATTATGCTAGCTTTCAATCATAGTTCTCTCTTGACCATACAGGCAAAAAAAATTACATTCCCATCGATCAGTGAGGAACCTGGAAAAGAATAAATAGATTTCCATATGTACAATTTATGAAATCCAGGTGCCATTCATTTGCAGAAAGCATGCACGCTAATAAACTTGTTATATAATTGTACGATGAGGTTTTTGTCAAGTTTTGTGGTGGGAAGGTAGAAAATTTTTGGTCATTTGATAACCGGTGCGATTTGTTCGTATGGTATGACCTTAGAATGTAATGGTTACAAATATCGGTAGGACCATAGTAAATAGGATTCCAGTGAAGATACCCGTCATTAAAAACGCGGCACCGAACATACCAGCTGTTGCTGCGTATTGCGGATCAACGGTGCTGAAAATTTGAATGAATACATTAATAGAATAACAGAGATCATAACAGATGCGCTAAACGATTATTCATATTTTTAGGCGATTTGTTAAATGACTGATTTAATAATCGAGCGCAATTTCAACTTAAAAGAAAATTCGAGGTAAGGAATTCTAATTTGAACTTACGTTGAACAGTACATCATGGTAATAGATGAAAAGTAACCATTCGTTAATCCCATCAATATTGATAGTACAAAATAGACGTAGTCATTATTGATCAAAACTGGCCATAATCTCGTGTTCGGATTGCTATCCGGATAATAATTACATAATAAAAACAGTGGGATAAACAGTGCTCGAAGAATAATTGGAATCGTGACCCATTTCTTTCCAGGCTGTAAAAATTGTTGCAGATTTATTATGTAATGCTAGCAGGTTGATGAATATTATGCTCTTTGAAAAGCAGACTTCACTATATGGTTTCGACTTACCCACTGTACAAACGAGCCAAGCAAGCTACCGAGCATGGCAGTAGTGTTGAATGTAAGGAAGCACATAACACTTGCATAATAATCATCAGGAATTATGAAATTTTTATCGGACTTCTTGATCTTAGATTGCACAGACGGGAAGAGACTTAGCGTAACGAAAAAAATGAAGAATACGTTGAAGCATTGAAGTTTGCATTGCTTGAATACTTCCCAGTATAAAGGTTTGGAGCTACGCCCCCTAGAAGTGCCATTTAATTTCTTTTTGCTAGTCTTCTTCTCATGTTGCAGCTCATGATAGCGATAAAATCTCTGAAATTATGTAATATTTCTGTGTCAATTAAAGAATTAATTGGCAATATTTCATGATACTTCTTGGTAATCTATGTGAACATTCACTGCCATGTTCATCGGTATGTTTATTACTTACGTTCAATGGTAATGCAAAATACGTGTCAAAACAAGCTAACAGCACCAGGAGAGCTGTTATAAAATAGTATATTGCCGCTGTACGTTTACTCGGAGCCATAGCCTGAGATATTATATTGAGTACAGATGTAAACATTCCACTGATGTTCTGAAACAAACATATTACATATATACAATACATATCATGCCTAAAATATGACCCCATGATGTCAGTTGATTCAAGTTTCATCTATGACGGTAGCTAATGTAACAATGAATGAGATCAAAGGGTAACAAACGTCCAAAATATAGGCGAACTTGAATCAACTTAAATGGCCTTAATCCAATAATTGCCACCACTTACTGAGCCCAGTATGACCATGCCTGTATACTTATTGGGTAGTTTAGCAGCCATGCCGTATACTGAGTTTTGATAAATTCCATTAGCAGCTGAAATTTTCAAAAAATAAAGATGAATTGCTTGAAAGAACGAACGATTGTTGCTTTATTATTTTAATAGGGTATATGACTAAGGAGATGGAAAAATCGGAGTTGACTATAAATATTGCGCAAAACATAAAATTATAATTCGATTCTATTTCAAAACGAAAGATGCATAATTAAGTGTTTTTAGGATCTAGTGAAGTATAGAAGTTTGTGGTGGTATAAAGAAAATGAAAAGAAACGTGTTTGAAATGCATATGATACTGGCAAAACTGATAAACGATTGTTAAATAACTGACAATGAGTGCTCGTGGACTCATAGTAGACTGCAATGATGTATGTAATGAAATGAAGACATACTGTTTAAAATTACAACAGAGACCATGGTGATCCAGAAAAATAGACCGGGCCACGAAGAAGAATCGACCATTGCCAAAATGACCGTCAGGAGAAACATTAAGACCTCTATCAAGATTCCCCACACAATTCGGGTTGTTAAATTTTCCCTGTACAACAGAACATTAAAAAATGTAGCGAGTTGATAACCTTGAGTCGGATAGATGATGATACCCGCGAAATTTATAATGATAGAATGAAATCTATTGTATAAACATTGTGAGAACAAGTAGAGAGGAGAGGTCACCTGTCTTCATTGAAAAACATGATGTTTACGAAGTGATTCATTTTTGTTATGAAAGGCAATACTGTTATAAAGAAAGGTACACGTTTCTATAATTGAGGCAAAAACAAGATATACATAAATCCGTTTGTCTCAACATTCCTGCTATTATATACCGCTGAGAAAGCAAAGGTTTGATATCGATTGAACTTTCGAGACACCTCGGACATATAGTACTGATTTAATTTTCAAGCGGAAAAAAAATATTGAGTCAATACTTGTGTACGAAATTAATAAACTGGTTTCATGCGGTTCATAATCCATCTTTAGACAGATGATCATGATTCTTGTCGTTGTTAGTTTAGGTTTGCGTCTATAGTTTGATAATCGGTCTATTGAATGTGGTCACCTCTCCAACAATTCGATATTGTGATATAATTATGCAGCAAACAGTACAAACCCCAGTTGGACAAATAGGTTCAGCCAATTGAAAAGCAAGTTTGGTATCTGTGCTGCAAATGACAAGTATGCAAGAAAATGTTCCGCATAATTTATCCCTGTTGGACCAATATGTGCTTGTGTCGAATTCACAGTATAACCATTCAAGAGATTTCCCGTGGAGTTAACGTAATTCGTATTTGTACTCGAGTTGAGTTGTGTCATGTTCAACATAGAACGGGTATTGTTCATTTTGAACTCCACAAAATACTGCAAAAAAGTTATCACAGATAAAAGATAATATCATGGATCGTAATAGAGATACTGCCATTATCGTAATCAATCGTTTATTTTTAACATGCCGAATATTAGGACAGTTGCAGAATTACACGCAGCGAAATCTTGCACCTGTCATTTCAAATAGAAATTAGCGAATCGAGATATTTTACAACCAAACGATCGATCACTTTAAGGCAATGAAATTCAATATCGTTCTCACAGAATTTGCATTTATGAACATATTCCATGGTAATAAAGCACCAACGCCATGTAGTATAAGAATAAAGAGGACTAAATTCCACCTGAAAAATAAAAAAAATTTCGTTAGATTTCACATTTTATAAATACAGATGCAATGCGACCACCTCCACAAGACTACTCTCGGCTGCTTTGTATTCCCATTCTTTGACATACCTATCTTTAGGTGGATTTGTTTCAAGATCTAATTGTTCCGTAGTAACTCCTTTAAAATTCAATTCATCTTCGGGTCTGCCCGTGCCTTCCCATCCTGGGGAGAGCCTAACAGGGGCAGCACCTATGCAACACGATAAACATAAGATTACCATAATCTCAACTACGGTACATTACATACAGTTGAATCAGATAAATCAGACTAGTTTTCCCACATAATTGGATAATCAATTCAAGCTTGTTGTTTGATGGAAATGGCTGAAATGAAAATGTTTATTCGCTCATGCATTTGTCGCAGGATATATATGAAGCTGAATTGCGTCCTATTTTTTCAACACTATAGTCATTGTTATACATTAAACATATGAATCTGTACTCAGTCATGCTTGTAATATGATCGTTCGCTAGAAGTGCAGTGTAAGATATCAAATTATCAGAATGGCTCATGATTCTTCATGACGCGAAGGATTTATCATACAACATGCATACATGCAGTTTTCGCAGATAAACTTGATACTGAGTTCACTTGAATAATTCATGTAGTTAAATTATAGCAAAGCAATTAATTACCAACTGTGACGGATGAATCGAATGTTTTATAGGACTTATTACAGCTATGGCTATGAGACAGTGGAAATTCCTCCAAGACTTCTATATCACAGTTTGTTTCCCCTAAAATTTTGTTGAACAATAATATCATTCGCAAAAACATTTCCAAAATAATCTTTGCAACAGGTGCATCAAAACACGTTCTTGATAGTTATGATAAAGTTGTTTCGTTCATTACTGCTTAAGAAATATGACTAAATAATTTTTCACGATAAATCAGATTGTTCGCTATTGCAACGTGGACCATTCCAAGAAATTGTTACACATCAGAAAATGATTACTCATGGAAAAGAGTGAGACTTTAATTTATAGTAGCAACAGGATTTATATTGGTATATAGTAGCAAATCACGTATGAGGGTTGTCCAATATAATATTCGATAGTTAATCTAATATTGAGTTTTCATATCATTGTTTGATGCGAAGTGTGAAGCACTTCTGGACATTGCTCGCGCATATCGCCTGTGATGTTGGATAGAGGTCAAGTGATACATCTAGAGAGTTATAAATTTTATTTAGCTCTATCTGTACGCCAAGCAAGAAATCAGCTTATTTTTATAGCAATAGATAAGATCTGAACTAATTCAGAAGAGAAGTTGAGCAAGATAAAATAGTTCGTCATGCTTGAACGGACATAGATAAGTCGATATGCATGTCATTTCAAGATATGAGTAATTTGTTAAAATTATATCGAATGTTTCGTCAAGCAGATATTGGTTAACAAAATCAGAAGAAAGTAATTTTAGGTAAGTAAGTAGCGATGAGTTTTGATGACGATTACAATTTGTATGTAAATCAACGAAATAGATCAACGCGTATCGCATTTCGCATAATGTTTTGCACTCATAATACAGAACAAGCAAATAGCTTTACTGATAAGAAATATATGTATGGAACAAAGAAAGAAAAATATTTCAATTTTTTTACGTAATAAATAATGCAGCTGAACTGTAAATTGATAACAGAAGTGTACAAGGATCCTGTCGTGATAAGTTTATCTAAAATATAAGATGTACAAGTGTTTCAGTTACCTTTGGTTAGCAACGTATTTTCCTCTTGGTCAACACCAAATTCCTTTTGCTTGTATGTCCCTGACATTATCGCAGGCACTTTTTGCGGCAACGTGATAAGAAAGATATTCGAAGAATAAACGATCAACACATATCAGATCAAGACAATTTGTTCAAAGAACAGGAAAAAACAAATTAGCATTCCGCGCGCAAAAATAGATCAGGCGTTATCACGAGGTAGCATGGAGTAATCTTCTCGTGTCTAGAATAGGAACCAATTTTAATGTTTAAATAAATAAACGGGCACCAAGTTAATTTTAACACGAAATTTTAATTTTATAGAATTGTTACGATTGGAATGACGGATCGTATTTAGTCGACGTGATCCGCGCCCCGTTTCTTATTTCTTGCATTTGGCGAGAACTCAACGACTCGCCGAACACACCAATGTACGCGGTACGCGGTACGCAGCAGTATGTACGAAGCGACATACGTAGCTCACGTGGTGCTCGCGATTTCCGCACCGGAGCGATTCAGCGGAAAATCCCTAGGCATATCTAGATTAAAATGGCTGATTACCTGTCGTCTGCTCCTTGACAACGTGGATGAACGTAACCACCATGTAGTGATTCCATTGTTTCTTTAAAAGATATGACGGTATGAACCAGGGTGAATATGTTCACCCTGGTATGAACATATATATATCAGCGCATGATCCACTTGTCGGAATCATGTACGTAGGCGAAGATGCCATTATTTGTCGATTCTGTAGTTCGTGATTTCCGTGTTTCTGATGCATGCGCATACGAACACGAGTGTGAATTGCGATATACACTTTGGAGTCAAATCGCGTGTTCGAATGCAAGGATATGTCCTTTGGTCTAGTGAGATCGGTGTCGATATCTGATTGGTGCGTCAGATGCTCTGCTGTTTGTAGCCTTTTAATTTGTCCTATTCTTTCCGGTAATTGATTGGAGGATCTGTGAAATCAAAGAAGTACTGGAATTACTTCAAATTACTTTCAATTGATATTTCTGCGTGCTGAGTGGTATTGAGCCTGTAATTACAACGTAATGGGGGGAGTTTGGCCGACGAAGTTATTACTTAGAAAAATAAGTAGGATACAAAGGAAAACATTGAAAAAATACAGTCATGTCGCATCGAATTTTTACGTAACAACGCCAATATTCTACGTAAATGCCGGTAGGTTTTCATAACCTCCTACGCCGACTCGGTGGTAAACAAAGATTATTGTGCATTGAAATTTCCGTCTAGAAATGTAATACCTTTTTTTTACATTTGCATCGACTGTATGATGTTTCCACAAGAAACAAATGTGTTTCTAATTCGTAGGTCCCCATATCGGACACCTTTACAGCGCTGTACTTGCGGATGCACTGGCAAGATATAATAAGATGCTCAACCGGTCAGTCATCTTGAGTACTGGTACAGACGAACATGGAAACAAAGTATCGCAAGCAGCAAAAGAATGGCAACTTCCAATTCATAACTATTGCACGCAAGTGTCGAATCAATTTGAAGACATGTGCCATAAGTTTGACGTTGGATATACCAATTATATAAGAACTACAGAATCTAGACATATAAATGCTGTTCATCATTTTTGGGTACAGCTCTTTTGGATGAAACTATTACATATTCGTTTATTCGAGAACTATTCTCAAATAATTCCAATATGCACTCGTATTTCAGAATACACTGACCAAAAATGGTCATATTTATTTAGGAAAATACTCTGGATGGTACTGTGTACCAGATGAAGCTTTCTTAACAGTTTCTCAATTAACGGAGGTAAAAGACAGCAATGGAAAAACCATCAAAGTTTCGCAGGACTCTGGACACCCGGTCGATTGGACAGAGGAAATCAATTATAGGTTTAAACTTAGCGCTTTTCAAGATGATTTGCGGCATTGGCTAAAGGATGGTACGTGGTCTAAGAAGCGACTACACAAGTATTCCTGAAGGATGTGAATATTATTCCTAGCTTGTGAAATTCCTCAGAGAATACAGTCCGTCCAGCCGAGTTTCATAAGATTCTATTGTCATGGATCGACGATGGCGGGTGTCTGGAAGACTTGAGTATTTCGCGACCGATCAATAGAGCACCTTGGGGTATCCCAGTTCCGGACGATCAGACTCAAAGCATCTATGTTTGGTTAGATGCGTTAGTTAATTATTTAACAGCGGTTGGTTACCCGGATGATACTTATAAAAAATCATGGCCACCTAGTATACAGGTAATTGTCAAATTTCTAGTACAATTGGATACTGTGGCATTGTCAGCAGCACAAATTTATTTAATTTTATTTCCGCGGAGATCATTGGCAAAGACATACTCAAATTCCACGGCATTTATTGGCCAGCATTTTTAATGGCAGCAGGCTTAGAACCGCCGAGAACTATATTATGTCACTCACACTGGACAGTGGATGGTGAAAAAATGTCCAAATCGAAAGGAAACGTTGTTTCACCGTTCGATGCTGCAAAGACTTTCACCACAGATGGTCTAAGATATTTTCTATTGAGGGAAGCTGTACCTCACAGTGATGCCAGTGAGTATTCTATCACTCCGGGCAGCCGGCAATGTATTTATATGAAATTTAATCTGGCCTTTTTCATATTGATGTGTATATTGGCTTTCATTCGTGCGTAGTATCATTAAGAGCAGTAGTAACAGTTTTTGGAATTTTGCATTGGCAGATTACAATGAAAAAAAAGTTTTAAGCATTTTGAATGCAGAATTGGCTAACACTCTGGGAAATTTGGTGAGCCGATGCACTGCAAAGTCAGTCAATGCTGACAGAGAAATTCCGCATCCCGGCAAATACGTCCAATATTTGGAATCAGAAATCGCTAATAATCTTAAGCGATCGCTGGAAGATTTGGGCACGGTAACCAAATATAGTTATGAACAGTACAACTTACATCACGTGGTCGATGCGGTCATAAGTACTTTACATTTAACCAATAAGATGGTCGAATCTCACGAACCATGGAAACTGAGCAAAAGAAGCGACCGAGAATCGAAGCGCGAACTCAAAGCTGTGCTGTCACTAGCATTCGAAGCAGCCAGAATCAGCGGACTGGTATTGTATCCAATTGTACCCACTTTGAGTCAGAACTTGCTCTCGTTGCTCGGCGTCTCAGAAAACAGTCGAAACTGGTCTGACATTACGCCTAAATACAACATTGAGAACGAGAATGATGTTAGGCAAATAAATGAAGATAGGCCAATTTTATTTCAAAGGATAAAGGAATAAAGGAATGTAATTAACTTCAAAATGCCGCGATGAATTGGAAGTCTTCTTATTATTATTTACAGAGAAGCAATCGCTTGCGTATCAGTAGTATACATACAATTACGTACAAGAGTATTTCATCAAATCCATTCGGATGATTGCTTTCGATGGAAATGAAGTCACCAAACAAATACAATGTATTTCAAGAAGTATTTCTTTTTCGAGAAAAACGTCATTTTTCAGTCATACCATTTTTAATCATAGTAGAATATTGCTCTATCAATCAAGTTGCGCTCGTTGCGCTTACCATACCACATAGAAAAATAAATAAATGACTATTTACAAGATATAAAATGAATTTTCCTTATTTTCAACGTTTTTATAACCACCCAAACCGAATGCATTATTACTTGAACAGTTTTGCAGCAGAAATTAGTTTTATATTAGACCTATCAGTAGTGAAAAATATATACAATCTCAACTTCGGTTCACGCCATTCCTAATGTATCAAATTTCGTTCGCCACAAATGACTCGATAAGTAATGAAAAAGCATATGACCAGGCTGTTAATGCGATACAATAAAAACAAACGAATATTATGTTTCACGAGTCAGGCGAACGGTTTTTGATGTATTTTCGGTTCGCCGCAAACCACCTTGCCTTCAAAATTTAGCACCCACCTTCTATTTCTCTGAAATGTAGGTCCAGAAAAGCCGTCTTTTATGATATCCACGACGATGTTGCATTGGACATAACTTTTCTAGGTTTCGCTCGCGGCAGTTTCATTTTTTTCGATTGAGCATAGCATTCGACTGTGTAATAAAAGCGAATTGACTTTTACCGAATGTGTAAATAATGAATAAACTTTTCTCAATTTGGAGATGTCGAACAAAACTAGCTTCTGGTCTATACCTACATGCAATATCGGCTATGGAAGATACAACCTACCGTCTATTCACATACTCTATGATTTATGAACACCTATGATACCATAATATCAAACAGACATTCCTAGGAAATTGAGAATGATTTTATGTACGTTGATTTTGGATATGTTTGGAATTATAACGTAATGATTGTCATGTCAATGGTTTTTGGTAATTTATTGCTTGGCTGGTTGTGTTAATTCGGTTAAATCTTTGCGGGTTGATAAAATAAACCGACACTATTACGTTCGATACATTTTCTAACGGGCCGAAATTTGTAAATGGTGATTTACAGGGTCGCTAATTTTCGACTGTAACGATAAACGTTTGCCAGATAACTACCATGACCTGTAACTTTGCATATAGTATACCAAACACTAGGTATTTGACGGGAATAATTTAGCTCCCACGCGAATGGTAATCACCGGACGCAAACGCGTCGTTTTTGTAATTATTTACTCGTAGTCATATTAACATCGTCCAAATAATTATCTGTGATCGCAACGCTGCATTAAATATTCTCGTTCTCGCGATAACGTGTACATTTCAGGAGCGTTACGCGGCAATTGAGTGAAATGTATTGCGAGTATTGAAATTGTTCAAACCATTCGCTCGATCATTTAAGGTTAATTATGAACGAACACGATATTATTCTAATGATATTCGATTAATCTTACGGCGACGTACGTTCAATGTGAGATGGTTGTATTGTGACAATTATCAATTGTCAGGCTGATACGTTATTATATTGCACTAACTATCGTATCCCGATGCCTGTTCACCCCGGCAACTCCGTGACAGCTGTCGGCACTCGATCTGGGACTGATGTTACATTCGACGATGGAACCATTCCGTTTTTGTACAATGACAGACCGGAATTCACCGCATTCACTGGTGGAAGGGTGATTACAACGGTTCCGACTACCTCTCGTCAGAATCCTTTTGAACGCTTCACGAAATTCGGTATTAAATATGCTATAAATAATTGGGTTGAACGCTGAATTGCTGTATCCCAGCCACGTCAATATCTGAAGAAAAAACAAAAGTCTACAAATAATTCAACGATATATTTGACACGAACGATTCACGTTGCATACCTGAAAGGCTCTGTCCGTGACGCAAGTCTTGCAAAATGCTGCAACGATATTGACGCAAAAGAATGGTACCCAACAAATGAGAAAAACGCCCATGATCACGCCAACCGTGATTGCCGCCTTGTGATCGGAAACGTGGTAAGGGCTCGTAGGTTTGGGTTTAGTAAGTGGTTTCGGCGGTTTGGTTCGTCTACTCTTCGAACGAAAACTCTTTGCGAACGAAGTATCTGGCAACTTTGTTACGGCTTTAATACTCCTCACGTGTTTCTGGGCGTAGCAGTACAGCCTGCAGTAAATACCCACCATGACGACGCATGGCACATAAAATGATATGCACGAGGACACGACGGCATAGGTCGGTGTCAAGTCTAGTGCACACGTCGGGTATTCCTGAAAAAGCAAATCGGAAAAATAACGTGAACGTTGATAACGCGACGGGAAAATCGGCTGGAAGCATAAAACCACTCGCACCTGAGCAGGACCGAAGGACCCTTGCATCAATACATATGAGGTATTCCACGTGAAGTCGACCACTTTTGACTCCGACCCCTTTCGATTCGGATGAATATTTTTTATCATTTTCTACCCAATTGAAAACGTCTCTGAGATTTTTTTCAAATTTTATTACCCAATACAAAAAATTGTATCAGCCTTTTTTCTCAAACAGCCGTAACTTTGTCAAAAATTGACTTATGGGGGCGTTTTATTTTTAATTTTGCTATTTGAATGTACTTTTTGGAAAAAAATATTCACGGACAAATTCTTCAACAAAAAAAACGTTTTTTAGGCAAAAACTATATTTATTTAGGTTTTCTTTAATTATAAAAGCAAACTCAAATTGAAAAAAAATGATTTTTTTTTAATTTGGAAAGAAATAGACAGAAACGCTGGCCCATCCGGGGCTTTGGGGTTTTTGCAAAATAAATGGAATTTTTTTAAGAATTTGACTGTGATTTTGTTTTTCCAAAAAGTACATTTGAAAACAAAAATTAAAAAAAAAGTCGCTTTAGGTCAATTTTTGATAAAGGTGGGTCAATTGAGAAAAAAAACACTTTTTTGAGTTGGGTAAGAAAATCTGAAAAATCTCTTAAAGAGGTTATCAATAGGGTAGAAAATGATGAAAAAGTTTCAGCCAAATCGGAGGGGATCGGGATCAAAAGTGGTCGACTGACGTGGAATGCGCCATATTTAATGTTGGTTGGATGCGAATGCTGGCGGCCGCAGTTTATACCGTAAACTTTATATGAGTCCGAGCGAAGTTGTGGTTCGAGCGGTTTTACTACGTGAACGAAAAGCAAAGAGAAGAAAAAAAATGATAGTAGCGTTCTATAAGCAAAAACCAAGGGAAGCGAAGCATTGTAGAAAAGTGGCGTAGTGCTACGTTTAACGAGATTTCATCACATGTTACAATCGACTACTTCCTCTAAAGCAGCGATGCCGGAGATAAATTGGACGACATTCTGCTAAACTGAAGATAAATTTAGGATCCAAATTGTTCTCCGTAAAAAAAATGACTCACCTTTTTCAGGTTTCCTAACACAAACTGAAGGTAGTACCTACGTAAAAATATTTTCGGCGCGAGGAGAAAAAAAGGTAGGCAAGTCGGGTTAATACCCGGGCTTTTAGACTTCGATCTACCTCTCGTGGAACGTGTTCGAATAAATAACATTGAAAAAAAAATATCCCGAAAATGGTTTTCTCCTGACGAAGAGGAGTCGTGATATTTCATTATAAACAACGAGCCATCGTAAATTTACGCCTTTCACCTCGACGCGTGAGTTTATTACCGATAATTTCAAGGTCGTGAAGATGGTCGTAATCGACAGTAATGCTGACCTTTCCTTTTTTGGTCATCTATAAAAGTATCTATATTAATTTTCCCTTTCAGCTTTTTTTCTTTTTCTTTCGTCAGAGAAGGTATACCGATGCACCTAATCTACCGATATTCTCATTTTTGTGTCTCGTTTTTTACATCCCTCTCGAGTACACGGGTCGGTTGTTCTCGATACAAGCTGCAGACATGCTTCTGAATCCTTTCTACGAAATCCACTTCCTAGATTTTGTCTACGCGTGAAAAAACGACCTCACGGCCCTTGGTTCGAACCTTTACCAAATGTACCTTGTCGCCGTCCGTGTACACGAATGGCATCGCAGGCCTGTGGAGGCCTAGGCTTATTGGAACGAAGGAGATGAGTCCCGCTAGTAGCCAGACAGCAGCTATGCTTCCGACCGCAACTCGACGCGTCACCCATCGACTGTATCTGCAAGAGTAACGAAAACCTTTGTAGCGGTGAAATGCCGAAAGCTTTTCATCGAAACAATCCTTCAATCGACGACCAATTTTAAACGGTATTCATTTTTAATTCTTTCGCAAACTACGAACGATCGATACGATCCTCGTCTACGACTAACTTTCCAACTAGATTTCAACCCAAGGTACTTTTGTTTGCCGACTTTAATGCACTTTACTCAACTTTAATGCCATTTCTTTCTCGGCGTATATATGTACATTTATCAGAGGGCATCTGGAACCTCGTAATTCAAGTCACGGTCTCCTCGAGTCCCACAGGATTTTCTCTGGGAAAAGATGATTACTCACACCGTTTTATCATCGGAAAAGACTCCTATTTCCATCCGATTGAAAATATACATGCGGCATTCCATGCCAAATCGCCCACTTTTCCACCCGACCCATTTTCATTCGACTGACATTTTTTTACGTTGCAGTATCTCACTAGAATTTTGATTATTTTTGTTCCAAAAACAAAACTTTGACAGCTAATGCTACCAAACTTAGAGCGATTTTTCTCCAATTACAACATTTTTTCTTCCCTTTCCGCAATTTAACTAACTTCCTTGTGGAAATAAATCTAATAAAGTAAAAACTTATGATCGAGAATATAGAAAAAGCTGCGGCTAAAGTAGTTTTTTATCGGTTGATTCGATTATTTTCGTTGGTGGTACGAAATTTGGAAGATTTGTAATATCGCACTGCTTTTGTCTCGACAACGCTACGGGCATTGTTAATATTGACTTGAAAATAATGTGAGATCGTTGTTTCGAAATTTACCTGAGAGGATCCTTGATGTGTATGTATCTGTCGAGCGATATTGCACATAGATTTAGGATGGATGCTGTGCTGCACATGACGTCGAACGCGACCCAAGTGTCGCAGAAACGTGGTCCAAAGACCCAATATCCAAGAAGGTCGTTGACCCCGGCGAAGGTCATCACCAGGAAACCGACAAATAAATCAGCGATGGCCAACGAGGCAAGAAATAAATTGCCAATTCGGCGCAGTCCTCGGTCCGTGTAAATCGCGACGCAGACGAGAATATTTCCAGCGACTGATAGGAAGAACAAAACGAAGAGCAACAGGCCTGAAATTAAGCAACGAGGAAAACGAGGGTGTCAAGATGAGACGAGAAAAATTTCGAGATGGATTCATTCTTAGAATAGAAATCATGGCGAACCAACTAGAATCACCGATAGCAACGAAAATGTATCTTCTGGTACTTCATCACCGTCTGTAAGATTTCCCTGAAACAGAAAAATGCAATAAAACTTTTCATTGTACCTCGATGCGCGCGGCTCGATCAGTCCGCGTCGAATGATACAACGATTCACCCAGCATTTTCATTACGAACTTTAGCGTGGGAATATCGTGACTTGGGGCAGAGCCAGCTGTTTGCAAGGAGTTTGTGCGTGCGTATGAAAGGATCGAGTTACGAGATCCACAGATAAACTGCTGGTATAAATATTCCTACGTTCGCAATCAGGTCATTCGAGTCTTACAAATAGACTGGATGGAATAAAAACGATAGCGAATCATTAAAATAAAATAAAAGAATACGAAGCAAAAGAACAAATTGCATCATGACGCCATAATCAGGAAATAGAAAAAAAAATGTCAACAATAATTATCCCGTGATACGAGAATCACGATTTTCCGATTGTTATGCGTTGCGACGGTTTTTACGTATTTTTCGAATCATGCGGAAAATTGTACATTCTCTTGGAATAAAATTAGAATTTTGTTGATTAAAAAATCGCAGGAAAATGTGATACCCCGTTTTTTGTTGTTGCGTGTAATAGACTCCGTTTTGCACGACGTTTCGTCGGATACGGAAGGGGAAATTACTGTCGATGTGGAATATTTACTCGAGTAATTTTGAACGAGGGGTGAAAATCGATCGCGATAGATCGATTGCTTCGAATGGAGGCCTGCAATCACGTGATAATATTAATAATAAATTGGGCTATTCCTATTCCCGTGAAGTTGGTATCATCATTAGATATTGCCTAGATCACGCGAGGCTCGTTCTTAATAGAGTGTTGCCTATGTTGACTTGTTTGGCAGAAAATGTTTCCGAAGAAGGATTTGGTCGTAGAAAATATTTAATGGCTAAATCAAGTTTTGATTCTCGGAGAAATTTTTAATTTTTCGCGTTAATTTTGCGTTCATTTTGTAGTCACTCAAATCGGCGCGTTAAACTGTCGCCGCAATGTTTATTGCACTTAAGGCGAACCGAATAACGGCGACGTTGCGTTCACTCGCGTGTTATCTCCTCGTATTAGCGCGGTTGTAAATTAGTTAACTGTATAAGAAAGCACGCGATAGCGAGTTGCTAGCCGTGATTCTGGTTAAATATGATTAACATTAACGTTATTAGACAGTTTGTAAACGCGTCGTCGGCAGAGGCCGCGTCTTTATTTGATTAATCATCGCCCACCCGTCATATATGAATTCGTGAAGTTTCGTGAAAGCCTAAAATCATGGTAGAGGCGAAAGTTTCTTCATCGCTGCGAAATCGCGGGCCAAAATTATCTCGGACGTTATAAATCAAGCTCCAGCCACCGCGACAACGAACTGTTGGCTCACAGTTGCAAATCTGGTTTCAATTACCTGGCAAATTTTCACAACGAAGTGAAAAACTTTTCTCGCCTCGTCGTGTCGGGCTTGATTGAAAAAGCTCTCCGAACATGCGGTGAAAAGAGGAAGGTGGAAATTTTGCCGAATCAAAAATTGGACATCGAAAATTGTGTTGGTGCTTTGTTTAAAAATAAATTCACGTTTACGCTGCGAAAAGCTTTCCGTTGAAATTTCATTCGAAAAACCTGCTTTCACCCCGCGAAACTCGAAGCACGATTCGATTTTTCGTTCCAGGTGCGATTAACGATTTGCCGTTTTTGCACGTTACACTGCGTTAGTCGGGGAGATTATTGTACAACGATCGTCCCTCGACTGTTCTCACTTTCTCTACAATTTCATTCTACAGCAGAGGGAATTCTCTCTATGGATTTCGTCTAGACTGTAATCTCTAGACGAGCACGCGAGGCACACCAAGTGCTTTTGCCCTCAAGATTTAGTTGATCTCGACATTCCGGAGGCATCTTATGAAATGCGAGCTACTAAATTAAGGATGGAATCTCGCACGTGAATGGGTTGGAACGAAATCCTTGTAACCGTCGAATGATCTGATATTTATACCGCGTTGCTTTATTTATTACGAAATTTCGACCCGACCGAAACAGATGAGATAAGAGAATATATGTTCTAGGCGGTTCAACGGAATAAGAAATGTGGGAATTTGTCCCCGATAAAAATAGAGTCGTAAGTTGCGGATTTTGGCGACATCGTCGAAACGTAGAGTTGGATCTGTGCGCATTCTTACGGATTGTGAGATTCGAGAGGCTCGAAGCTGATAAACGTGCCGTTTCTCTGTACACCCGAAACCCGCGAGCTTTCAGTGCGGGAAGCACGTTTAGGGCAGAGATCGATCTTGATCGCGATCAGAGTTGAAATCCGCGTAATAAATGGAACGCGGAGATGCTAATCTGTGAATGAAGCAACCAATTAAAAGTTAGGGGCTCCTGCACGGAAGTTTCACAGTCATCGAGTTGTAGTCGGATGGGAGGTAAACTTCTCGAGACGGACGCTCATCCCTACCTCCGCGGGTACCCTCGGGACTATTCGTCGTATCCCTGGGAGGTCTTTGTCCCGCGTGCATGTCACGACGATCTCCGTTCTATTTTACTGATCTCCATATAATAATTGAAGGCGTGAGAGAGGTAAACTTTTATCGAGAGGTAAACTTGCGAAAAAAATGCGAATCTTTTCAAAATGTGATAGAAAGCTGGAAACAATATTAATTGAGGAGTAAAGACAAGGTTCTTGGAAGTTGGTAAAAATTGAATTGGTACGAATTTCTGTTGATCTGGATGTTGGAAGTTTCGTTTATCAGATCATAGTATGAGCTACGCGAGCTCGCGAATAGGGGTGATACTGGTGCCGCGAGTCGCGGTGATCGACGCGTGACGGCTCGTCATTGGCATTTTATTTCGGGGGAGCAAACAATCTCGTCGTATTTCTGATCACGCTCCGTTTTTCTCCTCGCTGATTTATCCGTCAAACCCGCACGGAGAAACTGATTGAACCCCGTTTAGTAGACGCGCGATTTACCTCCAAATTCGCTCGAGCAGCGAGGAGCGGAAAATTACCATCGACAAGATTTCGACTCGCTGATTCTACATGCTGCCTCGTAAAAAAGGTCATTGTCGCGATCTGATAAGCGCGGGGTAAAATCTCGCCTGGCAAACGAAGCGCCTATATTTTTCGAATCACCGCAAATTTATCGTTATTCGATGTGCTTCGGCGCGAATCGTCGAAAGGAAAGAAGAAAAACCGCCTTTCCAAAAACGGCGGCCTCGTCAAATGGCGAATTAACGTGATTATCACTGAAATTATTCGATGGACGAAATCAATTTTCCGACACTTGTCATCCGAATATTATTAAATGGCTTAGTTACGAGTTTATGCCAGCAGATCAAACGAGACGAATCAAAGGAGTTTTGGAAAATTTGTCTGGGTACGAAGGATCGTAACGTTTTGGGTGGCGGGTTCGCTTCTTGGTGAAATAACCGGTAACAGACGGGTTCGATCATCATCGTTTTGGGCTTCTCTCGGATCACCCTTAGGGTCGGGCTCGCATTTTCGTTAGCCTGATTGATCCTCGTCTACGTTAACTTTGTCGGTGTCATGGACGTCCTGCGCACCCTTCGTTGTCTAAGCCCAACGAATATTCGCCCCCGGGTATAAATACACGAAGCTAGAGCTTTCGGACCACGCAACTCTCAAAGCCTCGCCTCGCTTCGAGAAGGCAACGCCTCGTACCCTCGTGTTACTGATGTGGGTTTAAAAAACGAGGAATTCGGATACATTTTAAATCCCCTTTCCATCACGCCGAATTGTTGAGTCTACCCCATTTTTTCGACGCTAACAATTATAACGTATCTTTTTGCTATCATCGCAAAGATAAGAGTCAGCATCGGTAATGTTTCAGCTTCAATTCATTTTCTTTATAATTAAAACTTTTCAATTATCTAATCGTTAAAATTCGCTCACATTTTTTCTCCACAAATGAGCCGAGCAGTTTATATTAAAATAGTCTAGTAAATTTTGAAAACAAACGTTGAACTCGTTTAGCGCAGAATATTAAATGACGAAACTTTAGCTGGATCCGTATATTTTATTACAAAGAGGTAGTTCGAAATTACAAAGTCTTAAAGTTGAAGTTTCCTAACGAAATTTTGATATTGGATGTATAACGACTTTACATTTTTTTCGAACTCTTCAAATTTATTTTTAAATTTATTTTTAAACTCGAAAACTATTTTTTTCCTCAGAAATTCGTTATCCACAAGGCTGGCCAATTTTCGTCGGGGTTTCCTTTGTATTCCAATATCGAGACGATGTGGATAAATTTTGGACAGACGACGAGAACCGTATTCCATAAATCTGTATCAGAGAGGCAAATCGTAGCGTTTTCCCGTAAATGTATCCTCGTTTGCTCGTATCGGTCAACGGTGACAGGAAGCTTGAAGAAATCAGGGAACGGAACGTGCGGGATATATTTCACTGGCGTAAACGTGAGTGTTATAGAAAGAAAATCGAAAGGGTGGCAAATTGTGATGGGAAATTGGAATACGGGGCTGAAATGTAGTTGTTGGAGGTGACAATGAGATTTACTATCCCTTCCTTTCGGGGGCGTCGAGGACGGATGAAAAGTCTCTTTATGGAAATATAACATCGGCGAGGCATGCTTCAGTCCCAGGAGTAAAAAAGCTCGAGTCGCGGGGTCGATAATCGCATGATGCTTCTCCTCCGGAACCAATTTGCCCGAGTTCTATAGACCGCAGGTGAGAATAAAATCGATCGACAATCACGTCGTTCGCGACCGTGAACAATTGAATCGAATGACAGCTCATCTTTGTTAGTGCAATCGTTTTTCCATTCCTTTATCGAGTATCACGCCGAAGGGTCAGTTATTCGACGGGAATCGTGAAAATGATACGCGAAAGAGAAAGCAATCGCGTTGGGATAGCAATTTACGAGAAGAAAAACAACTGGACGAAATTAGTGGGCGGATTGCAAAAAATTGGCCAAAATTGGGTCGCGAATAAGCGTACAAATCTCGCTCATTTGACTCGTATTTTTTTGCAATGCAATGATATCGCAAAAATGAAAAGTCGTATTATCATGAGAATTAAATAATTTGATTGAATTTAATGAAATTTAATATAGTGAAATGTTAATTTGTCTAGTTCTATTTGTAGTTTTGTTTCTCGGACTGTATTCATCGCGAAAATGGTTTAGTAGTTTTCCCGGATTTTGGACAACTTTCGATCACATTTTTAAAAATTCCAAAATACGAATTTTTCAAACAAATGTGAAGGAATGAAAAGGAAGCAAAATTAAGGGAGATTCATTTTCTAAAATTACTTTCCTATTTTCCAAAAAATGTTGTTAGTAATTCGTGGTTCGACTTTGGCGTTTTAATCTCCGTTGTACTCATCGTCGAAATTGTACTTTTACATGCTTCTCTAAAAACGATCGTCAGAGTTATTTTTAGTATTTACGAGCTGCTACTTTTGTCCTTGGAACAATATCATTCGATGGTTTCGAAATAAATTGATCTCCGTCATTCGACAGGCCGGCGCGAATGGTACAAACAGAAAAAGTCAAATAGCGAAGTGTCGAGCAAATATCGACGTGGGCGAGAAACCGTACAAACATAAACCCGTCCGATTGATATTTTCCCCCGTATCTAAGCCGCGTGTGCCTCGTCCGAGAAGCCCGCAGCGAAAAGCTCGCGAAATCCCGTTGAAAAGCTGTCAAAAATGTTTAGCAACAGATCGAATTCCGCGGGTAAGAAAATTTCATACAATTTCTAAATATTCCATCAAAACGAGTCTTTCGGAGGAGACAATTTGAAAATTGGTACAACAATATTTGGGGATGTATAAAATCGTAAAAGCGCGAACGGGATGTTCAATTACGAGTGGGATGAGGAAAATCGATGGAAACACGTGTAGGTATCGGGTTCGCGTTCGAGGGGTGAAACTCGATTAGAATGTCGGTAGGTGAGATTGACGGATGGAAAGTAAACCTGGAAGGTGATTGGTCGTACCGATGAAGACAGGACTTGACCCGAGAATTTAAACAACTCGAGCAGCCCTTTCGGAAATAATTTCGATGGTTTCGAAGCCCGAGGCTTTAGGGAAAGAGCTGCGGTGAAATTTTTCATCTGCTCGAGCCTTCTCGAGTAAACGGCGAGCACGGGGTAGTTTAATTAATAAAATTCTAGCATTGTCCGACGGCTAAATTTGATCGTCTAATTAAACGGGTTAATACATTCAACTACCGCGTAATCAACTGGAGTCTTCTTCGCGAACCCCCTTTATTTTGTCGGCGGTGGTTCTTTATTCCCAACAATCTAAGCCCCGAATTAAGCTTCCAGAACTAACATCTGCTCTCTTCACGGGGCATCGTTTTCAAAGGTAATTAAATAACACGCGGATGAAACTGACAACCCTAAATGCTAATGTAAAATTCATCAGCTACCGCATTGTAACGGTAACCGCAAATTATTCCTACTTTCATACGCGCCGAAATGTTTCGTATGCGTGTCGCCAACATTCGTCAAATTATGATCATTATTCGTCCCCGTATTTCAATCCGCCGAGTTATTTTCCCGAAAATTGTCAGATAATTTGCAGCAAAATTATTCTCAGCAAAACCAAAAATTATTAAATAAAAAGTACCGGAAATTTTGTTTAAACTTGAAAAATGTTGTTGCGGCTAATTTTATTCCCATCGACTCGGAGAAACACGTTAAACCGGCTAAAAAACACGAACCAAAAGTACTTTGCACCGAGAAAAATGATCCCCTGTTTTTTTAGCGCTAGTCGATGAAAATTCCAAATCCTCAGGTTTCGTTTTGGATTTATTAGAAAGTGAAAAAATCAAGGAGCCTAGAAAACGAACGAATATTCTTACACAGGAGAAAATCTCGTTGGGAAGAACGCGGTGCGCAACCATAGAAACCGGAGTGTTGCAGAACTTCGAAACTGTCAGTAGTATTCGCTTTCCGGTGTCAGACTACAGTCAGATATTCCTCGACCAACGTAGAACAAACGGTATAGGACACATCCTTTATCACATCCTTTATCAAATTTATCATTTACTCGGAAAGATCGTGTAGCGTTTGCAATTCGGATTGCCGGTCCAAACGTTTATTCGCACTACTCGCCGCGCGTACACCGCGATAATTCCAATAGTTATTACACGCGGCGATCTCGTCGCGGCGTCGAGTCGAATGGACACGTAGGATCCAGAGTGAAGATAACGTATCGTAAGTGGGCTATCGATCGCTGACAAACAATTCCCAAAAAAAAGGAGCAGAAGACAAAAAATAGCGTCCAGGTCTACGTTGTCGGGTAGGAAGTCGATGAAAATTAATAATGATTTATCGTTGGCGAGTGTCTATGCAATTATAGGCTTCGTGTCTCGTCGTAAAAGTTACTCCGTTCGCGTTTTAGATTACGCAATGATTCATGGAGAGTAGTACGGGTCAGCGTACGGTCCGTCGAACTCGGTAATTAAACCTTTGAAAGTGTAAAGTCATTGGGAAGTTGATTAACCATTTCTGGGTACACGAAGTAGGCGTTGCTCGGATGAGAATTGAATGTCGATGAATTTTTGCGGGCAATTAAATGTGAGGAGGAAATAACGAGGAGAAAAAATATCTCTGCCAGGTTTTTCCCCCCTCGTTATCGTGTCGTTGCGTTTACTTTTCATCCTCGTATATAATTGAGCCCGAGTTAAGGTCATTTTTCATTTTCAAGGAGGTTTCACCCTTCGAGTACACGCGTATTTGTCCAACATCTTCTACACGCTGGGTCAATTGGACCCTGTCCACTTTTTGCCCGTCCTGAACTTCGCAACTACTGAACGCTATTTTCCGTCGAAGCCGATCATCGGGTCAAAATGACCCGTCGTGTGACTCGAAGGGTTGACAACGCTGCGTTAAATTTGTCGACCTGTTTCGTTAGCGAGGAAGAAACTGGCAATAAATAACGTTCCGTGGAACGATGAACGGTGAATATTTACGCAGCTACTGTTCAAACAATCGCGTTGGCAAGAACAGGCAAGTCGAGGCTTAACAAATAGCGGTGGAACCATTCTCTGCATCCCTACGCTAACAACGATCACCGCGTAATCGGACTGATCAACGAGTCTTCGGTAAATATTGTATCAGCGCGGTCACAATCTACGAATAGTTGATGTAGAAATCGAAGTATATTTGTTCGTTTGCAAAAATTGCACTGTCGCGAATAACGAAAATACACAAATTGAAGTGTCCGCAGGATTTTGATGGAAAAACGTTGGGAGAAAAAAGTTGCTCGTTCGTGAGATGAAGTTCACCATGCTGGCGAGCTGTGCGGTAGCTGTAAAATATTTTCCGTGAGAGGAGATTGATAAGCGATACGAAGGACGCGTGCGAAGAGGCAAGTGGTACGTGCAAGAAAGCCACTTGAGAATATATCGAAGGATTTTTCCGAAACGAGTTTTTATTATTATGTATTTCATAAAGCTTTCCTCGATGGAGCGTTATTGGACTGTTTACTCGGGTCGGCGGAGGCATCGAGGCTTTGAAAGATTTCTGCTCATTTTTATTTGCCCACCCTCCGACGATATCCCGTTTAAATGTGAAATACATCAACGTTAACAGTCGAGCACGAAAGGAAATTGGAAAGAGATGCTCATTTGCCAGATAAGGAGTTCCATGGTCGCGATTCAGAGTCGGAAGTCGCGTAAATACATTTCACCGGTGAACATCTCAACGTCCAGATCCGCGATCTGCTTAAGTCGCGAGATTACGTTTGTTTAATTTTAAATTTCCTCAGAACTTCTTCGGTCCTCGAATCGAATCTGCGAAAAGATCACGGATCCCCAGAACTTTCTTCTCCAAATAAGTGTTTCCCAAAAGGGAGTATCCTTATTTGTACAGTAGTTCCAAACCTTATCATTCGTTTGCGTGATTTATTTTCTGCTTCACTTTACTAACATTTTTATTTTGATTTGTATACGAGCCATTCTGCCAAATCCTGTACGCAAATCCGGCCTCAAAATTTGCGGCAATTTTTTCATGTCTTCCTCGCATTATTTAGGTGTTGACAAAGAGATTTCTCGAGTATGAGAGATCTCTGAATTAAGTTCATAGGGATTTTCGTACTTATTCGATTTTCCTCCGAAATTTTAAAATCTAATTAAACGGTTCAAAAAATGCCTCGAAAAAAAATTAATACTACACTTTTCCATCGGAAATTTTCTAAACTTTTCGAAAAAGATGATGATTTTTTTTATCACTTGTCATTTTTAGCGCGAAATTCATAAAATAAATCTTGGAACGTCAATTTCACGATGTTCTCCATCGTTTTTCGAAAATTTGATTTTTCCCCCTGAAAATTCAGGAAATTTCCGATGGAAATCGTATCTAAAAATTTTCCGCTTGTTTACCTCCAAGTCAAAAATAAATGGCTCACGTACGTAATATTTTCAATTAAATTTTGCAGATTTTTTAGCTTCGTTTTCCGTGAGAACGTTCTTCGCCGAAAAATTGCATCTACCTTTCAGGAAACAGATTTCGTTTCGAGGGAAGGAAATATATGGTCTTTTTTTCAGGCGATTTGAGGAAAGATTCGATGATTTAAGAGCCTTATACGTGGCAAATTGTGATCTGCAAGGACGCAGGTACGATCAAGTATTTACTTGGATGGCGTGAAAAGGTCTTGACGTTCCATAATTGAATTCCTAATCCCAGGATCAGGATTTGTTCCGTCTCGGGATATCGGATAAAAGATCAGAGATCAAAGACTCGAAGATATCGGTCCTTGTGTCACGCCTCACCGAAGAAACTGTACCAACTCGTTCGTCGTCTCTGAACTCTGGCTCGTTGCCTACGGGTCAAAGCTCAGCTTTTCCAAACCTTAATGTCACATTTTTCCATTCAATCGTAATGCTACAGCGAATTTCACTCGCACGCTTGAAAGGAATTCAAGAAATGAGGGCCAAAACTCGGAACGCCGAGGTTAAATTTCCTCAAAAATATAAGTCGCTCGGGGGTTTTGTGAGCAGGAAAAAAGCTTCGTTTAACCCTTTCATTCCCAGCGTGACTCTATCGATTTTTCAACGCTTCCGAGCAGTTTGTTATCGATTTCCTTGCGCTTTGTTGCTCCCTGCCAATTAATAATATAGCATAACTATCAAAAATAATTTCTGCTACCAACAAATTATTATTAAAAAAAGCCTAATTGTCACAATAAATTCGTGCCGACACGAAATGATAGCTAGTATTAAATTTTAGAAATGCAAAATGACGGATTCGAATACAACGATGGCGAAAAAATTCGTGGCTGAAAGGGTTAACAAGAAAAATTACTCGATTCTACGCGACGACTCGCCAATTATTCGTGGAGTGTCGTTGCATTTCCACGAGCGTGTGGAAAAAAAATTGCGGTATTTTTTCGGCGACTGTATGTATCGAGTTGAGAATTTGTGACAGTGGTGAGTGTGCTGCGATGTGGGGAGGCCGAACAGAGAGGCAGGCGCCGCGTGGAGTATGAGAGACTCTCCTAATTAGCTCGACAGCCTCTCTGTTACGTTTCTCGGTGAATCAGTCGAGTGGGCAGATACTCTGATACTCGTAAGGGTAGATACTAGGCGTATAAAGACATTCTCCGCGTAACGGGGAGACTTAGAATAGGCAAAGGATGGAGCGAAGAGGCCAAGAACGATCTACGCGAATAATTGAGTTTCCGCGAACGACCCTTCTGAATGAATTACATTGCGTTTTTCTTCCAGCTGTTCTCGCCTCGCTGTCGATCAGATGAATCCACTGCTCGGGGCGCAACGGTACTTTGGAAATAATGAATTTTTTTGGGGTGAAAAATAGCCTGCTTTTCGGAGTGTAGAAAGTAGACCGATCCGTTAAGTGGTAATCATTTTTGGTAACGAGAAGCCCGAAGAATGGAGTTTTTGCCCCGTTCCGAATTATCCCCCTGGAGCTTGCGAGGAGAACTTACGCAGCTAAAGTTCGAGAACAGTCTGCCGTCTGATAACGTGGCATCGATTTTTGGTCGAATCTGATACAACTGACGGTAAATAAATTTCGAAGACTTAGATTTATTCATCGTTTTGCTCGACGATGCGATCGAAGAACTCTCCGCGAATGGAGATAAGGCATAGTAATCCGAGAAAATTTCACGGAACCTCGAGTATCTGAACAGTTTCCGTCGCGAGCGAGCAGCGTCAAAGTGAATCTGTTTCAGGCGGATCGCTAGCTACGGGTAGGAAAATATTTTCATCAATTTTTTTCGCACGATTTGCCTCTGAGGTAATAGATTACAGTAGCGTTGAATTTCGTGTGGTCCGGCGGGGAAAAAAGGAGAATCGACTTTATCGAGGAGATGCGAGGGAAACCGAGTTTTCTTTCGTCATATTTTTACAGAACAGTGGGAAATAACAATGTGCTCTACGTCAGACGAGCGCAAAAAGTGTCCTTTGTTACAATTTATAATAGAAAATGTGTCCGGTATAAATCATTCCGTGAAAAAAAAGAATAATAATAATAAAAATGAAGAGAAGGAGAGGTAGAAAGAGTTGTAAAAAATGTCCAGAAAATACAGTTCCTCGTGGCTGGTATGAAAGCTTGAGAGTAATATGAATAGGACGACGAGATGCGGGGATTAAAGCGCAACGCTAGAGTTTTTATTTCACCGCAGTGAAATGTAGTGTCCAGGCGTTAAATAATTCCCCGGAAATAGCCGAAGCGTTTCGCGATGAGATATGGATTCTGAAAAAAAGTTTCGCGCTTTTCTCGATTTTGTTGTTGTTGAAAATCCAGACGAGATGCGTGCAATTTATATGTAGGAGTCGTAATAAAAATGTGGGACCATTGAACTCCGCGCAGCGGAGTTGTAGCAGCGGAGAGAAAATATACGTTTCGAGACTAATTTCTGCGCGGTGATTCGAGCGGAACTTTCTTACCGCAGCTCCCAGGGGTGAGAGGTTCTGGAATTATACCGAGAAGGTAGTCGAGAAAATAAGGAAATTTTAAAAATGCTCGGAGACGATGCGTTGTCACGAAGACGGAAAGCCGTTCCATCGAGGTAATTGGATTTTTATGGGCGTGCAGATGCGCTCACGTCTCGTCTTGGATAACGAATAATGGTAAAAATCTGACGGACTGACTCGCGTAAAAACGGAACACGCGACGGTTCTACCAATTTTTCCTTTTCGCTTGGACTGACGTGAAAGAAAATCGATACCTCTGTTTTCCGCCAGGTACGATAAACGGAGACGCTGTGGGATTTGCATTCGTGACCGGCGAGTCGTGCCACGCAGAGGGAAAAATCGGCCGCGTAGACGACGAGCGTTTCTCGGGGTAAAGGCGAGCGATCGATTAAAAAACAGGCTGAAATTCCCGGGAAATTCAATGCTTCGATGGATCTGAAATTCAGTACAAGAAACTCTGTTTGACTTGCCAGCGAAGTGGCTCGATGGATCTCGGCAAACAGGCGAAACATTTGGCCTCTATTTGCGCCGAAAGGTGAAGGAAAAACAAACTGTTCCATGTCGTAAGGTATTTGCGGTGAATTTGAAGAATGTGATGCGACGGTGAGCGAAAAGCAACCAATTTACCGAATTCAATCTCGCGTTGAACGTGTACCTGAATTATCTTAATAATGTTACTGTATGCCATGATACTGCAGGTTGCATGCTTTCTGGAAGGCAGAGAAAGAAGCCTGTTGAAATTAAGAGCACTCCAAATGTCTATTTTCCAAGATATTTTCCAATATAGAATATTAAATATTTGTAATTAACAAAACTTATTCACAAAAATTTGGTAAAACATATTTTTATCAGGAATAAACAACGATATTTCACTCGTGAGTACTTCATCCCTATTTTTCGTAGATGTTATGAGTAGTATTAGCTCGTTAGAACTAGTCTTCTGATGAACATACATTTTTAAATCCTAAACAACTATGTATTGATATATATGAATTAAAAATGAGAAACTTTGTGTAGTAAATTTAATGGTCTACAGAAAAGTCGATTGATATTTTTCGATTGAGTCAATAATTACCCTGCACTATCAAACAAACGACGAATTTTTACCCATTTCTTGGACAAATCTGTACTATACAGATTAGTATACAGATTGTGTACGATATAGAACGTAAAGGCCATAAAAAACTTGTTTTACCATGTTATTTAAATGGGAAATAGAAATTCGCAACGAGCCACCTCTGAATATTAATAGTAAGAGGTCAATTTTCAGCAAAGTTGTTTTTTTACCAACCTGAAGGTATACAACATATTTGTGAGTCATAGAAAAGTTTGTCAAAAATGGAATACGGTACGGTTAACTACCGTGAAAAACGATATGCAAACGATGAGTTTGCGACCCACGAGCCTCGATGCATAATACAGAGTGGCAGGAATAACAGGGATGGGGAGATACGGCTGCGTATAGAGAGATGGCTGAAGATAATGTTTGAAAGTAGTATTCCAGCGTGGATGGTGAATGGTGAGAGTGGTACAGAAACTCCAGGCGAAGCTGAGCTAAAGCTCCGGTTATTCTGAAAAGTATCATGACCAACTGTTGCTGACGAAGAAGAGGCGAGGATTTCCCAGAAGAGGGAATACAGTTATGGTAACGCTAGGCTGCCTCGAGATAAGTCACACGTTTTAGAGCAGCAACCTTTTTGCAGTCGTCCAAGCCGAGGAGCATCACATTTTTTGCGCGCCTCTTTCCGTCGAGAAAAATAGCAAAGGTACGTTCTCAGCCGGTGTGATGGGTTTTTTTCTGGTTTCACTTTCGCGAGAGCTCAAAAATACTCGGGGGAACGAAGTTTGGCTGGCGAAAGTCATACGAGACCGTGGTGGGTGGTGGGATGAGCGTGAGAAGGGGGTGAAATTGAAACTGATTTCGGAGGGTCGTTTTTAATTTGAAAAATCGGTTCGTTCGTTTTTTTACCGCGTGTTTCGTTTGTTTTTTCCCCTTTTCTGGGAGAAGACCTCGCGTTGATGGATAAATGTCTGGAGGTGGCGAGAGGTTGAATTATTTGGGGTAGGTACGTCTAGCGAAGGATTTCTCAAATCAGATGGACGGGAAAGCAACGAACATCAAACTAACGAGACCCTCTCGCAACGCGTATGGCTGGAGGGTCGGAACGCTGCGAGCACTTAATACCAGTTCAGCGTAACCTTTCCCATTCCGAGGTTCCGCACCCCGTCGAACCGTACTTAAACCCGACGAGGCCTCGTCATTGATTGTTTCCCGTCGAGGATGAGTTTGGAAAATTTCAACCCTACTAATTGTAAGAACAAATCCCTCCGAAAAT
Organism: Arge pagana; assembly: GCA_963969455.1. Lineage (NCBI taxonomy): Eukaryota > Metazoa > Arthropoda > Insecta > Hymenoptera > Argidae > Arge > Arge pagana. Next base: position 8,765,080 of record OZ018311.1, on the reverse strand, counting down.
TAATCTCCCCGATCGCGTGATAAAACGTGTCCACGACTCCGAAGCCAGAACCTTTGACACGATCATCAGTTTTCCAACGTCGATGCGAAGCGTGTCGCGATGAACGTTATCCCAGACGTGCCGGTACGTCTCGTTCTTACGTTTACTCTCAGTTTCTTGATTTATCGGCCCAGAAAATTTGATCTCAGTCCGATAACTCGCACGCTATTTGCTCCCCGTTCCAGGCTGAGGGCAAACTCCGCGAATCGTTCGGGCGCAACTCCGCGTTCATTAATAAACTCGACACCAAAATATCACGGTCCGCGCGCTTTCGCAGAAAAGTTCAAGTCATGATCTCGCGGGTGGGAGATGCGACGATTCGTCAAAAATATTCACCACCGTTCAGCGAGAATAGTCGAACATTTTGTTGGATCATTCCCGGAAATTCAAAATGTTATGGCCTATAAAAATTGTGCGGTTGGACAACTTTACGATGCTGTGACGCGAACAATGCTTTTTAGCGCAACTAATGTTTCCCGCGGAAGGCGAACGATTATTTTAATTTTACAACGAAATGAAAACGAGAAATTACTTTGGTAGTGCTGAAAAATGCAATATTTTAAAATCTGCGATATAATTTTTTTCCAAAGATGTTTTACCGAAGTCTCATATGAAAAACAGCTGACGCGAAAGTAACGCTTAAATTCATAAAACATTAAAAAATTATACGATCATTTTAGCATTATTTTCATGTTATATATTTTAGAAAAGGCAAGTAATTGCAAAAGTGAAAAATAAGTAAATTGTGTCGCGATACGTAAAATCACGCAAGTTAGACGTATATCGTTGTACCCAATTTTGTATATTTTAGCAATTCGTTCGCTCGAATTTACTTTTCGCGAGTGTTCGTTCGCCAGTGGTGGCTGGTGAGCGTTTGTTGGTTTCCGCAAGAGAAATGATCGCCGTCATGCAACGTACCAATCATATGATCGGGAGAGAGTAGAAAATTAGTGGCAATTTGTGACCACTGCGGGGACTGTGTTTTATCTGCGATCTGGTTGGTCGTCGCACAACGTGGCACATCGATTACAGACTGTTGTATTAATATGAATTTTTTTATACGGGTCGTTTAGGAATTCCATCATTTGGAATACCGGGATGCAAGTTTTAACGACCCGTCGTAATTCGCGCGAGTTTGATTTATCGCGTGGTGAAAATAATTATATTTAGTATAACGGGGAAAAAAGCTCGATGCTCGTTGAAGGGGGAAAAAATAATTACAACTTCACAGCTCCAATGTTCGTCCGAGCTGGAGATCAAGATGTTGATACATGCGCGCTAATTTTCGAATCGTTTTATTACATAATTAAGTATTCCATTTTTTTCCGTGTTCACAATCGGATAAAAGTCGTGCATTTTTGTTTTCAAGGTTCGAGAATTTCAACAAGTTTTCACAGTAAAAAATGTTTGGATCTTGCGGAATATTTCGCCAATATTACACGAAGTAGTACAATTTTTCGATCGCTCGAATCGTCTTTCGATTTCCTCGACACTCGCATGGTAAAATCTGATAATTCTGGTAAAGCTTTTTTTCGCCGAGCTCGCGTGATACGCATATATTTATCGGTTGTGCGAAATGCTTTCACCCTCTACGAGGCAAATCTTTAAAATTGTTGTTCATTTTCGTCATCATTTTTCTATCGACTGGTCGAAACAATATTCATTGAAAATGTACCCAAGTGGCTTCATTCGGCTCAATGCTCGTGGAAAATTGCGTGAATATTGTGGGAATATAATGAAAAATACTGAATATCAAAGCGGATCTCCGAGTCCCGGGCGAAAATAGACGGGAGCCCAATATTGACAATGCGAATGGTATCTATATACGTGGCGTCCGTCTAACACGTGGTCAGCTTATTACGAGTCGCTAGACGGCAATGGCTGGGGATATTAGTTCTCCCGAGGGAGAACACTATATCTCGAGGTAGCAACATGCAGACCGTCGTCTAATCTGACGATAACTTCTTAGCTAGCCCAGGGAGCACCCGACCTCTATTAAAAGCAAATCTGTACAAACTTAACAGAAGAAGCACGCGTATCGCAAACGTTATGAAAACGAAGTTAGCTACCAACCGTAGGAATTTCACCCACTCTAAAGATGACAGGAACAGGTAAGATGGAATCATATCGCTCGTTTCCGTATCCGAAGCGCACGAATAATTTCTCATCTCAGCACGAAACTTTCACATTTCGGGTTTCGTTAAAAATGTATGTAGGTATTCCGTTTAAGGTTTAAGGTCGGGGAAAATAATATTCAACCGGTTTGATTTTTTGGTATTATTGGTATATAAAAATTGGAAACATTTAAAAAAAAATTCTGGTATTTTGAACACTAAAGTGAGCGTAACAAAAACCAGGATTTTGTCACTTGAGGACATCTGAAACAGAAAAATCAAAAAGATTATTGTTGCATAGAACATTTTTAATCACCCCGGCAAACCGAAAGAACGTTGTACCAAGAAAAACGCGTTTAAAGTTTTTACAACAGATGTTGTAAAAACTGTTGGAAAATATTCGATTTTTCGAACCCACGTTATCAGACTACTACTTTAAGTTGCTCGGAGCTTTACTGCGTGATTTTCGCCAGTTGCCCGTAATATCCGGAGTTCCCGAGGTTTTTCAACGAGAGGTATTATTAGTCGACATTATTGAGACGTAAATTCGGACTGCGACTCGTTTTTCGTATAGAAAATGCGAGTTGTGGAGGTAAAGCATGCTGAGTCGATACGCACCCCAGCTCGATGCTTTGCTGCGGCATTTCAGAAAGATGTTAGGGAAAGTTACAATCGGCTTACGTGTCGACAGCCACCGTCCATAAATTTCGTGTCGCATTGTTTTTTTCTTGTTTTGGACAACTCACCCTTGCCTTTCGGTGACGAACATTTTATACACGTTTTATATCGCGTCCCTTGCGGTCTCGTAAATATCAGGAGACAAATGTACAAATCTTTCTTCTATTGTTACAGGATATTTACGGTTTCTGACAATAGACACACTAGCGCGAGGGTGAAAGATGAATATTCGAAAAATAACCCTACATCCATAATTTTCGACGTTAACGATGTGGAATTTGGTTCACATCCATTACTTTGACATTAAAACTCGATCAGCCGAATCCAACGTGCCCTATCAAACGGATTGATAACAACGCAGTGAAATCTGATACGTAACAATTAGCTTGCGCGTTTGCTGATGCGATGAAATCACGTTAGGCGATTTGTCCACGTTTTTTTGACGTACTTTTACATATTTTAGCTGACTAATATTTTCATTGTTACATTTACTATAATTAACAAATGTACAAGTCATAATAATAATGCGAGAAAATGATCGAAAACGTTGTAGATGGAAAAATGTATTGGTGTACGTGTCTTAGATATTTCTCTGAATATCCGTCGTTACAGGCATCGATGTGAACGTTTTCGCAGAACTCGCGAGAAAATGTTGAATGTGATATGCTCTCGAGCGAAAAAGTCGCCGCAAGTTATCATCCTGTTAAAAATATCGTACGGTTCACCGACTCGCGAAGGTTTGAAGGTGAGATCCGAATATTTATGGGTCACCGGTTCAAGCTTTTCGCCAAACTTCCATCAACAATCTTCGAACGTCGAGAAAGAATCGGCGAAAGTTTCTCACCATAGACAGACTAATTGGCTTAATTGACTTATTCGACCAAATTTTTGTTCCTACATTTTTTGTACTCCAAGAATAACAGAAAAATTAAAGATCGGTGCGATAATTGTACCGATTATTATACTAATTATTGGGCTCTTCTTAAAAATATTCGCGATGATTATTCTTCGACCATAGTTTATGGTAGAATCTGCTCGTAATTAAAAGCATCCATTCGTCGGATGGAATGTATTTTTTTTTCGTCTTTTCCTCCAGCTGCGAATTTTTCGTGGAACATCTCGACAAATATGGGTCGCTACCGAAATGAAATGGTTCGAAACGGCAGCCGATCGCGGTATTATTTCCACGTGCACTTCGTTTTCGGCGCCGGGTTTCGGAGGTTCGGAGATTTATCGTAGACCGGTCCTACCGGCCAAAGTTATTTCTACCAAATTAGCGAACTGGATCGATCGAGCTAGCAGTACCGACTGACCTCCGTATAGACGCATCAAACTCCGTATCGACGTATTTTTCGTTTCCAAGTACATTCGTACCGGAAAAAAAATGTATCAATAAAGAAAAAGCATTTTCGATCGCGCAACAAACAGAAGAAGCTCGTTCGAACCAGAAAAACTGGTGTTTTTTCGACAAAATAAAACCTGGCAGAATATTTGTAAGATCTACGTTACGACGGACATGCTATTTAATTTTTGCGTGGGTCACAGATTTCAACGAGATCGATAAAGTGGTAACGAAATGGCGAGAAGTGGTGAAATTTCAGACGTTATCGAGGCGTCGAATTTTTTCGCATGACGCGTCACGAATAGAAATGACGATAAACGACGAGATGATATCGCAGCTCGTAATGCGTGAAGAAATTCGAATTTAACGAGCCGCGAACCTCGTCTGCGTGCCCAACGTTTGTCAATGAAGTTCATTGTTTCCACATCGTAAAATCTTGCCACGTGGCAAGAGTGTCGCGGTAATCACGGGTAGTTGGGACGAATATTAAGCACCTACATTCTAAATCTTCGCGATATGATCGAGGCTCGTTTTATTCGCGTAACGAGACCACGACGAGGATCAAAGCGACGTGACGTTACAGTCTTGCTGAATAAGACTCGTTTCCTCGGATTCGCTCGCAGTCAATGCTGCAGCTTGGAAAATAAATAAATTACTCTCCTGAAGCAAATTCCTTGACGGGATTTTAAAAATTCTGGAATGTCGTTATAACATCGTTATAACGTCGAGGTACAAGTTCGAGCATCAAACGCCTAGCAAACCCCACGACGACATGAATGTAAAGACCGAATAAAACTTGCAAACCGAACTGATCACCGATCTATCACGCCGCTTGACAACTTAGCGTACACGATCTCACGCCACCTACCAATAATTTCGAATTCCACGGGGATTTCATCGCATCCGTCAACTTTCCCAAGCCCAACACTTCGAATTTACAGGAATATTTTTTTGAATCCCAAGCATTTATTTATTTTCCAATCTTACAAAATATTTAACACGAAAAAAATACTAAAATGATCATATTATTCTTCACTTCTTTGTGAATTTAAGAAGTATTTTCATGCTAACTGTGCAGAAGTTCATCTATGTAACTGACTACGATATCCCACCACAAGTAGGATGTATCCATCTCTCTCTAATCTAACAAGAATTCAAAAAAGAATGCTTGACGCAGAGTTTTTCTTTTGTCACAGATACGTTGTATTTATTTATATTGACACAGACGAGTTTTTTTGTCTTTATTTTACTGGGATAATTGAAAAAAAAATGCAGGTTCGTTTGAGTAATCCCAGATTTTTCATTCAGATCTAACGTTGCCTGTATCTACACAGAGAGATTTTTAGTACGAAAATTTGTTTACTCCGTAGCGAAAATTGACATAGAATATAAGAATTTAGGAATAATCATGTTAATAAAGATGTAGATAAAAAAAATATTTCACAGACGTGTGTAATTGATAATAGCGAAGATTCGAAACTATCAAAGTTGTTCGATGGATTTTAAAGTCTGTTCACAGATAGTATAGAAATACATGTAAGCCTGAAAATGAGAAAAAATAAGACACGGAATTGTTATTGTTAACCCAGTTTTCTAGCTCGTATTCTCGTGTAAATATTTATTTTCATGTTTACGCTCAGTTCTAACGGCGACCGTTCAACGGACATTGCAGGGTTCGCAAAAAAACTGTGCAATATCAGTAAAGCTAGATGCACGGACGAGGTGTTTCGTACTCGCCGATAGATAAATAGTTACTGTTATTTTACGCGCTCCGGCGCGGCTTCAACGAATCTACACGCGATATGCATAAAAACTAATAAAAAGAGTTGCGAGTCTGGTAAAAGAATGAAATACCGAGCTGTGAGGGATGAGGTGTCAGTTCGAGTTTCAACTCAAACTTTCTTTGCGAAGACTCGAGCGATATTTTACTTGATATTTCAGCTCCGACCAGACTTTACGCGCGAGACAAACTTTGCCGTTGACCATAAATTTAACATTATTTATCACCGCTATTGGTAACGAGAGGATCATTTCCAACGTATTCTGGTCGAATGGACGTTTCGTAGAAGACATCGACGCTCGAGGTTCGCCAAAGATTTGTTCGTACAATAGTCGCAAATCAGCTGAACTGCTTGGCGCATGTATAAACGAGCACGAATAGCATTGTTAGGGCAGGATTTATATCGTTTGGCGAGCAACACCTGTTGGTACACGGACGATTGGCAAGATCGATAGTTAGACCCGGCGTGGAGCTCGATTTATGCCAGTTATCACCAAAGTTTCGATTTCTTACGCTTCGAAATTTAATCAGCAGAGCTGTGAGGTTTCAGCCATTTCAAGGATGTTTGAGAAATACAAGCAGACACAAAAGTACATTATATTTTTCTATTAATGAAAATCTCTAAATATGGCAGATAAATAGTTCAATTTATTACCACGAACTCGTTTCTGACATAATATGAAAATTTAGGATGGTTACTATCTTTTTTTTTGGTTATAGATCTAAATATAATCTGTCGGGTCAACAAATATCCATAAGATGATTAAATCTAAAATTACACTTATCTTACACTCCAATAAATTGTTGACTAGCTTTAGAAATAAACGAGGAACATTCCACTGAATTTTCCTTCGTCTCGTAATATTTTGATTCAGCTCCCAAACATCCTTAGGCTGCGTAAAATAGAATCGCGTGCTTCCATTTTTACCTTTCTCGTTCATCTCTTTATATTTATTCGTTGGATTAATCGTGAAAAAAAGGTGCTGGAAAATTATCATGACTCGGCACGATTGAAAAGGAGAGTCGAGAAATCGAGAAAACAATTTACATTTGGTATATATTCATGAAGTATGTCCGTACAATACCGACGGCGGGGTAATTTATGGATTAAAGTTGTGATATAAAATGCAAATAAATGAAGAAACGGACTGGCGAACTTCGCGCTGCCGAAATTTCGTTTGCCGTAGGATCGTTACGAATTGAGGAAGGCGTAGGGATGTAATCTTCGACGAGATTGGTGCCTCTCGCGCCTCAGCTAACAAGATGCGATAAATAATTTAAAGCCAACGACCGTTTAAACTCGAGGATGTGCGCCATCTTCGCGAAAGGTCATACCGTACCACATTGCGTGTGTAGAAGTTTCGTGAGATAGGTAGGTAGGTAGGTAGGTAGGTAGGTAGGTAGGTAGGTAGGTAGGTAGGTAGGTAGGTAGGTAGGTAGGTAGGTAGGTAGGTAGGTAGGTAGGTAGGTAGGTAGGTAAGTGGATTGCGCTGAGGGTGGCTCCTGTACGAGAGTTCACCGCGTGTGAAGTGCACGCAGCCAGCGTCATATTTTCTTTAGCCAAGAGTCGAGCCTCTCCTTCGTTTATTACACCCTCGAGAGCCAGTCGTTCGTCTTCGAGAAAAATAATCCGTAAATTTCCAGTTGTTCTAGTTGTTATTGGTCCTACTTTAATCACACTAATATTTATCAATTTCCCCCCTTTTCTCATCTCGATTCGCCGATCGTCTCTCCCCGGGGAGCGCAGCATCTTCTTTCACCATCGCATCCATACCATCAGCAAGATACGAAACGAGAGGCTGACGAATAGAATTTCAAGTTTTTTTCTTCCTTTACCTGATAATCTTTGAACGAAGAACTCGCGGTATGAAAATCGTCAAATTTAGATAGCATCAGAAAATGAAAATTGCATGAGAAGAATTGGACGTAAAATCAGAGAATTCGATTGAAAACACGTTTGAGTTGCAAGAAATGTAAAAATTAAATTGAAATGATTGAAAGCTCTGTGTTAGAAATAACACAAATCAACGTTAGAGTAGCCTTTAGAAAGCGTTACTGTAGTATCGAATAACATTTTTGTGCGTTGAAAAACGGACAGTGAGAAACACTAAAATGTTAAATATTCCGCACAAAAATTCTTACACTGCACAAAACGACGGAAATTTTTTCACTGTCTAGGAGGTATTTCTTGCTCGGTTCGCGAATACACGTAGATAGCTATCGCAATGGTTCGTGCAATTTCACGCTCTTTGGATTTAATTACGAATGGTAACGACGTACGCGGTACATTTTTTTCTACCTATTCGTCAGTGCATGTGACATGGGTTTATGAAATAACAATGCATTCGTACGCTCGGAACGATGTTGGGCAACCGCAAAAAGGGGCGGGCATCAGCGTATTATATATTAGAATACATTTACCTACAGCTCCGGTTAAGTCGTCACGACAGACGACGCAGACACGACTTCCAGAGATGTTTTTTGCCATCGATCCGTGCTTCGCAGACTCTCGTAGATTCCGTACCGAATTTAGGGGACGATATCGTTCATGATTAATAAGATTTAATCGCGCTGTGGATAACGATGATGTTTAATTTTTTATTTTCCAACTTGATGTTTGATATTTTAATCTCCTTGCTCGATCACACCACGCGACACTGATATGCTTCATTGACGTACTTCGTGCGGCAGCTGAAGTACGGCTGTTAGTGTCCAGCAACGAAATGCCTCGCCTCGCAAGTTTGTGTCCGGCGAAAGAGACCAAAGTGCCGCCGAAGTTTTGTCGATGTCTCGTTTCGATAATTGGATCGCTGTTTCCTCTTACTTTTGCCTTGATTCTCCTCGTTTCCGAATGTCGCCCCTGCTACTTCTCGTATTCTTCATTTCCCTTTGTCTCCATTCTTCTCTCATCTTCTCCCACACCACGAATTTCCCCGAAATATATAGATCCGCGTGCACCACTTTTTTGAATGCGCATCTTGAAAACGTGAAAAATATTCTCTCCATTGAATAATGCATCGCATTACTATGATAAAATATGTTAAGGAATCGGAAGTTTTTCCCGAAGCGAGGTGCTCGAAACTCGTTGTACCGCGCAACTCTTCGTATTATTTATCACTTCATCGAAAAAGCGCAGACGTTAGTAAACGCTCGTTTGAAGCTTTAGAAAACTTGCGCTCGAAATTCACTCGAGATTATTCGAAATATCATTCGACGTGGAAGTTTTTGTGTAGAGCTACGAGATTTGCAATTAAAAAGTACTGACATTACAGTATTCAATGATTTTGTTAACGAAGAATATATCATTGTATTTTTTAATTAAGGTTTATTTGCAGTAAAAATAGAAATCTAATTACTGTGAATCAAAAACTACTTGACAATGGCTACTGAGGTGAGGTATGATTACAGAATATTTTAAATATTTATTCGTAGTAATATTTGGTACTGGTAAATTTATAGAGCAAAAATAAACGTAATCTGTATTTAAATTTCTTGTAATTAAAAAATAATGTGATACTCGATAATGGCAAATATATGAAGTAAAAATGACAAGTAATCTGGATTATTCTCTTTTATAATTGCGAATTCGAATGATATTTGGTAATGAGAACGTAATGCATTGAGGGAAAAAATACGCAATATTTGCAACTCCGTTTTGTTGTGGCTCGTCTCATCACATCGTATAATCATCACACCGTTGTCACACTTCAATCGAACTGTGAAACAGTAATTTGGAGTTACTTTGAGTCCAGTAGTTCTCCTTTGAGGCTATTAGAGTTGCGAGCCCTTCATCGAACCTCGAATTCGCGCTACTGATTTTGAGTATCCGTTTGGCTTTCAAGTCTCGTTGACAAAGCCCACGCTAGATCTCGGCATCTTAGGTATGCGCTTCAGTCAAGTATTAAACCTGCGACTACTTGGAATCCTACAGATAACCTTGTGACCATGTTCGATCAGTCGTATTCGCGAACTTGTTTCGGATTGAATTTGGTTAAATACAGCGAACGACAAAGGATTTAGTAGCTCGAAATCCGACCAAAAATGTGGATTACTCATTCGTAGCGTTCGGGTCGCAGGAATATCCTAACTCGATCGTTACTCTGGATTGAGTTCATTTGCAAGGGAAACTCAGATGAACTCGCTCGTCGAAATTCTCGTCACCCGTTACCAACGCCAGAAACCCGTAGGGATAAACCATTTTCCCCTCTAAAATTAATAAACAATGATTCATATCGTCATCTAAAAATAGTAACCTAATATTTTAATTTAAATGAACTATTAATTTAAATCTATCCTGCAATTAAATAAATTTTTAAATGCTTAATTATCCGAACACAACATGCTTTGCTATTATTATGAAAAGTGAATAATTTCAGGAGCGTCGCGGCGTGGAAAACAGCGTTGTTCGTGACGGAGATCTCGAGTGAGGCCAGGTTATCTTTGGTTTCGGAGAACGTAGTTGGCTTATGGCATCCCTAATTAGGCCCTACTCTGAGTCGAAAACTTGGTGGAACCTTCGTTATCGGCAACCTTGGAGGCTCCAAGTACGACCTCGTTTGCATGCAAATAAAATTTGCTTTAAACCTCGAGGTACTACTCTTCGTAGGACTTTGCGCGTAAGCTGGGTACCGAATTTCGGCTGGAGATGAACGCGAACCCGATGTAACGTGAAAGTATACGACCGAGAATAAATGGAATGTTTATTGGACAGAATTTCACTTGTTGCAACTTGTTGCTCGTTGACGTAACGCGACCCCCTCTGTCCGTATTATCAGTCGGGTATTTTTTATCACACGGAATACGTAATGGAAAATGAACCTTTATTTCATACTGCTATCGGGAATTTATCCAACTACGCGTCTGCGACTGAGCGTACATGTAAACCTCAAACGACGAACTTATACGTGTTATACTCCTTCGTTACTCGTCACCAGGGTTGTAAATAATTAAATTTTCGTTAACCATCGAATTAATTTTTTTTAACAGATTAAATTGTCATCAACCATTAAAGTTATTTTTTCAATAAAAGGGATGTGCATTAAAAAATTGAATTTAATGAATCGAGGTATTATTTTTTCATTGAAAATTTTACAACCCTGCTCGTAACATCGCTATACACTGTATTGACTGCTTCGATGAATAATATCTACCCAAAAAACTCGGGAAATAAACTGAAACAAGCTATTCGTGATTGAAAGCACCATACTTGAACTTTGTCCCGTTTTGACTATGAATTAAATTCAAATTGGTAGGTATCTATCTATCCATCTATCTATCTGTCTATCTATCTATCTATAGCTTTTATTCGTGTACAGCTGAAAATAATTTGTGACCGACTCTTTGATCCGGATTACTATGAGAATGGTAAATTTGACAAGTAACAATTTCAGCGTGACGATGCTATTCCTTTCAATATTCGTTGTTTAATTAGAAATTTCACGCTTTGACCAAAAAGCGATGGGAAGTCGCTAATCGAATGTAATATTACGGGCGATGTCAATTACTTCGTCGCCAAAGCACTCGTAATCTTCGTTATAAATGAGCAATTCTTCAACGCAGCTGTTTCTTCGGTAAATTAATTAACGGTAGAAAGGACCCTTTCAAAGCCTCTGTTCGCGTCGATGCCCAGAAAATATCAGTAACCGCGATAAGATTACGACGACGATGGGTCGTAAAGAAGTTTTTGGCCCGATAAAAATGATGGAAGGTCGATGTTCCACGATAGAATTTGTTATTTCGTAACAAGAACAACGATCCACGAGCGGCGATACGATGAATCCAGAAGGACGCGGTTCTTCGCAAATTCCTTCCGCTACCTGGAATTTATTAGGGGGGTCTACCTTCGCACGTTTGTACGCTTCATGCCGCACCGCGCCGATGGCGATGCTGTTAACTTAACCAATAATGACTCTGCGCAGATCTATATAGCGCGTTCCATCGATGCGTATTCAGCCATTCTGTAGTAATTGAACCGTGTGACGCGATCGTATAATCTGAATGTAACAAATTTCATCGCGTGAACGTACAACAGTGATGATCCAGTTAAAAAAACAAACAAAACGAAACAGCGCTTACGCATCGAATTGCGATCGTTCCGTTGAAATTATCCGTAATTTTTTTTTATCCCGCTACGAATAACTATTGTCATCCAATTTTCAAAGTTCGAACCGTAAAAACGTAATGGCGGTGAAAAAAATTGACACCAACAATTTTTTTCGCTCGAAATTTTGTATTTCTCTCGTGTAGGTTGTAATACAACAGATACGCACTACAAAAATAACTCTCCGCAGATTAAAATAGTTGGCTGTACGGAATTTCGAGGAAACGTGTAACGTGTTTGTATTTGTCGTTATTGCAAAAACGTTCGAAATTTTTTTTCTGTATCTGTCGTAGGTATTAGTTTGATAGAATTATTATTAGTTTTTAGAATCAAATGTCTGCAACGTTGTGAATAGTTACACGCGCAGTAAATATCGGGTGTGAAAAAAATTGACTTTATGATAAATACCTTCAGGTATGTAATATTGGTTCGAATCCCCGATTTATCTTATACGATGCGATAAAAGTATATGGTTGTGTAAAACAAAACAGCGTGTGTTTATTTCACGAATATGCTACAGATTTTTCTCTCAGCGCGAGGTCAAACATCGAGTAATCGGTGAAGCGAAGCTTTCGAGCTCCGTGCCGCGTATATATGAAAAAGGATATTGAATTTCTACCGGATCCGACGTATGAAGCACCGGCTGAAATTGCTTTGTGCGTGGTCAACTCCATACACGGGCACGAACAGTTTGTAGATTTGTTGCGAGCCAACGCGGATGTACCGTTTCGCGTTCTATACCTATACATATCTACGTAGATGCTGGAAGTTGTAAAACTGGAATACCAAACATCATTAAACGTGATAGTCGGCAGGATACGTATGTACGAACTACGCGCGGAAATGTATCACAACTGGTGATATAATTTCGATGCAACGTTATAGGGGGCAAGCTGTGAAATTTCGTCGAGAATTCGGCTTCTTTCGTTGACATTTAGTAGGATCTGATTTTGGGGAGAGAATAGGTGAAAAATGTAAATTGCAATCTTCTCTGAATATCTCGAAGGTGTATTCGCGATGGAGAACGGAATTTCATTCGCAAACTATCGCGTGTCTTGGTAAAGCGTTAAAGTTCCACGTTTCTCGCGACTTTTTGTCAATTAGGTGGAAGCAATTAATTTATATTGAAACAAACTTTAAAGCTCGTCATCCCTAGCGCTGCTTACTTTTATTCGGTTTATTTTTCCACGGGAAATAATTTCGTTGAATCTCGTATATCGTTTCTCGCTGCTTTTTCATTACGTTGCAGTTTTAACGTCGTTTTCTCGCGACACGAAGTTTGCGGAAAAACTAAACTCGTTGAGACATTTCTTTGTGATTTCTGCAATCTAATCCTGATGTTTTCACGTGGAAACTATGGGAGAAGTTACATCGAGAGTAAGATAGAAAATACGAGACTGGAGGATTTTACTTCAAAATCCCTCGTGACAATACTTTCACTGTGCGGTTGTTAAAAACCTATCTGTTAGAGTCTACTAACAGTAAAAATTGTACGCAACATGGAAATCTTCAGTTTTTCATAAATTTATCCGAGCAAAAACAATGACGAATAGGTCGTCGTATACAACTAAATAAATGAGTTGATCAAAACTTTCCAAGCCTACGACTAATGACAATGAAAGAATAATGAAAAACTTTATTACGAACAGGGACGCTTGTTGACCTTAGAGTGTTCAAGTTTGGAGAACAAGCAGCCTTTCGCAAATATTGTCGCTTGTTTCTTCGAGGTTGTTGCGGAGTAACCCAAGACTCAAAGAAGCAGAGACAATGTTTGAGACTCCATGGCTGCCATTTAACCGTCACAGTTGCATGTATGAATATTAAAATTGTCGGAAATCGAATAACGAGTTTGGTACAATTGATAGTAGAATATAAATAAATAAACGTCGTGTTTGAGACAAAAAAATAACGATCGAGATGTCTTTGTTAATAGAATTACCGGTATCGGTGTTCGTTGCTTCCAAAATACATTACGTAAATATCTTTACGGTTAATTCAGGGTACACGGTGTGGTTTGGACGTGAAGTGGATTAGTCCATCGCTTCCACGATAATATGTATTAATGACCAATACACGCGATTATATCAGCTTGTACGCGAAGGTTCCCATTCGTAGCATGATGACATGCTGATCACGATGACGTGATACGACGCGCATCCACGTATACGATACACGACAATCGCGTCACCTGCGATTCGTATGCATGGTCATAAAATGTCATGTTTCGCTTCCGATAACATGAGAATCTACAGCGACTCCATATGTTCCAAGTTCTCAGACACAATTTCATGTTAGGGGCTCGACTTATCCGCAGAATAAAAATGAAGATACTTGGCTGTTGCAAACAGATGCAAAATATCTTAATAGTGATAGAAAAATTATTTTCATCCCCAACGATACGGAGATAGTAGTCAAGGTCGAATTTGGTAGTCATGAGAGTCGGTTCTTACGAATCACCGAGTGTACAGTTCGGATGTATTTCCGTACTTCTGTACGATAATGGTAAATGGATGAGCATTGGACATTAACTTCGTGATCATAGCGCGCTTGCTGCGTTTCTTTCAATGTCTGACTAAACGCGCAGTCGTACTACTGACGATAGAGTTGCGGTATACCCGTAACGCATCCTATCCTCGCTATTTTCTCGACCATTCCCAGAACCGAGGCTCGGCTAGGAATAAGGAAGCTCCGTATCAATTCTTAAGGTGCACTTCAAATAAATATTGAAGTCGAAGCGGTTTCTCGTAGAAAAAATGAGTAGCTAAGAAATTCAGCGCTGGAACTTCTTGTTTCTTCGGACTTTTCAGAATTTTATAATTCCACCTTTGTTGAATTTTTTCTTGAAAGTTTGGGACCCCGTGTTTTTTTGCGACGACGAGGAGTTGGATATTTTGCTTTGGAAAATGAGAGGGTCGAGGTATTTTATTGGGAAAAATGTGGAAATTGAGATGCTTTGTCGTGGATGTATTTCGATTTGGATTCCGTTTGTACGGAGAACGATAAATGGAGCGGCCAGGTTCATCCCGAACTTCGTTCGTCGAAGCGTGCTAAAGGCTCCGATGTGGTCGAGCACTCTCGGTTGACCTAATCGTTCGGCCGGCGCGTGAGCGAGGCGTGATGAGAGAGGCTACGCCTCCTGCGGAGGGTAGACGAAGGAAGAGCAAGAAGGATGTGTAGAGAAAAGGAACAAGAGAGGACGAGCGTGAGGGGAGGAAATAGGATGAGAACAAAGCAACGCGTGGGAGGTGAAAAGGGTGAAGAGGAGTTGGGAAAAGACTTGGGAAAAATGAAAGCGCGTCGATGAGCGATGCGCCTCTCGCCCGTCAGTTTTTTCATCTCGTTTCTATTTCTTATTCGGAATACTCATCTTCGCGTCGTTCGACCCTCGCCGATACCTAGTCCTTTTTCTTCGCCTCTCTTTTTCCAGTTTCCTCACGTTTCGCCATCTGTTCCTTGCTTTTCCCACTTGTTTTGCCCGCTCGCTTAGCGCCCTTTTTTCACTCCCTTTCAATCTGGCTTACCCTTGCCCTTTTGTATGCTCGTCAACTTTATTTCAACCCCACGCGCAACCGAAAGCATCGAGCTTGTGACGGTGACGTTTCGCGGTTACGAAACGCACGGTGAACGTAATCGCGACGTACACGTATTACGTAACGTGCAATGGACAAGGATTGATTGAAATCTCTCGTGCCCAACGCCGAAACCTTTGTGCCTCGTGCCGCGTTTGTTTAAATTTATTCGCACCCCCCTTTTTCAAACTTATCTTTAGCGTGTCTTCCTAGACGACGAATGACTCTCATCTTTCTGAGACAAAAAAAACACACACAAAAAACGGAGAAGAGTTTTATTTCAGGAAACTTGTCGATCCATCTAGACGGATAATGGCGATAAATTACCTTGATCACGAGGGGTGAAAGCCCTACGAAAAATCATCGATAATAAACGACTTTCACGTTCGGCCGAGCATTTATCTTTCGTTTTATGTGCCGCGCCGATTTTCTTCCCACCGTAAGAAATAAATGAAGCGAGATAAACGCGTTCGTCAATGAGACTAACAAGCGAGTTTCGCCCGAGTATAACTATAGTTGTAAAAGTTCCTTGTTAATTCGCGCGTAAAACCGGTCGAGGGTGCTAAAATGTGACAAATAATTATCGACGGCGAATCGACGAGAAATATTGCGAGAAATTCTCCAGACTTTTTCAATTAATCCTTCGAGCCGGTGAAATTCCGGGCCACGGGAGACACTCTCGTTAAACAGAAGCAGCTTTTCAATAAAGGAAATCAATTTCTCCGAGACCTTCCGCGAAGGGAATCCGAATCCGAGTTTTCGTACTTATTTTCTCGCAGAATTTCCACGAATGATGTTTTTTCCTACGTTCAGGGATTTTTCCAGTATTGGCTCGCGGGGCTCCTGGAATCTACGAGTAAGATCTCGTCGACGTTTCTCGCTGAGCTTACACCGACCGACTCGACAACACCCGGCAACTAATTAACCCCGAAATTTCAGGTACAACTTCAATTGCGTTTTCATGTCTTCTTCCATGTCATCGCCGCGGCGAAAAGCACTGCTGTCAGAATATTTCGCTGCGGAGATCCTTCAGGGAAAAAAGAGCTCGAATCGAGTACCGGCTGGTTCCATCACAGTAACAAGAATCTCTCCACGGGAAAACAAAAGGGAGGGTTCGCTAAAGTTATCTGACAGTGAACATCGCATCGACGAAAGAGAACGACTCGACCGAGAAGTTCACTCGCTAGGCTCGCGACCCCGAGTGAAGGGACCAGTGAAGTTGAACAGACAAAAATCCAACATCCTCGTTGAAAACAGTAAGATTCGAGCTAAAAAAAAAATAAGTTTGGCAGTCAAAACCCTCGGACGAATAATTTTACAGAAATTCTCGTTCTTGTATTTCAAGCCGTCAAAGATTCTTCGTCATAGACTAATGGCAATAAATTGAATTTAAAAAAAAAATCAAAAATCACGCTCT